>CANTUR010000126.1:0-1200000 GCA_947683625.1 Mallotus nudiflorus | reverse complement strand
TTTCTAATAAAAAAGAAAAGTAGTAATATTTTAGATGTAGTATAATTAAAATATTTTATATTAAATAAAACATATGTATTTTAAAATAAAAATTTTTATAAAGAGAAAAAGTTAACTAAATAAATTACAAATTAAATATATTACATTAATTTTATCTTTTTAATTTTTATTGTCATTATTTTTAAATATAATAGAATTTATTTTTAGACTATTAAATTACTATTAGAGTATATATATGTAATATCCCGTGTTTTTAAATATTTTTATACTGCATCGGGATATGCAGTGTTAATAATTTTTGTATATATTTATGATATTTTCATGAGTTGTTATTTAATTAAAATTTATTTTTATTTATTTTATGTTATTTTAAGCACTTTACGTAAAATTTTTCCGGGACTTGTATTTCCGAGGAAATTGACACGTAAATTATTTATTATTAATTATTTTAAATAGATTTCCATATTTGCATGAACTCATATGCACTTTTAAAGTACTAAATAACGTATATATGTGTATTTATTTATTTAACTAGGGTTTAATTAATTACCCTAATATTTATTTTATTTTATTTTATTATTTATTAATTAGTTTTAATATTATTTAATTAATTGTTTTTAGTGTACAAATTATTTAATATATTAAATTATATGTGTGTGGTGTATATATTAATGTGTGTGAGTTTATATTATTTCAATATATAGTGTAAAAGTATATATATATATATATATATATATATATACATTTATTATTTAAACAAAATATAAAGTTTGAGTTATTTACAAGTGTGCCATTGAAGCTTCTCCTTCTTCCCCGATCGTTCTCCTCGCCGTTCCACCGTCTGCCATCCAGTTTTCTCACCATCGGTGTGCCTCTCGGCGTGCCACCTACTTCCCAGCCTTCCCCGCCGCCAGCAGCTCCCTATTCCGTCGTGATTTGGCCGGAATAAGCTCGGGAAGCCGAAACTTAAGCCACTGTCATTCACGGCGTTTCCGGCCACCATTTTCGATACCGCCGGTCTATTTCTTCTCCTTGAGATCCGGCGAGTGTGATTCTAAGCTTTGTTTCATTTTAAAATGGTCTAGAATTGCTTAGGTTTTGATTTTGGTAATTCGGCCATTTTAGGGTTCTTAATTTTTTTGACTTAGAATTGATTGATTCATGAAAAATTCCTTCACAAATGTTGTTCCCCTTAGCTTAATCTACATGTGTGAATTTTTGTAGAATTTTTGGGAATTATTTTGATTTTTGGGTATTTTTAAATATTTTATTATTATTTTCTAATTTTCGAAAATTAATTAATTAAATTATGAAATTGTGTTTTATGATAAATATAGATGTTAAATGAATTATAGAAATTTTTTTGGAATTTTTATGAATTTCTATGTATTTATTTTGAATTTAATTAGTTTATGTAATTTTGATAAAATAGGGTTAATTGTGTTTTTAATTGAAATTAATTGGTTAATTAAGTTTATTTAGTGATATTATTGATAAATATGTTGAGAAAATTAATTTTTGGATAATTATACTATTTTTGGTGAATTTTTGGATTAATTTTAGTATATTTATATATATAGGGGTATTTTGGTAATTTTACCTTAAATTGGCTAAAAATGTAATTAAATTGCTTTTAATAGTTATTTAAGGTATAAAAATGATTTCTAAAAATTATTTAGTATTTTTAACTAATTAAAACTATTTTTCGTAAATTATTTTCAATTATATATATATAATATACGATTTTTCTAATAAAATGAGTTTTTATCGGTTTTTACTGTGTTTTAGGGTTAATTACGTAATTTCTACTTATTAAATGTATTTCTATGATATAAGGGTATTTTTGATATTTTGTAATCGTTTTGTGAATTGTGGACCTCGGTCGGTAAACTGTAGTTTGGAGTCCGACCGAAGGATTGTCAATGTGATTCTGTGTCTATTTTTTGAAGTGTGTTTCTTTGCAGGGCCGGCTCTACTCTTTGAGTAGAGAGATGTCCATTTTACAAGGGAAGTTCTGCCGGATTTTTGGTAGGATTCTCGTAAAACGTGATATCCAGTCGAACCCTAATTTTGATTCTGTGTCCAATATTCTAGATCGAGTTTCTAAGATTTTCTGTTAAGTTTATTCTGATGTCTATTATTTTTTGTTTGTTTAGGTTACGCTGAGATCGAGGCCTAGTGGACCAGGCTTATCGGATCCGTCTCAAGGAGCGCACTAAGTGTGAGTTACCTATTCTATATATATATGCTTTAGGGTGCATGGTTTAGAAATATATGTTATTTTGATTAAATATGCATAAATAACTCAATTAGTATTTAAGTTTATTTTTAGTTTATTCTTGGTTTATCTTTGGTTTATTTTTAGTATATTGTAAATTATATGCATGCTTATTTAAACAATTATATTTAAAATGTTTTTAAATATATATTTAGTTTATTTTACAATTATATTGGATTTATTTGACGTATATATACTCTAAATATACCTGATTTATTTTTGGTATATTTCTAGTATATATATGGTTTATGTTGTTGTTTTATTCAATTCATGCATCATTTACATTTTATGAATGTATGTTTTATATTATAATGAAGGATATCAATAGAACGTACTACCTAGTGGGTAGCACTAGAACCGAATACGTATTGGTACGCTTATAGCATTTAAGTTAATTACTAACTTGTTCGAGGATATTAATTGGATTTGATTTGTTTGATGTGTGAGATATGGTTTGGAGGTGTGATTGCTGGAGCTCAGTTGACCAAGTGTCTCGGGGGCCAATCACACTGACAGTCAGACTGCTGGAGCTCGGTTGACTTAGTGTCTCGGGGCCAGTCTACTGTCCAGATGGAACAAGTGAACTTATTTGGAATAAGTGAGCCTGTATGGCTAGAGTGTTGTCTAACACTGTTTTGAGGTTGCGATTTTCTAGGTTCTATTTGATCCTTCATAAACGATGATTTTCAATAAAATATATAAAATGATTTTATTGCATCTGTGTGTATTTGCTTGTATATATACATATTAGATATATGTACTGTTGACTGTTTGCATTGTCATTTAGTATGCATGTATATATATTATAGTAATTCACTCAGTGAGGTCTGACTCCCCTCCGTTGAATATTTTTCAGGAGAGTCATCGTCTTCAGACCTCAGTAGTAGGCCTGTACGCCGGATATCTTCCGCCCCGACTTCTTTATGTAAAATGCTCCCTTGAGTTTTATTTTATGATCTAGACACTGCAAGTAGTTGTAAAATTGTTGAAAAGATGTTGTATTATATTTGAACTGGATTTGTATTAAAAGTTTACTTATATAAGATGAAGATTTGATTTAAATCCCGTGATGGATTATTATTTTGATATTATGATTTTTATTATGCTGCATAATATTTTACTCAATTATGTTGTTATTATTATTTTCATGTTTTAATTTATTTTAGACTTGCTACGAGTTCCAGATTCAAAAGAATTCCCGTTCCTTAGCGCCGGGGTCATGACCCCTGTTTTGGATCGTGACAATATAATATTAAAAAAAATTTAAATAGAACTTCTCATGGTTCAGAAAAATTATTAAGCGATTTGAAATTAAAAAAATACTATTATATAAAATCTTGTAGAATTTGATTAGCATTAGAATGTGTATAATAGTATTTTAGTAAAAAATTAATATTAAAAACCTATAATAAATATTTTATTTTCAGTAAAAATCAAAATTTTTAAAATTTAACATATTAAAATTTATAATGAATTATAGAAATATGAAAATAAACACTCATTAAATTTTTGGTTTAATGATTAAAATTCAGCATTTAATATATATATATATATACATATATATATATATATATATATGTTATAAATATATAAATATTTGATTGTTTTTTTTTTTTTTTGAAAAATAGCCTATTATTTAATTATTATCAGAAACCAAAGCCCCATACAAAAAGTAGGGACTATCATTCCACTCCTTCCTTGAACCTATCAAAGAGCATTCTGCTCTTTGCAAGCTGGTGAGTAACTCTGGTGGCTAAAACTTTACAATCCTCAATTATCAGACAATAACTCGATGCCATTTCCAAATGACTACGCATTATCCTGAATAACCCCTACCAAGAGCGTCCATTTCTTTTTTTTTTTTTTTTTTGAATGATGATTTCATTGAAACCAAGAACACCCATCTAGGGGGGAAACAATAAATCCACCTAGAGGTAGAAATACAAAACAAAATCAAGGGATGATAAATAAGCCATCCCTGCAAGGGGCCTGCTCCACATTCAGCAACCACTATATCAGCATAAAACATAAACAAACTAAAAGATTTTTAATCCTAATAACAATAGCAAAAAGATCCATAAAGAAGTCACAAAAATTACTAATAATATGCAATCAATAGTAATGTTTTTTACTTCAGGAGCCTAATACAGCTCAATCAAATTACTGTCTTGCTTCTAAGGGTGTGGTGTGAACTCCTCAAGGTTCACTTATGATTAAACAGTAGTTTATATTTTGGTTAGCTTTTTGGGAGAAGACCTTGTCAATTCCTTCATCTTGAATTTTCCTAATTTTCCTTTCAAGTGGTTTATTGGCTTTGTTTTTCTCCATGGGTTTAGCTCCTGAGCCCACCAAAAATTCTAAGGAACGTATGGCCTTTTCCATTTGATACAAAATGGTATTACTTTGAATAGGCTACAATTCTTAGGAGTCTGTGTCATTTTTTAGCTCTTCTTGTCTAAGCACCCTATCTTCATTAGCCTCCTGTGTGATAACTTCCATTAAATCACGTGTCGCTTCTTTTCTTCCTGAATGCCGCTGAGGCTGAGGACAAGAGCAGGCGAGGACATCCTTACTCTGACAAAAATTAGATTTTCTAGGTTGTAGGTGGTTGCAATATCATAACTTGGTGCTGCAGCCGAAACTTCTCCCAGAAGCAAAAGTTGATGATCCCCAGATGGCTCCTTTTCATTGTCTTGCTTCTGGTTTTGAGCCACACGTGCTGCTATTGGAGAATTCTGTAGAGATAACCTGTCAAACTTTTGAGAAAGCTACGTCGGGTTTTGTTTTGGTGGAATGACTTGGCTCACCCAAAATGGACTGGTTTTCCTTAGATTCGTAGGAATCCAAAGGCCATAGTCAAGATAGTTGTTCATTTGGAAAGTAATTTCCTCTTTAGTTGTGAACCTGTGACAATTTCTGGTGAAGTGATAAAAAAAAGCCACAAAGCTAGCAGATGATTTGCAGTCTTTCATATTAAACCATGATCCACTTGTTTGTAAAAGCTATTTTGTACTTGAAACTAAGAGGAAGATGTTTTGTTCGGTTAACCCTTTCTTTGATTCTCATTATATGATCAAAATCTTCACCGAAGTAGAGGGTGTCATCCATTTTCTTTAACTTGATGAACATCGATGTTGCAATCCTCTTTGCATGTGCTGGACATATTTGGTTGGGTGGTAAACCATTAACTTGAATCCAAAAACACTCTAATGTGAAATCCAGTTCCTCTTCGGCGAGATGGGGATCCCACTCTATAAACACCAGCAAGTGTCGATGGACAGTCCAAGGCTTGTGTTAGAGAATGCGGTCACACTCTTCCGGTTTGGAAAAGATGAATATAAGCGTGTTCCGTGTGAAAGTTTTGATGTATTATATTTTATAAAATGAGTACAAGGCTGTATATATATGTATATATAGGACGATACAAGTTAAAGAGATAAATACAATATTAACTAAACTAATGACAATCCTAATAATACTGAAACAGAAATATAGCTAAGACTTATCAACATGTTATCTCAACAGTCTAACAATACTGAAACAAAAATATAACTAAGACTTATCAACATGCTATCTCAACATCCCCGCAAATCCATGGCATCACGCAGAGGAAGCTGAGAAAATAGATTCCGAAAGTGAGCTGATGGCAAGGATTTGGTGAATAAGTTGGTGAGTTGATCTTGACGTTTGACAAAACTTAGTTTAAGAAATCCTGAAGATACTTGTTCACGAACAAAATGGTAGTCCAATTCTGTAACAATCCTGGTTTTTAAATTATTTTATTTTAAAATGATATATGCAGTCTTAATAAAATTTGAAGATTTTATTGATTATTTTCATTATTTGTGATTAATTACTATGATTTTATATTTAATTAAATTTTCTCCATAAATATTTATTTTGAAACTTATTATTTTGGACATTTAATTTGTATTATTTATAATTATTATTTTGGATAGAACTATTTTAATAATATTTAATTTAGAGCATTGTTAATTCTATTATTGTTTTATCAAATTTCACTATTTATTTTGTTAATAAATTATTTTATTAATTGAATTGTTATTTTATGTATTATATATATATTAACTTGGATTTATGTATTTGTGCATGTGTGTGTGTTTATTTTTATTATATGTGAATATATATATATATATATATATATATATATATATATATATATGTATGTGTGTGTATTATTTGTATGGTGTAGATTCATTTGGTTAAAGTATTATTATTATAATACAAAGTTTTATTAATATAATATATATATATATATACACACATACATACGTACATTACATGTACTAAACCACCAAACACACACACAGCATCACATTAAAAAGCAACGTGAGCCAAAAACAAAAAAATCTCCCAAAGACTTCATCTCTCTCCTTGCACCGTCCGATTCTTCCCCTATCACTGTGTCCATCACTTTCCGGCCACCGTTTCTTGAGCTTCTGGTCTCTTTCTTCTCCTCTAACACCAGTGAGTACTAATCTAGCTTCCGTTTTAACTCAAAATGTCCATTTCTTGAGTTTTATTGAATTTTTATTTTTGGAGCTTCAGGGTTTCAAATTTTTTTTTAGCATGATATTGTTTGAATCTTGCAAACTCCCTTCACAAAAGTGATTCTTGGAAGCTTAATCTACCTCTACAAATTTTTTTTTGAATTTTTGGAATTTATTTTAATTTTTGTGAATTTTTTTAGTATTTTTTTAATATTTTATTAATTTTTGTAAATTAATTATTAAAATTATACATTTGGTATATTTGGCGTTATTATTAATTATTATTAATTTTAGAGTTGAGATTATAATTTTTGTGATTTTTATGTAATTTTTATAATTATTTTTAGTGTCAAATTTCTTCTTAATTTTTTTTAGCTTGAGTTTAATTGATTTTTTGATAATTTCCTTTTTGAAATATTGATCTATGCATCTTAATCTACTCATAAATATTTTTAATTTATTTTTCTAATTTTTTTGATTTTTGGTTAATTATTGAATATTTTAATAATTAAAAATTAATTTTTGTTAATTAATTAATTAAATTATGAATTTGGTTAAATTATTGTTATTATATATTGTTATTAATTTTGGTGTTGAGAAATTAATTTTTGAGAATGTTGTGTAATTTTTAGAAATATTTATACTTTATGTAAAGTTTGGACATTGAGTTAAATGTGTATTTTTGGTTGAAATTAGAGTTTAATTGTGTGTTTTAGTTGATATTAGAATGTTATTTGTTGATAAAATAATTTTTATGAAATTTTATACAATTTATGTGTGTTTTGGAATTAATAGAATAAATATGTATTTTTATAGAAATTATTGGTTAAATAAGTGTTTTGGTTGATATTAGTATAAATTATGTTGTTTAAATAATTTTAATGATTTTATAATTTTTGAGGAAATTATTAAGTATATTGGACATTTGATATTATAGGGGTAAATGTGTAATTTTGTGTTAATTATAGTTAAATATTATGTTAGTGTTGAGTTTATAATTATTTAAGGTAATAAAATGATTTTTTTTTACAAATTAATTACTATTTTTAACTAATTAATACTATTGGTGGAGAGGGGATGAGGATAAGGTTGAGGTTTGTTGCGATGAGGGATCAGACTGTTGATATATTTCATGTAACAGTCTAAATTTGCGTGAAGAAGATGATGGGGAAGAGGAAGGATTGGATGGTGAGTTGTTGGGTGAAATGAGGGTTGTAGTGGGTAGTGGTGGGACAGGTTGTTTGATAAAGATGGGATTGTAGGTACAAGTGAGATAAGGGTTGTTGCGAGTATAGATGATGGGTGGGTTGCTGTGAGTGGATGTGATGATGAGTTTTTGGATAAAGGTGGGATTGGAGGGAGGGATAAAGGTTATAGAATTTGAGTGGAATTAGGTGTGGGTTCATGTAACAAATTAAGGGAAGGTAGAGACTTACCTATAGTGGAAGCCGAATTGAGTGGTGCTTGCCATGTGAGACACAGGTCTACATAGGGATGTGATGATGAAGTGGGGCTGGTGACATGTGAAAAAGGGAAGTTTTGCTCATTAAAATGAGCATTTCGGAAAATGTAAATTTTATTAGAGGATGGATCAAAACAATCAAAGCCAGCATGATTATGAGAATTGCCTAAATAAACACATTCTTTGCTTCTAAAAGCAAATTTATGTTTATTTTATGGGCGAAGGTTAGGAAATATGGCACAACCAAAAATTTTTGTTTCCAAATATTTTGGAGATGTACGAAATAATTTTTGAAATGAAGATTCATCATTTAAAGTAGAGGTGGGCAATGCATTAATTAAATTTATAGTTGTACGAAAAGCATAAGTCCAAAAATGAAATGGCACATGAGAATGGCCTAATAATTTCAAACCGGTGTCAACAATATGACAAATTTTTCATTCAGATAACCCGTTCTATTCATGTGTGTATGGGCAAGCTATGCGATAAACAATGCCATTTATTTCAAAATGCTTATGTAATTTTTGAAATTCTCCGCCCTAATCTGAGTGAAAAGCTTTAATTTTGGAATTGAATTGTCGATGTACATACGATTCAAAGTTAAGAAACACAAAATGAGCATCACTTTTATTTTTAAGAAAATAAATCCAAGTAAATCTAGTGAAATCATCAACAAACAAAATAAAATAATGAAAACCATGATAAGAGGTGACTGGGGAAGGGACCCCAAATGTCTGAATGAATAATTTAAAAAGGAGCATCTGTAGTATGCTCGACATTAGCAAAAGGTAATTTAGCTAATTTGCTTAAATGACACGAAGAACAACTAGAATTTATTGAATTGGAAATAGGTAAATGATGATCTCTAAATGTTGTGGATGACCCAAGCGAGCATGCCAGTCTGCAAAAGAGGTAGATTCAGTGAGAAATGCTTATTTTGATAGAATGGAGGATGGTGGCATCACATACAGCCCATTCTCACTCCGGCCTCGTAACAGGGTTACCTTGGTTTTCTGGTCCTTGATAGAAAAATGGTTAGGCCAAAATTCAAAAAAGCAAGAATTATCAGTAGTGAATTTTTGGACAGAGAGTAAATATTTTTGAATATTTGGAACATAAAGCAAATTTTTTAAAATGAAATCCTTATCAGAGTATGGAGAACGATGGAATGACTTACCAGTATGTATGATAGGAAAGCTCTGACCATTGCCAACAATAATTTTATCATTACTAGCATAAGGAACCTGATTGACAAGATGAGAGGAATCCGATGTCATGTGATGGGAAGCACCAGTATTTGGGTGCCTAGGGTTGGGATGAAATGCAGTTGTGTAAGGAGGTGATGTAGTGCCAAAACCATAATAAGGAATCAGACCAGTGTTGTTCGTATAATGAGACTAGGGAGAGGTGACTTGATTGCGAGGTTCATAGCGGTGACGACACTTATCAACTATATGATTATGAAAGCTGCATATCTGACATTGTTGAGAGCGATTCCGGCGAAAGGAGAAGGAAGGTCTCTGATTATTAGGAAAGGGTGAAGTAGGTGATGTCATGAGAGGTCAAGGCCAAGAGGAAGAACCAGAAAATTTTTGCCTTGCAATGTGAGCAATGGGTGGTTCATGAATATTTTTAATGAGAATTTCATGAGCCACCAATTGCCCATTAAGTTCTTGGAATGTAATTGGTGTGGGTCACTGATTTAAAGCTGTAATAATGCTATGAAATTCATAGCCAAGGTTGCGGTAGATAATTGCATTGAATTCTGCAGGAGAAAGAGATCTACTTACTGCTCTAAGTTCATCGGCTAAAGCTTTGGCTTTTTGCAAATATTGAGTGACTAATAAGTCATTTTTCTTAAATTCTTGAAGTTCAATGTGGAGTTGTAATTGACGGTTCTAAGATACAGAACCAAAAGCACTTTTTAGTGCATGCCAAGCCGCAAAAGATATAGTCATGCCAATAACATAGGGAAAAACTTCTTCAAAAAGAGAAGAGAAAATCTATAAGAGTAAAAGTTGGTCTTTTTTATGCCATTCGGTATATTTTGGATTGGGAGTAGGAGGATTAGTTGTAGTTGTAGTTGGTGGTGCAATACCTGTAAGTTTATGGTAATTAAGGAGAGGTTGGAATTGGGTTTTCCAGGTGAGGAAATTTCTAGAGGTTAATTTAATGGACAGATTATGATTTGTTGTAGTAGTCATAGGACGAGAAGGAGAAAGAGAAGGAGAAAAAGAGGTGGGAATAATTTGTCCTGCCATTTGTTAGCAACTATGATACCATGTGAAAGTTTTGATGTATTATATTTTGTAAAATGAGTACAAGGCTGTATATATAGGATGATACAAAAGAAAATATAACATTAACTAAACTAATAACAAGCCTAACAATACTGAAACAAAAATATAGCTAAGACTTATCAACATGTTATCTCAATAGCCTAATAATACTGAAACAGAAATATAGCTAAGGCTTATCAACATGTTATCTCCACATTCCATTCCTTCAACTCCTTAACATTAAAAGGCGAGACAAAGCCCCAAACTTAGGCTAGAATCTAATTTAAAAACTAATAAAAAAAGGTTTTTCAGCTGTAAATTTTCCCCACAAGGCCATTTTTTAGTTTCTCTAGTAGAGGATTTATGACATATGTGAGTTCTAACTCAAGGTGGTTTTCTATGGTAGTGTCGGCTGTCAACTTCTTTTTCAACTATTTTAGTTCCTTAAAGAAGCTACTAGACCCATTAATGCTATAATTAAAGAAAGGGACGACGTAAATGGCCAGAAAGAAACAGATACAAACACTAAAGATAAAACAACTCTACTTAAAGAGAGAACTGTCACGAATCAAACCCTATCAGTACGTGACCGATATTAAAAAATAAAAATATATAAAATATCGGCAATTTATAGTAAGCTTTAAGAAAAATTTCAATAAAATAAAGATAATAATAAAATAATATAATTTAAATAAAGATAAAAAGTACAAATAAATTAAAATTCAACACAAACTTAGATAATATATATATATATATTAATAATTTTTAAGACAAGTTTTTCATACACACGACAATCCAAAAATACGATATAATAATTAACCATTCCACTACTATTGCGGTATTCTATAGTTAAATTCATACAAAAAGATAATATATCTAAAATAAACCTATATAAAATAACTAGAAAAAAAGAAACCCGATGTAAGGTAGACTGACAGATAGGTGATTCCCGAGATCCTAAAAAAAAATTGAGGGGAGTCAGACCTTATTGAATAAGTTAATAAAAGAAATGTATATAGTATAAAAATCTCCTTTAAAGTATATTTATGAAAATAATAAATTTATAATTTGTAATTTAAACTATTTAATTTATGACTTTTACCAAAGTGAGGTAATTAAAAACCCATTAAATACTATATATAAAATATAATTAGTTTCCTTAAATCATTTTATAAGAAAACTAAGTAGAACTCTAGTCCACAAATCTAATAGTTTTACGACTCTCTTAAAATCTAAAAATTGCCGGTTCACAAGAGCAAAACATCAACCGCGCTACAAGCCATAGTCAATTCATTTAAATTAATATTTACCGTGGTTTCTGAGAGCAAATAATCACTGAGCTATCAGCCCTAGTAATATAAATCACACTCGAGAGCAAAGCATCACTGAGTCTCTTAATTGCCAACACACACTCTCAATCCTACCGGTGCACACATGGTCCTAATGAAACCTATCAGGTAGCTCATTCTACTGTAATTTATTTTAAAATAAATAAATATAAATAAAACAAGAAAGATTACAATAAAATAAAATTTACTAATCATGTGAAAATTTAACATAAACATGTTAATATAACTATAGCAATAATAAGACAATTTAATTTAAATAGATATTCTTATAATAATATAATTCTTTAATAAATTCTCCTATTTATCAAAATCAATCTAAAGAAAAGAGATAAATAAAAAAGGGAATTAAAAATGGAATTTCTACAAATTCTAGATTTCTAAGGAAAAACTCGATTAAAATATGACTCTACCAAAATAGATCTAATGTCACATTTTACGAGAATCTATTAAAAATTCAGCAAAGTTTTCTCAATAAAATAGACATCTTTCTACACGAAATAGAGTCAACCCTGCACAGAAAAATATTTCAAATAACCGCAACAACTCTAAATCTCAGGTTGGGGCCCCGAACTGCACTTAATGCTTAACTGAGAACCAATTTCACAAATCGCAATATGAATCAATAAAAAAATTCCATTTAAATATCAAAATTAATTTATTCACACAAATAAAGCATAAAAGACATTTATTTATAAAATAATGAATAAAATTCACATTAAAATCATTTTATGATATAGAGGTACTTATTCAAATTTTTGAAATTAAATAGCATTTTAATTATTAAAAATTAATTAAATTATTCAATTATATAATTAAGCAACCGAAAACTCATTTAAATCAAAAAATCATAAATATTATATTATTCGGATATTATTCTGATAATTACTAATAATTAGCTAAAAAATAGAATAAATACATAAAAATTATTTTAATATTATTTATTACTCAAAATTATTGAAACAATCCTAAATCACCATAATTTCAATTAAAACATAAAATTTACCAATTTCTACTAATTTTCCTCAAAAATTCATTTTGACATAAATATTCAAAAATTTGTAATAAAAAATTCGGTACATAATTTTAATAAACTTCCTTAATGAAACTTGCTTTAAATAATATATAGAATTTAATAAAAAATAAGAAAATTTTTGAACCCGGGACTGTGTGAACAGTAACCGAACCCGAAAATGCTTATTTTATTTAAATGATTTCAAAAAATAAATAAAAATAATATTTGAATAGATCTTAGCTCAAATAACAACTAATCTAAATACCACAACTTCAAATAAAATTATTTTCATCAAGAAAAAAAAAATTAAACATATTAACATAAATATAAAATTGAGTTTTCGGAGACCTTACTGGTCGATTAACTTGAAACTAATTACGGATTATCGAAACTCGTAGCGTGAGTTTCGAAACAATTCCAGGCTCGACCGATTTCCTCGCTAGCGACCCGGACTGCACTGTTCACACAATGCAGTCTTCCTCGCTGCCGATGCTGCTGCTGCTGTTTGGCACTACTGCTGTCTGGCGGTCTAGTGATGTTGGGGTGGTGGCATCATGGTGGTGTAGCAAGAAGAAGAAGAAGATGTAAAAAAAAGAAAAGAAAAATGATGAAGGTGGTGGTGGAGTGTACTAAGCCCGACATTTTCATCTTTTGTCTTTTTTTTTTTAATAAAAAGTATAAAAGACAATATAATATAATTTATGAAATAAAAATATTATTTCCAACTACTTTTAATCATAATGGATAGTAAATTATGCTTAAATACTCAAATAAATACTAAAATTAATTTAATAATATTTAACCCAAAAAAATTAAATTAAATTTCACAAAAATTAAATATCACAATTTAATATAATAATAAAAATAATTATTAACACTGTATATCTCAAAATTTAATTTCTTAATTTAATTCATAAAAATTTAGGTCTTTACATGTCACACCTAAACCGGGAAGTCATGACGGTGATAGGGAATGAGAATTCTTTCGAATTCGGAACCTCATAGCAAACCTTAAAAAAATACATGCAATAAATAAATAAATAAAATACGACAAAATTAAAACTTAAATCGATATAAAATAAATACTTAAATATCATTTCATAAATAAAATATTCATACAATATTTTGAATACAAAAGTCTCAAACTGATGCAACACTACTAATACAATAACACTACTACTACTGCAGTTTTCTAGAATACAATAAGAATTTAGATAAATAAATTACATAATCTAGTCATGGCTGAAGAAGACCGGCGTAAAGCACTATTAGTACGATATGATGAAAAAGACTCTCCTAAAAAAAAATGGTTGAGAGGGGGTTAGACCTCATTGAATGAATTATTATAATATATATACACACACCTCCTAATGTCATATGCAATCAATCATCGGTATATATATACATATATACAGGCAAATCACATAAATGCTAAAATTCACTTTTATATATAATATATGTAGAAAACATTTATTTAAATGAAGGATCAAATAGAACCCTAATATTCACAACCTCAATCAAAATATCTCACTAGCCACATAGACTTACTTAGTTCCAAGTTAATTCTTTTATTCCATTTTGGACAGTAGACTGGTCTCAAAACACTAAGTCAAACGAGTTCTAGCAGTCTCACTGTCAGTGTAATTGGCCCCGAGACACTAGGTCAATTGAGCTCTCGCAATCACATCAAATCTCAAATCACATCAAATCTCAATAATCAATAAATCAAATGTCACCTTAAGTGATTCTCACAATATCAACGCTAAAGTCTAATGAACCAGTACGTACACATTCCTAGTGCAGCCCACTAAGTAGCACGTTCTATTAATATCCTTCAAATAAATCTTAATTTAATGGAAAATACTAAATTACACAATTTAAATATAATGGCAATTTAAAAAAAAAAGATATACCACTTTATATACTAAACATATACCATAAATATACAAAAAAGATACTAAATGTATATGCTGAGTATTTGTCAAATATACTGAATATATGCTAAAACATGCTAACAAATATATGTCACATAAATAAGAATTCTATACTAAAAACAAACTAACTAAGATGTCATATATATATCAAATAAACCAAAAATATACTAAAAGTATACAAAAAATATACTTATTCATTTAATGAAATATTTATGTTTAAACTTATATCAAAACATGAAAACTCATAACCATGAATCTACATGCAATGTATATATAAAGTAATAACTCACAAGTTTGCACTCCTCAAAACTGACTCAACGGCCTAGTCTGATAGGTCTCGGTTTCAGTGCAACTAGAAAATAAATATTCATAACAAATCAGAATAATTTCTAACTCATACTTCTAAGAATTCTAAAGGAAGACTCGATCTAAGAATTCAAAACTCAATCAAAATACAAAAACTCAGGATTGATCCGACATCACGTTTTATGAGAATTCTATCGAAAAATCGGTAGAACCTCTTCTGTAAAACGGACATCTCTCTATTAAAAAGTAGAGTCGACCCTGCAAGAAAACGTACTTCTAAATCACAGTAGCTCAACACCTCGGGTTAAGACCCCGAACTACTCAAATTTCCAACCGAGATTCACAATACACAATAAAAATAAATATTTAATAATAATATAATAAAATCATTAAAAATTCTTAAAATAATCAAAATGCCACAATATAATGTATTTAAACATCAAAATACTAAATATAATTATTTTCACAATAATTAAATAAAAATCTCAAATAATAAATAATATTAATAAAAACCAAAATTTTCAATAATTCAACATAAAATAGTAAAATTCACATTTAATTACTCAAATAGTTTAAATATATTATAAAAGTAGTTAAAAACCCATTTAATCACCAAAATAGTAAATAATTTATTATTTAAGTATAATTTTTCAAAATTAGTATTAATTAGTTAAAAATAGTAATTAATTTTTAAAAATTATTTTAATACCCTATAAAATTCTAAAATCATTTAGAACATATTATTTAACTATAATTTCAATAAAAACACACAATTAACCTATATATCCAAAATTCACATACTATGAAAAATATTCCCAAAAATTATATAAAATCACTAAAAATTATTGTATCAATACTAAAATTACTAAATTAAATTAATAACACTAATTTAACCAAAATTCCATCCAAAATAATTAATTAACATAATTAACAAAAATTCAATTTAAATGATTAAAATATTCAAAAATACCCATAAACTAAAATAATTCAAAAAAATATACAAAACATATTTTTGAGAAGCTTAAGCTACATACAATAACAATCTCAAAGCAAACTTTCATGAATCAAACCTAAAAATTAAATAAAAATTCAAAACCCTAATAACACATAAACAAAAACTTGACATAACTAAAAAATGAGGACGTTTAAGCTCAAACGGAGCTTGGAATCAAACTCACCGGAGCTAGATCTTCCAAAAGAGACCAGAGTGAAGACCTCTGGTAACCGAAATCGTCGCTGGCAACAATGGAGGTCCGATTACCTCAAGTCTCAGTTTCCTATATTTTCTGGCTCTCCGACGACGTCGATGGTTGGAGGAAGAAGAGAAGGTAACAGTGGTGATAGGTGGTGGCGTGGGTTGGTGTTGCACAGTGAAGAGAAGAAAATGGCATGGAAGAGGAGAAAAGGGACATAACTCGTTATATATATATATATACACACACACATAAACACATGCACATATTATAATAACCATAACAATACTAATAATAATAATAACCCTAATTAAATAATAATAACAATATAAATAATAATAATAATAACAATAAAAATATTAATAATAATACTATTAAAATATTAGCAATGAAAATTATTTTAATACTTTAAATAATAAAACTCACAAAATAATTATTTTACGTAAATAAAACATTTAGAATAAAATAAATAAATAATATGCACAAATAATGATAATATATAAATAAAATTTAAAATTTTATTAATACTGCATATTCCAAAATATATTTATATTATTTAAAATATCGGGTCATTACATTACAGTCTCCCCTCCTTAAAAAAAATTTGTCCCCAAATTTTCAATAAATAAAATACTAAATCTTAATGAAAAAGATAGGGATAAGCCACCCGCATCGATGCCTTCGTCTCTCACGTGCAGTCCTCTGCTGTGTGGTTGCTCCATAACACTTTCACCATCGAGATCTCCTTAGTGCGAAGCTGACGAACTTGGCGATTATGATATTCCTCATATGATAGATCTTCACTGAACTCCACTGTATAAGGCTAAAGAACGTGAGAAGGATGAGGAATATATTTCCTATGAAACACTGGGTGAATCCGAGATAATTCAGGTAGCAACACCAATCTATAAGCCACCTCTCTAACTCTCAAATGTATCTCGAATGACCCAATGTACCTTAGGGCTAATTTACCTCTCTTACCAAACCTTACAACCCCCTTAATTGGAGACACCTTCAGGAACACCATGTCTCAAACGGAAAAAGACACATCCTTCCTCTTTAGTTCTGCATAGCTCTTCTGTTTGCTGAAGGCTGTCCTTAAACACTGCTAAATAATAGCAACCTTCTCATAAGTAATATACACCTAATCTAGACCTATCAGTTATCTCTCCTTAACTTCCCAATACAATGGTGATCTACACTTCCTACCATACAGTGCTTCATATAGAGCCATCTTAATACTTGCATGATAACTGTTATTATATGCAAATTCTATCAATGGCAAATGTATGTCCTACTGACCACTAAAGTCGATCACACATATCCTCAATATATCCTCAAGGGTTTGAATGGTCCTTTCTAACTGACCATCTGTCTAAGGATGAAATGTTATACTGAAATCAAGTTTGGTACCTAATGCCTTATACAACTCTTGACAAAAGATCAAGGTGAAAGTAGCTCCTCTATCAGACACTGGTACCTAGTGAAGACAAACAATTCTGTTGACATACAACCTTATTAATCTGTAAGTAGAATATGTCTTATTAATTGGTAGAAAGTGTGATGTCTTAGGCAGTTTGTCAACTATCAGCCAAATAGCATCATAACCACCAATAGGACGTGGTAATCCAGTCATAAAATCCATAGCAATCATATCCCACTTCCACTCTGGGATAAGCAATGGTTGTAATAACCCTATAGGCCTTTTATGCTCTAGCTTCACCTACTGACAAGTGAGACATTTAAATACAAATTCCGCTATATCCTTTTTTATTCCATTCCACCAATATGTATCCTTCAAGTCACGATACATCTTGGTAAAACCTAGATGAACATTGTAAGCAGAAAAATGTGCCTCTTCTATGATTTTTTTCCTCAGCTCATCCACATCTGGCACATATAATCGAGTACCCAAACACATCACACCTTTGTTCTCAATCATAAATCCAATGGACATGCTTTGTTGCACTTCAAACATAATCTTCTGCAACTGTGGGTCCTTTCTTTGTGTTGCCTTAACTCAATCTAAGTACACTGACTGTACCCTAAACTGAGCAATGATGCATTTTTTAGTCACCTTTAACTGTAGTCCTTGGTCAATAAACTCATACATCTCCTTAACAATTGGTCTCCTTTCAGCACTGATGTGTGCAAGGCTGCCTATGGACTTCTTGCTCAAAGCATCTGCAACTATATTTGCCTTGCCTGGATGGTACAAAATAGAACAATTATAGTCCTCTAAAAGTTCCATCCATCTTCTCTGCCTTAAATTCATATCCCTCTGCCGGAATATGTACTTCAGGCTCTTATGATCGATATATATCTCACAAGTCACACCGTACAGGTAAAGCCTCCAAATTTTTAATGCAAACACCACTGCTACCATTTTTAAGTCATAAGTAGGATAATTTTGATCGTGCTTCTTCAACTACCTTAAAGCATAAGCAATCACTCTTTCATTCTTATTCGAGAAGCATTATAATACACCATATGACCTTCATTACCAAAAGACAAAGTCAACACTGGAGCCTAAGTCAACAAATCCTTAAGCAACTGAAAATGCTCCTAATATTTGTCTATCCACATAAACTTAGCATTTTTCTGGGTCAACCTTGTCAAAGGTGTAGCTATCTTAGAGAAGTCCTTGATAAATCTCCTATAATAACCCTATAAACTAAGAAGGCTCCTTACTTCCATTATTGTTGTGGGCCTCAACCACTCTATAATAGCTTCAATCTTCTTTAAATCCACTTGTATGCCATTACTAGACACCACGTGGCCTAAGAATGCCATTTGATCTAATCAAAATTCACACTTTGAAAACTTGGCATACAACTGGTGCTCTCTCAGAGTCTGAAGCACCAACCTCAAATACATTACATGCTCTACTTTATTCCTAGAGTATACTAGAATATCATCAGTAAACACAATTACAAATTGGTCCAAGAATGGCTTAAACACCTTATTCATCAAGTCTATAAAGGCTAAAGGGGCATTAGTCAACCCAAATGATGTCACCAAAAATTCATAATGGTCATACATTATCCGAAATGCAATCTTCAATACATCTCCATCTCTAATTCTTAATTGATGATACCTAGACCTTAAGTCAATTTTGGAGAAACACTGAGCTCCTTGTAGCTGATTGAACAAGTCATCAATCCTTGAGAGTGAATATTTATTTTTGATGGTAACCTTATTCAACTACCTATAGTCAATATAGAGTCGAAGACTACCATCCTCTTTCTTCACGAACAATATATAAGCACCCCAAGGAGATATACTAGGCCGAATGAAACCTTTATCAAGCAATTCCTGTAACTTCTCTCTCAGCTCCTTTAACTCTACAGGCACCATTTTTTATGGTGGCATAGAGATATGATATGTATTAAGCACTACATCGATACATAATTCTATCTCCCTATCAGGTGGTAAGCTTGGCAATTCTTTAAGGAAAACATTTGAAAACTCGCACACTACTGGCACCCTTTCAACTGTCTTACTATCTGCTTATATATCTTTGACCACAGCTAAGTAGCCTTGATAACCTCTTCTAAACATCTTCCTTGTTATGATCGCAGAAATGATGTTTTAAGGCATTGAACTCTTGTCACCTTTGAATCTAAATTCCTCATTAAATAAAATTCTAAAAATTACCTCCTTCTCTCAAAAGTCAACAGTGGCATAATACTATGCCAACCAATCCATCCTCAAAATTATATCGAAGTCAATCACATTAAGCAAAACCAAATCTATAAGCAACTCTTTACCCTCCACTAACATTGGATAAGATGGAAAGAACATATATGTCTCCAACTCGTCACTAAGTGGAGTCGCTATAGATAAGGGAGTCAACATCTTAGAAGGTTGACATGCTATTCTAGAAGCAAACGCAGGAGATAAAAAAGAGTGTAAAGTACCCGAATCAAACAAGACTCTAGCCTCAAAATAGCATATTGGGAGAATACCTACCACAATTGCATTAGATGCCAAAGCATCCTCAGGAGTCAAGGTGAAGACTCTGGCCTAACCACGACCTACCTGTTATGAAGTGGATGGTTGTGCATATCCTCTACCCCCAACTCTGCCTCTATAACCTCTGCCCTATTTGCTCAAATACTGAGTCGGTCGCTACTAAGATTATATAGGTGTCTGATACTGCTGATACTCTTACGGATATGGTTGAGCGACTGATGAAGAAGATCCTTAAGCATATGACTGCTAGAATCCATAATTAGGATAATCCTTGGCAAAATATGTGAATTTTCCACACTAAAAGCAAGCTCCAAGCACCAAGTGACATGGACCCTGATGCACTCTCCCAAAAATGGTGCATGCACTAGCCCCAGATCCTGAACTACCATGTCTGGAGCTCTAACCATTGCTACTACTACTGGCACCAGCACCAAACCTAGCAGTCCTGCCACTCCCATGGCTTTGAGCATAACTGTGTTTGCTAGTCTGATGTGCTCTAAACTGTCTGCTCTACTGAGAAGTACCCCCTGATTGAGTACTCATGCTGCTTATTTAGAAAATAGGTTGTTGAACCCCCTGAGCTGATCTACTATTGCCACTCTCATAAGAATCCAGTATGGTGTCATGTCGGATATGTCTCTGCTCAAGTTGTCTGGCCTCCTTAACCATGCTTTCAAGGCTGCGACCCCCTGTCTAAATGCTAAAATAAGTGGGGCCTAACCTAGTCATATAGAGCTCCATTACTCTTATCTTATCCTGCATCACATTTGCAGCATAACGTGATAATCTAAAGAACTCTCGAGTGTAGTCTCTAACTGACCGATTTCCTATGGCAATGTTCAATAGCTACCATCTATAGTTCTCTCTCATCGATACTGGGCAAAAAAACCTCATAAGCTTCTCCTTAAAATCTAACCAGGTCATCGTAGTCATATAGGCTGGATAGACTATATGAACTACTCCTAAGCTGCTGCTGACATAAATAACTCCACTATCATTATCCGCTGGTAGTCTGAGTATCCTGTCTTAGTTTTGGCCTTGATGGTATTTATGAAATCCAGATCATCCCCTCT
This sequence comes from Mallotus nudiflorus, assembly GCA_947683625.1. NCBI lineage: Eukaryota > Viridiplantae > Streptophyta > Magnoliopsida > Malpighiales > Euphorbiaceae > Mallotus > Mallotus nudiflorus. The sequence continues at coordinate 1,178,628 of CANTUR010000126.1, read as the reverse complement.
ACCATCGAAAGAAACTCGTCCGACTCTAGAGTACAGTAGGGTAGCATTAGCATTTGTCATCCCTTAAGTCCTCTACTGAAATCTGCTGCAAAAGGGGCATTGCTTGGTTAAGAGCTGTCAAGCCTTGGTTAATTACTGTCATACTTACTACAAAGGCTACAGGATTCTCCATTGGAACTTTTAGTCATGCCTATGACTATTCCTATCCTCGAACTGCTACTGCTCTAGCTCTACCCCTGCCTCTACCTCTGCCTTTACATTAAGGAGTAGGAGGAAGAATCTCATCCTGAAGAGACTGCTCATCATCATTCTCCATAAAGGATGCTTTCGCAGTAAGAGCAACTTGTACTCACCTCATTCTGAAAAAGACATAAACGAATTTAGGACAAGATAAAAAAATATTATATAAGCGCAGAATACAAGAAAAAAAAAAGATAATAAGTGACAATTATCAACCTATTACCATAGTAGTTTATGAAAAATAGACATTGACAATCGAAAACACATATGAAAATGAGCCAAAGCTCTGATACAAACTTTGTCATGACCCGAACCCATATGGGGCACATGACCAACACTAGGGAATGAAAATACATAAAATTCCCGAAACCTATAGTAAGCCTTAAGGAAAAATTCAATAAAGTAAAGACAATAATAAAATGACATAATTTAAATAAAGATAAAAAGTACAAATGAATTAAAATCCAACACAAACTTAGATAATATATATATATATATAATAATAATCTTTAGGAAAAGTTCTTCATACATACGACAATCTAAAAATATAATATAAATTATAAATTCAATTCAATTCAAGCATATATTTTGCATTATTAGTAATATTTTATCAATAAAAATAATTTTTTTGAAAAAAAATAATTTCATTGATTCAAACTAACAATACATCCAATAAAACACATATATAAATTCGCTAAAAATCATAGAGTATGAAATAACACCATAATAAATCGACTCAAAATCTACATATTTGATTATATTATAGTGATTAGAATACCCATAACTCTAGTTTTGTAACATACTGACCTTCATCTAATTTGTTATCTCTTCACCTCTTTGCTTAATGGTGACCTCATGTGTTAAGAGCTTACCAATGAGCACATCGGTTGATAGAGTGGAGAGGTCTTGAGCTTTCTCAATTGAAGTAACTCTAGATTCCCAATCATTCTTAGGTAGGATTCTTAGAATATTATTATTTACCTCTTTCTTAGTGAAATGTTTACCAAGGTTCTTGATGGTTGTAAAAAGAGCATTGAGTTGGTTAGTCATCTCCATGACTGACTCTTGAGGCTTCATCTTGAAGAGTTCATATTCATACATGTGAAGTTAAACCTTCTTGCTTATCACTTGTATGTTTCCCTTATAGTGATTTTACAAGGTCTCCCATATTTCTTTGGCCAACATACAATGTTGTAGCTTGCCTCATTCTTCTCTTGTCTTAGAGGAGACTAAAGTAATCATACCTTTTTTATTTTTGTGATTTTATTCCTTTTGATTAATGCTCCATTGGTTTCTTGGAAGGGTAGTTGCTACACCATCAATGATAGTTGTAAGTGGTTCCCAACCTCTAAGGGCATTGTCCTAAAGTTTTATGGAATCATAATCAAGCTGTAACTCCATTTTAAACTTCCAATGAGGATAATTACTACCATCGAAGAATGGTTTAAGTGAAAAAATATTTTATGATTCACTCCTCATGATCTTATATTCTAGCAATGAAGTTCCTAAAATTCAAGATTTAATACCAATTGAAAAGAGTTCTAAAGGGGGTGGTGAATAGTACTATCAAATAAAAATGAGAAATTAAAGGAATTTTTTAAAATAATTGAATGGAAGTTAAGATGGAAGAATGAAAGACACAAAGATTTAAGGAGTTCGGATTCAATAATAATCCTACATTCCCACCTAATTTATCCCCAAGTTAGGATTTTCAATCACCTATAATCTTATTCTTAAGATTAAGATTACACAAGACTTTTATGGCTGACTCTTACAACCTTACAACTTGATTTTTCAAGGCTCACTCAAAAACCAAATCCTAAGTGTTTCAATGGACAACACTTAAACCAATTCCTTTAGAAATAAATCTCACTTCCCTTCTAATCTATCCTAAGATTTAAGATGAAGAGAAATTTTATTGCTAACACACAACTAACTCTCACAAGAGTTATACAAACAAAGAATTGTTTAAGAGAATTTGAGAGCTCAATTGAATGCTTAAGAGAGAATGAATGATAAACAAGTTTCTTAACTTTTTAATTGAACTCTATGGAGTGTTTATATAGAGAAACACTTAAATATATGACTATTGGATTTATTAAAAAGTCTCCAATGTTTATAATTGATTTTTGAATCATCTTGAACTTAATTTTGTCAGAACGACGCTCATGGGTGAATAGTGCTCGTGAGGAGCAAAAATAATAGTCGTTGCATTCAAATATGTTTATTTAGAGCTATCATCATTACCCTCATAAGCTTCTCGAGAGTGAATAGTGCTCATGACTCTTGCTCCTGGGCAACACTGTCCCTTTGCTCAAACTGAACACTGAAAAGGGATAGCTCATGACTAGCTCATGAACGAGACTGAAGATGATCAAATCAACCTAAAATTTCTTCATTAAAGTTATAGATAATTGGCTTATATTTTCATAGCACTTTAAATCACCTTAATTAAACATCTGTAGCATAAGATATTACTGAAATACTAAGAGCTATATAACCTAAAATAAAAGCTACATATACTGAGTTGGACTCAAGATTTGCATACCCAAATAAGCTCAAATTTTGACAAGTAAGCTTAATTTAGAAAGATTAAGATGTTTGCTTTAAAAGTGAAGAAGATAATTTTCTCATTATAAAGCTCTAAAGATGTTAAAAAGCCTTTATGAATCTCAAAGGTTGAATTAGCCCAAAAGACCACTGTATATCCAAAAATTATATTTTTGGTATATAATTTCCTACACACTTAGTTGAAATCATTAGTATCAAAATTATTTGTCAAAGTCTAAAATTAGAAGTTTGATCATATAAATGGTCAATAGAAATTACAAAAATTACTAATAATATGCAATTAATAGTAATATTTTTTACTTCAGGAGCCTAATACGGCTCAATCAGATTATTATCTTACTTTTAAGGGTGTGGTGTGAACTTCCTCAGGGTTTACTTATGATTAAATAATATTTTATATTTTGGTTGGCTTTTTAAGAGAAGACCTTGCCAATTCCTTCATTTTGAATTTCCTAATTTTCCTTTCAAGTGGTATATTAGCTTTGTTTTTCTCTATAGGTTTAGCTTTTGAGCCTACCAAAAATTCTAAGGAATGCATGACCTTTTTTATTTGATACAAAATGGTATTACTTTGAATAGGCTACAATTCTTGTGAGCCCGTGTCATTTTTTAGCTCCTCTTGTCTAAACGCCCTATCTTCATTAGCCTCCTGTGTGATAACTTCCATTAGATCATGTGTCACTTCTTTCCTTTTTCCTTAAATTTTGCTGGGGCTAAAGACAGGAGCAGGCGAGACATCCTTACTCTAATAAAAATCGATTTAATTGACTCTAAGTTATAAGTGGTTGCAATATCATAACTTTATGTTGTAGTCAAAGCTTTTCCCATAAGTAAAAGTTGATGATCCCCAAATGGCTCCTTTTCATTGCCTTGCTTCTGGTTATAAGCCACACATGCCGCTATTGGAGAATTCTATAGAGATAACCTGTCGAATTTTTGAGAAAGCTTCGTCAGGTTTTGTTTTGTTGGAATGCCTTTGCTCACCTGAAATGGACTGGTTTTCCTTATATTCATATGAATCTAGGGGCCACAGTCAACATAGTTGTTCATTTGGAAAGTAATTTCCTCTTGAGTTATGAACCTGTGATAGATGATTTGCAATCTTTCATATTAAACCATGATCCACTTGTTTGTATAAGCTATTTTGTTCTTGAAACCAAAAGGGAGAGGCTTTGTTATTGTTATGACCTATATTTTTAAATTATTTTATTTTAAAATGAGATATATAGTGTTAATAAGATATGAGAATTTTATTGATTATTTTCATTATTTTGTGATTAATTATTATTATTTTATGTTTAAATAAATTTTCCTACATAAATATATTATTTTTGGTCGTTTAATTTGCATAGCTATTATAACATTATTATTTTATTAATGTTTTATTAAATTTCACTATTTATTTGTTATTAAATTATTTTATTAATTGTATTGTTATTTTATGTATTATATTTACATATTATAATTAGGGTTTATTTTATGTGTGTGTGTGTTTAGTATTATATATGTGAATATAAATATATATATGTATGTATGTATGTATTTATTGTGTGGTGGATATTTTTTTTAATATAAGGTTTTATTATTATATTAATTATTATATTATAAAGTTAATATATAATATATACATACAAAACACATAGCAAAACAAACATAAACACACACACACATTCACGCAAAAGACATTGTGACCATCTCCTACATGCTGCATGTCCCGATCCCTCACTGGCACTGTGTCTCTCTGGCATCCAACTACACCACCGCCTCCAGCCAGCTGCTCTGCCACCCCTCTCCCTCTTCTCCTGCACCGGTAGCTCCCGAAAACTAAAAGTGACCGAAACTTCCATTTCCAGCCAACCTGCATTTTTCAACCACCATTCTTCACGATTCCAGTGTCTATCAACTCCCCTAACTATAGTAAGCATGAATCTAAGCTTAGTTTAAGCTTTAATCTTCATTTTTTTGAGTTTTGATGATTTTTAGTTTATGGAGCTTTAGGGTTTTTAATTTTTTTAAGCTTGATCTTGATGATTCACACAAACTCCCTTCACAAAAGTTGTTCCTAGTAGCTTAATTTACATGAATAAATTTTTTTTTGAATTTTTGGAATTTATTTTAATTTTTGTGAATTTTTGAATATTTTTATTATTATTTAATTAATTTTCGTAAATTAATTTATTTAATTATAAAATTTGTTGATTTAGTGTTTTTATGGGTTGTTATTAATTATAGTGTTGAGATTATAATTTTTGTGATTTTTATGTAATTTTTATAAATATTTTTATATTATGTCAATATTAGAAAATTAGGTTAAAGTTGGGTTTTTGTTAAAATTATTATTTAATAATGTGTTTTAGTTAATATTAGTAATATATATGTTGAGAAAATAATTTTTATGTATTTATATAATTTTTATAGAATTTTTTAGTAATATTAGTATATTATGTATATTTTTGTATTATAGGGTTAAATACTTAATTTTGTTAAGATTATAGTTAAATATTATGTTTTAGTTGATTTTATAATTATTTAAGGTATTAAAATGATTTTTACAAATTATTTACTATTTTTAACTAATTAATACTAATTTTTGAAAATTGTTTTCAAATAATATATTATATATTATTTTGGTAATAAAATGGGTTTTTAATAATTTTAATATGTATTTAGGCTATTTTAGTTATTTAAATACATAAAGTGAATTTTTAATAATTTATATTGAATTATTGAGAAAATTGGATTTTAATAATATTATATTATTATTTTGCTATTTTTACATAATTATTGTGAAAATAAGTATATTTGATGTTTTAGTGTTAAATATGTAATATCTTAATATTTTGGGGATATTTATGGCATTGATTATTTTAAATATATTTATTATATTATTTGAATTTTTTGGTAAAATTATGGACCTCAGTTGGGGAATTGTACAGTTCGGGATCCCAACCAAAGGTTGTGTGAATTCTGATTTTTGAAGTGCATTTTTCTTGCAGGACTGACTCTACTTTTTAGTAGAGAGATGTCCTTTTTATAAAGGAGGTTCTGTCGAATTTTCGATAGAATTCTCGTAAAATGTGACATCGAGTCAATTTTAAATTCTGTGTTTGTTTGTGTTCTAAAATCTTAGATCGAGTCTCTATAGAGCTTAAGTTAGATTCATTCTGATTTTTGTTATTATTTTATTATTTAATTGCACCGAGACCGAAACCTAGTGAACCAGGTCCATCAGACCAGTCTTGAGGAGCTCAAACTTGTGAGTTGTTATTTTATATATACATCGCACTTAGGTTGCATGTTTTAGAATATACATGTTTTGAATTGTATTTATTCATAAATTGTTTTATTAAATGTTTAGTATACTTTAGGTATATTTTTAGTATATTTTTTATATATTTCTAAATAAATGCATGTTTTACTTTCGATTTATACTTAAATTGTTTTTAAGTATATTATTGATTTTTTTTTGGTATATTCATGGTTTACATTCGGTATATTTATGGTTGATTTGAATTTATTTGGCATATATATACTTGAAATATACTTAGTTTATTTTAGGTATATTTCTGGTATATATATGATTTATTTTGTCATTTTGAATGATATTATGCATTTTTTATTCTCTTGTATGAATGATTTGTTTTAAATGAAGGATATCAATAGAACGTGCTACCTAGTGGGTAACACTAGGACCGTGTATGTACCAGTGCAATAAATTTAGGGTTGAGTGAGGATTATTTGTGGTAAATTATGATATGATTGAGATGATATAATTAATTTGATTGAGATGTGATATGATTGATGGTGTGATTGCTAGAGCTCGGTTGACCAAGTGTCTCAAGGCCAATCACGCTAACAGTCAGATTGCTGGAGCTCGGTTGACTTAGTGTCTCGAGGCCAGTCTACTGTCTATATGGATTAAGTGAATTTATTTGGAATTAAGTGAGCTTGTATGGCTAAAGTGATGTTATTTTCGATTGAGGTTACGATTAAATATAGTTCTATTTGATCCTTCATAAAACTATAATTTTCAGTATTATTATATAAGTGATTTTCAACATCTGTGTGAATCGCTTGTATATATTTATTATATACGAATGTTTGATTGCATTTGACATATAGGAAATGCATGTATATATATTATAACAATTCACTCAGTGAGGTTTGACTCCCCTCAGTTGACATTTTTACAGGAGAGCCTTATTCTTCTGACCTCAGCAGTAGGCCTATCTGCCGAATTTCTTCTGCCCTGACTCTTTTATGTAAATTTTCTTTTAATTTTATATTATACTTTAGACAACTGCAATAGTCATATTTTGTATCAGTAGTGAGTTATATTTTATATTTACTGTATGTGATTTTAATTCAGAGGTCTTTCTCTGAATATTGTATTAAAATATTTTGTTATTATGATATGAAAGAGATTATTTTTATTATATTGACTTGAGATTTTCATTATGGTGCATAATTGTTTATTTTATCTTATTGCATGTTTTATTCTTTTAAGGCTTGCTATGGGTTCCAGATTGGAAAGAATTTTCATTCCTTAGCATCAGTCATGATCCTCGGTTTGGGTCGTGACAGTTAGGTTAACCCTTTCTTTGATTCTCATAATATGATCAAAATCTTCACCAAAGTAGAGGTTTCATCCATTTTCTCTAACTTGATAAACATCGATGCTGCAATCCTCTCTGCATTTGCCATACATATTTGGTTGGGTGGTAAACCATTAACTTGAATCCAAAAACACTATGTGTGAAATCTAGTTCCTTTTCGGTAAGATAGGGATCCCACTCTATCAACAGCACCAGGAGTCGATGGACAATCCAGGCTTGCATTAGAGAATGCGGTCACACTCTTCCGGTTTGGAAAAGATGAACATAAACGTGTTCCATTCCTTTAACTCCTTAACATGAAAAAGCGAGACAAAGCCTTAAACTTGGGTGAGAATCTATTTTACAAACTAAGAAGAAAAGGTTTTTGAGCTATAAATCTTCCCCACAAAATGATTTTTGAGTTTCTCCAGCAAAGGATTTACGACAGCTGTGAGTTCTAACTCAAGGTGGTTTTCTTTGGTAGTGTCAGCTGTCATCTTCTTTTTCAACTATATTAGTCCCTTAAGGGAGCTATTGGAAGCCATTAAAGCTAAGATTAAAGAAAGGGACGAGGTAGATGGCTAGAAAGAAAAAGATTTAAACACCAAAGATAAAATAACTTTACTTAAGAGAGAACTCCTAAGTAAAGTTTATCCAAAACCTCCACAAGCTTATATAAACATCCATTTCCACCATAAGCTTATCTAGCTGCTTTAATTTCACCCAACTCAAATCCTCATGCAGGCTTATAACTTCAGCTTCATAAGGACACTGGTAATTTTCACTTATGATGCCTAGCTTTTGGCCTTTATATTACCATGGTATATAACTTTCAAATTGTTGCACAAAACCTCTCAACCTTTTGGTTCATTTTTCGACCGATGATTCTGAAGTGGCACCTATCTAGATGCTGATGTGCATTCAAAAGTGCCAATGTGTCACATTGACTGAAACACATGATGTCACATCAATTAAATAGGACAACTAATGTCACACCCACCATGTTACGTGTCACATTTTTAATATTATATTTATTTAATTTTTCCTTCTCTCACCTTTCAAATAACAATAACAATAAATCTGACTATTCACGAAGACTAAAGCAAGTCTAACCATTCACGGAGGCTGGAGCAGTAGAAACAATCGGTAACCATAACTATCAGCAATGAGCCAACCTATGTGGCGATCTCCAAGGCCAGAGCAGAAGATAGTAATCAGTATGAACAGAGATCAATGATGCACTAAGAAGAAAAAATTAAAAATTAAATAAATATAATATTAAAAATATAACACGTGACATGGTAGATGTAACATTAGTTATTATATTTAATTAATATTATATCATGTGTTTTAATCAATATGACACACGGACACTTTTAAATACACGTTAGCATCTACATAGGTATTACTTCAACATTGATAGCCGAAAAATAATTCTAAACACTTTATTGATAATTAAATTAAAATTTGAGAGGTGTTATGCAACCATTTGAAATTTGAATCCAATAATAATATAAAGGCCAAAAGCTTGATAGAATAAGTGAAAATTACCCTAAGGACACAGATGATCTATCTAGATGCTACCAATAGCCCATTTTCAGCTCCAATACACACAACCAAAACCACATTTGCTCATACATTGAAATTCTTAAGTCGTGCTCGCCCTTAGATTCTGTAACTTAAAACTTTTTTTTGTGATATTGTGACATATTCTCCACGTTCATTTAATGCATTAAAAGAAATTTTATTTTTTCTGAATACCGATAATAAAATCGAATTTAGATTATTGAGAAAATGAATAAATTTTCTTATTCACTTAATTTATCTTGTTGAAAAGTTATATTTATAAAAAAAATTTAATTTAAATAAACACATGATATTCAAATAGATTAAGAATTTATATCTTCCAAATATATTAAAATTTTTAAAAAAATTTAAAAAATTAAAGTTTATTTGAGTAAATTCTAAAATAAAATGTATAGATAAATTAGTAAAATTAATAGAGTATTTACTTTTCAATTATTATAATGTGGGATTTATTTTTTGACACTAAATCAAATAGTTAACCCAACACCATAAAGAGAGGAGAAAATAGGTGGGATTCGATCTATGATCTCTATTCACACTTTTTATCATTTAAGCTAATTGTGAGAACTAATGTAGGATTTATTCTTCATCATTCAATGTAATAATTAACTTTTTTTTTTTTTTTTGCAATTATTCAGTTGTCTAACAGTGTTAGATTTAATTCATTGTAAAATCACTCAACCTTTAATTAAGCAATAGAAAAATGTTGGTCCTTGTTTCTTCAATTTTCTCATAGTAATTAATTAAAATGGGACCATAAAAAAATTAATTAAAATGGGTCCTCATGTTCATGATTATATAAAAAAGTAGCCATTCTAAGCCAGAAATCCACACACATAAACAAAAATGTAAACCTACCAAGCTAGTCCTCTAAGGACTCTTGCTTAATTCATGATTTGCTGTATAATGTAGGAATAAAAGCAAGTGACAAATACATAGTAGTACCATTTTTATTTTTATTTTGCCAATTACAAATGATATGGGATATTGAATCCTAAAATATCTATAAAAATTTTGATGATTAGATCAAAGCAACATAAATAGTTATAGTACTCTATGCAATTCACAACTTTTTATTGTAATAAAAGTACATTATATAAGATTCAATCATAAATTATTCGATTTATAAAAATTATAAAATTTTGAATTTCGAGTTTCAATTTTATTAATATTTATTTATTACTAGTAATAAGAGTTTATTATTTTTATAATGAGTGATAAAATAATAATTTTTATTATACAATTCATCGTCTTATTAAACCTCTATTTGACAAAAGAAAAAGTACTAAACTATAAGAATTTGAATTAGATTCATAAAAACAATATTTCATGAGCATTTGCATTTTTTTTAACAATTGAGGCATCTGTATTTTAAATATAAGCAATTTAAGTATATATATAATTAAGTTTCTTAGCATTCCTTCTAGGAAGAGCCTATCAATGACTTCAATTATTCATCTATAGTTGTACCCCGCTATATAATTTTACATAATAATAATTGAAGAACCTTTTTTTGTAAGTGTACATTTAGTACACTGAAATGAATAATCTTTATGTATCCTACACAATATTGCATGGTCACTTTTCAATAATTAGATCGAATTGGTGGCTCAAGAAACTTCTAGCAATTAGTAATTAAAATTAAAATGATGCTGAAAAACAATAGTAAAAAAATGGAATCACACTTAGTTAATGTTCTCTAAAATATATCAATTCATTACATATAAATATATATAGACTCTTGATTTTCCATGTTACTTTAACCAAATAGTCAAACTCTTGCGGGTATAATAGAATAATACGGTATTGAGTCCCCTACTTCTCCCTCTAATTTGCAATTGCGATAAACAAAATATTGTCGAATATTATTATACATGAATTAAATAGCATTAGCATTTCCATCTTTTATCAAAATTAATTAAAATTTACATATGTAGCTTAATATTTTTTTTTTTCTTGTATTTCTTCTGTATATATACATATATGACAATTCTTATAATAACTAAACAGGCTTGTTTTGCCTCAGTTAAAGAAGAAACATGAAAGATTAATGTACCTAACCCTTTTAGCCAATTAAAATCTCCATTATATGCATGCTAAAAGTTTCAATTCATAATAAATAAATAAAAATATTTTCACATTGCTTTTACCCAAAACAGCAGCATCTTTCTCCATCAAAATCTGCAATTTGGAGATACAAATGCAAATGGTCATATATAATTGAATTAGTCCACCAACCAAGATTTTTATATGTACTCTATTCGTGTCATCATCATTTAATTTGCAACTATTTTATGCCATTGATCTCAATCAATATCCAAAACATGGGCTCCAAATTCCTCAGCATATAAAAAGCGATCTCCCTTTATGTCATCTCCTTTTTTTAAAAAACAAAAAAACAAAAAATCTTCGAACTTCAATATCTTTAGAATGCCAGCTTTAATTGGATCTAATTAAATGTATGTCATGATATATTTGCCATCTCTTATACTTAACATAATTTATCAGTTTAACATTTTAACTTATAATTTTATCATTTCAATATTTAAATCTGTCTAAAATGTACTAATTTAATGACATGATGCATTTACTATCTCTTGTAGTTGTCACTTTTTGTCAAGTTGACACCTCTGTTTATAATTTTTAATTAGTCAAACTCTTAAAATATGAGACATGTATGAGACATGCTAATTTGTTATTTCATACTACGTGTACTGATAAGAGTTTTAAAATTATATTTTAGACAAATTCAAATGTCAAAATGATAAAATTATAATTTAAAATGTCAAACTAACAAAAAATAAAAAATACATGAGGTCATAAATATATTAAGTCTACATGTAATTATTCCAAGTGTGGACAATGATGTGGCATTTGTCATAGAGCCAGATCTCCCCTCAACACTCTCAAAGATTTAATGTTTAGACTATTATCACAAATATTCTAAAATTTTAAAAAAATATATCAAAACACATGTTGACTTTTTATTTTTACAAAACTAACTTTGCCAGACAAAATTCTTTCAGTTACCAACTTTCATTATTTTTTTCATGCCTTTTTCTCTTTCTGTTATTTTTTCACTTCTTCTTCTCCTTCTTCAAACGTTCACTATCTTCCTTTTCTCTTTGATTGTTTCAATCAATCAAAATCTCTATCCTTTTTCACGACTACCCTTGGCAGCAGTAATCGGTCTCCCTGATCTCTCTTTTTTTATGGTATGGGCATCGACAATGAGTCTCTCCTTTTTTTGCTTTTTTTGAATTTTTTTAATTGTTTGGGCATCATTTCTCTCTTTCTCTCCATCATAGTTTTCTTAAAAAACCAATGATCTGATGATAAGTTGATGCTATTTGAAAAAAAAATGAGCTTGTTGTGTCTTCCATTTCTATAATCTTTCAATTTTTTTTACTTAATAATGCTCACTCTCTATGTATTTACAAAAAAATGAAAAAGATGATGCACTTTTTTTCATTTTGAATAAATTTTATTTTCATATAATAAAAATATTGTTATTTATCTTATTTATTCATCAACTAATTAAATAAAATCAATACGGTTTTCAAAAGTTATACACAAACAACCTAACTCCAACAAACCAAAAACAACAAACAACAAAAAATAACAACTGAAAAACAACAATAAAATTATGAAATATTTATAAAAAATGTTTATTTTTATTATTAATAATAATAAAAGCGAAGATTTTATTGAAAAGAAAGTAAATAGGCTAGTTTTAAATACCTCATTCAAAATATTCAAAGATCTCATAAGAAATTAAGCTAAGTAAATTAAAAATTAAAATTATTTAGAATATAAAAATTAAATAAATACATACAATTAACTTTGATTAAGAGGAGTTAAAAAAAAAACAAATAGATAACAAAAAAATCAAAAATGAAAAAAATGGAAACTTAAAAGTGAAAAAGTGGAAGTTTAACAAAAATACAGAGCCAAAAATGAAAACTTATGAGTCAAATGGTTCATCTATTGAAATTTCCTCTTAATTTTTTGGAGTACTACTCTTAGGCCCTTATGGGATCAATTAGACCACACTAATTAGTGAATGTGGTAATTATTCCGATCCTATACACTGGTAAAACAAAATTAAATGTTACTGTACATATATCACTAGAAAAATGTTACTCACTAGCGACTACAATTTTGCGATGTGACAACAATTTTGTGATGCATAATTGTAAAATAAACATCGCTAATGGTTGTTTTAGTAACATATAAGTGCCTTCCAACACTAATAACTTAAAATTTGGATTACAAAAATTTTTTTAAGAGAAAAAATAAATCATGTATTTATTTGAAAACTAAAAATACATTTTAATTTAAAGTAATAATATAAATAAAAATACAATAAAAAGTAATAAAATAAAATTTTATTATCTTCAATCGCGTTAATAAAACTCTTCTAATGGACAATTTAAAAATCTGTACATTTCACTTAATATCTTTAATTAGTCGTAAATTAATTATCTAATTTTTAAATGAGTCCAGAGTAAGTTGTTACACAAATGAATATATATAAAGATTTTTTTTAACATTATACATTGGCATTTGGAGAAGGCAAAATGGGAACTTAATTTTTGATCATTCACAATACGAATTGGAGACTTAACTAGAGCTCGTAAACATATAAAGTTTTTTATTTTTTTCAATGAAATATTCAATCTGTCATTATTTTTTAACTATTTACAATATATGTTCGTTAGGTAGTTGTTGGGGAGAGAGAAAGTGATCTTAAGCAAGAATACAAAGGAGACTTGAATGGAATTCATGCCTCTATCTCATCAAGGACATAATGCCACTTTAGCTAATGTAATTATTACATATAATATTTGCAGTAAAAATTATTAAATTATTTCTATCTGAAATCGTATATGAGAAATATATATATATATTGTTAAAATAATTGAAAAAATTGTAATCTTGTTAGTAAAAAATATTCATACTATAAAAATTAAAAATTCTTGTTAGTAAAAAGTACAAATATAGCTTGCATATCAAATGTTTTTGACATAAATGCAAAATATTTTTTTTCCCCTACAATTATTAAGCCTTTGTTGATATAAAAGGAAAACATAAAAAACTTAGGTAATACGCATACAAAAAACATAGTCAATTTATAAATACTAAAAATATAGTGTTCAATTAATAATATTAAAAATATAGAGGTTACTTTATTAGTATAAAAAATTATAAATTTGATTTAATATAAATTATAAATTCAATTCAATTCAAGCATATATTTTTCATGGTTAGTAATATTTTTATCAATAAAAATAATTTTTTTGAAAAAAAAAATAATTTTATTAATTCAAACTAACAATATATCAAATAAAACATGGATATAAATTTGCTAAAAATCATAGAGTATAAAACAATATCATAATAAATCAGCTCAAAATCTACATTTTTTATTATATTATAGTGATTAGAATACCCATAACTCCAGTTTTGTAATATACTGACCACCATCTAATTTATTATCTTTATGTCTATCTAATAAAATATGCTCATCTAAACCGTTCAAATACAAATAAAAAGCCACAACAAAATAACTAAAAATAAGACGTTGTAACAAGACAATGAAAAACTAAATGCCGTAACAAGACGATAAAATCATAAAAAATAAAATAAACTCAGATCTATGTAGAATAACCACTTATTTAAAAAATAAATTGACAAAAAATATGTAAATGGATGATTTCAGACTACGAATAGCTAAAAGTCACCTCTCCTTACTCCAGGGAGATAGTGACTAGACAAAAAGAAGAAAATATTGAGAGAAAAAGAGGCTTTTAAAAAGCACAAAAAAAACATAATAACCATATTTATAAATATAAAACTCTTTTACAAACTCAAACATCAACCAATTTTCATGTTATCTTATAACATAAACAAAATAATAACACCTCAATCATACAAATTTTTTCAATAACAAATAAACAAATTTTTATTTAATTTTACTTTAAATTAACAATAAAATTATAATAAAATATTTAGATATTGAAGAAATTAAAAAGTGTTACGGTATAAAATAGAAAATACATGTGTCCTTTTTTTCTTTTTAAAAATGGACACGATACTTTTTTATATTTGGAAATGCTTTGAAATATATTGGTATAAAAAACATGTCTAATACAGGACATGGTTTTCTATAGAAATATTTGTATTTCACAAAAAAAATTAAAAAAAATTAATCTTTTCTTTGTAGTAGGAGCAAGAAATAAATTATTTATCAAATAAAGAAAATTTAAACCATATAAATCTTTTTTCTAGTAACTTAAATTAAAGATTTTGTTCTCTCTCTATTGAATAAAGTGGTTCTAGCTGCTACTGCCCAAAAAATTCCACCAAGGCAATAATTTTCTCAAAATAATACAAGTGAGGTACATGTTTAATGGTGGTCTCTTTCTAAAGACATTTTGAAATAAAGGATTTAAATTCTATTGTTATTGATTTATTGAATAAATTTTTCATCTAATTTAAAAAAGAAAAAGACTATTATGATATTGTGATGGAAAAATTCTTAAAACTATTTAAGCCAGTTTTTTTGTTAATACAGAAGTCTTACAATTTAAGTATCAGTTAATTACATAATAAATAATTATTTCATCAAATTAATTATATAAGTTAATCATGAGAGAATTTAAACTCTATATTTTATACGTAAAAAAAAAAAATGGCCATTAGATGTCCACCTGACGAGGAAGCTACTTTTTGGTGGCAAATGACCATTATTGCATCGAAACAGTCAAGCAGTAACCAACGAGTTTACATCTCCACTCTCCACAATTCCTTTAAAATATATATATATATACACACACACTCTCCAACTTTTTGGTTGTATATTTAATTTGCTGTTTTTGTCAATAATAATGTATCATTGTCCAAGATTAGAGAAAAGTACTATTCCTCTAGTTAATTAAGGTTTGCTTTAATTCAATTCTCCATCATCCTTTATAATATTTTTCTTCATTCTTTTTCTTAAAGGGTATTCCTCTATTTAATTAAGGTTTATCTTAATTAAATTTTTCATCATCCTTTATAATCTTTTTCTTCATTCTTTTTTTAAAACGTTTTTGAAGTATTAACATATGTTAATTTAAATGGTAAGAAATTTAAATTCTTTCAAACAAAGTCTCGGATTATAATTTTATGTGTGGAGAAAATAAATACTGAAAAAATTTTACCTTTATAATAAGTTCATTTAATTCAAACTTCGAAATAGTCAGCACTCTTAAAATTAGATATCAAAAGTATCAGACAAATTTTTTCTTTTAAAGGGCTCTTATATTGATACAAAAAGTCTAAGTCATACATATATATCATGGTATAATCAAGAACATATATATATATATATATATAAGAAATTAGAATGTCAAGAAAATTAAAAATATTCCACTTCATAATTTGCTTCTTCAACAAACGCTAGTTCACCAGCTAAAAATCTTTATCAAAGAGATAGAGCTATGGAGCTCTCTCAACCAAACATCCATATGTTTATATGTTAATAACACTGTCCTTTCTTAACTTAGAATAATGAACTCTAAATTAAGCAACAAATATTGCAAATTTGAACAAACAAACAAACACAATGAAATTGACAACAACTTTTTGTGACATGGAATGCTCTACATGAGCTTCATTGTGCGTCAAATCAGTTCCTGTTGAGCAGTTCTTCTATCATCTGCAATGCAACCCTCTGCTCCTCATTTAAAACATCACTTTCACCTCCTTGCCCTACTATTTCTGATGCCTCTGAGCCTGGCAGTTTAGGCTCTTGCACTTGTTTATCCTTCTTTTCAAGCTCAACAATCATAACCCAATTCGAATCGGAGCGTGGCCCTGCTGTCTTTTGCCATACTCCAATATGGCAATTCTCAGTGTCAAGCCTTAGGCAAGTTAGAGAAGGAGATGGTGATTTGCAACACTTGCGAAGCTTTGCACTAAGTAAAGAAGATAGTGCACTAGATGAAGAAGAAGATGAGGAGGAGGAGGAAGATTTGTCACTACCACTGCCTTCTTGATTAGTAGGAACAGGAAAGTTTGTTTTCGCATTACGACCACTCATCAAAATTGCTGCCTCATCATATGCTCTCGCTGCCTCTTCAGCTGTCTCAAATGTTCCAAGCCACACTCTTCTTTTCCTATATATGCATCGCCAAGAAAGAAAATTAAACATTACGCGAAGCTATAACAATTAACTATTGCACAATTTTTTATTATTTTTTTGACCGCACATATTATATTATAAGACAGATAGTCGACCGTAACTGCACAGACAGTCGATCTATCCTACATAATAAAATTTACAAGCATATAACAGTAGTTCGAGAAAGTACAGCAAAGGGTGACGAATCTCGGAGACCCACGAGCCCCAATGGCGTTGCCTGACACCTCTGAACTTCTTGGATTGTACCATGTTGATGACTCTGGTGAGAAGGAGCGAAAGAAGGGAAAGTATATGGAATACTGTTGTTGTGGTGTGGGGCAAAAAACACTAGAGACTGACCTTGATATATATATAGATATATAGATCAGATTGATGAGAAATTTAACACAGAGGGTGTGGTATATAGCTTTTGTATTATTACTTGCAAAATTGTTGCATATAGCGAATTGAAATTGATCGAGTACATACCCAACTCAGTGGTCCATTAGCAGCGTGCATTTTAATGTAACCTTACAATGAATTGTAACGAGGTCAGCTGCCCTCTATTTTCTTTTCTTTTGGCAGCTTGTTTGTGCCATTATTGAGTAAAAATTTATTACACTATCAGTTGTAATTTTGTACAATATGACATCAAGCTTTATAGGAATAGGAAAAAGTATGTACAAATTGCACAAAATTGGAGGATTTGGAAATCCCAATTCATCCATAGAGTCAATTCTATACCATGCATAAGTAATTTTCATTTTGTTGCAACCAAAAAAAATAAAAATAGACCAAATAATAATATGTAATTTAGTCAGAATCAATTAACAATGAAGCACATTTCATATAAGTTAAATCTAAACTAATATTAATAAAAGTATAACAAAAAAATTGAAAAAATTGAAAAAATTATCAAAATCTTTCTTTAAGATTAAAAATAATTATAAAAAAATGTAAAAGGAAAAATTCTAAATGAAACGGAAATTAATGTAACTAAAAGTTACTTAAAGGACAATTACAATTCAATAATTAGATTAAAGTAAATCAAATGTGGTTGGAATTAAAATATATATTACTAAATTTAACCAAAAACTTTTTTATAAGATTCAAAACTAAAACACACCTAAAAGTTATCTATTAGTAATTCTTTTTGTACTAGCTGTAACCAAGAACTTAATGGAAAGTAACCTAAATATTAAAAAAAAAAATTAACTAATAAAACTTAAAACAAAAATAACCTAAATATTATTAGTTAAGAAATTGAAATTAAACTTAAAGTAATTTATATACCTATATGTATAAATGTTGAACTTTTAAGAATATTAAATTAGATTTATAAAGTATTGAGCATCTTCACAAAAAAAAAATTAAAACTAAAAGGAGGTGAGTTTCTAATTTGTATAAACTATTTGATTAATTTGTAGTTACTAAGTATAAAAGTATATGTCATATTTATTTAGAAAAAGGTGTTGCTCTAATGTTTTGTCTAATCCAATACCCACGAATCTTTCAAAAAACAACGACATAATTACACTGAAATTTAGGAAATTGATAAAGGAATTAATCGGGGACATCTATCACGCAAAATCAGAGCAAAAAAAAAAAAAACAAACAAACAAATATTTTGATATAACTTCTGCTTTCTCTCCCCAACACGTCATTCGCAAAATGGGTTATGGAACATAGATATTGAGTTAGGGTCTAAAATAGTGTGTCTAGCCAAAACTCTCCAATATTGACCATGTTATATGGTTAATGACCAAAGTAATTGGCTAAATTAATGCATTTTTTTATTTATAAAAATGTCATATGATTTAAATATTAATAAATTTTAAAATTTTTCTAAAAAAAGACTTTATAATAGGAGTAATTTTTTTTTTTTTTAAATTTAGAGTTCATATGATTTTAACATCGATAGACTATACAACATGAGGTAACTTTCTTTTTTTAAATTTACGATGACAAAAATTGAATTTTACACCTTAAAATATTTTTTTAAAAAAATTATTATTTAACTACTCTCTTTATAGTAATTATCCATTTTTTAATAAGGTGAATTTTCACATATCAAATAATAATTGACACTATTCCAATATGAATAGTGTCAGGTTCCAACTTTATGTTTTAAAATGATATTAAAAATAAATGAGCACTTGACTATATTCCACGAGTTATATTAGCATGCAGTTTAAAATACGAAATTTGTAATTTGAACATGGAGAGTAATCAAAAGTAAATATAACAAATGTATAGATTTTTTTAAAAAATCAAATAATTAAATTAAATTCTACCAACATTAATTGTTAATTAATTATTTAATAAAATTAGTTAATTGTTTGCCTACACGCATATGTACAAGCATGTTATATATATATATATATATATATATATATATATATATATATATATTCTACAGCATGAAGTAACATTTTATATGAAAAAATATATTGTTCATCTTCACCATAAATTTTGCCATTGAGCACCTATAATCACACACGTATTGATCAGAAAGTTGAAAATGGTAGTATGAACAGGTTAAAAGAGCAAGTCGTTTACTTAGAAATGATGAAAGTAATTAATTACCTTCCATAATGAACGTGACCAATCTAGAGCTACCATACATGTACATAATATTAGATAGAGTAGAAGAGGACCCCCTCGCCTCTTTTATAAAAATAAATAAATAAAATAAAATTCATCAAGAGGTGAAAATTTTAAACATTCTTAAATAAAATTTTAAATTTAAATTTTATAAATAAAAAATCAAATGTTCGAAGAGTTTTATTTTTTTATAAAGAATTTTCTCGATTTAAATTTTAAAATAGTTGAGATTTATATAACTATCAAATATTGATGATATCAAATAAATAAGATTTTTACCTAAATTATTTATGTTGTCTCTGATATTAGAATTTATGACAATCATTTAAATATTTTATATTTGATCAACAAAAATGAGATTCGTTTCTCTATATTACATAAATTGAATATTATACACATAATGTAGCCAAAAATTTCTCGTCAAGAAAAAATGCTGCAAGACTAATATCACTGGAAAAAAAATACAAGTACACAAGCTGCAGTATGTGCATATTATAGGGTGGCATTGCACATGGAGCTGGGGAGGGAATAATTTGTGACATTATACATTGATGATGAGAGTTAGGCTAAGGAGCCAAAAGCAGGGAGAGATATGGTTGGCAAAGCAAATAATGGTCTTTAGGGTTGGTTTGGCTAGAACAATTAAAGGGATTTTTTACATTTATTGGCTATGTCTAGCTCAAGCCGGATATATTATATGCTTTCTTTTTACTTTATTTTCATTTTTTTTCTCATTTTGTTATCACCCAATTCTATATAGTATATAGCTTTTATAATAGTGGGTTGGGATTTTAAAATTTTATAATAGAGAGATTATATGATCTAAATTGTATAATATGAGATAATTTATCCTTTTAAATTGACAACGACATGACCAGTGAAAAAGTAGTTAAATAATAACTCACTTTTAAGAACATTTTAAGATGTATAGTTCGATTTCTACCATCATTCAATTAAATAGAATGATTGTCTCTTATTATACAGTTCAATAAAGTTCAACTAAAAATATTAATGACGACAAAATTTAAATTATATATTTTGAAATGCCTTTTAAAAAAAATTATAATTTAACTTCTTTCAACAACCTTGGTTTGAGATATTTTAGTTTTTCAATAGATTTATTGGTGTTTGAATTGAATTCTCGAAAGTAATTTATGCCTAACCCTTGTTTTGTTTTTCTTTTCTCCCCTAGTGAAT
Source organism: Mallotus nudiflorus (assembly GCA_947683625.1). Classification (NCBI taxonomy): domain Eukaryota; kingdom Viridiplantae; phylum Streptophyta; class Magnoliopsida; order Malpighiales; family Euphorbiaceae; genus Mallotus; species Mallotus nudiflorus. The sequence goes on along the minus strand of CANTUR010000126.1, from coordinate 1,157,667 downwards.
TATTTAGTTCTATCTCATGTGAATTTTTCTCTTAAAAGCCCTTAAGTATGCCAACTTCATTTTATTATCCGAAATAAATCAATACATGTGTTCCAAAAGCTCATTTCCTTAGTATTGATAATAATTTACTAAGATATTTATATACAAATTAAATTCATTATTTTGCTTTTAGATGGGAGATTGGAGTGTCACAAATTCCTTGGATTAAATATTTGAATGGATCCTATAGAGGTAGCTCATACAGTTCTAGAAGGTTTACAAATCAATATTAGTACTAATAATAGCTTACTAAGATAAAATTAAAAATAGCCTATTTAAGACGTCAACATTTTCCCTAAAAAAAAAAAAAAAAAAAGATTTCTACATTCAAATTAGATCCATTATATTATTTTTATATGTAAGATTAAGATGCCACGAACTCCTCCGGTTAAGCATTTCAGGTTCTTGTCAAATTCAAACCAAATTCATTATATTTTTGGTAAAATTATAATGTGCATTGTTATTTGATCTTTTTTTTTTCAAAATTACGGTTACTTAATTATTTTTTCACTTTTACCTCTTCTATTTTCATACACTTTTTTTTCCGTTGTATGTCGTTTTCTTTTACTTTTTATTTTGCAAAATTAACCAAAATTTCCATATTTTCAACTAAAAATGTCACTAACTGTAATAAAATTTACAAAATTAACCCCATTAACAATGAATTTCCGACAACAAATAAAGTTAGAACGATTATAATTGATGCTTCTTCTTATTTTTTTTTTCTAATTTCATTTTCGAATTTGTGTTTTTGGTGCTATTGGTGTTGATAGATTTATATTAAGAGTACATTTTTATGAAATAATAACAAGAATAACACTACAATCAATAAATACCAAAATAAAATCTCACTAAAATTATAAATTTTCTGGTTATTATTTTTTACAAAACTCTTCTGATTTGTAACTTGGCGATCCGTACGGTCAACTCAGTGGCTTTATTTAGCCGTAAATTGATTTCTTGGTCTTTGAATGAGTCAAATTGCAAAAATACTAACAAAAAATTCACAATAAAGAGATATCCAAATTTTATAAAGGTTTAACCATAAAAATTTCACTAAGGATAAGAATTCCATAAAGGAAAACCATAAAAATCCTATTAAAAACAAGAACTTCATGAAGGAAAATTTAAAATTTCAATTAAAAGACAAATATATAAAAATCTATATTTATTCAATGTAAAAAAAAAAATAAAGCAAATAGAATATAAATTAAAGGAACCACCACCGATTGAAAAGATAATCGGCAGTGTTCAAGATGAAAGTTATATGAAAATTAAGAATTTGACTTGGTATTTATGGTGGTATGAGTATTAATAAATTTTTATCATTTTATGGAATCTCATTTGACAAGTGTGTTGTGATTTTTTTTGTTTAAGTTATTTCCATTGTTTCTATTATTTTGGTAAATATTATTTATTATTTTATTTAATTTATTGTTAAATACTTTATTTTTAAAAGAAAAAAGTCAACTCTTCCTTCAAATTTTTTTATTTTTTGTTATTTCTGAAAAAAAAATCCCTATATTTTTTTTTACGTGTTGAATTGAGATGTCATTAACTCCTCCAGGCAACCATCTGAGGTTCTCGTTGGACTCAAATCAGAATCCAATACAAACAGTCCAGTGATCAGACTCAAACCAAAATCCACTACTAATAGTCCATTAACCCATCCAAACCTAATAGTTCTAGAGGTCCAAAGCTCCTCTGGGATCTTACTAAAAGTAGTTTAAAGAGTTAATTATTATAACAATCTTAATGTTTTGACTTATTCTACTAAAATTTTCTATTTTCAGTAATTAATTTAAATATTTTTAAAATTTTACTTCGTTAAAATATTATACCCTTGCTGTTTAATTTATCATTTTGAAAACTGTAAATTCTATACTGTCCCTAAAGTTATAATATATTCAATAATTAATTTTTTTTAATTTTTTATTGTAATGTTTAAATAATTTTTATTTTTAACATAAAAATAAATTTAAAATATACTAATTTAGATTTAACACTGCTCCAACATGATGATGTATCAATATTATATTATTTAAAATTTATCATGTTGACCTTAGCAATAATCAATCTTAATTTTAATCTTAACAAACTTAATTTTGAGCATTTAATATATTTTATATGAGTGTGATTATAAGTATAGGTACAACATTACTGTCAAAGAAAGCCAAGTAAAAAATTCAGCTTAAGACTGCCATGGTGAGCTCAACAGTAAGTTGTGACTAAAACAAGGCTGCCATGGTGAGTTCAATAGTAAGCTGCAACTGAAGTAAAACTGCTATAGTGACCAAAAAGTCAAGCTCAACAGTAGACTGTGACTGAAGCTCTGTTCTATGGTGACAGCCCAACGAACATATTTTTGAAATTAAGAAAAAATACGTTGGAGACATAATGTGAATAGAAGGTTACGACTGAAGCTTTGCTTCCATGGTGACAGCAAACTTCAAATATATCCAATAGACATATTTTTGAATTTTTAAAAAAAAAAAAGACATTAGAGACATAATTATTGGCTCCATAGAAATAAGAATTCACATTTATCTAATTCTTAGGATAGATTAGAAGAAAACTGAGGTATATTTCTAATAGAATTGGTTTAAGTGTTTAGCCATTAAAACATTTGGGAATTGGTTTAAGAGTGAGCCTATAAACTCTTGTTTATTTGGTTAAAGAGTTAGCTTTAAACTCTTGTTTGTGTAAGGTTAAAAAGTGAGCCTTAAACTCTTATAATCTCAATCTTGTGAATAAAATTATGGGTATTGAAAAGTCTTAACTTAGAGATAAGTTAGGTGGAGACGTAAGATTTTTGAGAATTCGAACTCCTTAAATTTTTGTGTTCATTGTTCTTCATACTCTATTCTCTTTCAATTCTTATTTAGTCCTTAAATTTGTTTTAATTTTTCTAAAATTCTTTATTAGCCTTATTCACCCCCCCCCCCCCCCCCTTTAAGGCACTTTCAATTGGTATCAGAGGTTGAATTTTAGGAACTTCATTGCTAGAATACAAGATCATGGGGAGTGAATTTCAAAGTATTTCTTTACTTAAACCATTCTTTAATGGAAGTGATTACCTACATTGGAAGTTCAAAATGGAGCTTTATTTAGATTGTGATTATGTTAAACTTTGAGAAGTTATTCTCAAAGGTTGGCAACCACTTAAAGTTACTATTGATGGTGTGCAAACAATTTTATCAAGAAGTGAATGGAGTAATGAACAAAAGGAAAAAAACTATAAGAATAAAAAGGTTGTTATTGCTCTATTCTCTTCTATAATAAGAGAAGGAGGCAAGCTTCAACATTACATTTCGATTAAGAAAATGTGGGAGACCTTGGAAAACCATTATAAAGGCAACATGTAAGTTAGAAGTAAAAGTTCAACTTCACATGTATGGATATGAACTATTCAAGATAAAGCCTTATGAGTCAATTATAGAGATGACTAGTCAACTTAATGCTTTTCTCATAACCTTCAAGAAACTTGAAAAACATTTCTCCAAGGAAGAGATAAATAATAAGATTCTAAAAATTCTATTTAAGAAGAATTAAAAATCTCGGGTTACTTCAATTGAGGAAGCTCAAGACCTCTCTACCCTTTCAACCGATGTGCTTATTAGAAAGCTCTTAACATATGAGCTTATAATTAAGCAAAGAGGTAAAGAGCAAGAAGAGAAGGAAGAGAAAAAAAAGAGCATAGTACTAAAAGCTTTTCAAGAAGATAGTAAAGAGAAAAATATTAAAGATTTTAGTGATGAAGATGGTGATATTGCCCTGCTCACTAAAAATTTCAAGAAGTTCTTAAAAAAGAAAAATTCTTCAAGAACAAAGGACTTCAACAAAAAGTTCAAAGGAGAAGGTAAGAAGAAAACCAAATAAGTTACTTTCTATGGATGCAAGAAACCAGGTCACATTCGAAATGAGTGCCCCAAACTAAAATTCAAGAACAAAGAAGCAAAGGATAAAAAAAATGCCTTCAAAGCAACTTAGGATGACTCCTCCGAATCTGAAGAGGAAGAGGAACAATAAGAAGTGGCCAACCTTTGCTTCATGGCTCTTTAAGATGAAAATAAGGTACTATTAACCATTTAAATTATCAAACTCCTAATTTTGGACTTTGACAAATAATTTAGATTCCAATGATTTTGTTTAAGTGTGTAGGAAGTTGATTGATTATCAAGAATAATTATTTAATGATTGGAGACAATGAAATACTTATTGAAAGAGTATAAATATGCATTTCGATGAAGTATCTCAATCTATGCAAGTCCCCAATCTTTGAGAAATAATTATATACTAAAAATATATAAATTTGGACTTATAGTGGTATGCTTATGAGCACCTCATGAACTGACCTTGTATGGTGCCTCAGGAGCTCATTTTTTATAAAATGGTCAGTGCTCCTCACAAGCTACCCTCACAATTTTGAGGAGCAGAGCTCAGCTTATGAGGGCAGTTCTGATAACATTCAATGAGCATTTTTGAATGCAACGGTCCTTACATTGATGCTCATGAGCCAAGGTTTGCTCCTCATGATCATGAATAGCATTTTAACAAAAATAAGTCCAAAATGATTTAAAAATCAATAAGAGACATTGGAGACATGTTTGATACATCCAACAACCATATTTTTTAGTGTTTATCTGTATAACCACTTTAAAGAGTTCAATTGAAGGTTTAAGAAACTTGTTTACTCATTATACTCTCTTAAACATTTAATTAAGTTCTCAAAACTCTCTTCAATTTCATTTCATATTTGTATAACTTTTGTGAGAGTTGGTGAGTGTTAGAATAGATATTCTTATTCTTCTATTTTATGGGATTAAGAAAATAGGAAGTGAGATTCTATTTTAGTATAATTGGTTTAAGTGTTTACCATTGAAACACTTAAGATTTGGTTTTTAAGTGAGCCTTGTAAAACTCAAGTTGTAAGGTTAAAAGAGTGAGCCTCAAACTCTTATGTAATCTCAAACCTTATGAATAAGATTGTGGGAATTGAAAATCCTAACTTGAGGATAAGTTAGGTGGAGACATATGATTGTTGAGAATCCAAACTCCTTTAATTCTTGTGTTCATCATTCTTCCTTCTCAAACTTTTTTTCAATTCTTGTAAAGAATTCTTTTAGTTTTCATTTATTGTTCAATTGCCTTATTTACCCCCCCCCCCCCCCTTTAAAGCATTTTTAGGTACCATCTATATTTAACTCTATATATAATGATTATTGTGATTATGATGATGATGATGTTGAGAGCTCTATGGTGAGCAAAATCTTGCTTAAATGCAAAAGCTTACTTACTAAGAAAAAACAATATAAGTATAAGTTAACTAGCTTTAACCAAGAATTTAAAAATTAAAGAAATGAATTTTCTAGTCTTGTTAAATCAAGTAATAAACTTGCTAGTGATTTAAAATCTTCTAATTCCTTGGAAGAGCAACTCAAGAAAGCAAGTGATGAAAATCATAAATTTTCTAATGAGATAGTAGAGTTAAAAAATTCTATATCCAAATTTAAAGAGGAAAAGAGAGTTTAGATAATTTACTTAACTCTCAAAAATTTCATGAAAATACTCATGGAATTGGATATGCTAATGGAATAACCTATTCTTTTTCATCATCTATTATTAAATTTGTTAAAGCATCATAAAATTCTATTCATTCTACCTCTAAAGCTATTGAGGCTCAAGTTTTCAAAGCTAATAAGTCTCATATGTCAAATAGTAAAGGAAAGTCTTATTAGACTCAATCCTCTATGACATAAAGGGGTAAGTCTCATGATAGAAAAACACAACCCAAACATACTTACATGTACACTAGAAAAAACACTTATAAGCATGTTGCACAACATGATACACCTAAACATGTTTCACAAACCTATCAAAATACATGTCACTATCAATGTATGTCTCACACTATGACTCAAAATAATTTTAGGAGACATATACCACCACAATACAAAAGATATATTTTATACACTAGAAAACCATATCATCCTAGTAGAAATAAATTTAAAAATATTGTATGTTCATATTGCATGATCAAAGGACTACACATGAATTTACTTCTTTTGGATTATCTTGAAACTAACCAATCTAGACCAAAAAAAGGTTTGGATTCAAAAGAATATTTAAATTATTTTGTGAGGTGTGTTTGAAATCCACAAGAACAAAAAGCAAGTAGTATCTTAATAGTGGATGTTCAACGCACATGACAAGAGACAAGGAGCAATTCAATAAACTTGATACAAATAATGGAGGATATGTCACATTCGGAGACAATGCCAAAGGAAAAATAATAGGCATTGGAGAAATTGGTAATCCTTAATTCTTATCTATACATCATGTGTTACTTATTGATGGTCTTCAATATAATTTTCTTAGTATAAGTCAACTATGTGATATGGAAAATAAAGTCACTTTCTCTCCTAAAAATTATTGTGTTAGTAGTCTTAATGAAAATAAAGTAATTTTTAATAATGAAAGAGTAGACAATGTATATGTTATTGACTTGAATAAAATTGATAATAAAGACATCAACTGCTTAATGTCTATTTCTCATGACACATGGACATGACATAGACATTAAATGCTTCATGTTTATTTCCCATGATAGATGGACAAGGCATAGATGTATATTTCCTAAAACATAATTGCTTTTGAATGATCTTTGTAAGCATGAACTTGTGAATGGTTTACCTAAACTTGAATTCATAAAGGAGAAACCTTGTGAATTTTATCAAAAGTGAAAATAATCCAAGTCCTCATGTAAACTAAAAAATGTAGTGTCAACCTTTAAGTCACTTGAACTTATTCATATAAATTTATTTGAATCAACTAAAGTTGTCAGTCTCGATGGAATGCATTATACATATGTGTTGGTTGATGATTACTCTAAGTACACTTAGGTGTGTTTCCTTACTCATAAGAATGATGCATTTAAAGTTTTTGAATTTTTTTCAAAAAGAGTTAAAAAAGAAAAAGGTGTTTGCATTTCATCTATTAGGAATGATCATGGAACCGAATTTAAAAATGAATTCTTTAAAATCTTTTGCAATGAAAATGGTATTTCACATACTTTTTCTTCTCCTAGAACTCCTTAAGAAAATGGAGTAGTTGAACGAAAAAATCAAACTCTAATGAAAATGACTAGAACCATGCTTCATGAATATAATTTACTTCTATAATTTTGGGCAGAAGCCGTTAACATGTTTTATTACATTTCAAATTTTCAAAAGACCAATTTTATATAAAAATTCTTATGAGCTTTATAACAATAAATACAAACCCAAAATTTTATATTTTAAATTATTTAGATGCAAATGCTTTATATTGAACACTAAGGATAATCTTGAAAAATTTGATTATAAAGTTGATGATAGAGTTTTCTTAAGTTATGCCCCCACTAGTAAAGCATACAAAATCTTTAACAAAAAAACTCTAATAGTTGAAGAGTCAATGTATATTGTATTTGATGAATCAAACTCACTTGATCCTAGAAATGATGTTTGTAGTGTTGATGATTTTATAGATGAGCATGTGGATGTGAACACTCAAGAAGAAAATGCTAGTAAGCCTTTAAAACTTGAAGGTGTAAGCAATGAGAACAATGAGGAGTTGTCTCAACCTACCTTAAAAGATTAACTTCCAATGGATTAACAATTCAAGAAAGCACATCCTCAAGATCTCATTATAGGTGACACTACAAAGGGGGTAACTACTAGATCTCAACTTAAGTCTATTATTAATTTAACCTTCATATCTCAAATTGAACCCAAAAATGTTAATGATGCTTTAAGTGATGAATTTTTGGTCCTTGCTATACAAGAAGAGTTAAATCAATTTGAGAGAAATAAGGTATGGACTTTGGTTTCTAGACCTAAACATCATCTTATTATATGCACCAAATGGGTGTTTAGAAATAAAATGAATGAACAAAGTGTCATAACTAGGAACAAAGTTAGACTAGTAGCTAAAGGTTATAACCAAGAGGAAGACATTGATTATGATGAAAACTTTGACCTCATTACAAAGTTAGAAGCTATTAGAATGCTATTTGCATTTGCATTATTCATGGGTTTTAAACTTTATCAAATGGATGTTAAAAGTGTATTTCTAAATGGTTTCATTGAAGAGGAGGAATATGTTGAACAACCTCCAGGTTTTGAAAATATTGATTCTCTAAATCATGTTTTCAAATTGTCAAAAACTTTTATAGATTGAAATAAGCTCCAAGAGCTTGGTATGAAAGATTGAGCAACTTTATATTAGAGAAAGGTTTCTCTAAAGGAAAAATTGACACAACTTTTTTCATAAAGAAATCTAAGCATTACTTATTGTGCAAATATATATTGATGATAGTATTTTTAGTACTACTAACCATTGTTTGTGTGAGGAATTCTCTAAGTTAATGCAAGGAGAATTTGAAATGAGCATAATGGGTGAACTTAAATTCTTCCTTGGACTATAAATTAAGTAATGTAAGGATGGGATATTCATTAATCAAACTAAATATGCAAGAGATATTCTTAAGAAGTTGGGCATGGATGGAGCTAAATTAAGCAAAACTCCTATAAGTACCACTACCAAATTTAACAATGATGAGAATGGAAAGCCAGTTGATGAAAAGCAATTTAGAGGTATGATAAGATCCCTTTTTTATTTAACCGCTAATAGACCCGAAATTATGTTTGCTACTTGGTTGTGTGCTAGATTTCAATCAAGTCCTAGAGAGTATCATTTGAATGCAATTAAAAGAATTTTCAAATATCTTTGTGGAACAATGCATTTAGGACTTTGGTATCTTAAAAGTTCCTCCTTTGACTTGATTAGTTATTCAGATGTAGTCTTTGTTGGTAGTTTACTAGATAGAAAGAGAACTTCCATAATTTGTCAATTTTTAGGATAATGTTTAGTTTCTTGGTATAGTAAAAAATAAGTTTTGGTTGTCTTGTCTATTATTAAAGCTGAATATATTGCAGCAAGTCTTTATTGTTCATAAGTCTTATGGCCAAAACAACAATTGTTGGACTATGATATAAAACTTTATCACATTCCAATCAAATGTGATAATACAAGTGCTATAAACCTTAGCAATAATCTAATTCAACATTCTATAACTAAGCATATAGACATTACGTATCATTTCTTGCGTGATTATATGCAAAATAGTAATATCTCACTTGAATTTATTGATATAAATAATCAACTTGCAGATATCTTCACCAAACCTCTCAATGAAGAGAAATTGAATTTCATTAAGTATGAATTAGGCATGATTGATGGTCCTAGTTTATTTTGATTTTATGCTTAATTAATGATTAGACTATTTTCATATGAAATCATGTTTTGTTTATTGATTGCTTTGATTATTAATTATTTTGATTTTGATCTTAACAATTAATTTTTTTTGCTATTTAGTAATTAATTATTGAAATTATTTCAATAAAATAATTATTCAAATCTAGCATTTTTTTTAATTGTCATGCATTTATATATGTTTAAATATGCATTATGATTTTTTTTTTAAATTCCACCTCCTTGTCAACACGACTAGATTTTTATGTTTTATTTTTTTTGTTTTCGTTAGTTTTTGTTTGGTTTATTTTCAATATATTTTCCATATCTAAGCTTTGAGTTGTTAGTTTGTTTTTATAGTTATTTTATGTCATATTAGGTTCGGTTTATTTTCTGGATATAAGTCACGAGCTATTAGTTTTATATCTTGTTTACAATTGATATTTTAATATTATAGTAACCCCATCCTTTTCTTTAGTGTAATTTTTATTTTATTAAAATTTCTTTTTGCATTTTGACAAAGGGGGAGAAATATTTGAGTTTGAATACTTGATTTTTTTTATATAATTTTGTTTATGCATGCATAGTAACATTATAAATGTAGCTAGTTTTATCATATTTTTATATGTAATAAAAAGTCTTTCTTTGCTTACTTTGTTTATATGTGTATATATGTGATACTTGGCTAGATGGACATAATTTTTTTTAAGATTTGATCTATCTTTGTTTTCATTGTTTTAGTTTTTGGTCTTTTGTTTCCTTTAGAACTAAGCTCTATATGATCATGTGATAGTTAAGTTTGTCAAGCTTCAACACAAATGTTATATGTACTATGTTTGTGATGCGTTAAATAGTACTACATACATTGTAAGTACTACTAGTTTTATTTATTTTAATATGTTTGAAATTATTTCCTTCATATTGCCTAATATTTATTTAAATGATCATATTATCATTTTTTTATGTTTTTAACATATTTGTCATGTTAGACCATGTTTTTATGTCCCTCATATTATATTTTATGTTGTTTCTATTTTTGTCAATGCCAATAAATTATAAATTTATATTTCGTATTATATCCAAAAAGGAGAGTAATGAAGAAATATATTAAATATTTTAATTGGTATCTTTTCAATTGAAATGTTTTTTAAGATTTGTTCAATTGATGTTTGTATAGCACAAAAGGGAAGATTCTTAAAATTTCATTATTTTTAAAATTGGTATCATTCTCATTCCATCGATATTCTTCATTATTTGAATTCCTTACTCCTTAATTTTATTATTTTTATAATATGCATAAATTAAGAGGGAATATAATTCACATACTTTATTAGGATTCAAATTAACACACACTTCACTTTATATTATCCTTTTCAAACTTAAAATAAGTTTGTCAAAATCAAAAAAGGGAGATTGTTGACCTTAACAATAATCAATTTTGATTTTGATTTTAAAAAACTTAATTTTAAGCATTTAATATTTTTTATTTGAGTGTGATTATAAGCATAGATACAATATTACTTTGAAAGAAAGTCAAGTAAAAAATTCAGCTCAACAATAGACTGCGACTGAAGTAAGGTTGTCATGGTGAGCTCAATAGTAAGCTGCGACTAAAGCAAGACTGCTATGGTGATAGAAAGCCAAGCTCAATAGTAAGCTACGATTAAAGCTTTGCTTCTACGGTGATGGCCCAATGAACATATTTTTGAAATTAATAAAAGAGACGTTGGAGATATAATGTGAACAGTAGGCTACGACTAAAGTTTTACTTCCATGGTGACAACAAACTTCAAAAATATCCAATGGACATATTTTTTTATTTTTTGAAAAAAAGAGACATTGGAGACACAATTATTGGCTCCAACGGCCATATTTTTTAAGCTTGATCTATATATATGTGCTCTAGAGTTGTGATAACAACAATACACATTACATTCCTTTTTTATTATAAAAAAACTCTCTAAGAATTCATTAAGCTTCATTTTTCTTTGTATCAATATTCTTTGTATTGATTAACTCTTGTGAGAGTTGGTTGTGTGATAGAAATAAGACTTCATCTTTATCTAATTCTTGGGATAAATTAGAAGAAAAATGAGGTATATTTCTAGTGGAATTGGTTTAAGTATTTAGCCATTAAAACACTTGAAAATTGGTTTAAGAGTGAGCCTAGAAACTCTTATTTGTTTGGTTGAAGCGTCAGACTTAAAACTCTTATTTATATAAGGTTAAAGAGTGAGCCTCAAACTATTGTAATCTCAATCTTATAAATAAGATTGTGGGTATAGAAAAATCATAACTTAGTGATAAGTTAGGTGGAGACGTAGGATTGTTGAGAATCCGAACTCCTTAAATTTTTGTGTTCATTGTTCTTCATACTCTATTCTCTTTTAATTCTTGTTTATTGCTTAAATTCATTTTAACTTTTATAAAATCCTTCATTAGCCTTATTCACTCCCTTTTAAGGCACTTTCATATCATATAGACAATTATTAAATCTCATTAAAACTATGTTTGTGCGTGTGTGTTGTAAATACACACACACACATTGTTTACAGGTTTTTCGATAATTACAATTATTAAATTTCATTAAAATATTTGTTAGAACATTGAAAGTTTCATTTGAAGTGCAATGCTAATCATAAATATTGTGTTATATTAATGTGGTAAATTCTAATTAATGAACGCAATTACATAAATCACATCAATATGGTGTTAATTAAAAAATTGAGTACATGCTAGTATGATAAATTATAATCGGTGTAAAACAAATTACATAAGTTGTATTAGTGTAGTAACAATTAGTAAAATTGAGTCCATGTAAATATGATAAATCCTAATTAATATATAGTGTTGATTACATATTCCTATTTCTATTGGAATAGTGTCAATTCTAATTTAATATGTTTTAAATTTATTTTGATGTTAAAAATAAAAATTATATGGTACTATAATTATTATTGCAATAAAAAAACATAATAAGTTAAAAAATTGGATGAATTTAAATGTATATTAATAAGGTTTGGGATCAAATTGAACTTGTAATTTCTTTTATATTGGTCCATTTAACGGTAAATTAAACAGTATGGATGTAATAATTTAATAGGGCAAAACCTTAGAAATGTTATAATAATTATTGAAAATATAGTGATCTAGTAAAAAAAATAAATTAGGGTTAATATAACAATTAACCCTAACTTAAAATAAATGTCTTTATATGCAAATTAAAATCCATTATATTTTTCAAATATGATGTTGTTTAGTGGAAGCAATTAGAGTACACAAATAAACAATTAAAAACATAAGAATAATGGTAAAATAAAGTAGAGAAAACAACAAATAAGAATTTGCGTGAAAAACCCCAAGACAGGAAAAAAACCACTGGCAAAGGAGGAGAAGATTTTACTATGTTTTAAAAGAGCATATAAATGAGTATTAGGGCGACTAACAATAATGAGTTCGTCATATGCCAAACTCTAAAAATTGGTATTTATTAAGGAATAAGTGGAGACAAAACAAATAGAAAAAATAGCTTCACAAATTAAGTTCGATCACATTGCATATCACACTTTATGGCCCATATGCTTTTCTGAAACTTAAACACCTTACATATATGGTCAACATTGGGTGCTCATCTTTAAAAAAAATGGCAGATCCTGACACGACCATGTCTTAAATTATGTCACTCTCTAAACAGGTTGGCAAACTCTAACACAGGTACCAACACACCCGTGCTTTGACATGTGCTCCTTATTGGACAAAAACACACATCTCAAGACAGTTGCAAGCATGATTATGCAATGATTAAAAACCATAAAGCTAACAAATCTTCATTGAATTCACATCATAAACGTAACATATGAGATTGGGCATCATAAAATTTCTCAAAATCTTGGCCACCAAAGAAGTCATTGATTATAAAGGTAGCTTGTATGAATTCTAAAGTCATTGGCCACCAAAAATTCAATACCAATAGTTTAGAATCTTGGCTCACCTAATAGATCTTGGACTATCAAAGTGGTTCATACAGATTCTAGAGGGTGTCAGACCCAATATAAGTAAATTTCATTTACTTAATAAGGACTGTATACCATGGATAAAAGAAAAGCACCATTTAAATCAAAGATACTTAAAAACTTGATATATAATCTTATCCAAATAAAGGATTAATTCTAAAATCACTTTTACACATATCACTTGAGATGAAAAAGAGAAAATTAACACAATAACCTAAAAGGAGATCCACCTAAAAAATAGATAGAAAATCTATAGAATTATGAATTTTTTAGTATTGTAATTAGGTATGAAGCTTATTTTTAGATAAACCAAAACAAAACTTCCCAATTTTGCACAACCTGGTGGCTATGAAATTTCTCACCTGAACAAAAGTTATTGAAGAGAGTTTTTTATTTCCAATACCTTGAGCAAATAAAATTCTTGATTTAACATTATCTTCTCATCCAAGCACATAAAAAGATCCATTTAACATGTAGGGATCTAAAATCCGGAGACCAAAAACACCAACCATGAACTTGTGAAATTTCCAATGACATCGACTGAGATATAGATCAATAGCATTTATTAGTCTTAGCCACCAAAATAATAGTCTCTCTAAGGTAGCTGCACAAAAACATCATAAAAATAACATAAACATGTGTAAATTTATATAAACAGGGGCAAAATATATCTAAAGCAAAGGATAAATATTAAGTTAAGAACTATGAAGGGGGGTAATTGTTGGTCCTAAAATTGGTTTCACACTCCTCCCAACAACTAAGAATAAAACTATTTAAGAATGGGAGAAGATAAAGAAGATGAAGAATAGGCCTTTCAAATCTAGAGAATAGAGATGACTCTTAGGATGTAAAACTTAATTCTAATTAACACTTAGCTTCCTCTTAGGATGTAGCCATGTCGGACTTAATTCTGATTAACACTTAGCTTCATATTTTAGTTGATAATTCGATCCATCATGGACCTTTAAGGCGGCTCATGTGGATTCTAACGGACGTTATACCCAAACCAGCACCAACAGTTCAAAATCTAGACAAATCATGAATCATAGAGATGGCTTATAGTATATAAGACTTTTTTTTATCACTAATATAAATGTTTAGACTTTTTTTTATCACTAATATAAATGTTTTAATTTCCTACCACAAGGAGGGAGAATAAAAAGGAAATAAATGATCGAACCCTACTTTATATAACATTTAGCTCTATTAATATTAATCGATTATTATACTACAAAATGAAATATGTTCATGTGACCTAAAAATCAATTATTTTATATTAATAATAGCATATTGAATTTTTTATATACAATTTAAATTTATATTTTTTTCAAATATGAAACTAAAATGTCATATCTATAGACAGAAGAAATTTTTAATTATGGTGGAAATATTTAAAGGTTGAAAATTTGTATTGTGTCTATTGTAGATAAGTAGAAGTAGGGATGAGCACGGTTCAGTTCAGTTTTTTAAAAAATATACAAAATTGAACTAAAAATTATTCAGTTTGGTTCAATTTATAAATATTTTTTGAAAACTAAATAGAACCGAACTGTAGTTTCGTTCGATTCGGTTTAAAATTTCAATTTGAGTTGTAGATCAATTTTTTATGAACTTAATTTTAATACAATGAAATTAGATCTAAATTATGTTAAAAAAAAAAACTTGTTAAAAGTGTAAATTTTTCAAGATAAATAAAAATTCAAATGATTAAAAAAAGTTCATAAAAATTAACAAAAAAGTAGTAAAATATTAAATATCCATGAAAAATTTTAACGATGACAAAGTACAAACACAGAAATATGAAAAAATTTCTAAAAAATAAAAGTAACAAATGAAAAAAAAGTCAATAAAGTATAAATTTTAGTTTTTCTAATCTTTAAAATTT
This sequence comes from Mallotus nudiflorus, assembly GCA_947683625.1. Classification (NCBI taxonomy): domain Eukaryota; kingdom Viridiplantae; phylum Streptophyta; class Magnoliopsida; order Malpighiales; family Euphorbiaceae; genus Mallotus; species Mallotus nudiflorus. The sequence goes on along the minus strand of CANTUR010000126.1, from coordinate 1,142,439 downwards.
AATTGTCCATCAAATTCAAAGAATACAAAAGTGCAATTAATCAACAATATATTTAAAAAATCAATTTAATTGCCTATCAAGTAAATCATATTAAAAAAATAGTAAAAATTTCTAAAATAAAGCAAAAAATTAATTTACAAACCTTCACAAAATTGTTGAATATTGAAGGAGGTAGGGATTTTGAGGAAAACAAGTAAAATATATAGAAATTAGGTGAAGAAACGGTGGGAAAAAAAAAAGAATGTATAACATAAAAGAGTGGAAAAAAAAAGAGTGTATAACAGAAAAGGGAAGCATCAATAAAATTTAGAAGAATTAGGTTAATAATATTAGATCTATACATATATAAAATGACATAATATAATAGTTTGGTTTGTTTTATTCATATATTTTAAGAGTAAAACTAAAATTCAGCTCGGTTCAAATTAAAATTATAAAACATTAAACCAAACCAAATAGGATTGATTCAGTTTTTCAATTCTCGATTATTTTTGCTCACCCTAAGTAGAAGAGTTGAAATCTCTCCCTCTTATATATATAGTTCGAGGGCAGATGTGCATTTCCAGCCCTAATGTTTATATTGAAGAGCACAGATGTCGGTTACCTTTCTTTTTACCATTTTAACATAAAATTATATATATATATTTTAGTGATTTAAGCCCCTTTCATAACGAGGCAAAGCAGCAGTGTTAACATTAATTCTACAGTGCTTACGTGGATTCAATTGGTGAAATATAGTCATTAAAAAATGGTTTTGGTAGCTGCCACATTAAAAAACAGTGTCGCAGTGGCAGAAAGTTCACCATTGTTGTAATTGTAGAAATTGGAGCTAAACTTGATGACATAAAACTCTATGCTTACATCTCTAAAATTCATTATATGACGGTCTTTTCCTTCTTTTCCTTGGCAAAGACTCATCCAAATCAGGTTTAGTTGGAGAAGTTGTTAGGATTTTTAGGGTTCCGTTAATAGAAACAACAACACTAGGAATTGTAGTAATACTTGTAGCTCCACATGCTCAAAAAGCCACCTTACAATCTCGCCCTTTAATTTGTGTCCCAGTTTTCTTGTCAACTGGAAAATCTTGGCCACACATGTAGCAGGCATACGGATCCTACAGCCATGGCCTTCTACCTTTGTGTGGCGGTCCTTGGACGATCTTTTAGCGGAGACTAAGGAATTGTTGTTATTTATGAAGGATTTTGGTAGAGAAAGAGGCACTTATAAGAGGCTATTTGGTAGTGAATTGTTGTTGTTATTGTTGCTGCTGCTGTTATCTAATTCATGGACATTTGTGTCTATTAGCTCTTCCTCTTTAAGAATAAGAGTAGGGTTCTCGCCAGGAGGCTCCACCATAGATGTCTCCGTGGATGAGAAATTCAACTATTTTTTTGGCTTGAAATTTTATTTTTTTGCATCAAACTTCATCTTTTTACGCGATCTATTCTAGTTGTATGTTGTACGCGATCTATTCTTAGAATACAATGAAATTTAATTCATCAAGAGCTGGTAATTATCAAATGATTATGCCAAGCTCATGAACAAAAGCTTATCATTTATGTTTGAATATTAAATTTAAAAATGGAACAACAACAACGATAACAAAGAGTGGATGATTGTGCATAAGCAGAGCATTTAATGAGCCTGGTTCGGACCATACTCCAACTTTGTGATCAAATGTGGCCCATATCATAACCACCATATCGATCTCTTTGTCTCTTCGATTTTTCCATAAATAACCTAAAAATATTTACAAAACGGTAGACCAATTTTTTTTTTTTTCAAAATTACAGAGATGCGAGATTTTTTTTTCAGTTTATGGTCTTTTTCGTTCTTTCTTCTTCTTTTTCTTTTTTTTGGTTATTCTTTTAATTTTTTTAATTTTTTTCTTGGTTTATTTTAAATTTTTGAGCTTGTTTTTATTATTTTTTAATTGTTTTTAGTTTTTTTATTTTTTGGTTAATTTTTAATTTTTTAAGCTTATGTTGTGGTAATTTTCTAGTTATTTTTTTATTTATTTTCATGATTGTTTTGAAAACAAATGTTGTAGAAAAGAAAATATTAAGAAAAAAAGTAAATAAAAATAAAAATAAAAAAGTGGAGAAAAAAGAATCACAAACAACCAGAAAAATAACATAAAGACAACAAAAAATAAACTTTTAATAAAAAACAATCAGAAAAACAAAACTGCAAAAACAACTAAAAAAACTGCTAAACAACAAAAATAGTGATTGTTTTGAGTTAATTTTTCAATATTTTTTTTGTTCATTTTCAGTTTTTTCATCTTGTTTCTTGATAATTTCTGGTTGTTTTAGTCAACAAAAACAACCACAAAAAACAATCAAAAAATGGTGTACAAATGAAAAAAAGAAAAAAACCACAAACAAATCAGAAAAACAACCTAAAAACAATTAGAAAAATGATAAAAAAAAATAAATAAAAGTTAAAGCAGAGAAAGAAAAATAAATAAATGAATAATAATATTAAATAAAACAATTATGAAATAATAATAGTAATAATAATAATAACAAGAAGAAAAATAAGAAAAAATGAATAATAGTATCAAAATAAATTGGCTATAAAATAATATATAATAACAAGAGGAAGAACAATAACAAAAATAAAAATGACAGTAAAATGAAAAAAAAAAAAAAAAAAAGGTAAAAATGAAAAGCGATCAGTTAAGCCTGAAAACTAAAAAGTCACGAAAAGTAAGTATGAAAAAAAATGGTTAAAAGTTAGTGATTTCTATAATTTTTCCAAGTTAAAATTCTAACCGGCCAAAAAAATAATCAAATGCTAGTTTCTTTTCAAAGATAGTATTAATTTTTCACCACTTAAAAAAAATGCATGTGAAACTTATTTTTTCATGTGACATTTTATCTTTTCAATCGCATCATAAGATGTATATTTTAAATTTCGACATAATTAATATATAAAATTATCATTTTTTATCTAATTTGAATTCGAAATAATATTTTCTGTTGTGTAATTTATTGGTACTTCAATTTCATTAGTTAAAAATTGAATTGACTAAACTGATGGTTTTAAAAATAAAATTGAATGGAACTAAAATTTGAACCGATCTTGTACTTTTAATTTTTAATTAACCGATATTATTATACATATTTAAAAAAAAAAAAATACATGAAATACACAATTGCGACAGGCATTAAGGCCATTTTAGGCTTCGTGGAGGTGGAAGTTGCCTCAGCCCAGTGTATGGTATTCCTCAATCTTGTTGTAAATAGGTCCCATTTTACATAGTGCTTGTGCTGGAAAATGCTGCTTGTATTTTTAGATAGTTTTATCCACTATGATGAGAAGACTAAATAAATAAAGAAATCGCCCTTCCTCAATTATAAAAAAAGATATTCATTATATACATAATAAAAATTTATAATTTTTTTTTTTTGTTTATCCATGTTTTCATGCCATCCAAAAAGCTTGTAATTCAATCTACCAAAATAATATTTCTGTAGGCATATATTTGCTTGATTCTAAATTAGATATTGCTATTTTTTTTCCCTAATATACAAAATACATACATTGATCAGGGGGTAAAATATATTCTATATTCTCACCGATTAGAAATAGTTTGATTATTATTTTTACCAGTAAAAATTATAAAAATTTCGAGTTTGAATCCCCACATCTATTATCTACCAATATTAATAAAAATTATAACCTAAATATTAAGGGATAGCTACTCCTATCATATATAACACACCACCCATTAGATCAATAATATCTAAAAATTCATATATTATTTTATAATTATAATAATTTTATAAAGACATATTCAGCTATATAATTATACACATTTTATAATTAATGTAAAGTTTCGAAAGATCATACATATGATAGAAATAATTTGTATCTCGATCAACTTTGGACATCATAATTCATGATTGTAATCGCACACCCCAATAAAGTCTAGTAAGAATGGAGGCTTTATAAACGGAAATATTGACAAATATTTTATGTCCTTACCTCATCCCACTAGAATTTATGAATCAACTTAACAAAGTTCTATTTAAAATGATGTGAATAAATTAATTAGCAATTTTTTTGAGATAAAATTATTATTATTATTATTTTTTGTGAAACGGAGATAAAATTAATTAGCAATCTATGGACCTTAAATTTGTCACATTATGATGGACCTAAAAATCTATAAATTAAGACACAAAAGCGACCTTCCTAATCCTTCCCTAAAATATTCATTTATAAGCTTCTTGCTCCTTTTTTTTTTTGTGGGTCAGAATAAGCTTCTTGCATTTTGAAGCTTCCTATGTGTATATGTTAAGGACTAATGGCACAGCTTTATTGGGTATGTTCACATAGCCTTCGTGACACTAGATAATGATTTTTATGAAGTGGTGCCCATCCTTATCCTCCATTTAAATCCCATCAACGGCTATGATGGGACTTTTGAGTTGATCCAGACCGTTGGATCTTCGCAATTTGTTCACTACTTTCTTGTCGGCAATCTTCTGCTGGCCCCCAATCTGAAACGATTGATTACGTTACACGTGGTCCATTACAGGTGTCAAATGTTGATGCATTTCAATTTTTAGCGACCGATGGTACACCCGTAAATTATGTGAATTTTGTGTGATAAATAATTTATTTATATTCAGTTAACTTTTATTATAAAATAGCGACATAATTCATATTTTACCATCCACAGTTTTTTTTTTTTTTCAAAATTTTTCCCTCACTTTTAATTTTATATATAGATTCCTATATTTTTATTTTGTCATTCATTATATTAGATCTTTAATTTAAAATTAATATTTTTTTTTCATTTATTAAGTCCTCATAAAGACCCAACATAACAAAATAAAAGTATAAACATTTAATGTATAGAAATAAAAGTGCAGATATGAAATCCAAAAAAAATAAAAATGTAAGAGGTAAAATATTGATTAATCCTAAAATAGCTGTTTCACTTAATAAAAATGATATTTGTAGCGGTGCATTTTTAATTGCGGGCCATTAAATTAAAAAAAATCTCTCATTTAAGTAGAGTTCCTACTAATGAAGATTAAAAATACTTTTTCAAAAATATTATTGTCGTGTAATGAGCTGCTAAATCGCTAGCCACTATATGTATCACCACTCTTAAATAAAATGAAAATTTTATATAATAAAATAAAAATAATAATCTATTATTTAACAAATAAGATCTAAAAAAACAAAATATTTTTAACAAATTATATTTTAGCACTATTTTTTCACTATGTGAACAATTTTTAAAATGGAAAAATTCCAATATTGAATGTATTACAATCAACAAAAGTACTAAAATTTTATAAAAAATACTAAAAATTCACCATATCATTTCATTTATATGAATTGTAAATAGTATAAGATCCTTCTTCTCAACTATAAGGAAGCTGTATAACATCCTTCTTCTCAACTATAAGAAAGCTAATAGGAATGTGGGAAAATATTTAACTTTGAATTGTGCAAAGCACCTCTGCTTTTCATCATAAGAAATGGAATATGGAAAGTGTTTCTTTTTCTTTCTCCATTTTTTCCTTTTCTTTTTTTTTTTGGTCAAGTTAATAACTTCATTGACCAAAGCCCTAAGGCAAAGCAACCTGAATAAAATCCTGAGATATAGAACAAAATACAAATTAATAGGGGAGTGCATGCCTTTTTAAATTAATTGAACTAATTCAATTTAGTTCGATTCAGTTTGCTTGAGTAGTATTTTTATTTTTTTTAACCGAACTAAGGCTTGGTTCAGTTTGGTCTTTCCCAAAAAATTCAGTTAACTAAATTATCAATTTTTTAATTTTTAAATATTATAATAATACAATGAAAAATTAATATTTTAAAAAATTTCAATTATTTCAATCGGTTTAATTTTATTTCAAAAGTTTCAATTATTTCGGTTCAATTTGATTTTTTAATTTGTTTCAATTAGATTCTAATTTGATTTAGTTCAATTTATTGGCCTTTGAAGTTACGGTACAGGCAACCACTATCAAGGCACTTTGTGACCTCTTCAGCTCCAATTTTTTCTTCTTCCCCATCGTGTTTTTCAAACCTTTTAATCATGAAGGCAACCTAACACATGGGAACCAAAAAAAAAAAAAAAAAAAAGCCCCACTTTAAAGCAGGCAATGTGGTTATCAAATAAAGTCATGGAAAGCTTTAGGGCATCTTGTCAGTTACTGAGTGATACACATGAGTTTTCATTATTTTCTTTTCTGTTTCCGTTAGAAAACAAATTAAAAAATTTATTTAAAATTATTTTTAAGTAATTCAAACGATAAATATTTAGATGTATAGAGTAAAATTTAAAATCTTCTCGCTCTTACTTTTTTTCTTGTCTGGTAAAAAAAAAATTATATAAAAGTAGTAAAGCATGAAGCATCCAATGACAAAAAAAAAAAAAAAAAGGGATCTATATAGTATTTGCCTGCCATGTGAGGTGATCCAATGATATATATAAATATCCAACCAAATTCCATGTACTAAACTTTCGAAGTCCTCCACACGAGTGGGTGATTGTCTGACCTTTTTTATTTTCTTTTCGACATTGGAGTCTCTAAAAAAATATAATTTTTGAAAGGTATAATATTTATGGGGTTTCTAGTGGTGTTAAATTGATTGTATGATGACATTTATTATTTTTGTAATTTAATTTGGATCAAAGATCAACTAATGATGCTAATTAGTAATGTAATATGAGTTCAAATTATGTAATATTTAATTGTTTTTTCTCTCTATTCATTTTCTTGTTCGTATCTTCTATTAAATGGTTTTTTTTAAACATTTTTATCATAGAAGTCATTCAAATACTAATTTTATTTTAGTTTTTTTTATCTATAAATAAATCTGTTTTGTTTTTATTAGTTATATTTTTATGATATTTTGATAATATTTTTTTGATAGCTTGGTTTAATGATATTTGATTTTAGATCTTTAGATCTATTTTGCTCCAAGCTTGATTTGCCCAGATTCGATTCCTTATGCAGCTGATGTCCATCTTCGGACTGTTAGAGCTTCAAGAACAAGTAGAGGAAATTGTTCGGTCGAAGTAAATCAGTTGCTTCAATGGAAGATAGTTCTCAACTTTACTTGAAGATGATATTATCTTTACATGATATCTTGTATTATCTACATCATATGATTTTGGAAGTTTGGATTTCACCAAAAGAATATCGTACTTCCATCATCATTATCTAAAGCTGTTGTGATCTTTTCATTTGAAACTCTTAAGATGGTTTGCAATGGTTATTTTGTGTTCATATGAGTAATTTATATGGTTAAATTACTTGTAATCTTTGTGTAAATCATCTTTTGATCAATGAAATGGTTGTTCGAATATATATATAAATATATATTAGTTAGAATAAAATGTATAATTTTTTATAGAAATAAAACACAATGTTTTAAATGTAATAGAATTAAAGTGTTTTATATAAAATATTATCCTAAAATAATGTTTTTTTATATTTTATAGAAAATATTTTAAATTTTAATAATTAAAGACATAAATTTTTAAGGTTGAATACTAAATTATAAAAAATGACATTTGTCAAAATTTAAGTTTAAAAACTTTGGAACTCAACATTTAATATATATATATATAAATTTTTATCATTCAATAAAAATAATTTTAAAGGAAAAGCATAAAATCTTGTGAAAGGATAAAATTAAATATAACAGCGTGTTAAGGATTATTATATTTAAAAAATTTTAAAACTTTTATTATTACAAGTAAAATTTTTATTTCCAAAAACAATATAATTATTGTGTTTTCTTTTTTAAATTAAATTATAAAAAATAATAAAATGCAATTTGAATCATAGATATTTATAAGCTAAAGTCAAACTTATGTCATCATACACATAATGTGCATATAACTTTACACAAATTCATGGTATCAGCTGAGTTTCTAAAACAATTTCTACAGCATCAACAAAATTAAAAATTTATTATCATGTAAGTGGTGGATGGGATCTATCATTGTAGTATCCTACACTCATAAATAATAAATTATATATATGTATTTATATGCACAGAAATGTCCACATTTTATTGGACAATGACTCCTGATTTTACTGATAAAGTTTACTGTATGACAACCCAAAATTTGAATTTTTGAAATGGGGCGACAAAAGGGCTCAACGGTAATGTACCCTTTGAGTTTTTAACTTATCTTAGGATATGATAGGACAAAAAAAGTTTATTATTACCAAGCAAAGATATATGTGAAAGGAAAAGTACAATGAAAGATATTTTGATAAATATGAATAAAATATAAAAAAAATATCCAAAAAAGTTTCAAATATATAGAAAATAACTTGTTAAAAATAGAAGCTTCTTGTTTTACCAAAATTTTCTAAAAGGAGTATAATTTTTCTTTTTATTGTTGCTGACATGAAGTAAATATTTTTGTTAAAAAAAAAGAAAAAGAAGTAAACATTATTAATACAAATAACATGTGTTACAATGAGTTAATGGAACTATAGAAGAAAATCCGAAGGAAATTATTTTTCTTTTTTTTTTTTACTTAAAAGAATTCCATTCATGAATTAACAAATGATTATGATAATAATTAATTTTTAAATACTTGAATTATGAATGATATTTTCACAAAATCATTTTAAAAGTGTATATATTTTTCACTTTTGTTATATTTTATATAATTTTTTAAAAATTTATTCTAGGTCATATATAAATTTATTATTCACTAATATTTTAATACTCATCTAATATATAAATATTTTAATAATTCGCTCTCCTTCTCTTTCGTTTCACATTCTCTGCAACTCTCTTTAGTAAAATATATATTATAGAACGGAGCTAAGATCGGATCAGATCACAAAAAAGGACAAAAGCCCTTTAGGCTGACTCTTATTTCGAGAGCGTTTCCTTCTCTCAATTCTCAGATCTTCTCTTCATCCATAGTTCGTATCTCTTCTCTCCTTTTTCGTTAATTCTGGTTTTTTAAGCTGCTATGGACAGTTTGATCATGTCGTCTTTTAGCTTTGATTCGTAGTTTGTTTTTTTATCTGTGATGCTTTTTTCATGCATTGTTAAGTGTATAAGCTCATGAGATTAATGGATGCTGTTTGTGTTTGTGGTTGATGATGAGATAACAGATTCTAGAGGTGAGAAATGGCGCAGATACTGTTACATGGAACTTTACATGTAACCATCTATGAGGTAGATAAGCTCACAGCGGTGGTGGTGGTCCCCACTTCTTCGTAAGGTATATTTACTGTTATTATTATTATTATTATTATTTTTTTTTGTGTATGTGTTCTGTTGATGGATCATTGTTAATTAATCTGTAATTTAATGCATTTTGCTTTGCTATTGTAATCATAATGTTGGTAGATTATATCTGTTTTCTGTTGTTACTGCTATATATAGATTAATCAATTTTTATTTTAAGTTTTGTGAAGAGATTTTAACAATGGGAATTGTTTGTTTGTTGGACTTTTCATGGGTAGCTGTTGAATGTGTGATCTATCATCCTTTTTCTTTTTATTCAATTGTTTTTTAAGAGCTAATGACATTGTATTGGTTATCAAAAAAAAAGTATACCATTTGTTCAATTTTTATTTTTAAGTTTTGTGAAGAGATTTTAACAATGGGAATTGTTTGTTTGTTGGACTTTTCATTGGGTAGCTGTTTGAATGTGGTGATCTATCATCCTTTTTCTTTTTATTCAAATTGTTTTTTAAGAGCTAATGACATTGTATTGGTTATCAAAAAAAAAGTATACCATTTGTTATAAAACTCTGATTTTTTTTGTATTCCAATGTAAAGAAATCCTGAAATCGGAATTTGGATATAAGTTTTTTTTTCTCAATAATTATAATTATTAAGACGTAAATTGCATTTTATGTCCTTCTTTGTAATTTAGTTGAAAAAGCTTAATGTAAATTTTCAAGATGATTATTTTGATATGCAGTTGCTATTGAAACATGCATTTAATTTTCCTCTCTTGTATTGTATTCCTGACAATAACAAGTTCTGTCACCCTTATGAATACTTGGCTCTTTCAAAATGGTTTGGGAATTTTAACCACCCTTCTGGGGTTATATCTGCTTGCATATCTTATATAGTTATTAGTGGCACAAAAAATGCTAAATTGTTTGAAAGTGATTGTTTCTGCTGATTTTTCTTCTTGTTATGATTCTGCTATTAATTTATGGTAATCTCTTACTGTTGGCTATTGACATAGGCTGAAATTCAATAAACTTTGTAATTTTTATAATTTTTTGAACTTCACCTTGGCTTATTTTGCTACTAACTGATGCACATAAGAGCCGTCTTTACATGATCTCCTTTGGATGAAAACAGAAGATAATAAAAAGAACAAAGAGAAGGAAATTTTGGGTTGTTTTCTATCTACCTTAAAAATATTGTGAACTTTATTATAAACATTTATTACTGTCATCCTATCCTTTGGTACTGGCTTGTATTTGGTTCAATCTTAAAATCTGTGTCATTTTGCATTGCAATTTCATGGCCTGGTGTTTGTTCGCAATGTTCTCAACACACAGAGATCTTCCTCTAATATTGCCTCTCAGTTGCAGTGCTTTAGTTGTATGTATAATTTTCTTTTTCTGCTCTTCAACTGTTATCATGGACTTCTCCTGCTCCTTCTGCTTTACTTGCAGCTCATGGAAAACATTGAGGAGACTGTTGGTTTTGGCAAAGGGGTCAGTAAACTCTATGCAACTATTGACCTAGAAAAGGCTAGAGTTGGGAGGACTAGAATACTCGAAAATGAACAATCCAACCCCAGGTGGTATGAGTCTTTTCACATTTACTGCGCTCATCAGGCTTCAAATGTCATATTCACAGTCAAGGATGATAATCCTATTGGTGCAACCTTAATTGGAAGAGCATATTTGCCAGTTGAAGAGCTTCTAGATGGAGAAGAGATAGATAGGTGGGTGGAAATATTGGATGAAGACAAAAACCCTATTTCTAGTGGTTCTAAGATCCATGTGAAGCTGCAATACTTTGATGTTACCAAAGACCGTAACTTTGGACGGGGTATCAGGAGTGCAAAATATCCTGGAGTACCTTATACATTCTATTCCCAGAGACAAGGATGTAAGGTTTCTCTCTACCAAGATGCTCATATTCCAGACAACTTTGTTCCTAAAATTCCTCTTGCTGGAGGCAAGTACTATGAGCCTCACAGGTGCTGGGAAGATGTTTTCGATGCAATTACCAACGCAAAACACTTGATCTACATCACTGGCTGGTCTGTTTATACTGAAATCTCCTTGATAAGGGACTCAAGAAGGCCCAAGCCAGGAGGAGATATCACTCTCGGTGAGCTGCTTAAGAAGAAGGCAAGTGAAGGTGTTAGGGTGCTTATGCTGGTGTGGGATGACAGAACCTCTGTTGGTTTATTGAAAAAGGATGGACTCATGGCAACTCATGATGAGGAAACTGAACACTACTTCCAGAACACTGATGTGCACTGTGTCTTATGTCCTCGAAATCCTGATGATGGTGGAAGCATTGTTCAGGATCTACAAATCTCTACTATGTTCACTCATCACCAGAAGATTGTGGTGGTGGATAGTGCAATGCCCAATGGAGATACCCAGAGGAGAAGAATTGTTAGCTTTGTAGGGGGTATTGACCTCTGTGATGGGAGATATGATACCCCATTCCATTCCCTTTTCAGGACATTGGACACAGCACACCATGATGATTTCCATCAGCCCAACTTTACTGGTGGTTCAATCGAAAAAGGTGGTCCAAGAGAACCCTGGCATGACATCCACTCCAGACTTGAAGGACCTATTGCTTGGGATGTCTTATTTAATTTTGAGCAGAGATGGAGAAAGCAAGGTGGTAAAGATCTGCTCATTCAGCTGAGAGAACTAGAAGACGTCATCATTCCCCCATCTCCTGTTATGTACCCTGATGACTTTGAGACATGGAATGTCCAGCTGTTTAGATCCATTGATGGTGGGGCTGCATTTGGTTTTCCTGAGACACCTGAAGATGCCGCCAGAGCTGGGCTTGTGAGTGGAAAGGATAATATCATTGATCGAAGTATTCAGGATGCTTATATCCATGCCATTCGAAGGGCAAAGGATTTCATTTACATTGAAAATCAATATTTCCTTGGAAGTTCATTTGGTTGGAGCCCTGATGGTATTAAGCCTGAGGATATTAATGCATTGCATCTAATTCCCAAGGAACTTTCTCTTAAGATAGTTAGCAAGATTGAGGCAGGGGAGAGGTTCACTGTTTATGTTGTTGTCCCGATGTGGCCTGAGGGTATCCCAGAGAGTGGATCTGTTCAGGCTATATTAGATTGGCAGAAGAGGACAATGGAAATGATGTATAAAGATATTATTCAGGCTCTTAAAGCCAAGGGTATTATGGAGGATCCCCGGAACTACTTGACATTTTTCTGCCTTGGTAATCGTGAAGTGAAGAAGAGTGGTGAATATGAGCCTTCACAAAAACCAGAGCCTGATACAGATTATATAAGAGCTCAGGAGGCCCGACGCTTCATGATTTATGTTCATGCAAAGATGATGATTGGTAAGTGACTGTAAAGTTTCCATTGGCTTTTGTCATTTTCAGTTTTTGACATGCATTAAATTTCATAAAACCTTTGGGAAACTTGTATTTTTCATTAGGAGTAAAGATTTTTGAAACGAGTTTCTTTTTTTTTTTGGGTCTTCGGTGGAAACACACCTTAATTTTTTGTGCCTACCGTCACCACATTATCTTGATTGTCAACATCTCCATCCTCAATGTCAATGTTACTGTCATGATCACCATTGCTGCTTCCACCATGGTAGTCATTCACTGTTGTGGCAAAAACTATTGCCCTTGCTGCCATTATCTCTACTTCTATGGTTATCATCCATGTCACTGTTGCACCACAACTATCACCATTTTGATTTCTACAGTCACTCTACAACAAATTGTGTGACTGCCAACAAAATCAATGCCACCACCATCACTCTGTTTGTTAGCATCACTATTTTTTCTTTTCAATAATAAAAAAAAAATTAAGTTGTCAATAACTACATTTTTAATTTTTAAGTTTAGTACTTGTTAATATAATTATTTTGCAGTTCTTAGTTCTTTTCTGTTCAATTTTACCAAACCCACTTTAGATCTCTAGCAATGAATTTTAAAAAAGGCCTAGGCCAATTGACTGCTATAACAAGAAATACAAACTCGCACACACATGTATCTCAGGGAACATATGTGCACATAAATGTAGCTTAGGGAAGCAATCGAAATTGCTTATTTGATGATTTTGAATTTTAATTTTATTCATGCTTTTACGTTCCTTTATCTGAGAATTACTTCAATTCTTCTTGAGTGGTCATTTTTCATGGTTGTTGTGATTCTTGCTTTCTTTAATATAGTTAACTCATGAATTTGACACATGGCTTTTGCAGTTGATGATGAGTACATAATTATTGGGTCTGCTAACATCAACCAGAGATCAATGGATGGTGCCAGGGACTCAGAAATAGCCATGGGAGCCTACCAACCACATCATCTGTCAACCAGGCAGCCAGCACGAGGTCAAATCCATGGTTTCCGTATGGCACTATGGTATGAACACCTCGGCATGCTTGATGATTCCTTCCTTAATCCAGAAAACGAAGAGTGTGTTAGGAAGGTGAACCGGATGGCAGACAAATATTGGGATCTCTTTTCAAGTGAGACGCTTGAACATGACTTACCTGGTCATTTGCTCCGATACCCTATTGGGGTTGCTAGCGAAGGAGATGTGACTGATTACCCTGGAACTGAGTTCTTCCCTGATACCAAGGCTCGTGTTCTAGGTACCAAATCTGATTACCTCCCTCCTATCCTTACAACTTAAATAGAACTGTGCACTTCTGAAATAATTACCTGCCTTCCCGTGTGGCTTTTATGACTAGTTATAGCCAGAGAATAAATCATATTATGCGATGCTGCCTGTATTATTTTTTTTTTAAGCCAGGATGATCATATCAGGATTATTTAACAGATGTATTAAATGCTATGGTGTGATGATACTGAAAGCTTTCAAGTTTTTAAGTCATTGTTTGTCAGGGCCTTGTATGTTGAACGCTGTCTAAGTTTATGTTAATGATTGTTACCGTTGTCTGCCATGATGAATGTTTGTACAATCTGAATCTTCGCAATAACCTTGTAATGTTTGTACAATCTGAATCTTCGCAATAACCTTGTTGGAAATTTTAGTTAGTTGCTCCTATCCCTCATGCATTTAGCCAATTTACCGTAGAATTATTGATTCTGTTTGACAAAGAAAACATCTTCAATTCTCGCCCTGAGCTGTCATAAGGCGCACCTTTACTTCCAATATCAGATTCATTTATGTTCTTCTCCCTCTGTGGGAGGGTAATTTATTCATTGTATCCTGACTTCAATTACAAACTATTACACTTGGTTAGCTTGGCCTTTTGCTGCTCTCTAATCTGTCAGTTTAAAAGCTATCTACCCAAGAAGATAAAACAGATAGAAACGTATGTGTAACTGAATTTATTTGTTTTGAATAACATTGCCCTGTTTCTAAAATTCATCTGAATAATTTTTTTTTTTTCAAAAGTAAATTGATGTGAATGACACTGAAAAAATAATAATTATCTCTCAAATTGAATTGGAGATGTACATTTAAGTCCTAATTCGGGTACAGTTTGGAAACATTCAAAATTCGGTAATGAATATTGAATTTTAAGCAATCTGAATACGCTAAGTGTGAAACTAATTAAGCACTTTGGGGTCCAAGTAGAGTTTTAACATTTTGAATTGATTTTGAAAACGAAATATTTTGCAGAAGAATAATTATTTCTTTATTCAAAAATTCAATTTTATTCACATGAAGCACAAAGTAAATGAACACGAGAAAAAAATTGGAAAAAAAGAAAAACAATATTTTCAATTAAAGACGAAAAGAATTCCAATTCTTATTAATTTTGGTTGCAACTCTCAGCAAAATGGCTTTGTTAGCTGCACCATTACCTGCTATCATCATCTTCCATGATTATACACTTGGCAATTATTAGTGTCTGAAGGACACGTGTTGATAACCCAGATCATCAGCCACTCATATAATTGGTTAAATGTATATGCCCAATTGGAAGTTGGAAAGCTGCTGCGCTTCCACGTGTGAGACCTTAATTGGAGTTATGGTTTTGATCCTCTATTTCTGCCTTCTTTGTGTTCTCATCTCCATTAACAAATCATGATCATATAAATATAGGCACAAAAAAGATAAATTTTTCTTTCCGCGGAATATATAATTTTACCTCCGAATTTTATTTAATTATTTTATTTAATTTCACCTTTAAATTTTATTTTATTTCTCAACTTTCATTTTGTTCAATTTCACTTATTTAGCCTATATAATTTTTATTTTTCACCAATTTCACCTCCTAATTTCTATTTTTTATCTATTTAAATTTAAAGCGAGTTAAATACATACATTCTTTTAATATACAAAAAGATTTAAATAGATAAAAAACAAAAATTTTAAAAATAAAATTAAATAAAATAAAAATTAAAAAATAATATAAAATAATTGAATAAAATTCACGAGGAAAGTTGTATATTTAACCTTTTTCTTTCTTAATATTTTATGATTCCTCCACTTAAACATACTAATTTTGACTTAATTCACTTTTTACTTTTTTTTTTTTTGACCCAAATTAACTTTTTTCTTCGACATGTGAGTCACTAAAAAAAATTAATATAAATGCTAAGGATGGTAGCGGACCCAAACTTTTATGAATATTCTATTTATTTGGATCTTACAGCAGGAGTTTGGTGGTTTTAATAAAATTTTTTATGTTTAAATATTAAAATTAACCTATCATAAATTCGAGTAGAATTTCAATTTTATTTTTGTATATCTACTATATAAATGTACTATTTAAATTTATTTATTTAAAATCTACTTATATAAACAAGTGCGGTTTTTAAATATTTAGGAGTATTTTACAACCCATCATTTTGTAATTAAAAAGCTATTTTTTATCATTTATAAATTATAAAAATAATAATTAGATGTAAAGGAGTACAAATAGTAGAACTTAAATATTAAATAAATTTGAATTAATTTTTAAATAAATATAATATTTTTTTATAGAGTATATATCTTCAGCGAAATAATATGATGTTTAGTCATCATTCGAAATATAAAAACAATACCCACATTGCCTTATTTAAAATTTAAAAGATAAATTTAAAATAATCATTCCTCATCAAAGGGTGGTTGTGTTATATTCACATTCTTTTTGTTTTTGTTTTTGTTTTTTTAATAGATAAGCAAGTGTAGTTGCTCGAATTACAATACAATTTAGTTTCTTAAAAATAAATAAATAAATAATGGAGATCCTTCAAAATAATGGGGTCAATTGGCACATCCATCCAATAGCTTTAGCGCTTATCCCCACATCTATCCACACTCTATCACAACCCCAAAAAAATCCCTTTTTTGCTACAATTTTCTAGAAGTCCCATTAACAAAAAGTTGACCACTTAGCTTTGTGAGTCACCAAGAAATTCCTCTCTTCGGCTCCTTTCGTTTTGCCTTTGCCGTGTGGGTCTCAAACTAAAAATCCCCCAAATAAAAATCCTAAGCCAAACTTTCTTTCCCTCCTCTTTCCTTCCCTTTCCTTTTCACTATTTTACCCCAAACACAACCTTTTACAACAAATTCACATCCTCACCACCCACGTAATCAATTCAATTACCTCCTAAAACCATCAAAATTTTTATGTGATATTAGGGTCGTTTTCTTATAATATGATTATCCAACTTTTATTGTCAATTTGATTTTAATTAAAAAAAATTTAGAGTTTCAAATAGCCCCACGCCGCATGTCACATTTATATCTTCTTGGTACTATATATTATATATACATATGAACATAGACACACATGGAACATAACTTCTTTGTTGTTCAACCTCAACCAACTTCCCCACCTATACGGCTATACCCATCTTCCTAAATTCAAAGTTCTCCTTTTTATTTTATTCTTGCTTATTATATAGTTCGATTTTTTTTTTCTTTAATCAAGAACAATTATAATAGCATGTTAGGTTCTCAAGGTGTAGTCTTGGCTACTGCCATGGTAGTCTCTAGCACAGTTCTGTTCCTTGCTTTCTCTAATAAACAAAAAGAGAAACCATTCCTCCCTCCACAACAAGTATCCAAGAATCTTGATTCCCATCAATCCCCTACTCAAAATCTACGTTCTTGCTTATCTTCAGGTACTTTTCTTGAATGTTTTCTTGCTGGTTTCTTGATTGATTCTTGGTCTTATTGTTACGGTTTCTTGATTTCTTGATTTCGGTTTGTGCAGAGGAAAAGAAAAGGGAGAGGAAGAAGGAGAAGAAGAGGGTGAAATTTGCAGAGAATGTGAAAGATACGAAAGAGAATGGAGAAGAATACAGAAGAAGAGAGAAAAAAGGGAAAATCTTGTTCTCTAAGCAGCAACAACAACAAGAAGTAGTCGACAGAAATTGCAGAAACGAAGGAATTCATGGAATGCCACCAAATAGAATTGCTCTTTACAATGGTATTTTAAGGGATCGTGTGCACAGGATGGAATGCTCATATTAATAATCTTGATTAAGTGTAATTTTCTTTTCCAAATTCTTGATTTTTTTTTTCTTTCTTTAGTTAAAGTTGTAGATTTGTACATATTAGAGTTTTTGCTCAAATTATGGTTAATTGCTAAGATTGGGGCAGATTTTTGTTTCAGAAGTTAACTGTTAAAAAGTAGTCATGTTTTTAGTCTGATGTCAATTTGTTATACCTTTCGTTGTTGTTGTTGACTTTAGGCCTTGAATTTTTCAATTTTATGGAATTTTCAAGATTTTTGTTAATAATTAATTTCTAGGAACTAAGTGAATGGATGTCTAATTTCTGCAGATACTTTTTTTTTACTATTAAAAGAAGGAAAAAAATTTTAATTCTACACATTCATTTATAAAAAATACTTAATAATCTTTGAAAAAAAAGGAAAAACGATCTACACCTATTAAATCAATATTTCGAATTTAAATTGTGATATATACAGACAAATTAAATTTGAATGAAATTGAATTAATTATAATTTAAAAGTTATAATTTTTTTTAAAAAAAAGAAAAGTAAGACGAAATTATATATTTTATTATTATCATTGGAGGGTGGTTTAAACTTGACCATATATGCTTTGCTTAGTCTTGGGAGCTAATATAAGACTATGACAGAATATAAATTTTATTAGAAAAGTTCATTTAACTTAGAAAGTTTAACAAATTAAACAAATTAAAATCTTAGCGTATATGCATATTATTGAGAGAATTAATTGGTCATGCGTTGACTAGATGGGTAAAAATATGACAAAAGTTTTGAGATTTTTTTATTAATTTTTTAAGTCTAATTTTTCATATATTATTATTTCTTTTTGATGAACATAAAGAGGAAGACAGGCAAGATTGCAGTTAATTTATTTGTTAGAAAAAAAGGAAGAAGAAAATCTATAACATGAAAGGTCAAATCTTGCCAAGATGAACCCAAGAAGCAATTAGCTACTTGGCAAGTTGTTGGTGCCTTAAGCACCACAAAAAGGGTCAGGCAGCCCAACTAATTTGACCAACCAACCTAAGACAGACACATAGACCCATCTGCATTTCTCTGGGTATTATTATTAGGACAATGATATAAATTACGAATTCCGTTAAATAATAAAAGAAATTCTTTTTACCATCCAATACAGAGGGAAGAATTATTTTGATAAATAACTCCTCGCAGATCATTATTCCGTCATGAGTTGTGACAGAGAACTTTATCCTTATTATTATTATGATGATGATGATGACGATGATGATGATGATGATGATGATGATGATGCTCCAATTGCATTCAGCATGTCCTGCTATTCACTTGTGTTCTCCTCCAAGAATTGTTGATGTTTTCAAAAACCAGTATAAAAAAAAAGAAAACAAAAGGAATCATCCTACCATTAATAGCAACCTTTTCTCCATCAATTAGACAAAAAGTACCCTTTATAACAAACAGCTTTCATTTCCTTCTAAAATGAAGAAAAAGTTTTATTACGTTTGACAAACAATTTTTTCATCATGCAGAAAGAGATATTATCTTTTTATAATTTAGAAAATTTTTACTTTGTTGAACACAAAATTATTTCACTATAATGAATATTATTTTATCTCATGAATGAATATTTTTGTTGCCATTTAAAACTTATACTATATAAAATGAAAAAAAGTGTTGTGAAACACCAATAATTGTTTTGATTAATTAGTTGGGGTGACGTCTCGAATTCAAATGATAGTATATAAAATTATGTTAAATTACTTATTAAAAAATTTTTACTATCTTTATAATTGTGTCTTAATTTAATTGAATTAGTTTGATTTTAACAGATTTTAAATATTAATAATTTTAAAAAGTAGATTAAAAATATTAAAATCAAACTGAATTAATTAAATTTCAACAAAATTTAAATATCAATCGATTAAAAAAATTCTTAAAAATTTCTAATGCATGTGTTAAGTTTTTTAGGGAGCAAATGATGTCTTAGTGGATGTAAATGAAAATATGATTCAAGCAAGGTACAACCATGTGATAAATTTTATAAATTTTGAAAAGAATTTATTCACACTTTCAAAATTTAATTTATATCAATTTTTTTATATAATCAATTATATATATATATATTAGTAAATAACTATATATTTCATACGTGAATAAAAAATTTATTTAACTCGTGATATATAGTAAATAAATAATTAAATATATTATTATTATTACATAAAAATTTTAAAAATAATAACAGTGTTATTTTTATATAACAATTTGATATTAACTTAATATAATTATAATTTAATACAATTTTCATAAATATTTTATTTAAATAATTATATAATATTACTTTAATAATTCTTATAATTAGTTTTTTTCAAGTTAATATAATTATAATAGAAAATATGCTTTCAATTAAATTGAAATTTTTGTTAAAGATAAAATAAAAGTTAATTTATATAAAATAGGAAACATACTTTTAATTAAATCTATATATTTTAGTTAATTTAATTTTATTAGAGATAAAATAAAAGTTAATATATTTAAAATAAAAAAAAAGACTTTTTTATTAAATTAAAATTATATTTTATTTTTATTAGTAAATGTCTAAATTATTCAATTTTTATACAATATTAAGTGAAAATTTTTTGTAATTTTGCTAGTCTCCTTCATGTATATATATATATATATATATATTATTTTTCCTACCTAAATATAATAAAATACTCTATTTTATATAAAAATTATTTTTTAATTTAGAAAAAATGAAAAAAATTACAAAAAACTCAAGTTTTGAAATATTTTAATTTTCAATGTTTTATTTGGGATTTTGATACATTTAGTTTTCTTCTGCTTTTACAGTGACAGATAAGGTAAGTAAGTAGCTCCTCACTTATAATAATTTTTATATCTCTTTTCCTCTTTCTGTCACTGTTTTGGTCCCTTTATTTTTTGGGAGGTTTGCAGGGGACTTTTCAAGTCTTTATCTTGTGGAATTTGATTCCCACTGAAAGTGCTTTCTTTCCCTGTAAATTCTACACTGCAAGATCTGTTGAAGCTGTTAGCTTTGTTCATTCACTGCATGCATGGGGTATGTTTCCGTCTTCTTCTTCTTATTGGATTTGTACTTGTTGCAAGATTTTTGCTTTGTGGGTTTTAATTTTTGTGCTATTTTATGATACGTTGATCGTCAATTGGAACCTACTGTGTTTGGTTTGTTTATGGGGTTTAAGTGAATGGACTTATTTCTTTCTGAAAAGAGTAGGAATTGGGATTTCATTATAGTTAAGCTGCTGTCAAAGCACCAGGCTTTAGCTTACTAAGTTGATTTCTTAGTTGCTTGTGGGGTTATGTTATCTGTTTGTATTATTCAGAAACTTGGAAATCAGTTGAAGTCTTAAACAGATTATCAAGTTGTAATGTCAGACCTTTTTATTTTTTGGGTGGTTGAGTCTCAATAGGTTTTTTTTTTTTTTTTTTTTGAGTCTCAATAGGTTTTGTGATGTGAGATGAGATTGAGTTGATGCATAGTCAATTAGGTTCCTCAAAGTTATTTTAAAGATCTGTTTTTAAGTGTTGAGTTGTTGGTACATTTCTTAAAATATCTGGAAAATGGATATGATAAGATGTCATTTAGCCTTTTCAGGTTCTGATTTCCACGCTCCTGTTAATTGGGTAGTTTTGGAGTGTTCACATGTTGGGTTTATTAGTCTGGGCAAGCTGCTGCCACATGTTTATAGTTCATTTTGTTGTGAAATTTTGTATACTTTGAGATCACATGAAAGTGCTTATCTGTTGGTGGATTTTGGTTCCAGAAAATCATCTTTCATGTAGAAGTTTAGTGTTTATTCCACGTAGTCATCTGCTATCAAGAATATGAATGTTCTGGATCAAACCTTGTAAAATATTCTTTTCCTCTCGTAGATTTGATTGATAGATGAAAACTTGCAATTTTTAAGCACAATTTACAGTGGTTCACCAATATTGTAGATTCAGTAAATTGCTGTAGAAACTTAATAGCGCAAATCAGAAGCACATAGTTCGTTTCTATATGCTTACAGTCTGGCTAAAATATATGTGACCCAGCTTATGAAAATGGATGATATTAGGCCTTTAATTGGGAAATTTGAATAGCTAAATTGCAAGTGCTGTGAAGTGGATTGTCCACAATCATCAAATTGCTGTGATTTATACCTGACAATACTGATTTTGGTTATGTATTTAAACAGTTAGCCCATGTCACCCATGAGCTGGACCATTTTGGTACCAAGGTAGACAAGCACATCTTCTAAGAGATTACACAAGTTGGCTAGTGCCTAATTGTTAGTTGTCCTGGATGAATTGACACTTGTTGCAGCTCCAGCCATAGTTTTTGATGGAGCAGTGGATTGTATAGCTGAATGAATTTTCTACCTTGCAGCCATAGTTTTTGATTGGGCAATACATTTCTTCACTAGGTGTCCAATACACGATAATGTTCGGCAAATGACCAAGCTAATAAAATTATAACTTATTAGCTTTAGTGGGACATCGTGGAATGGGAGATGATGTCCATGTTGAGTTTCTAGAGTTGATTTGCGGTACTTTAAATGGCTTAGACTGCCAAGGTGGTAGACCAAATCTATCAGATAAATCTTTCATCAATTTATGGTAGGTGGACCTGTATTACAACATTAGTCAAATGTGTTGATATTCCCATACACAGATTCTTGAAATTGACAGATTAGGATCAACCTAAGAAGCAAGTGCTTTTCTCCTGATAATCTTGAATGTAAGATGAATAAGGTATTATCATCAAGTTTGCGCTTGTGGACATTATTTCCAGTTCATGTGAGCCAGTACACATAGACAAATTATGGCACGATGCATAACTTCCACCTCTAGATACAATTATTATTAATTATAAAGTATGTGAATTTGCTTAGTGTTGAAGATTTATGATAACATTGTCTCTTCATGTTAGAAGATTTAGGAGCATAGCTATCTAAAAACATAAGGTTTTTCTAGTCACCATTCTGTGCAAAACCTCCCTTGCCCTGTCTTGTTTCTTGCATTCTTTTTTTAATTGAAAAAAATATTAGATTTTCTTTTTCTACGATTGTTAGTGGGATCCTTTTTTTCTTGTTTTCTTATTATTCATGTTTATGTAAATTTGCTCAATGTTGAAGATTTATGATAACATTGTCTCTTCATGTTAGAATACATGGGAGCATAGCTATTTAAAAACGTAGGGTCTTTCCAGTCACCGGTCTGTGCAAAACCTCCCTTTCCCTGTGTTGTTTCTTGCATTTTTTTTTAATTAAAAAAAAATATTAGATTTGCCTTTTCTACAAGTATTAGTGGGATTCTTTTTCTCTTGTTATCTTACTTTTCAAGTTTCGTGTTAGCCATTTCTTTAAGATTACCCATATTCAATATCATATTCTGCTGGATGCCCTCAACATATTTAATTACTCTGAGCTTCATTGCACCAGAATCTTTAGTATGGTAGTAATATAGAGTTGCAGAAGGCTCTCTAGCTTTAAGTTTCCAACCTCGTATTGTGAATGTTCCTTCGACTAATATTTTGGTGCCTCTTGCATGTCTATCTTTCTCCTCTTTTTGTTTGTTTGTTTGTTTGTTCTTCTTTCTCTCCATTGAATAATGATATTTCAGGGTCCAATACTTATAATGTATAATAGGTTACAGCACTATGGCTTTCCAAAATCCAAGAGTAAGTGAAAACACAGTATTCTCATGCCTATTTAGTCATTTGGAGATGTGTGTTCTGCTTTATCTTTGTGATCTCCTTTTCTGCTTCTCTTTCAAGATTAACTATATTTTCTAGTTGTACCTTATATCTGCGTCCATATCATATATGGCCACATCTATGCCTCACGGTGGTTTGTATTTGTCAGTTATTTGATTGTATGTGATTTGCAACAGAGCAGTGGTTGTTTTGGATGCCACAAGAAGCCCACACTAATTACCTCAATAGATGAACCATCCAAGGGATCAAATATTCAAGGTCAGACAGTGAAAAAACCTAGCATATCAGAGGATTTTTGGACTACCAGCACATGTGATATGGACAACAGTGCAGTTCAGTCACAGGGAAGTATGTCATCGATAAGCATAGTAAACCAGGCCCTCGATCCACATGGAAGCTCTAGTGGTGGTAACCCACCTCCAGAATTTGTAAATCATGGTAAGTATCGATTAGTGTTTTTATCTGCTACTTTTTTGTATAATGTCTGACAGCTATGTGCATCAGAATTTGAGGCCAACAGTTTATCAAATTGTATGGCTTCATTCTAATATATATTTTAGAGGATGTTAAACCTTACAATGTGGAGAACAACACTACTTCTTGGCTTTTTCATACTGTTATTTTCTTTTTCTAATTGTATCTGTTCTGGAATTGATTTAATAATTTGTTTTCCTCTGCATATGCCTTGAGGAACTAAAACTGCAGCATTTTTTATCCCTGCTGTTCATGTCCATCTGTATGATGAGTGTGTATTTCCATGCCTATGAATTTTAAATATGCCAATATTATCCTATCAAACTCTCTTGATTGCAGGTCTTATTCTCTGGAATCAAACAAGGCAGCGTTGGGTAGGAGATAAAAGGCCTTTGAATCAGGCACATCAGACTCGGGAGCCCAAATTAAAGTGAGTTGCTCCAGAATTGTCTATGTCAGTCATGTTACCAGGAGCTCATCCTGTACCTAATTTTCTAATACCAATATAACTTGCAAGTGAATCTGGTACTATGTTCATGTGGCACTCACCAAATTCCTAAGCTTGATTTACCCCATGATGCAATTTAATTTGACATGCAGAATTGTCTGGTAGTCCAAAACTGACTTTTCTATTTTATAAACTTTAAACCAGAGTGGCTTCAACATTTTTGTTTTCATATTTTATTAAGTGACAAAATTCCAAAGTTTACGATATTACAACTTGGAATAAATTCCTTGGCAGTTGCCAATACTTTTTACTTTTGTATTTTAATTATAAATACCATTTACATAGCAGAGACTGATTGAAGGCTTCAAATCGTGTGAAGAGCTAGGCTGATTAGATTTGTTTATTTCTTGCTTTTTCTATTGTTTCTTGTCTAGTGCTCTCTAATCAGTGTTTTACATTGGGAAATTAAGCGTCCATATTCCTCTGGAAGAGATGGTGGCCAATGTCAAAGCTGTTGAAATGCTTATGTGTTAACTTGTGAAAACCTATGTCTATGTTTCTGAATTTCTAACACTTAGCATTTAGATGTGGAGAAACCATCTTTAGAGTGCATACCTTTTCATCTTGAAGATGAGCATTAATCATTCTGTAAACTTGTTTCTGGTTATTGTCAGCACTGATTGTCTCTGCAACTTCTGGCTTTGCTGCAGTTGGAATACAACATATGACAGTTTACTTGGGAGCAACAAACCGTTCCCTCAGCCTATTCCTCTCTCTGTAATGCTCACTCACTCTCTGTGTTTCTCTTGTTGGCTCAGTAAATCCATATCCTAAACCTTGAATTCTGATTGTTCAATGATCTCAAACAACAGGAAATGGTAGACTTTCTTGTGGACATTTGGGAGCAGGAGGGCATGTATGATTAAACAGCACAAATAGAAGCCTTAAAGAGTTGGATGGAATGGAAATCCTTCTTAATTAATTGTAGATTAAAGATGCTGTTGAACAAACCGTGGTGTGCATGTTAAGTGTAACACATTATTTGTCAAATGCCCACCTCAGCTTTTCTTTTCCTACTAAAGGCCATTTTTAGACACGCCTTTGTATTGCATCCAAACCAATCAAAAGCACTGGCTACCAGAGCCTTTATGTGGCAGCATTTTTGCTTGTGTTCTGCTAAATTGCTTGTTTCGTGCTTACCCTTTGCCAGTGGCACATGATTACTTTATTAAATACAAGGGCAAAAAATACTACCGAAAAAGGGGACGACCCAATTGGCTAATCATATATAGGTAATAGTTTGTATGTTGGGGCTAGTTTTGACTTAAAAGTATTGGTATAGTAACTGGAACTCTAGTTGAGACAGTAGGTAACCAAAGAAAACAAGCATTATTGGTTTTTAATGTTTTTTTTTTAGAAGAAAAAGATCATGTAAATGGAACGTGGCATCAGATTCATTGGCCTCTGGAATCCTAATGCTTACATGTAAGAATCAAAGGAAAAATGTAATTATGAAAATTGAGAAAAGCCAAGAAGCATCTTAATGCTTACATGTATGACACATCTCCTAGAAACTCTCAGACCCTTCTCCAATTGTCCTGATCACTTTAAGCTCAGTTCTCTCTTTAAATTAAATCTTCAAACGCAAACCTCGTCACCTTCTAAAACATCCTAGCATTTCTTGGAATTCTTGGCACTATTTTAAGCAACGATAATAACCGAGTTCAAGAATGGCCTTGGCACGAATGGCTTTGAGAAACTTATCCGAAAGGGCTTCTTCTTCTTTGGCAGGTCATGGTCTTATTCACAGGAGTGCTGCTGGTGGGGGTGTGCAAAGGCAGAGGTGGAATGAGGAGCCGTTAAAGAGGCTCATGGCAACAGCTTCTGGTGAGCCATCAGACAAAAAAGAAGTAGCTATAAGTGAGGACCATAATAAGAAGTCTAAGCTGTTCCCTAAGAAGAAAGGGAAGAGAGGTCCTTGGAGAAGACAAAATGGAGAATTCGTTCCCCAACTTTATGGTAATAAGTAACTCTCCAATCACAGATAATAATTTGCATGTTCATGCCAGTCAATTACAACTTTGTGTACAGTTCAGGTTAACAGAATTTTTATATATCGTTTTGTAGAGTTCTTTCCTTCAGGACTAGGAAATGCACTCTTGCAAGCAACTGAAAATATCAACAGGCTATTTCAGAACCTGAATTTATCACCTTCGAACCTGATGGGGCGATTAAAAGAGAAAGATGAATGCTACAAAATGCGATATGAGGTGCCAGGACTATCAAAAGAGGACCTGAAGATCACCATTGATGATGGGGTTTTGACAATAAAAGGAGAGGTCAAGGAAGAGGAGGAAGGAGGAGGAGCTGAGGATGATGAGCAATGGTCAATGAGGAGCTATGGATATTATAACACCAGTGTGTTGCTTCCTGATGATGCTAAAGTTGATGATATTAAAGCTGAGTTGAAGAATGGTGTATTGTACATTAACATTCCGAGGACTGAACAGTCTAAAAAGGATGTGAAGGAGGTTGAAATCCATTAATGATGGTTTTGGTATGGAATGCTTGTTTGTGTTGTTGATCTGTTGTGTGATGTTTTCTAAATGAGCCTCTGTGAATGAAATAAGAGTTTCATTTTTTTTTTCCATTTTCATAATTTTAAACATCTAAACATTAATAAATTAGACTAAACTGTACATAGAAAGCAGCCTAGACAGCAGATTGCAACCGTGCACCCTAAATTAATTTAACTTTGATATAAATTTGAAAAATAACACAGTTGATATAATGGAAAAGGTACAACTTGCACCCTAGATTTTTGACCTAAGAGCACATTGGTTCCTTTATTTTTTTTCCTCAAAATGAATTTCTGTTTTGGAAATTGACACATATTGAAATTTTACTAATTATAATTAAATTTTATAACCTTTTTTAATACAATTAAGTCCTATAAATTAATAAAAACTAATTTTATCGGACACTAAACTGATATATATATATATATATAACCTAATTATTAAATTTTAAAAGTTTTTTAACCTATAAAATAATTTTTTATATTTTCTTAAATTTTAGAAATTTTAAAAATCAAATGATATAATTTTAAAAAAATTACTAGAAAGCGAAATGATAATTGAACTAAAATTTAATTTTAATAGTTGCATAAAAAAGATTTATTTATCAATTATTGTGGGGGTTTAAAAAATATTGTGTAAATTTAAAAATTTTTATTCAATCATTAAAATTAAATTTTAGATCAATTACCAATTTAATATTTACATTAACGAATAAATTTGGTCATTTTTTTGAAATTTAAATTATTTAATTTTAAAATTTTTAAAAATTTAAGAAAAATGTCAAAAAAATTATTTTATAGGTTGAAAAACTTTTAGAATTTAATAATTAGGTTATATATAAATTTTTTTAAAAAATTATCAATTCAATTTATTAACATCCATTAAATTTAGTTTTTTATTAGTTTATAGGACTTAATTGTACTAAAAAAAATTACAGAATTTGATTGTAATAAATAAAATTCTAATATGTGTCAATTTTCAGAATAGAAGTTCTGATTGAGCAAAAAATAAAATAAAAGGTCCAATGTGCTCTTAGATCAGAAATCTGAAGTGCAAATTAGACCTTTTCCCTTAATATAATTGAAGTATAAATTTTTTTTACCAGCATTTGTTGCATATTTTAATACAATGACAAAGTCACCTCAATTTTGTATATATTGATTTTATTTTTAAACTTTGATTAATTTAAAGCGCTTTTTTTTAGTATGCATTTGTGTCTATATATATGTACATATATAAAGGATAATTATTGTGTGTTTATGTGTTTTGGCCTATTACACTACTTCATCCTTAATATTTGAAAAAAATACTTATTCATCTCTAACATTTACAAAATGGTGTACTAATTTATCCCTAAAGTAGGACTAATGAGTGTTAATTATTGCAAATATTAGAGATAAAAAAATAATTTTTCAAATGTCAGGAATAAAATAATGTAATAAACCAAAATACATGGGGACACATTAATTATCTCATATATAAATGAAATTAAAATTATTAAATTAATTTTATTTTATTTAAAGAAATTTTCTTTTGTATACGTGTGTGTGTATATATATGAAATTAAAATTGCAAATTAATTTTTATTTAATTATAAGGCCAAAGGTATAAATTGGACCCTCAAGTATGGGCTTAGGACTAGATTAGACTCTTATGTTTTTTTTGTTCCTATTTGGAACTTTTTTTTTCAAAGTTGTCTCAATTTGGACCTTACACAGATAGAGGCCCAAACTAACGTTTAAAACTTGCACAGCTGGACTCGTGGGACCCACACACTTTACTAACTTATATGCCATGTCACAAATCACCACCCCACCACTCCTAGCTTTGTCGCATCTTTTAGCTAAGCTAAAGGAGAAAAGAATTGAAAAAGTAAAGACATTGAACTTTTTTCACCTGTTTTCTTCAACTTTCCTCAACTGTCTTCTTCTGTACAACAATATGTTGCTGTCAAAAATAACCTCACCCCACCAAATGAACTTTATTGCTTAAGTTCCCACTATTGAAGGGTCACTATTATTAATTGGATGCAAAAAAAGGTATGAGCTTTTTGTACTTCATTTACTTATAGGTTTATGGTGGTTGTGGCATGCATATGTTGAAATTGTTTAAGAAATAAATAAAATTTTTATTATATAGAAGATTAATTGCTTAATGACAATGATTAGTGTGTGTAATTAGAAAAAAAATTAGGGTTTTTGAGATAGGGAAATTGGAGGATTTTAATTTATAAGTGGTATAGGGATTTGAGTTAGTTTCATTTGTTTAATAAGTGAATAATAATATGATAGTAAGTGCAATTTGTATTTTTTTTAATGAAAAACCAGATATTGACATGCATTTTGTTTTCTTTAATTGAAGTGATCCATGTTTTAAGGTGTTTTGTTGCTAGATTATCTGATATTTCTAAAATAAGTAAATAGAATAATGGGTTGTAATCATTTTTTTATTCTTTATGTAATGCAGTATGAAGACAATAGATATTGTCTTTCACTACGGTGGAAAATAGGTCTATAATCTTGATTTGTCATATGTGGATAGAGAAGAAGAAATTGTTGACAGTTATGATATTGTTTACTTGAGTTACCCTCACATACTTAAGAAGTATAATGTCATTTAGGATATCCCAATGTTAAGAGAATATTTGCTCTTAAACCAGGGAAAAGTTTATATGATGGACTATTTTTATTGCATGATGATAAAAGTATAATGAAAATGGTAAAGTACATTATAATGAACATGGGATGTTAGCAGATGCATATTTATGCAGAACTTGAAGTTGACATTCCATACTCAAATGTTGACTGTAACTTGCTTGAATTTGAGGGTAGGATGAACAAAAATAGTGAAGGTAGAAATACAGCAGTTGATCAGAATGTGAACTACAATAATGTGAATGAAGATGGGGGCTATTTTACCCAAGCACCAACATAATATAACAATGTTGATTCGAACCATGTAGTTGGTAGTGTTGGTGCAAGCGCAAGGACAACCTTTAGTGGGTGGTATAGAAGCCTCTTTGTAGATGAAAATGATCCTAATATGAGTTAGGTGTTTGGAGATGTTGGGGTTGAACCTAAAACGATAATTAGATTGAAAGTAATGCTATAGTGGGTGATGTTAATGAAGAGCTTGCAGACAAGGAAGAGGAAGAAGCTGATTTGATTGAAGAGGAGGATGGTCATGTTAATGTAGAAAATCAGCACACTAAAAATTATTTTAGAGATGAGGTTGAGGGTAATGAGTTTGAAGTAACAGAGGGTAATAAAGATTTTGAAGCTGGTCAAGTTAATACAGAGGACAATCAAACAACAAAAGATAATGAAGATATTGACTATGAAGGAGAGGGAGATGAAGTTAGTGAAGAGGAAGGACTGCAAACTGAAGATCCATACATTGAAGCAATCAGACAGAGTAAGAAAAAAGTAAGATATGATGTAGATAATGATAATCCACATTTTATGCTTGGCATAACATTTAGTGATGCCAAAGAAGTTAGAGAAACAATTGCTAAATATAGTGTTACTAAAGGCAAAGATTTAAGACTCAAACCAAATAAGCAAACTCAAATAAGAGTAACTTGTAAATCACAGGGTTGTCCATTTCTCATGTTGGTATCCAATGATAGGAAAAATAAGGGAATGTGTGTGGAGACTTTGAACCCTCAATATAGTTGTTATAGGACATTTAACAACTCAAGGGCTACATATGATTTTCTCATAAACCATTTCAAGGACAAAGTGTACGGGAATCCTAAAACTAAAGTTAAAGACCTAGTTGATGAACCTAAAGCACTAATAAGGCTCAATGTTTCTAATGCGAAAATAAAGAGAGCAAAGAGAAACCTCTTAACAGAAATGGAAGGAAGTTTTGTAGCTGAGTTTAGTCAACTTGAAGTATATGTAGATCAGGTTCAAAGAACAAATCTTGGAAGCACATATGAGATTGATTTGGATAAGGAGAAGTTGAAAGAAGGAAAGTGAGTGTTTAAGTGAATGTTCATATGCTTTGTTGTATTTAAACAAGGTTGGAAAAATGTTTGTAGGTCTTTAATAGGCTTAGATGGCAATTTTCTCAAGGGAAAAGTTAAGGGGGAAGTCTTAGTAACTGTTGGTAAGGATGATTCAAATCAGATTTTTCCAATTACATGGGTTGTCACAGACAAAGAGAATAAGTTAAATTGGAAGTAGCTTCTACAATGGCTTATGAAGGAGCTGGATATTAAAGAACAAGGAAAATCATTAACTCTTATATCTAACATGCAAAAAATGAGTTTTATAACATGTTTTTGCAGTTTTAATTTTCTTAAATTTTTTTTCTTTAATATCATGCCTTATAATTGTCTTATTGCAATTTTTTAGGGATTGTTGCAAGCTATCATTGATGTACTCCCTCAAGCTGAACATAAATGGTGTGCAAGGCACAATATTCAAATTGGTCTAAAAATGGACAGGTGGGGAAATGAATTTTTTTTTATATGTACATATAACACATTCCTAAAAGAGTTTGAAGATAATTTTAAAAAATTATGTGAGGTGAATAAGGCAACAATTGAAGACTTGCTGAAATACAACCCAACAAATTGGTGTAGGGCTTTTTTCAGTAATAAGTGTAAGTTAGACATTGTGGACAATAACATGTGTGAAACATTTAACTCTACCATATTGCAAGCAAGGTTTAAGCCCATTATTTCGATGTTGGATGATATCAGAAAAGCAGCCTTAGAGAGGTTAGCAGTTAATAAAGCAGCTGTTGAGAAATGGATTGGAGATTAGAGTCCTGAATGCATGGTGATATTCCAAGAAAATGTTGAAGTTGCTTTGTGCTGCAATGTGCTATTTAATGGAGCTTCTGGGTATGAAATTTCTAATGGACCTGACAGGCACACTGTTTTTCTTGATAAAAAGTTATGTACATATAGAGCATGGGATTTAACATGCATCCTATGCTCCCAGATGATATGTGCAATGAGACATGCAAGAGTTGAGCCTATGGCTGAAATTGCAATATGTTATCATAAGTTGATATATAAGGCAGTATATAGACACCTAATGCAGCCTATGCTTGGAAAGATTTTCATGAAATGTGATCGCCAATTGAGCCCCCACCAGTGACCAAGATGCTTGGTAGACCAAAAACGAAGAGGATTAGAAGTGAAAATGAACCTTAAAAGAGCATAAGTGCTTATAAGCTTTTTAGGAAAGGCTTTAAGATTTCATGTGCTATTTGTCACAAAGAGGGACATAACAGGCAAAGCTGCACTAATGTATGTCTTTATGTAAACTAAATTTACTTTTGTAATTAGTCTTATTTTGTGTAAAAATGTATGAATATTTAATTACTTTTTTTTGAGCTGTTAGTCATCAAGGAATGTAAGTCGAGGTAAAAATGAAGCAGTAGCTCTAAGTGCTTTGGTTAAAGCAACTCTAAGTGCAAATGATGAAGTAGCTCTAAGTGCTTTGGTTAAAGCAACTCTAAGTGCAAATGATGAAGTAGCTCCAACTACACCACTAGCTAAAAGTGCTTCTATTGGTGCTTCTATTATTAATTCAAAAGCTAAGGGGAAGAATAAAATGACAAATATAAATGGTGGTTTAAATAGAACAGGCAGGATGTTTAGGAAAAGCAATAATGGACATGGACTCATTTTTTATAAGTCAACTGGAAGAATGACTTCTAATGTGAGCTTTATAACTCAGTTGAGTCTTTTTTTAATTAATACGCAGTGTATTTTTTGTATTTAGAGGTTTTTTGTGAAATGCAACATAGATTGACAACTGAGTGACTTATAATTAGAGGTGCAAGCACTGTCAGTTGTGTACCCTTGCTTGGCAATCCTGGTCCTGAGGTACGCTTTTTAATTCCTAGTGAAAGAGAGTTGCGATGATTAAGAAGGATATGTAAATCAACAACTGATAAGGGAACTAGAAACATTGGCTTCACTAGTGATGGTTCATAAGTTAGTTAGCCAATGAATCTTCCATTTAAGCCTTCAGGCCTTTAATGGCAAGGGTCAGCATGCATAACTAACAACCAATTAGAACAACAGAGATAAGCAAAAATTGGGAAGCTGCAAGTAAGATTCAAAGATGCTAAACTACCATGAAATGTTATTAGGATGATGTTTTTTGGCTGAATTAGTTCCCATAGGAACTAAATTAAGTTTTTTGGACAATCGAGTTCCTTATGAACTACATGCATGACACTATCATTTATATTTTATATTTATTAGGACATGTAATTCTTTTTAGGTTATAAAGTTGGCTGTAATATTTTGATGACCAGGATGTTTTTGTGCTTATACTATGACAAGTTATATGTTGTGTTTATAGTTAGTAGGTTTTACACAACTAGTTTGCAATGGAAATCATAATTTCTTTTACTTCCATTCATTCATTTCAGTGATGCTAATACAAGAAGAAAATGTTGAAACTTCAAATTAGTTCATCACTTTCATTAACTTGCCAAAGTACATGAACAAAATAAAAAACATAAACAAACACTCTGACAGTATAATAGTAACATATGTTTTCCTCATTTTCTCTATTTTTGCCACATTATCTTGCATTAAAAGTCTAACATCTTCTTTTATTTCTTCAATTGATGCATGGGGGCTTAAAATGTTTGCAAATCGATCTACAACTTTCCTCAGCTCTCTATTTTCTTATTTTAATCTATTATTCTCAAGTTTAAGTCCATTGATGAGCTCTTTTGCTTTAGAGTCCATCTATTTATCATACCAAACAAAATGACCACATCCTTGTTAGGGTACTCTTTCTTTAGGTGGCTACAGATTCAAATCAATCACAACATACATTTGATCAGATAAACTAACTAGCCTCAAAATCATCTTCCTCCATTTGCAAAAAAAAAAAAAACAAAAAAAATCCATAGCTTACATTGTAATTTGGACATCCATAGAATCTCTGGCCAGGGTTGTTGTCTGTCCATGATGTCCATAATACCTCTTGAGCACCACATTGGCAATGTCTTTTACCTTTTTGCATCATTCTTGACCGACGTCTTTCAGTAGATGAAGAAAATGCAACTAACAACGATGAGCTTTCCATCTTCTATTAACTGCACTCTCCTTGACTCATGCATGTGCTGTATGTCAATGAATTGAAAGCATAAAGAACTTATGCTCCTTGATTTCAATTGAAAAAAATAATTTGAGGTTGGGAGGGAACAAATTTTACACAGGTAATTTTTTATTTTAAGGATTTAACGTACAAAAGAGTAAAGAAGATAGGTGATGGGGTGGTGATATGTGACATGGATATGAATTAGTAAGGTGTATGGATCCCACAAGTCAAAATGTACAAGTCTTTAATGTTAGTTTGGGCCTCCATTTGTATGAGGTTCAAATTGAGACAATTTTGAAAAAAAATTCTAAATAGGAAAAAAAAAAACACGAGGGTGTAATCCAGTTCTAGGCCCATACTTGAGGCTCTAATTTATTCCTTTAGCCTAATTATAATCATTGATATATAAGCGTTTATCAAGTGTTGTAATTTAAAGGTTGCAATTTCTAATTTTATTTGTATAATGCACATGTATCTAGCAATCCCCCCTTAAAATTACAATCTAATACATTATCTCTCGTTACAATTAGATTCTAATTTAATTCGCCCCTGATTGAACACTAGTATAGGACAGGCATCATGAAATGACTAGCATTTGGAATGGTAACTTTTCTCAGAACTGTTGTGGATGTGGACTGTTATAGTATTGAATGTTGTCTATGGTCCCAACTTTTTGGTTCTTTCTGATTCTTCTTTTTGATAAAATTCTGGTTGTATCTAATATTTAGCTGCGACCCTTTTCAAGGATTGGGAGGTACAAAACATTACTATGGTGGATAATCAAAAAATTAAAATTTTGGTTGTTCTTGTACGTGAGATCCATATTTATAGTATTTCACATTTGTAGTTAGAATTAAATATATTTTTTTAAAATAATTTTTTTTCATGAACATTAATAATTAATAATTGTAATTCTGTGAGTACTAATAAGCCGACACTGCTTAAACAAAAACCATTAGGATGAATTGATGAATCCCAATATAACTTGCATGGATTTGCATTTGATTGCTAAAACTAGATTGGACAGCGTAAGATAAGACAACTTTTTATGTTGTTTAATATTTGATGTGTGATAAACAGATCAATTCATTAAATTTTGTTTTATTTTAAATAATTATTAAATATTAAATATTTTAAATATGAAATAAATGTATTTATATTTATTTTGAATATTATTTGTGTATAATTTTCAAAATAAACATCCAAAGGTGTTCCAAAAAAAAGAGAAAAAAATCCAAAGGTGTTGTTGACTATGTACAATAAAACTCATCGCAGAGGTGGGACAAGTCATTTACTCTTATATGAGAAGGATTTAAAGTCGAGTGACAGTGAATAAAATTAAATATTTGTCCAGCACAAAATAATTAATATTGTACCAATTGCAAGACAAATTCAAATTCTCCAATTCTGTTGTTCAGTCTTTGAACTTAAAAACTTGACTTATAGAAAATAAATTTAAAAGCATCTACCAATAATTTTTATTCAAATAATAAATGAATTTTCTTAACTAAAATTTTATGTTTGAATATTTTGCATGAAAAAATAGATATTAAAGAATTTTGTACCCTGTACTCTTTGTAAGGTTCACTCAATTTGACTTTGAATAATTAGAGTTTATGTAGCTGAAACATTAAATGTGAAACAAATGAATAAATAAATAATAATTAAAAAAAAAATCATCGAGCATCTCCTGAACATTGACCCTAGAATTAATGAGCTAGGGGCTTAAAATTAGGATAAGAAACAAAATTAATGAACAACAATAATATATTTTTTATCAGACACTAAAGCATTTTAAATTTTATTGGTGCTCATTTAAAAAATATATATTTTTAATATTCATATTATTTTATTTTTTTTGTGAATTTTTTAAGTATTTAAATTGATATCATTTATTTAACATTAAGTCCGAATGTCAAAAATATACAATTGTTTTAAGTAAATTTTTGAATTTAAATGTTACATATAGAAAGATAGATTTTAAAAGAATTTCAATTTCTTTATGAGACATTTCAAATTAATTAAAAAATTTTATTCATGGTAAAAATTGAACACTTCATTAGCTGATTCATTCAGCATAAAAAAAATTGAATCTAAATTGTTAAAACTTTTTTTTTAATTATTTAGACTATAGCCATAATTTAGAGATATATATTTTTTGCATAGCTTCAAAGTTATTAAATTTAAAATTTAATAAATGTCATCTTTCATAATTTAATATTTACCTATAAATATTTATGTGACGAGTTATTAAATTTCACTATATTTTTTATAAAAAATTAGAATTTTATTTTAAAATACACATATTATATTCAATATAAAATACATTAATTCTATTATACTTAAAACATTAATTTTCTTTTCCATTAGAAATTGTATTTTTTAACAATTTTTTTATTATTTATTTTATTTTGTTTATTCAGTTGTTATTACTATATATATTAAAAATATTTATGTATTTTATTAAAATAATTAAATAAAATTATTACAATAATTTTTAAATTTTTATTTTTATAATTAATTAATTAATTATTTTAATATTCACACAGCCGGTGTGAAGTGCGAATTTACACTATTTAAAAGGAGTGTATGCCCAAAAAAAAAAAAAAGTAGTGTCCCAGCTAGCTGACATGTATATACTAGGCAAATTCATCTTCTTATCATTAGAGGAGGAGGAGAAGACCATGTTAAGCAGCAGTGGACCTGCAAAGACCCACTACCAGACTGACACATGTCAGTCACTGAGTGACGTGATTCTCATCATTTCAACAGTTTCAACGTACGCTTAGGCAAGCACAGGTCTTATCAGGCATGCTCATGTTTTCAGATCCTCTTATTAACGTCCGATTTGATGACCAAACAATGATTCATGCCTTCACAAATCATAACCGTTGGTGGTTTCCTCTGACATAAACTACGCAAAAATAATCTTCCACAGCTTGTTTTTTTAAAAGAAAATTGCAGGTTCTTTTTCTCCCAAGGAAGTTGAAGCTTAACTTGGGCATATTAGAGGTTCTCAGCTGGCTTAAATGGAGGCATATGGCGAATGTTATCATCCAAACAGATGCTCGAGGTGTTAAAGCCTTATCTGATCAAAGATGAAAGTCACTCTGCACTAGGAATCATTGTAATTATATAGCTGAAGAAGTCCTAACAAATCTTTTTTTTTTTTGGCTATATATGTGCTAGAAAAAAAAAAAATTCCAAACAATTCAGTTCAGCTATATTTGCTAGAAAATCTGCATTATCACTATTTCAAGTGCAATAAATTTTAATTAATTCGTTTTACTTCAAGTAGGATTATAAATGCGACAAATGTCTTTTAATAGCTTATTTAACTTAATTGTATATATTATAACATGAATCCAAAAAGTTACTTAAACAATAATAATCTCATATTAATTGATTTCAACAATTATTGATAAAATATACTAAAATTAAATAGTATTATTAGCATATTTGTATGGTTATCCATTATTTTTAAAAATTTTGATATTTTACAGAATATTATTTTTTTTAACAACCATATGTTAATATTTTAAAGGAAAAAAAAGTCGATCATATTTGAATCCACATCAATTGCACCACTTTAATAAATGCATACTACTTGGTGGAATTTTTTCACTAGCTAGTCTGCTTAGAATTAGTCAAAAAGTTGTCATCTACTTTCAGTACTAATGAAAATTTTTATGAATTTGAGCCATTTCATAGTCTTGAAAATAATTAATGTGTCTCAAAATTAGTAACACATAATTCATTGGAAATATAAGAGCTACATAGAGGTTGGAAATTAAATTCTTGGGACATATAAAAAAGATAGGTTGAATTTTGGAAAAAGAACAGTCATTTTGGTTTGGGTTTTCGATGGAAACCTACAGTTGAAATTCTACACCTTGCAATAAAACCACAATACCCGACCTCAAAATTCAAAACAAAGACTGCAAAAGGTAAAGAATCAACTTACATGGTCGTCTTTTAGATCAATATTAATTAACCAGGAATAGAAGATTATGATATTTATTAGCATCACCATCTCGACTTCAAATGTTTGCACTGTTTCCTTGTTGATTTCATGCTTTTGCATGAAAGAGTTAGCTCAGTCGTTCGGCAAGGAAAAAAAAAATTCTATGTATTATTGTCAGTCCACATTCCTACATCAACTTGAAAAATCACCCATCCTACAAATAAAATGCTTGAGGCTTAATTTCCATTTGGCAACTATGTATAGTCCGCCGGCGCAATTCTGACTTAGTGGTGAAGCATCTCACTGACATCTATAGAAACTCAGGTTTGAGTAACAACCCTCTCCCCATCCCCTCTATTTGAACTTGAAAAACAAAAAAACTATGCATAGTCCCCTTTTGCTCTTATTACATTGTTTCTTACCTTCAATTCAAGATTAACAATGCTTCAATCACAAATAACAAAAAACGAAATCAAACATAATAATTTGCCTGTAAATAAAATAAACTGAACTCTTTTCACATATTAAAGAAAAATATAGTCAAGTTTCAACAAATATTATATCAGAAATATCACTCGAATTTCTTATAACATGCCATTATTTATTTTTAGTCTCAATGACATAAAGACTTTTACATTTCACATTTCAAAAAGAATCGAAAGGATTACTAATTCTTAATTTTTCGAGAAATCTGTGGTTGTGAATGACCGATTATTCCAAATTCTTGCTATATAAGAAGGTGCGAAAATTGTTAAAAAAAAAAAAAAAGAAGGTGCCAAAATGTTTTTAAAATGGGTAAATATTTGTATGGAGGTGTGGAGGGTGAGACAGAATGCACATGATGGGAGAAAAGAAAAGTTTAAGATCAAAAGCTTGTAACTAACTGTTAGCTCCCTATTTTGAGCTATGCAAACTGACAAGGTTATATGGTACGATAAAGGTTATCTGTAGCCCTGAACAGAATACCTGAATAGGGCTTTCCATACCCTCCTTTTACCCCTTCAAAAAAGAAGAGGTAAACTGGTAGAATAAATATACTTCTATTAATTTCTTTCTTTGTTAATTATCTGTGTCTAATATGACAAGAAAACTTCTGTTCATTATTCTTTAAAGTAACTTTAATGAGACAAGCGAAGTGAGGTATTGATTCATAAAAATGTGTTCTTTTTTCTCCCTACATTTATGAGAGCATCAAAAAAAGAGTAGAAGTGTAAAATAAAAAATTATCTTTTTTTTCAATGATCGAGATCATTTAAATAATTTAAAATAAGAAATCATAAGTAAAATTTTTGAGATCGAACATTTCATCCATCTAAATAAGATATATTATGATGCTTAATTAATTCTCTAAACTAAATAATTATTAAAATTTGGGATTTTAAATTTTACATTATCAAATAAATATTCAATCATTAAACTATTAGTGTAAAAGTGCGATTCATGCCACTCATTATTCAAGTGATATTGAATATAACTATTTTAGCAAGCCAATACTTTTCATATTTTTTCATCCATTTGAAATCCCTTACTATGGAAGAACATTTAGCGAGAAAAAATGTGGGCATGGAGGGAGCAAGAAAAGCTTTGGCTAATGGTTTCATAATTACTATAATTCAGGTGATCATCAGAATAAACACAGTCAAGTCATCAGATGATCCAATAGTCATTTCAGTTACTATTCATTGACTTCAAAATCCCTAGCTAAAGTCAGTGCCACAGTTTCCAAAAAGGACACAGAAAAATTTTCTTGTATTCATTTCTACAAACAAACACTCTCAAAACTCTAAATTTCTTTAATTGGTGAACAAGCCATTACCACCACAGACATGTCCCTCTGAAGGCCAACAGTATCTCCCACCAACTTATCTTTAAAAAACAACACTGTATATATATATATATATATGTGTGTGTGTGTGTGTACATATAGTCATTTAATCTGTTCTTTCTCTTTACCAACCAATCCTTTCTCTGTTTCAAGAAAATAAAATAAAAAACTCACTGTTCTTCTCTTCCAACAACATCCATCAATTTCTTGACATATAATCAGAATTTTCACTATTCTTATTTAAGTGCTTTTGCCTGTTTGCTTGGACTTTGATGGCTCCATCATCAAGAACCTACACAGTTGGGCTGAAACTGAGACTTACAGTAACTTTGGTTTTCATCTTTTGTCTCACACTTTCACTACCAAATTCAGGTAAAAATTAAATCCAACCCATTTCAGGAAAGAACTGTTTCTGTAAGCTTTCATGTTTTCTATGACATTCAAATGCATATTCATTAAGTGGGTAATATATAAATTTTTCATGTGTGCCCTCCATTGAAAACCCTGAAAATATTCCAAAATGGATATGTTGAATTTTGGTAGTTTAACCTTTCTTCATATTTTCATGTTGTTTGAAACGTTTGGTCTGTTTTGCAGTAGCTGCTCAAGGCTTGCCTTTTTCACCAAGAACCAGTGAGAGTTTACGGCAAAGGAAGATGGTGATAGGTTCAAAGCCTCCAGGTTGTGTTAACAAGTGCTTCAATTGCAGACCTTGCATGGCGACTTTGGTAGTTCCTTCTCATCAAAAGAAGGGTTTCCCTTATAAAGCATTATCTCATGATCACGGTGATGATGATGATGGCTATTATCTTCTTTCATGGAAATGCAGATGTGGAAATAAGCTCTTTCAACCTTGATACGAGGTCTATAACATATAGCATCATTTCCCTAGCTGAGAACTTTCTTATTCTCGATTGCTTTCTCTCCCACACCTTCCATACATGGTGTGCTACTGCTACCTATTGCTATATTTGCATTGAGGCAATAACTACTCCTTTCTATCCTCTACTGTACAGTTTATTTTCTATTATACATTTTATCATTATGTTTAAATAATTTCTTATGTTACTTTTGTTATATTTTTTACCACCATGTTTAAATTATGTAATCTCTCTTTCTATTAAAAAATTGACAACACTGCAAGATAGGTAGTAATTATTATTTAGTTGAATGAAATATTTTTTTTTGTTTTCATGCATGATATATTTCTAGGAATAGAACATACATTTGAACCAATGTATATCTAAAGGGATAAATAAATAAAGGTGTACGAATTTTGTCATTTTAGTGTTGGAACAAATTTTTTATAATTAGATATCTAAACTGAAAAAAAAAAAAATTTAGTAAATTTTACAGATTAAAATGTTTATATGTCTTATTTTAAATAGTATATTGACTTAAATCCCCTTCTTTTATATTAAACTTTATTTTCTTTGTTATTCTAATTATTTTATTTAAGATTATTAGAAATTAAAAAAAGTATTTTTCATTTATCATATTAAACTAGAAATATTAAATATTAAATATTTTTTCTTTTTTCTTTTTATTTTAGTGCTTGAATTTAATTTTTCATTCATGATTTTAGGTAAATAAAATTTTTATTGATTAAAAAATTATTTTATTTTTTATTGTTTAAATAAAATTTTACTTGTGTTTTTATTTTAGTTAAATTACTACTTAAAATGAGACATGTAAACACTTTAATTTGATAAAATCTGTTAAAAACACCATTTTAAAATGTCTTTTTACAAGTTTAAACACTTAATTGTAAAAAAAATTATTCAAATATCAAAATAATAAAAATGAAAAATTTCGGACAGCATTTATATTTATCTCTATATCTAAGTCAGGCATAGTAACATCTAGTACATATAGATATATTTTCAGACAGAAGCAACGATAAGATCACTTCTCAGTGGTTTATGATATATATATATATATATATATATATATATATATATATATATATATATATATATATAGAGAGAGAGAGAGAGAGAGAGAGAGAGAGAGAGAGAGAGAGAGAGAGAGAGAGAGTAAGTCATGTATGTATTGCACATGCATGCAGATATATATATGTGTAATGTGAAAAGACCAGTCATCTGTGTTAAGCTCTTGTATGGAAAAGGGATAGATCATATTTTTTTTCATAAATGCAGCCATATGCGGAAATGTCAAGTCCTGATCTTTAACTAGATATTGATGATGGCTCATGTTCATAATAACAGTGAAGGTTTTTTGGAAGGACATCATTGATGCTTCTGCTAGGGCAAATGCATATGTATATTGGTTACAAGAGCTACAAGTACGTACCATTGTTTTTATCTATGATTCTCTAGCATCTCCACTAGTAAAAAGCATAAGCTTTGCACAATGTTTTTCCTGTTCCAATTCACTTTACAATGTACTAAATTTCATGAACTATTTACAATCTGCAAACAGTTGGCTTTCTGAGCTTATTTTGCTTTTACATACTGTTTGATTGCTTGGAATGCACTTTTTTTTTTGACGAGAAAAAAATCATTTATATTGCCAGCTGAAGCCTGCCTAGCCTAGCCCGCTAAAATTTTCCAGAGCTCTAACTACCAGAAACTTGGAGCACATTCTCTTGCCATTGCCATTTTGTGCTCTTTGTTAGGGGTGTGTAAAATCTGGCTGAACTAATTATCTGAACTGAAACCTCCGTTCCCATTTTTATAATTTTGCGAGTTTTCGGTCGAAATCTGACCTGAACGAAAACCCGAACTTCACTATTAATAAATATGTATTTTTAACTAAAATATAGCATGAAGATTGTTTAGTTGAATTGGTAAGGCACTTATCTCCATTATATCTAATTGTGGGATAGTGGATTTTTTTGCCTTTAGGAAAAGAAAATAAATTAAAACTCTTCATAAAACACC
This sequence comes from Mallotus nudiflorus, assembly GCA_947683625.1. NCBI lineage: Eukaryota > Viridiplantae > Streptophyta > Magnoliopsida > Malpighiales > Euphorbiaceae > Mallotus > Mallotus nudiflorus. The sequence continues at coordinate 1,099,827 of CANTUR010000126.1, read as the reverse complement.
ACAAGACCATTACACGACTTGAAGTTTGTTAATTTTATGTTTGTTTTATTGTTGTTATTCCATTGTTGATTTTCAGATTTCTGATCCAACCCGACTATAATCTTTGAATTTCAGGTTGGTTTCAACTTTTTGAAAAAAATAAAACCCAACTCGAACCTGATCAATGCACACCTTACTCTTTGCAACCAAAAAAAACCAGAACTCAACCTATAGATAAACTTATATATCCTCACATTTATGAAGAATATTTTTTAATGAATTCTTTTTTCATTTTAAAGCTTAACTTTTCCCTATTTTATGTACTAAAATCTATGAAGAGAAAGTGATTGTGATCGAATTTTTTCCTTATTTTTTGACCATAAGATGATATAGATTACAAATTATTAAGTAAAAAAGAAAAAACTCAATAAAATTCGGCTAACTAGAGAACATATATTTCAAAAACTTATGTAAATTATAGATTAATATATGTGGTTGAACATATTATATTAGATCCATTCTTAAATTTAACAAATAAAAATCTTTTCTTTCGTTACAAAATATTCAATTTGACTCAGAAGTGCATCATGTTTGTGATAGGTGAGGATTCAAATTTCTCTCCCCTCCACCGCCATGTTAAAAAAAAATTATATACTAAATTAATGATGGTTAAATATTATAAATTTTTTAAATATAAATGTTGCACAATAAAAATAATTAGAGTGCATAAATATACAATTAAATAAAAAAATAATAATAAAATAAAGAAGTAGAAAAACAACACATGATAATTTATATAGAATACTTTAAGACGGATAAAATCACACGCATAAGAAGGAAAGATTTCATTATGTTGTAAAATAATGTATAAAAGAATATTAGGGCAGCTCGTGTCATGATCGTAATAAAATGGCAAACAATGATATAGCCTACGACATGACGGTGTTTTGACCGTGTCCCTCTTTGGAAAAAATGGTAAAATCCAACACGCATATTAATGTGTTCATGTTTAGACCCGTACTTTTTACTGGCTGAAAACATACACCTCGATACAATTATAAGCTCAACCATGCTATAATTCAAAATCTTAAAGCCGACAAATCTCCATTAAATTCATGTCTCAAATTTAACCATAACATTGTAAACATTTATGTTTGATAAACATTTATAGTTTTGTTTTTAATTTATTTATTTTTATCAAGCAAACCAAAAAGAACGAGCTCATAGAGAATTTGGGCCGACAAGCCCAACCAATTGATATATAATCTACACCTTACAATAACAATTTCCTATAGCAAAAAAAAAAAAAAAATCCATTCAGGATGTCCCTTATTTTTCCGGCGACTATCGCCGGCGGCGCGACCGTCGCGTACCCATTCCCTAAATTTAATTTAAAAAATCCACTGTCCCTACCTCCTCTCTCCGTCCCCAATAATCTCTACCGTCCATTCTTACCGCCCCGATCACGCCTCCGCTGTCTCCAGGCTGCTTTGTCTCCCCAACCACCCAACGGACAAGACGACCAGCCGCCTCCCGAAGATGACCGCAAAGGTGCCAACTTTTTGGTTTTTACCCAAATTATCTTCTTTTAAGTAATTATAGATGACAATTTTGTGTGTCTGCTTTTTTTTTTTTTTTAAAAAAATTTGATGTGAATATTATGTAAAGACTGAAGCTTTTGCAGTGTAGCAACTCTTTAATTATATTACAAACTGTTATTTATGATCCAAATTGATGAGAAGATTAATTGGGTGATATTGGCTGGGATAGTAATGCATTTTTTGTGTTTGATAGGGTCAAGGTTTAAACTTTGGGAAATTTGTGTTGCACCTAGTAGTTGGATTTGTGATACACGGTGTATATGTCACTTTTTTCATTGGTTAAGTGTAAAACACTCAATGCTTTGCACATGGAAAAGTTGGGTGCAATACTCTTATTGCAGGCAAGAATCCCCTTCAGTTGGAATGAGCAGAAAAAGATGTCAATGAAGTAATCCCAGATATTGAAGGAGTGTTGAACACAGTATTCCTGTCTTGGATTCATGTCCAGCATTGCATTTGCACGTTTAGTTTAGTAGAAAAGAGAGTCGGGTCATGGTTATGGTAGCTCTTAATACGGACACTTGAACGCTAGGAGTTGGTGCAGAGCATGAATGTGCTACACAAAAGATGGCATATTTCAGAATTTGATAAACATCACAATACATGGTAAAAAAAACTTGCAGTTGATATCTATAACGGTGGATGGTGTGCTAGGGACCTGATTGAATATATATTCACATTCTGGTTGCCTAGAGTCCACCCTAGTGTTTCCTAACTCATGAAATTGGGTTTGGCATGTCTCATCTATACTTTTTTGTGATTTCTCTAATTTTTATACCTAGAATCAAAGCTGTATGAGGTTAGAATTGTTAGGCTAGAATTTAAGAATTTCCTATAATACAGTCTTTTTTCTTTTCTTTATAATTAAAATTCAATTTTGAAGTTTGAGGAATGGCTTATTCTTGTCATATGCAGTGTTTCTCATACTGTAGGTCAGCTGGCTTCTCTTTATTTGTGTGTGTGTTCACTGTATACATACTGAATTATAGCATGTTATAGAATTGATGTACTATGCCTTGTTGTTAATGTTTAATATGCCTGTGTTGATTGTAGTTAGGTGGGGTGATGCTTTGGGTTGGTGAACTCTATTTTTCACTTCTCTTTTGAATTTTGAGAAGCAAGGGTGTATTCATACTTGGGCTGCTTCCATCATTTTTGGCTGGCCTTCTAAGATTTGCTATCTTGGTGCAGGCACTGCTGCAACTGTCTCTAGATTTCAGGAGCGTGTTCAGATCTTTTTTGCTGTTCTCTTCTGGATGTCTCTATTCTTTTGGGCTTCTGCATGGGATGGAAGAAACGGAGGTACTGGTAGACCAAACAAAGGATCTCGATTTAGAAGATGATGTTGTAAGCATTTAATTTGTGTATATACCTGTATGTGTCTTAGCAGGAGAAGGGTTAGTATTAAGGTATACATAGCTAGAATACAGCATTTATGTATAGATAATTTAACATAGCATTGTTTGTATTTGTTTTGTCAGTTTAATTAGGAAATGTTGAAAAATCCATTTTGAACTGAAATGTTCACTTTCTGGAATTGAGTGAAGTGAGATTTTCAATATATATATGTGTGTATGTATGTTGTGTGTGTGTGTGTGTAATGGTTTGGTGGTTGATTCTGTGATACCAATCATCTTCTGATGAGCAGGGACTAAAACTTGTAACTACGTGTTTTAGTTGTGCCATTCAGCCTTTATAATAGGATTTCTTCCGAACTAGAGGCTAGGCACATAAGGCTGTAAGGCACAAGCTGTAGCACCTTAAACGCTTAAAGATGGGTGACATAAACAAGGCATGCACCTTTCTGCCAAAAGTGTGCACGTCTGTAACATTCTAGTCTACAGATGTTTTTTCCCCTTTTCTTTAACTGTTTTCTTTGTTTATAAATGTCCAGGATTGATCACAACATGATAATGACCTTATGAATATTTCTTGCATGTCAATCGCCAAATCAAATTAAATTTCTATTGTTTCTTCTCTTTTGCATCTGAGTCTCTCAGGCTCATGCATGTGCATATGTTTGTGCCTTGCGCTTAGGCTTCTGGACCATATGCACCATAATTCGGGTGTTTGCGTCGTCATTTGCCTTGTGCCTTTGTTAACACTATGCTGGAGATGTTAAGAGGTCTTATTTATCCTAAGATATTTAAGACCATCAGCATTGCATTTTGAGTAATTTTGGGTCTTAGCTAGGGTGCAAATGTTTTCTATGGTTGAAATTATCACATTACTAGCAACCTTACAAATCAATCCCAACTGTGTGCGCTTATTGGCTGTATGGAGGTGTGACTATCTCTAGATAAAAGCTTTGAATTCGTAAAAAGTAGTGTGTATGCCTAGCCATCCTGGCTCAATGGCATGGGCCACACATTCCCCCCCTGGTAATACTATAAGAATAATCCAGACCCCATAATGCTTGATGCACCATCATCTAATTTTGTCAATGCTATCGGTTTAATGTTATTTGTTAGCAATGGCAGCCCTATGGAGCTCAGTTAGTAGAAATTTTTTTATTCTTTTTAACAACAGTTGGTAGAAAAATTACAAGCAGATGGTGTCACTCATGTATTCATATTGTATGATTTACACTCCCCCCTTCCTTTTCTTTGTTTCAGCAGTTCACCTAATTGAGATTTGAATTTGATTTAAACCATGGGATCTCAATCAAATCATTGAAAAAACCAAGTGATTTGAGTGCAAGAGTAGTGTGTATACAAAAATAATGAGTGAGGGAGTTAGCCTTGGATTGCATTTTGAAGTTTATTGTAGAGTGTAGATTAGAAAGATATGGAGAAGATTATCTTGTACATATATCTTACGGGGTTTAACAGAAATGTTTAATTCCGAACTGCCTGCATTTGGCCATTATAATTCGAATTGGGAACGCAATGTATTCATAAGTTTCCAATGCTTATCCTCTCAAGCAAGGTGGCATCTGCCAACAACTTGCCAATAGGCAGTATCCCATCTGCTTCTACTCTTTAAAGGTTTTCAATGAAGGTAATACCAATTGTCAAATGTCATCTATGAATTACGAGCAAGTCCCTCTGTTGGTGCATATCGTTTTAGGTTCGATGGCTTTAGCAGATGATAGTCAATTTGCCATTGCCATTTTTTTATTTACTAATCCAAAAACAACCTCACTCACAGTCACAGAAGAACCTATATGAGCCGTCCATTATGTTTCCAAGAGCAGGAGAGGAATCTAAAAGGGCAATGAGGGTCCAATCTCTTAATGACACTTTGCTAACGTAGCTATGTTTTACAGGCCATATGTCAATGTTAAACCCCCACCGAAGACACCACATCAAGGAACATGGCTTCTTTGTCGTTTATCGTAAATACATGGACTAACGGCTGAGATGCATCATGCCATCATTTCTTCAGACTTCCATAATGATATATATATAGACTGGCAGGTCTTTCTTCCACTCGCCTTTCTTCATTTCTGCTCAAAAGTACTTCGTTTCTTTAAGCACTTTTCAAGAACTTAATTTTGAAACTCTTCACCATTAACATAAAACATGATCTTAAGGAGTTCATCAACGCCAATCTTGAATTCATGGCTTCCCCACTCTAAAGAACTCTCACCAGAGCCGGAGTTTCAGGTTCTTAAAAGAACCAAATCGATCTCCTTAACATCGTCCTTCAATTCTCAACCGACCTTTGATGGCAAGAACGTCGCTAGCCAGACCTTGCAAGAAACTAATATTCAAAAGCTCAAGAATGGCTCACCTGTGAAACCTCCTCAAAGCATGAAACGACAGCAATGCAAAGTAAAGAAAGATGCAGAAGTACCCACTTCAAGAATTCAAAGACTGTTTTCAAGTTCAGGGTTAGGAGACAGTGTTGTGAACGATGATGACAAGGAGGAAGGGTGTGCGTTGCAGACTCTAGTGATTGGCGGTGGATTAGGGAGTGGAGGTGGTAAAAATGGAGGGAGAAGATCAGATGGTGGAGATGGTTATGGTGGATCAGAGTTTTATGGGAGTGACAGTACTGATGCTTATTACCAGAAGATGATTTCAGCAGATCCTGGAAATGCACTGCTGCTTGGAAACTATGCTAGGTTCTTGAAAGAGGTATTTAGGAGATTTTAATGACCAAAAGTAGTTGACCTTCAATGTTTATTTTATTTATTTTTGTTAATGCTTGAGAGCAAGCTAAATCTTTATATCTATATAACATTTTTTGTTGCCATTTTGTGGTCAGGTTAGAGGAGATTATGCTAAAGCAGAGGAGTTCTGTGGAAGAGCAATTTTAGCAAATCCAAGTGATGGAACAATCTTGTCACTTTATGCTGATTTAATATGGCAAAAAGAAAAGGATTCTGAAAGAGCTGAGAGTTACTTTGATCAAGCTGTTAAAACTGCACCTGAGGACTGGTAAGGCATCATCCTGCTTTTTGAGTGATCAAACTCATTTATTTTTCCTTATAACACAATCTTGATCAACTTGGCATGGTTTTTCAGAGTTCGTTGGAGTGGGTCTAAATTCTATATTGCTTTGAAACATTGCAAGAATGTAGTTATCATGTATATAAATATATATATATAGTCATTTCTGAGACTATTCTTTTTCCTGTATTACTTTGCAGCTATGTCTTAGCTTCATATGCTAAATTTCTTTGGGATGCTGAAGAAGAAGAAGAAGAAGAAGAAGAAGAAGATGAAAGTGAAGATAAACAACAACTTGAAACTAAATCTCAACTAAGTTTCTTCAATGGCCCTCCCCACTATCCTCCTTTACCTGCAGCTTCCTAGCTGCAGAATCCAGATGCTGACTTCCTGACTATAAAACTTTTTTATATTACCCTTTTAAATAAAAGAAATAAACATCAACAATGAAGAATTAATGTGAAGAATATGCTTATTTTGTTAAATGATCATATATATATATATATATATATATATATTCTGATTTTTAGATGTTTGAACATGACACTAGTGCAAGGATAATCCATTTCCTCACGTCTTCAAGTGTGACTGTAATATACTTGTTCTAAAACGAATCAAGCAAGAAAATATTTATAAAGAAAAGGAGTTGGTTGATTTTAAAACTCATTTTTGTAGATAAGCTTGACCTAATGCCTTAAGGGCTCAAAACTTGTGTGTTTACAACAGTTTGCGTCTCAAATTAAAGAATGCATTTTTCTTGGATTTTACTGTTCTACTTGATCATATTATTAATATATTGTAATAGTATTAAAATAGTATAGATGTTTAATAGGGAATTTATTTATTGAGTAATGCGATATTTGATTAAATGTAGTGAATATAAATAATTAAAGGTGCATTTGGTTTAATTTAATTTAACTACAATTTAAGTGTTTTGGTAAAACTTTAAAAAATTAATAGCTAATAACTCTTTTATTCAGAACAATTGCGGATTTAATAAACTCTATTTTGAAGTTTTTTTCATTAGATTATTGATTTATATTTATTTTTTATTTAAACTATTTAATCCTCATTAAAAACAATTAATGCCAAATAATTTTATTTAAATTAAATGTATGTGATTAATTTTTTTATAGTTCATATTTAAATAAATATTATATTAAATGATAATTAAACAATTATAATATTTATATCTATGATTATTTTTAATTATATAATACTATTTATATTGTAAATTTTTTAAATAATTTCTATTAATTTTTTCAATAATATATAAATTGAAGACAATAAATTATCAATTATTATTATATATTATTTTTAAATAATTTACATAACTAAAAAATATTATAAGAAATATACGAAATTATATTTACAAATAAATTATACTCTTAAAAGTCATAGCAACAATTAATAACATTTCACTAAATAATTCATTTTTGTCAACTAACATCTATTAGCTATATAAACAACTGAACCACACAAACTCTTAAACAAGTAAATAAATATTATATTTTTTATCTTTTAAAAAATAATTTTTTTTTATAGTATTACACATTAACTTTTAGGGGTGAATATTTAAATATTAAAATAAATATTTATTAAATTTTGAATTTAACAATTTTAAAGCTCAATATATATATATATATATGGCAGCGGGGTTAAGAGTGTACCCAAATATTTGGCGACCACGGCAATGTGTGAGCTCATGGCCTATTAGGAAATATAAGATGGGTTTGGGGCCAAAAATGGAGATGGAGTCACCACTTGGATAAAAGTCGGGACACACTGTATTGCAACTAAATTATACGGAGGTTCCTAGAAGCCGTCATCAGATATCGGATTTGAAAATTAGGTATGGGCTTTTGGAATGCCCACTTAACCTTGTAGTTGACCTCCATGTGTATTTTATATTTATTACCTTTGATTATTAAATTATTTTCTTATTATCGTGGATTGTAATAGTTTCCAATTTTATATTTTAGTCCACATTTGCACATTAGTTCCATTTTTGTGCTTATAACCCAACATACATCATAAATAAAACAAATAATAATACTTTATAACCATACATTTCAAATGAATATGGAAAGGTACTAAGGATTACAAAATTTTGTGCAAAGAAAATGTAAAATAAACAAAAAATAAACCATACATAAACCAAAAATAAACTAATTAATTATACAAATAAAACCTCTCAATAACTAATTAATGGAATAACCATTTGATAATTAAAAAATTACCAAATAATTTCTGCAACAAACACAATTTAATCCTATCTCACAAAAAAATAATATTATCTTACAAAAATAATCAACAAATAACATTCATAGGACAAAGAAATAAAATCACAAAATAACCCACAAATAACACAATAATATTTATACAATAACAATATTAAACAACATTGTAATCATATATAAAATCAATATATATAACAAAACAAGCATTAAAAATAAAGCAAAATGGTGTTAGATTCTGATGAAGTGGTGATGAAGAAGCATCACCTCCTGACCCGGAGGTAATTTTACTTCACCGCAGCACAAAGGGGTGATGCCTCTTCAACAGAGACAAATGCAAATTACATTTCTTAGATTCTAAGAAACTTAATATTGATGCAAATAAACGAAGACTAACACAAATATACAAAGATCAACTATCAATACTTAGGATCAACTATCAACACTTAGTCTTTCATACAATCATGTTTGACATATGACCTTAAATAAGTAATAAAATTCAAGAAAACAAGAAAGAAAATAATAAATTTAAAGCTTTGAAGGAAATGAAGAACTTAAAACTTGAAAATAGGGACTCTCACTGATTTGAACAAAGTTGATGCTCCTAACTAAGCCCTTAGAGCTTGGTTGATTGATTTAAGTCCTTTGAATGTAAGGAAATCCTACTCCTTCTCAAGAAAATGAAGTCTTTAAGCTCTCCAAATCTATTCCTTTTTTTTTCTCTCTTTTCTTCCATTTTTTCTTCTCTCCTTTTTCTCCTTAGAGCTTGGTTGATTGATTTAAGTCCTTTGAATGTAAGGAAATCCTACTCCTTCTCAAGAAAATGAAGTCTTTAAGCTCTCAAAATCTATTCCTTCTTTTTTTTTTCTCTCTTTTCTTCCATTTTTTCTTCTCTCCTTTTTCTCTATCTTTTTCCCTTTAAAGTCTCTTGTTTTTGTGCAAAAGTCCCATCCAAAAAAAAGGTCTTTCTCCTGTCCTTCCTTTTTTCCTTTTAAGCCTCTTTAATTCCCAACCAAACCACTCTCATCCTCTCCCCTATACTTTTCATCATTCCCTATGCTCTTCTCTCTCCTTTTCCTATCTTTTTTGTTTTCTTTTACATGCAGGAACGTCCCAAATCTAAAGCAGGTGAACACTAATTAATGGCATTTAATGCTACAGAGGGTAGCTGTGAAGAGGTGCCGTCTCACTAATGCCTAGGGTGAAGAGGTAATGCCTTTTCGTTGAGGTGATCACCTTTTCACCCAAGGTAGGTCTAGGCCTTTGGGCTAAAAGGCAGTGGGCTTAGGCTTTTGAGGCTTGGATTTGGTGTTTGGGCTTTCGAGTCTATTTTAAAGAGATTTCAAACTTCCTTTGCATTCAAAACTTATACTTTTTCATCATCAAGCTTTTATTATGGGCCGATCAAATTGAAGGTGTCTATAGTTTGCCCCTTTGGTTTTTCAAAAAATCAAATTTTCTGAAAATAATTTTTTAAAAAAGCAACATGCACATGAAATAGCAAAGGGTTTAAACAACATACATGACCTTCGAGCTTCACTTGGGCCATTAGCCTTAGGAATTCAAACCCAAGAGGTTAAAAATTTATTCAAAATATGATCGTGATCCTTGGGTTTAAACAGCCCGATCAACCACTCATTATAGTTTAGCATGATTCTCAAGTCTTTCTGGCTCGAGAATTCACTTAGTAGAAGAAGATAAAAATGTAACTATTATCCTTGAGTTTTTTTAACCCGATTAACCACTCATTATAGTTTCCCGTGACTCCCAAGTTTTTTTATTTTAAGAAATTACTTAGTAGAAGAAGATGAAAATATGAATGTGATCCTTAGATTTTTCTGGCCCGATCAGCCACTCATTATAGTTTGACATAAAATTTGACTTTTCCTAGCTCAAGAATCACTCGGTAGAAGAGATGAAATGTATCATGTTCCTCGAATTTTCGTAGTTCGATTAGTTACTCATTATAGTTTGTCGTGATTCCTAGGTTTTTTTGGCTCGAGAAGTCACTCAGTAAAGGAAGATGAAAAGGTGACCGTGATCCTCGAGTTTTCTTGGCTCGATCAACTACTCATTATACTTTGGCATGATTCCTAAGTTTTCTTAGCTCGAGAAGTCACTTAATATAACAAGATGAAAATGTAACCGTGTTCCTTGGATTTTCCTAGCCTGATCAGTTACTTATTATAGTTTGTCATAAAACTCGACTTTTCCTAACCCAATAATCACTTAGTAGAAGAGATTAAAACATAATCGTGTTCCTCGGGTTTTCCTAGCTCGATTAGTTACTCATTATAGTTTTTCGTAAAACTTGGATTTCCCTGGCTTAAGAATCACTTAGTAAAGGAAGATGCACTTTGGGGATTCAAACCTAACCAGACACCTTCAGCGATGCGCACTTCAAGGATTCAAACCCGATCAGATGTTATTTTAAAAAGAAAAATGCACATTAGGGATTCAAACCTGAGACAGTCCTTCTGATGCGCACTTTGGGGATTTAAACCTAAGCAAATGCTTTCTCTGCCGTGCACTTCAAGGGTTTAAACCCAACTAAATGCTTCTCTTATTGCCTACTTCGTGGATTCAAACTCGACCAGATATTTTCTCTTGCTGATGCTTTGATCATAATATCATCATTTCTCAAACATCAATTTTAGGGTACACCCGAGAAGCAAAATAAAAGTTTTTTTTGCTCCACTAGAGAGTGTATTCTTGATGGGCCAACTGGTGTCCCTTTCATCAAATGGGCTTCTCAAATAGGCTTCACTCTCCTCTTTTCTTTTTCTTTTTAATAAATATTCCTTCTTTACTCTTTTACCTTGGCATATAAATCCCCTTATTTCCAAAGTCACTTTCGCCTTTGCCTTTTCAAATTCTCTTTTTCTCTTTCTTGTCACTCCTTAAACTCTTTATTGCTATGGACGCCACACGGACTTTGAATTTTCCTACAGGGACCCAGTGACTCCAACAATACATCCTTTGTGTAGTTTCGGGCTCAGTATTGGAGACGAGGTCCCTCTTTTTATAGACGTGCAATCCCATATCTGTGGATTGATTATAGGAGAGATTAGTATCTGATTTCTTCAAATTTTCCTATAAATAATATTAAATAACATTGGGTTACTATTCATATATGCATGTTTATCATTTTAACCGAAAGAAATTGAATTTTATTGAATAAAATCATAAAAATTCAATTATTCTGCCATATAATCAACACGTAGAGGCGTCGTCTCTTAGATCGGGCGATCACCTCTTTGAGCAAACGATCACTTCATCATAAAGAGGTGGTCACCTCTTCGCATTAAGGTGCTTACAGAGAGGCGATTGCCTTTTGTCCAAGAGGCGATGCCTCTATAATGGGGCGATTGCCTTTAGCCTAGAGGCATTTGCCTCTTTGGCAAAGTTCTGAGTAAAAATTGAATTTATTCATGAAAAATAATAATTTCACTCCTTAGTTCACTCTTGCAGCTCGATGCCCACACCCTCAAAAGTGCTTAAAACTTCAGCGGTGCTAGTATTTAGTATGACGAGCTCACTGACACAGTGAAGGCTCGTATTTGGGATTTTTTTATTTTGTTTTAGCACTTTCAAGGCAGTAGGGGCGTACAGACTAGCAGCCTATTCATGCTCTGATGGAGAGATGGTCTAACACCACTAATACGTTCCATCTTCCCTTTCGGGAGTTTACGCTCAATCTAGTGGCTTTTGCTATAGTCATTGGCATTACTTACATAAGGGATTCTGTTCCTTTTGATGCTAGTCTCCATCAACTATCTTCAGACTATCTCGCCTTCATCGAGCATCTACTTGGCATGGTCCCAAATATGAAGGGGACACACATAGTGAAGCTCGATTCCATCAGGAGCTTCTGTTGTTGCACTATAGTTAAGGTGGCTACCACACCCTGCTAGATTGATCAGGTGGTATGCGCATTCTTGGTTTACTTGTTGGGCACCAGTCTCTTTGCTAACATTGTTAGTTCTGTAGACTTGAGCTTCCTAATGCCTTGAGAGATCTAGACTTGGTGGCTATATATGACTGGGGTAGCTATGCTATAGCCTATCTATACAGGAGTATGGATGAGTCGGTGCATGGAGCCAAGAGACTTGATAATTTTTGGCATACCATTCTTGTACTCACCTCTTCTTTCATTGCCAAGTTTCACCTCAATTGTAAAAACTGAAGCTAATCATAGGGATCACTTGTGTTATCGACACTCCTTTCCCTACATGGCGAGATGGGGCCCCAATCACGCTTAGAGGAGGCCAGTTGCTTGCTTGTATATTTATTATAAGCGATTGAACACTCTTACATATGATAAGCTAGGTACCTGTAAACATAATTATAATTAGTAACATATTTATTAATCAAATTCATTCACTTATAGGCTTATTTTCACAGTTGTGTCTGGATTTATAGGGTCCCCAGGCTGGATGGTCTTAGGCTATGGTCCACTCGATTCAACTTTCTCGGAAGAGGGGTACTACTCTGAGGGCCTAATTACAGAGTTTGGTATTTTAGTGAGAAAGTACATGAGTGGCAGATGGGTGCTTAAGTGAGACAGCTACCCTTCGCTCCTCCTTAACATATTTTCTGGGCATATGAGTTAGAGGAAGATGAGCTTAACCAGGCTTTAGCCGGAGATGACATTGTGGATTATTGCGAGAGGAGGAAGTCTCGCTATATGGATTTCACACGAGCTCATCTCATATAGAGGGTGCCTCTACCTGCACTTGCACCTCATGCAAGCATGCAACTCTATTAAACATATATTTTGCATTCATGCTTGTGGATACCATTTTTTAACTTAATCTTTACGCTTAGGTGCTAGTTAGGGCACTAGCCCCTCATTCTAGGCCTATAGCACAGGATAGGCCTCATCAGCGTCCTTGTATTTTGCCTAATGTTGAGGGTACCTCCTTTAGCATGCCATATGATGGGGAGCCTTCTAACTCCAAATCTCTAGTGATAACTAGTAGGCTTATTGCCTCTCTTGACTTGTTGACTCGCTACTGGGTACCTTTGGGCGAGCTCTCTTGTCAGTTATTAATGCTAAACTGGAGCTTGGAGCTTGAGTTCTTACCATATGCCACTATATATATGAGTTCCCTTCTTCCAAAGTCCTGTTCTTAGACTTAACACATGATTAATTCTAACAGTATATTGATTGTACAGATATCTTGAGATCAGGGAGAGTATACGTATAGGGTGATTAAGGCCCACCGGGACTGTAATATCCCGTGTTTTTTAAATATTTTTATACTGTATCGGGATATGCAGTGTTAATAATTTTGTATATAATTATAATATTTTTACGAGTTAATATGTATTTAAAACTTATTTTAATTATTGTATATTATTTTAAGTACTTTACATAAAATTTTCCCGAGAATACTATTTTCAGGGAAATTTTCACGTAAATAATTTACCATTAATTATTTTAAATAGATTTCCATATTTGCATGCACTCATATATATTTTTGAAGTACTAAATAATGTATATATGTGTACTTATTTATTTAATTAGGGTTTAATTAATTACTCTAATATTTTATTATTTATTATTAGTTTTAATATTATTTAAATATTTTTAAGTGTATTAAATTTTAAAATATTAAATTAGATGTGTGTGGTGTATATTTAATGTGTGTGATTTTATATTATTTTAATATATAGTGTAAAGTATATATATATATACATACCTATACATATATTATATTTATGAAAAATCAAGTTTGGCAAATTACCAATCTGCCCCTCCCTCCTTCTCCTTCTCTCCTGACGCCCTACCCTCACTGCGCCTCCCGTTCCACCACACCGGACCGCCCTTCGCTGCCATCAGTTGCTGCCAACCTCCTCCCCCTTCCTCCCTCTTCCTCTCCGACGTGACCAGGCCGCCGGAAGCCCACTAGAACGCCTGAAATTCACGGTGGCAGCAAGTGGAGCTCCTCGCCGTCGATCACGTTTTCGACCACCATTTTTGACACTGATGGTCTTCATCAACTCCTTGAGCTTCGGTGGTCCCTATTCTAAGCTCCTTTTGGCCTAAAAACAAGTGGTTGATGAGGTTTGAGCTAAATCTTCAATTCGGCCATTTTAGCTTCTTGAATTTTTTGAACTTAGAATTGATTGATTCATGAAAAGTATCTTAACAAATTTTGATCCTAGTAGCTTAATATACATTTTTGAATTTTTGTAGAATTTTTGGAGATTATTTTGATTTTTGGGTATTTTTAAATATTTTATTATTATTTTCTAATTTTGGGAAATTAATTAATTAAATTATGAAATTGTGTTTTATGATAAATATAGGTGTTGAAATGAATTATAGGAATTTATTTTGAATTTTTATGAATTTCTATGTATTTATTTTGAATTTAATTAGTTTATGTAATTTTTGAAAAATAGGGTTAATTGTGTTTTTAATTGAAATTAATTATTTAATTGAGTTTAATTATTGATATTATTGATAAATATGTGGATAAAATTAATTTTTGGATAATTATACTATTTTTGGTGAATTTTTGAATGAATTTTAGTATATTTATATATATAGGGGTATTTTGGTAATTTTATCCTAAATTGACTAAAAATGTAATTAAATTGGTTTTAATAGTTATTTAAGGTATAAAAATGATTTCTACAAATTATTTAGTATTTTTAATTAATTAAAACTGTTTTTCGTGAATTATTTTCAATTATATATATAATATACGATTTTTCTAAATAAATGAGTTTTTATCGGTTTTTACTGTGTTTTAGGGTTAATTATGTAATTTCTACTTATAAAATGTATTTCTGCGATATAAGGGTATTTTTGGTATTTTTATGTTGTTCTGTGAATTGTGAACCCCGGTCGGTAGACTGTAGTTTAGAGTCCGATCAAGGGATTGTGGATGTGTTTCTGTGTTTATTTTTTGATGTGCATTTCTTTGCAGGGCCAGCTCTACTCTTTGAGTAGAGAGATGTTCGTTTTACAGGGGAGGTTCTGCCGAATTTTTGATAGAATTCTCGTAAAATGTGATGTCCGGTCGAACCTTAATTCTGATTCTGTGTCTAATATTCTAGATCGAGTTTCTAGAATTTTCTATTAGGCTTATTATGATGTTTGATATTTTTATTTGTTTAGTTGCACCAAGACCGAGACCTAGTGGACCAGGCCTATCGGACCCATCTCGAGGAGCGCACTAAGTGTGAGTTACTATTATATATATATATGCTTTAGGGTGCATGATTTAGAAATATATGTTTTGTTTGATTAATTATGCATAAATAATTCAATTATTACTTAAGTTTATTTTTGGTGTATCTTTAGTATATTTTCGGTATATTTTAAATTATATACATGTTTTGCTAATAAATTATGTTTAAAATGTTTTAAGTATATTTGTAGTTTATTTTGTAATTCAATTGGATTATTTGACATATATATACTCGAAATATACCTGGTTTACTTTTGGTATATTTTTAGTATATATATGGTTTATGTTGCTATTTTATTCAGTTAATGCATCATTTACTTTTGTGAATGTATGTTTTATATTTTAATGAAGGATATCAATAGAACGTGCTACCTAGTGGGCAACACTAGGACCGAGTACGTACCGGTACGCTTATAGCATTTAGGCTATATTACTAACCAGTTTGAGGATATTGATTGGATATGATTATTTGATGTGTGATATGATTTGGGAGTGTGATTGCTGGAGCTCGGTTGACCAAGTGTCTCAGGGCCAATCACACTGACAGTCAGACTATTGGAGCTCGGTTGACTTAGTGTCTCGAGGCCAGTCTACTATCCAAATGGATCAAGTGATTATATATTGGAATAAGTGAGCCTGTATGGCTAGAGTGTTGTCTAACACTGTTTTGAGGTTGCGATATTCTAGGGTTCTATTTGATCCTTCATGAACTATGATTTTCAATAAAAATATATAAATGATTTTATTGCATTTGTGTGTATTTGCTTGTATATATACTTATTATATATATACTGTTGACTGTGTGCATTGACATTTAGTATGCATGTATATATATTATAGTAATTCACTCAGTGAGGTCTGACTCCCCTCCGTTGACTATTTTTCAGGAAAGTCATCGTCTTCAGACCTCAGTAGCAGGCCTGTACGCCGGATTTCTTCCGCCTCGGCTTCTTTATGTAAACTGCTTATCTAAGTCTTGAGTTTTATTCTTATAATCTAGACACTGCAGTAGTTGTAAATAAATTATGGGTTTTATGTATTATATCTGTGAGAGATATGTACTTTAAATATTTGAACTGAAACTTGTATCAAAGGATTTATCTATATATGAGATATGGATTATTATTTTGATATTTATGATTTTATTTTCCGCTACATTAAGTGTTGTTATTATTATTGTTGCATGTTTTATTTTATTTTTAGGCTTGCTACGGGTTCCGGATTTAAAGGGATTCCCATTCCCTAGCGCCGGTCATGGCCCATGTTTTGGGTCGTCCTAATGCAGATGACACAACAATGGAAGGTAGCCATTATACTTTATCTTTATATGTATGCATGTTCTTATGATTTATGAGGCCTTCTAGTATAGGGTCATTTGAAACATTTTTACTGCTTTGCATCGTTGATGTGGTACTATCTAGATTAACTTTTTACTTTATCATTTTCGTATTTCACACTAGATGAACGATGCAACATTTGAATTCAAATTTTGGCCACATTTTGAATCAATCAAAGGATTTTTATTGTTGAAATTCTCTCCTCTAAATTTGCATGCATTGTAAAATCATTCTACAACAATATAAAGATAAGTTTTAACTATTAGAGAGGCACTGATTCTTCATAAAGGCGATGCCTCTTTGTGAAAAGGTGATAGTGAATCGCCTCTTCATAAAGAGGTGATTGCCTTTATAAGTTCAGTTTGTAGTTACTTAAATCCCTAACTCTTGTTCAAAAATCCCCAATTCTCCTATTCACATGAATTCTCTTCATTCTCCCTCTTTAGACCACATCCTATCCTCCCAGCATGACTGAAAGAAGCTTGATACAACTAAACCAATTTGAAAAGCCTAGATGGTAGATCATGGGCTAGATTAGAGCCACTTCACTTATCTATCTTTTGATCTTTGAATGCTACAAAGATCAACTTTCCATTTCTCCATATTCTTGCTCAATTTTGGGATCCTTATAAGCATGTCTTTAGATTCAACACAGTATAGTTATGCCCTTTGTCAAAGGAATTTAAAGTTATCTTGGGCTCTCAGAAAGATTTTGCTTGTCAAATTGCAATTCCTTCGATTGAAACCCCAGATTTGCACTCCATCCAATACTAAATGGCTAGGCTGTTCAACCTTTTCCCTCAGTCTTCTTTTCACTATATGTTTGGTAATGAGGTTCTGATGGGCTATTTTCTTGAAGCTGTTATGACTATAGATAGCAACAAGGTTTACTAGCTTTGAATGATTGCTCTTTGCTTACATGCTTAATTTTTACTAGTTTCCCCTTCTGGCAACTGTGACCTAAAGGTTTTTTTACATTATGGATTAATTGGAAGCTAACCTAAATCCTTTCCCCCTTATCCTGGCAGAGACCATCATTGGGCGTAACAACTTTTCTAAAACTAGGTGATTCTCAAGGACTCCCTTGTTGTTGGAGGTGAGCTTTTTTTCTCTTTTATCAAATTCTATTTTTTTTGCCATTTTTGCCTATTCATTCTTACAACATGTATGGTTTTATGAAAAGCTAAGGTTGCTCGAACCTCTTAGAGACATTAAATATTACAGACCAAATACTGCCATACCAAGAGACTTCACCCTATTTTAAAAGATATTCAAAGCTAGCTCTCTACATTTTTTGACACTCTAATTCAGTGGATGTGCCCATGGTGGAGGTTGCAGCATGTGACTATTCGATCCTACACCTACTGCGTTCCACTAGCCCGTCTCCATTTTACCACTTTCAACAATCCTGTTAGGCTTTATAGGTAATATGGATAGAAACATCTGATTGTAGAACTAGTCCATGAATTTGAGCTATGACCTCTTTCTTAAAAAATTTTGGACAACTTGGTCGCTACTTGACCTCGAAGAATCATTCAAAGGTTCATTGACTATGGTGGACATTAATCCACTGATGACTAGTACAAGGTATGGATCATTTACAATAGACAGAAAAGGATGAATTCATAAGAAATAAAAGGATAAAGGCATTACAAGCACTGAGTGTTCAAAAGAAAAGCAAGCATTACTAGTTTATAAAATTCAGTCTTTATTTATGTTTTGTTGGATGGAATTTCCTTTCTAGTTAAACAATGTGTAATAAGCATTTAATACAATGTTCAATAATAATAAAAGTAATCCAATCCATTTAATTTAAGCATAAATTGGTTATAAATTTTGCTTTTTGCATATCTACTGTCATTAATTGGCTTGCCTTTGCAAGTTTTTCAACTAATTATTTTTTTCTCTCTCCCCTTTTATATGTCCTTTACTTTTTCCTGGACTACCCTTTCAAGTTTTCAATCCAGCAGGACTTTTTTTTTCATTTTTTCTGTCTCTAACTTTTGCCTAGGCAGCCTCTTTTAAGGTTTTCTCCCTAGCGAGACTTTACAGAAAGTATTTCTTGAACTTATTTAGGTTAATGGGTTCTCTGAACTCATTTCCTTCTAAATTAGATAGAACAACACTACCCTTGGAAAATAGCTTCTTCACTTGATACGGACCTTCCTAGTTTGGCTTAAACTTTCCTCATGGATCCATCATGATGGACCTAGTGAGCTTTAAGACTAAGTCACCCTCTTTGATCTTTCCTGGCTTAATCTTCTTATTATAAGCTCGGGCTATCCTCTTCTAATACAACTGAGAGTGATACATGACTTTCATTCTCTTTTCATCTAGCGGCGTTAGTTGAGCCAATTAGCTTTCAACCCATTAATACTCAGGGATTTTAGATTCTAGGAGAACCCTTATGATCGAATCTTAACCTCAACAGGCAACACAGCCTCACACCCATACACTAGAGAATACGGAGTAGCTCCCGTTAATGTTCTAGTTATGGTCCTATATCCCCATAATGCGAACTGTAGGTAGCTTATCTAGTCTTTATAATTCTTTAATATCTTGGCTAGGATCCTCTTCACATTCTTATTTACTGCTTCTACTACTTCATTCGCTTGTGGTTTGTAAGGAGAGGATCTATGATGTTCAATCTTATATTCCTCTAATAAAGTGGCCATTTCTGCTTTGAATTGAACACCATTATCAGTGATGATATGATAAGGCAACCCATATCTGTAGATTATATTCTTTTCTATGAACCTCACCATCTATTTTGCTCTAACAGTCGTGAACGATTCTGCTTTGACCCACTTAGAGAAGTAGTCGATTGCTACTATAAAATAGCGATGACTGTAGATGCTTCCAGCCTTATCTCTCTAATGATATCGATTCCTTAGACTATAAATGGTTAAGGAGAGGTCAATCCTTGAAGTTCCATAGAAGGCAAGTGGCTTACATTACCATAAACTTGATAGTTATAGCATTTCTTCACATATTTCACACAATCTGCCTCCATAGTCAGCTAGAAATACCCTTGATGAGTTATTTTATTAGTGAGGACTGTTCCATTCATATGCAGTCCACATATACCCTCGTGAACTATTTCCATATTTTTTGAGCCTCGTGATTATCAAAACATGCCCAATGTTGTTGGCATCCTCTCATATAACATTCCGTTATGACTGATGAATTATCGAGACAACATCTTGAGTGATATCTTTTCTTTCCTATCAGCCTCATCAGGGAATTGTCCTCTTTCCAAATACTGCTGTAAATCATAAAACTAAGGCTTCTCTCTAGGGTCAATCGACATTATTCTAATCTCTTCATGATAGGGAGTTCGAGATTAGAATAAAGGGTTTAATCTCTACTTACTTTCCTCCTCCCCATATTGAAGCTAGAGTAGCCAAAGCATCTGCCATATGATTCGCTTCCCATGGTAAGTGCATAAATTTACATTGGGTGAGAAATAACAGAATCATGGTTGAATAATCCTAGCACAGTCTCAATTGATCTTCTCTCACTTCTCATTTATTAGAGATCTGTTTCACTACTAACATCGAGTCTTTATATACTGTGACCTCTTCTGCCCCTATATTCCTGAGTGCTTACAGACTAAAGATGCAGGCTTTTTATTTAGCTTGATTATTGGTGACTTCAAATTATAATCACTTCACCATCGAAATTATTTCTCCTTTTAGCGAGATTAGAATCACACTAATACCTGCTCCTCTGTTATTGACTTCTCTATTAAAATACATTTTCCATGTATGGATCTCTATTGCTTTTAGGTGCTCATCTAAGAATTCCAACTCCCATTCTTGTCTATCATGCACCGAATTCTGAGCTAAGAAGTCTGCTACAACTCTCCCTTTTATCACCTTCTTTGCCATATAGTCAATATCAAATTCAGTAAGCGAGACCAACCATCTAGCTAATTTTCCTGTAAGTGATGAAGTCTGTTGGAGATATTTAAGAGGATCATATTTAGAGACTGCCTGAATTCTATAAGACTGGAAGTAATGTCGGAGCTTCTTTGTCGCCTAAATTACAACAAAGCAAGTTCTTTTTACTAGATTGTAATTGGCTTCATAGGGTAAAAGTTTTTTACTCAGATAATACACAACATGCTTAACCCTTCCTTCTCCCTCCTGAGCTAGTATTGTGCCAATCGCATCCTTCTTTATTGTCAGATAAAGAATTAAAGGCTTACTCGGCCTTGATGGCTGCAAGACTGGAAGATTCATCAGATAATTCCTAATAGTTTTAAAACCTTGATGCCATTTATCATCCCAGATGACTGGTTAATTCTTTTTTAGCTTGGCAATGAACCTATTGATGTATTATAACTGTTCAATGAACCCTCTAGCCTCTTTCTTATTCTTCAATGCAAGCATTTCTTTGATTGCCCTCACTTTATCCGGATTTGCCTTTATGCTTATTTGACTAAAAATATGCCCTATCAGCTTTCTGGAGGTTACCCTAAAAACATACTTCTTTGAATTCAACCTGAGGTTATACTTTTTAGCTCTTGCTAAGAACTTTTCTAGAGCCTCAAAATGCCCTGCTCTAGTAAGAGATTTGACCATCATATTGTCCATGTACATTTCCATCTCCTTGTAAACCATGTTATGCAGTAATATGGTAGTCATTCTTTAATGAGTAGCTCCTACATTTTTCAATCTAAAAGGCATTACTGTATAACAATAAATGCCCCATTCAGTGGTAAAAGAAGTCTTTAACTTGTTAATCACTGCCATCATAATTTAGTTATATCCAAAAAAACCATCCATAAAGGAGTAGATCACACTACAAGCTATACTATTAACTAAGGTATCAATATATGGCAAGGTAAAATCATTTTTTGGACAAACCTTATTTAGATCCCTATAGTCCATGCACATTTTGACTCTCTCATCCTTTTTAGGAACCGAAACTATGTTGGCTACCCATTGGGTGACATCTTCCACCTCCAAGAACTTTGCTTTTAGCTATTTTTCCATTTTTTCTTTAATTAATAGAGCCATTCTGGCCTTAATCTCTTCTTCTTCTATATTATCAAGGTGATGTGAGAATATGTGGGGATCCTGTGCTCTATAATCTCTTTATCAATCCTAGGCATATCCTTATAGCCCTAAATAAATATTTTCTATCTTCTTTTCAGTGTTTCTTTCATTTTTCTCTCTCACCAGTAGTTAAGTCAGAAGCAAAAAGTATATTCTTAGGGTTATCACATGTGCTTAAGTTAAATGATTCAGTTTACACTGAATTAATGTCAAACATATACATGAAATGATAATCACAAATAGAATAACCATTAGGAAAAATATCACACAAATAAGTAAAGTCAAACCTTATCACATTAACTTTATAAAAGAATATGTCATCAGTTTCAAACAAATTCGAAAGAGAAATGTCAAGGTCATTATAAAAAAATCCATAATGGAATCAAGAACATATGATTCAAAGTTGAATTCCTCTTCCTAGTTAGTAGTATCCTTTAGTTCCATCGCAGGGATGTCCTCTTTTAATTCTAAAGTCTGCACCAGTTCCTCTAGTATTGGCTCTTTAACTGTAACTTTATTAATCCCAATCATATGTTTGGCAAAAATTTTAAATTCGAGAACTAATTTTTTAATAATCATCAAAGGCTCAAGAGCTCCTCTGTAGGGATAATTAACACTTTCCTCTATGAATGTTTCCCATAGTATCTTCTTCTTCAGTTTAGCTCTGAATTTGTTCTTCCCAAACTTTCTCTCAGCTTCTTCCTCTTTATTAGACTCATATTCTTCTGGATACTCTACCCTGTGCTTTAAGATTGACACTTTAGGTTTAATAAACTCAGGTGGGCCTTGCTGATTCTTCCCAATCCATTCCAGGCATAAAGTTCATGCTCTTCATCATACTCACAATTCTCAAATTTAGCTCATCTTCATAGATTATGCAAACTTCGAAAATCGAACTGACTAAAATTTCACTGGGAGTTAACTTCAAAATAGCAGCAACAGCTGTAAGCACCCAATTTCTAGATGATTTAAGTTTGGATGTGACTGAGGACCCGATGATGAAAATTGATTGTGAAATTATATTTATTAGATATGATTTATTGGTTTTGAAATAAATTATAAATTATTTTTTAGGACTTACCTTTAAATTAATTTTTAATTATTTCTTTTTTAAAAAAATAAAAAATAAATTTTCAAAAATAAAAAAAGAGAGAAAATTCAAAAAAAAAAAGTTACGGTAAGAAGTGTGGATTTTAAAGGAAATCTATATTTTTTATCAGAAATATAGATTTTCGGTTGGTAATCCACAATTTCGACCAAGAAATGGCACTCCGTAATTTTTTATTTGTTATTTTATTTTACTTTTATACTTATTTTTTAGTTGTATTTTTATTTTATTAGATAAGTATATTGATAATTTTTTTTATTAGATAAATAATAAAAAATTTATTTTATTTTATTTTTATCTTGAACCTAACATAGGGTTACATACTAGGATATATATATTTGTCATTTTCTTTTCACAAAAGGAGGTTTTTATTCTTTTTTCATCTATTTTCTCTAATTCTTAGCCGTGAGCCACAATACGCCCATACTTGTTTTTTTTTTTACGTACTTTTCTTTAGTTCTTTGCCAAAAAATCAAATTAAATAAACTAAAACCACAGATAAACACAACAAAAGCCATAGGTATTATGTATCTAGAATTTACTGGTTGTGGTGCTAACTCTTTTTTAGAGAATTGAGTTACCACCACCTTCAAATTGTCCTAGTTATTACCTTGGGTAGCAGCTCCTTATCTCCACACTATGTCTTTATACTATAGTAGTGTATTCTTTACAGCCCTAAGCTCAAATAGTGTCGTGGTTGCTAAAATCTTTCGACGCATGCTAAACCCTGCCCTTTACAGTGGTGACTCCACTGGGGATAAAAGATATTAATTCTACTTGTGTTCTTTAAAATCATTTTATTAATTATTATTTTATTCTTGCATTCATTCTACATGTCCTTATAAACCGATGGCATAGGAGGGCATCTTGCTAAGGAAACTTTAACTTTTCCACTAGGCTTAGCTCATATAGTGACTTAGTTACTTCCCCTAGGATTACCTAAATTGCTTGTGTTTATTGCCATGAGTTATTTTTATTTATAAAAGCCCAAGCCCTTACTTTTGAGGCCCATTTGGGTTAATAAAAATTGGGCTAGACCTTTATACTTAGAAATGTTCATTTCTATACTTTTATTGCTTTGAGAGATTTAGCATGCACGTCGATTCTTAATATCCCCTATTGATATTAGGGGCAATACCAAAAATCTTAAAAAAAGAGACTCACCATTGAAGTTGTGTGTGGGATGAAGGATATATGTACACTTGACTTATTATTTGTATACTTAACTTATATTTGCTACTTGCTACATAACACGTGCATCATGCATTATGCTAACACTTTATTTTTCAGCCATCATAGATTCATCTGAGGCTTCTTGTGTTTGGAAATGGAGTAATGGTAGATTAGTGAGAACTAATTTGAGTCCAAAATCGATAGCTAAAGAGATTTTTCATAGTTTGGAAAAGAGCCCTATCAACCCACTTTATCTAGAAGCTACATCAACTCAAACAAAAGAGATAGAATAACAACAAGGAGGAAACTAGACCTTAGAGGACTTTAAGAGAGATTTGATGGATGACATGAGAGCAATAATGCAAGATGAATTGAGACAGGCCTTAGCTAGATTAATGCAACCTCCTGCAGTTACTCCTACTGTTGTTATACCTCCAGCTGTTGCCATACCACCAGCTACTTTAATCGTACCTATCATGGATGATCTACTTGTTAATAATAACAATGTTAGGGAATCACCACTAAATGTTGCTAGGAATGTGCCTGCTAGGGAGATAAAATTTGAGGATGTTGAAAATTACATGGTAGAGAAAGTAAAGAAAAAATCACTTGAGCTAGTTCAGGAACTTAAGTCTAAGCATATGCAAGCACTGACTTAGAAAATGTCCAAGATGGAAGAGTTGATAAAAGACCAAGGCATAGGTTACTTATTCAACTTTGATGATATATTGTACATGGAAAGTGATATGCTTCTAAATAAATTCAAAATGCCTTGGCTTTAGAAGTTTAATGGTATTGGAGATCCAAGGATATACCTTAGCCAATATACCATAACTATGAGCACCATAAAAGTCCCATTAACAATGGTTACTAAATTATTTATACTATATTTAGAAGGCATGGCTATAAACTGGTACCATGGGTTTGAAAAATCAATTTGAGCTGATTGGAAAGAATTATGTTCAGTTTTCTTGAAGTAGTATAAGTATAATACTAAGTTAGAAGTTTCTATTTGGGATTTGGAATTGACTAAGTAGAAACCTAATGAATTTGTTTCAAACTTTTTAATCGGATTCATGAATAAAGCAGGATTAATGAAAAACAAACTAACTAAGAAAGATTACGTTAGGATGATAGTTTGAAATGTGCCACCTAATCTAGTTGAAAGATTACAAATGATGAATACTAAAAAATTTATGGACTTTTACGATGATGGATTAAAAGTTGAGGAAATTGAGAGTGAGAAAAAGAAGAGCTCTAGAACTACTAGAATAAGGAATTACCCAACTGGGGGCACACAATAAGGAAGTTCTAGTCGAGTTGTGGAAGTGCATATTTTTGAATAATCAAGGAGATTCTCTAATTTTAACTAATCTTTGTCCAAGTCCTAGACTGCCAAGACAAAAAGGTTTGCTTCAACTTTTAACCTTTTCTAAACCACCAAACCCAAATGTCCTACGATGTGACCTGAATAGTTATTGCAAATTCCATTAAATTACTAGCCATTCCACAGACACTTGTACCTACCTCAAACACGAAATCCAAAACCTTATAGACTCTGAAAAAATCATAGACCTTGAAAACCCAAGCATTAGAAATAATCCTTCTCTAAACTACCAAAATGTTCCACCCCCAACCACCATGATGACCAACTTAGGAGTTAGTAAGGAAGAAGTGCTAAACTTCTTTGAGAATATAAATGTCAAAACCAATGAGAAATCTCCTAATGTCCTTATATATGTGAAAGAGTTGAGGATTTTCTTGGACAACCCTCAGGCAAGTTTGACTACAAGGTGTTTTACACTAAACCACTTTCTTTTGACATACCCTTCAAGTTAATTGTGCCTATAGGACGGGGTGATAATTTTGATGATGAGAAACAACTAGAAAAGAAAAAAATGCACAATTGATGTACAAAAAGATGAAGTCATAGAGATAGTTAGCGAGAAGAGCCACTATATCAGCTAACTGAAGGAGAGCCACCTTGAGACTTAGCATCCTTAGCATTTAGAATAAAAAATAAATTTCTTATTTTTTTCTTTAAATAATATTTTAGCCTCTTTAGAACTTATTTTATTTTAGTGATTGATAATATGAATCTGATCATGCTTACTTATGTAATGTGCATTCTAATGGTGCTATGCATTGTGATATCAATTGCATTTACATGTTTAATATAAAAATTCAATTCAATTAGATTATTCAACATGGGCATAAATGCAAATTTAAAGAACATTCATATATCACATGATATAACTTTTAAAGAGAGGAGAATTTAAGAGAAGAAAAGGAAAAAAAAGAGAAAAAAAGGGTCCCACTAATTAAAAAATCCATAAAAGGACAGTTAGAAAAAATTAGAGAGATAAAAATGAGAAAAAAATTAATGAGAAATCTAAAAGGACTAACTAATAATAAGAGTTATATCATGTGATGTAAGGAATGTTCTCATTTTTGCCCTTACAAATGAATAAGATTGAATTTGAAATTTTTGTTCAAATATCGCATATTCGTCTTTATTATACCGAATAAGTATTTGAATGGAAAGAAAATACATAATGAAAGATAAAATTAGAGCTATAAGATCACTTTTTTTAGTTATGTTTTCTCTTCTTGTTTCCCCTTTGTCATTTTGTTTGTAAATCTAGTGTCCCCTTGTACTTTAGGAATTTAAGTGGCTTAATAACTCACATTGTAACCCATACTTTGTAACTATCATTAATCATTACATCAACATCAAGCCTTATATTATACTCAAGAATTTTTTGAAGTGCAAGTCCAGATTATCTCATTATCAAGAACTCTCTTCAGTAAGTTTGCCCACTCCTCTACGTCTTCAATGTATGAGATTGCAACTAATAGGGCTAGTAAGTTAAAAAATCAACAACAGTAGTGAGCAAATTGAGTTTCTTGCACACATGAAGAAAAAGATTACTAAAATAACATTGATGAATAGAAAATGAAACCGGGGGCAACATGAAACTCTGAGGGAAATTTAAGGGCAACATGAAACTCTTGAGGCAATTTAAGGGCAAAATAGTTAATCTACATTTAAAGACTAAAGATGGAACACTAAAGTATCATAATTAGCAAAAAAAATTTTGGGGCCAAAAAGAAGTAAATAGTAAGAGCAATAACAAAAAAAATTTCAACAATCAATTAGAAGCTCTAGTGTCAAGCCATCGACTTTACCTTTTAGTTTGGTTATTTATTCGACAAACTGCATCTAAAGCTTTAACATCAGAAATACCAACATCAGAGTATTCAAAGCTTAAACCTACAAGTTCTTCATGAAGCACCTCATTCTTACACTCCAAGATTAATAATGTAACTCTATTTTAAACAAAAGACCTATTAGGATCATGCATATCATACATAGCATGCATATACTTGCATACATCTGTTGTGAAATACTTGTTTTGCATAATAAAAGATCTTTGAGCCTAGTCAAAGTGTAGACGGCGGGGTTCAGCGTGCATCCAAGATTTTAGCAACCGCGATACTGTTTGAGCTCAGGGCTCTAGAGAACTCACTAACCACTGTCACAAAGACATGGCGTGGAGATGAGGAGTCGCCACCCAGGGTAATAACTGGGAAAAATCGAAAAGGTGGTACTCGATTCCCTAAAAGAAAGCTAGTACCACAACTAGGAGATTTTGGATACGGAATACCAACTTCTTTCAGTCTTATGTTCATTTAGAATTACTTTATGAATTATTATCTTATTCTCTACTTACATGCAATTTCATATAAACCCTAAAAACAATCAACTCTAAGGCAAACTAGTCATGAAATATACAAGTAAATAATGCATTCAATAAATCATGTGATCCCTAAGTTAGTCTAATCAACATGGATTTTAAATAAATGAGTTAAATCTACATGTTTTAAATTATAAGTGAACCTAAAGACCTAATTCCTTTTGATTTTAACTAAATGAACTTACGTCTATGTATTTTAATTCTAAAAACGGGCCAAATTCTACAAATTATGGAATATTTAAATTGATAGGCCTAA
Organism: Mallotus nudiflorus; assembly: GCA_947683625.1. NCBI lineage: Eukaryota > Viridiplantae > Streptophyta > Magnoliopsida > Malpighiales > Euphorbiaceae > Mallotus > Mallotus nudiflorus. The sequence continues at coordinate 1,071,713 of CANTUR010000126.1, read as the reverse complement.
TTCTATATGTTTTAATTAAATGGTGATCTTAAATCTACAAATTATGAAAAAAGCTTAAATTATATGGGCTAAGTCTAAATTAATTAAACTAAATTAGGTGGGCCTATGTCTAATTAACTAAATGGGCCTAAAGATATTTCTAAACTAAATTCTAATTAATTATGGACCTAAAAATATATTTTAATTAATTAAACCTAATTAATTATTAAGTGAGATGAGCTAAAAATTATTTAAATAAATAAATCAAAACCTAAAATGGGCTTAAGACCCTAAAAACACATAAAAATAATAAATAAGCCCAAAAACAAATAAAAACACAAGAAAACAATTAAATAAGATCAAACAAATAATTAAATTAATCTTTACTAAAACCCTAATTTTTATTAACATGCAACCTAAATTAATCTACTTCCTCCATTGATTTTAAGTAATTACCTAATTAAAAACCTAATTTTTACTAACTATTTTAATCAAAATAAACATGCAACCACACATATAATTTTATTACTCCCACTATTGGGGCTATTACATTAATTCACAATTAATAAAATAAAAATACAGTAATAAATAAAAATAAAGATAATAAAAAATAAATAAAACCCTAGAAACTAAGTCTCTACGAGGCTTTATCCATAGTTTTCCACGGACTTCTCATGAATTCATCCCTCCCACATGATCACCATGCATTTTCCTCCATAATCACCACAAAAAAAAAGATAAAATAATGATTAATGAATAAATTATGATAATAACTTAAAAGAATAATAATAAAAATAATAATATAAAATAACAAATAAACAAATAAATAAAGAATAGAAGAAGATGATATGCTTATGGGTGATTTAAGGTACTTCTCAGATTTGTGATTCACCGTTCTTGATAAATCTTCGAATCTTTTCTTCAAAAATTATTCACGAGTCTTGAATTAATTGTTGAATCAAAAGGAATTTTTTGGTAAAAAAATAAACTCAAGAAGAATAAAATCACGTTTTTCTTCTCTCTTTTCTTCCTTCTCTCCTTCATTTTTCCTCTTTTCTTTTTCTTTTCCTCCACCCTTTTTTTCCTCTACATCGTTCCCCTTTATATAGTGGAACTAAGAAGCTTAACCCTAATCCTAATGTGATTCTAATTCCTAAAGTATATTTAAGAATTTTAAACCAGCTAGGATTGAGTTAATTAGGAAGTTTAAATCAATTAAAACTGAATTGGAAATAATTAAAAATAGGAAAAAGACGGAAGAATTCAATTCTGATCGAGATTGTGTAATTCTGATTGGAATTACACAGTCCCGATCAGAATTAGTGTAATTCCGATCGAAATTACGTCCTAAAAACCTTGCGATTTAGTCCCTGAAAATATTAAATTCTTCATTTAAAAACTGCATTTAAGCCCTTAGAATTTTTAAAGATTAATTATCGAAGACATTTTTATCACTGGAGTCCTTTGCTGTATCCATAACATGTCATCCTGAAATTGGGTGTCTACACAAAGTTGTACAAATACTTTGCTACTAACATTCAAAAGTTGTGTTCTAAAAATGTAGGAAAGGTAGTCAAAATGTTCACATGTAAAGCATCTACAGGAAAAAGGATAACACTATTAAGGTGAACCTGATACTTAATAAGACTTTAGACTACAGGAGCCTAATAAATCATGGGCCCATCCAGCAAGGGAATATCACTGATAATGATACTTGCAAAAGTGTCATCTTAGCAACCTCAAAGGACTAGATAGGAGTCTCAGGCTCCTCAGACTCAACATCCATCTCCATATTCTCATTTAGAGCATCATCTGGAATATCACATGGAGTCTCAAAAAAAGGAAAACCTGCTCCCACTAAATATAAAAGCAAAAGATAGTTAATAACATGAAGAGTAGTAAAAGATAAGCATACCTCATATGGGTATATAGGAACAAACTCCAATAGATGCTCCTGACTATACCTCTAATAGCTAAGAGAATGCTCAAGCAAAGATAAGGCATCCCTAGAGAGCCAGTATCAACTCTTGGCCAGTTAAAGTAGAACCCCATAACATCTAAACTATTATAGGGTATGGAATATGGTGATGAGAAGGTCCAACATGTCAGCAATACACATGTTAGCCCTACAAAGGGAAGAATGCACTCAAAATTAGAGATAAATGCACTCTGAAAACTTCTCTGATCATGAAATAAAACATCTAACTTATAAACCTTTTCTGGCTAGAGATATCAAAAAGAGGAATAAAGCCCTCTACCATAACATCAATGGAATGATAGAAAGACAAATTCGGCCCTAGGCCATGACCTTAATGGTGGAGTATCATGACCTTTGTGATCAAAGACATCATCATCATAATCAAAAGGGAAGAGTGTAAAAGAACAATGTTGCATTCTAACAAATTTTCTTTACCTGCAAATAAACTTAACTAACTTATGGTATTTTGTGTAAGGAAAAATAAAAGAGAATGAAAAAGGAGAAAGAAACCAGCATGTCAATGAGAATGGTCAAGATGGAAAATGCTAATCGCTCATCAAAATATCACCCTGCATGGCAAATACCATGACAAAGCATTAAGGGAAATGACACAACTTTATCTCTTTAGTTTTCACAATAAAGTGCATCTCAATCATAAAATTCACAATCATGAGATCATGTGCAAAAAAAATTATCTCATGAACTATGATTTTAGCGACTTTCTTTTGTTAGCCCCATAGAATTCAAATGTTCAGTTAATAACTTTGTGCTAAGAGTTTGTAAACTCTAATCAATCTAATGGTTGCTTTTCACCTAAACGAGGGCAAGAATATGTAAAAACAAAATATATAGACTTATAGTATAAATTGCTTGAATTTAAAAGTATCATTTTAGTCTTTTTAATGATAAATATACATATAATCTACTCCAATGCTTAGAAATGAGTATGAGTACAAAATCCCTTGATGGTATCCACGCTGAGTCATATATGAAAGGTAGGGAAATACTAAGAGGATAATCAAAATAAGAGCAAGCATAATGTACTTCAATGCTTATAAATAAGTAAGAGTATCAACATGAACCTCTAGCCGTATCCATACTGAGTAATACAAGAAAGGCAGGGGAATATTAAAAGAGGACCATGTCAAAAACTACTCTTTTTACTCCAATGCTCTAGAAAGTGTATAAGTATCCAAAGGACTTTTCCAACAGTATCCATGTTGAGTAATATCAAAAAGGTAAAGGAATACTTAGACAAGGAAGAAAATATAAAAATAACTTAAGAATGTTTTCATACTTACAATTCTATCTATTTATGCTTAATTTTCATAAGTTTTTTTTAGCAAATTTTCCTTAAAATTAGGTGTGGAGGTGAGCTCTTCACAATGTAAAAAAATACTCTTAACATAAGATGATTAATGATACTTTTGACTTTTGCAAATGACAAATAAATGATAGTCATGAAAATCAAAATTAGTGAGATTCGTTGAGTGCACACTATCTCGTGATAAAGTGATGAATTTTCTAATGAATTCTTAAAAATATAATGTACTTTTTTTGTATAATTATCATTCTGAAACTAATTCAACAAGTCTTTAAGAACAACAAGTCCAGAAGAAGATAAACCCAACATGTGGAATCAGCATTAGTGCTATCAAGTCAATCAAAATTAGCTACAACGAAGGCAGTTGATCAAAGCAGTTAGCACAGTTGATTAACACAAAATCTCAAAGTCTTAGTCGATATGAAATTCCAATTTGATTTCTGTATTTTGCATGCACAATAAAATTTCAAATTTACTCTGTTATATGCTACACAATAACTATAACACAATTTCAAAATCACTCAGTTATATGCTATATAGTTGCCATAACTCATATTTTCAAACTCACTTGCTAGACACTATACAATAGTTATAGCATATTTTTGCTAAACGTTTCACTAGAAATACAGCGAAACTTTTAGTCATAGTTATTAGACATCCCATAGGAACTATAGTACAATTAGCTAGACACTACTTATGTTATCATCCGAATTTTTATAAATTATTAAATTAAATTTCTAGGATTTGCAGTGTTAATGGATATTTTATTAAGTTGTTATATTATGGATATTTTGTGAAATTAAATTAAATTCAAGTGTTATTATTTACTTTATTATATTATGGCATTATTATTAATTTAAAATTTAAAACTTAATTTTATTGTTATATATTATTTAATATTATTATTATTACTTGTAAATTTTTAGTGTAGTGTATGTATATATATATATTATGTGGTGAGTATGATTAGGAAAGAAAATATTTAAATTAAAAATATTATTTTTTTTGTATTTGTCCTTTTATATTTTATATATATATATATATATATAAAGAAAATTTCTTTCCTTCCCTTCTCTTTTCTCTCTCTTTCCTTCCCCTTTCCCTTCTTTTCTTCTTCTTCTTCTTCTTTCTTCTCTTCTGCGTGAACTAGCCCTCCCTTGTGCACTTGAACCAGATAGCATGTTACCATCGCCACCGTCTCTCTTCTTCATATCGCCACCGCTACCTTCTCTTCCTCCCACCAACATCAACATCTTCTTCTCCTTCTCGGTTCTCCTCGACACTAACAATTTCTAGAGCACATCGATGACATTTTAAACGATGTCAAGGGTCAACTCTAGTGTTGATTGAAAGATTTCATCATGGGCTTCGTTTCCCTTAAGATAATTCTTCCGATTAACACTAGATTCAACCTAAATTTTGATGATTTGTCTCTAGGTTTTAGAATTTGGATTTGTTGATTTTGTGTTAAATTAGTTTGATTCATATTAAATTGACTTTAGATTATTGAAATTAAAGTTGTAAACTTTCCAAAAATTTATTTAGATTCGATTTTGGACATAGTTGCAATTTAGACACTATTCCAAGCTCGGTTACTGTTCATAGGTATTATTCCCAGCTTGGAAATATCTTTTATTTTTAATAAATTCTACAAATTATTTTAAGCATATCTCATGAATAAAGTTTATTGAAATTATGTTCCGAATATTTATTATGAATTTTTGAATGTTTATGTAAAAAATTGGATTTTTGGAAAAATTAGTATAAATTAGTAAATTTCATAATTTAATTGAAATTATTGTTAATTATTATGTTTTGGATAACTTTTGAGTAATAAATAGTATTAAAATAATTTTTATGAATTATTTACTATTTTTAGCTAATTAATAATAATTTTTGAAAATATATTTAAATAATGGTTTTATCTATTATTTGTATGATTAAATGAATTTTTAGTTATTTTTATTATATACTTGGGCAATTTAAATAATTATTTTTAATTTATGCTATTTGATTTTGAATATTTGCAAAATGGATTTTATTAATATTATTTAATTATATTTGGGATTTTATTATTTATTTTGAAAATAAATATTTTTTATGCTTTTATTATTTAAATAAATTGAATTGTGGAATTTTATTATTTTTATGAGTTTTGATGAATTATTAGTATTTATTAATATCTTATTAATTTTGATTTTGTTGGTTCTCGGTTGGGCAATAAATATAGTTCGGGGGCCTAATCCGAGAAGTTCAGCTTTGTGAATATTTGAAGTATGTTTAAGTGCATAATTGACTCTACTTTTAGTAGAAAGATGTGCATTTTACAGAGGAGACTCTACCGAATTTTCGATAGAATTCTCATAAAATGTGACATTGGTTCGGTCATGAGTTTTAAGTTTTGTCGAGTCGTGTTCTAGATTGAGTTGTTCTTTAAAAATTCTAAAAGTATAAAATTATGATTTTGATTCTAATATATTATTATTGTTATTATTTTCCTTAGTTGCTCCGTGAGCTAGGCCTATTGGACTGGGTCAGCCGAGACAGGGTAGAGGAGCACACTTGAACTATAAGTTATTATTATATGTATACATTGCATGTAGAAAATTTATTGTGAGCATCCATATTTGAATAAATATGAATTTCATTATGCTTTAATTGATTAATTGTTATTATGTTGAATATATATTTTTTCATATATATTTACATGTGATTATTAAATTGTGAAAATGGATGTTATTTATATTTTATTGTGAATTTTATTATTTTAATTATGAAATAATTTTTTGGAGTATAGTTGTAGAACGTGCCACCTAGTAGGTCATACTAAGGCTGTTGCGCAACAGTACGCTATAATTAAGCTTTGAACTTTGATTGATTTTGGATATGGAAATTATGATTGTTATGAATTGCAGATAAAAAGGGGTGTGACTGCGGATCCTCGGTTGACCCTTTGTGTACTCAAGGCTAGTTCATTGCCAAAAGTTGGATAAATGATATTTTTGAAGTTATGGAAAGCCTATTGGCTAAGGAAATGCAATGATCGAGATTGCGGAAATTTTAGGGATTCTGCTCCGATCCTCCACTCAAAATTCTTCTGCATTTATTGTTATAATAAAAAAATGGATTTCTAGCATCTTATGAAATGCATGTAAATGTTAAATAAATATAAATATATTATTATACTAATACTGAAGTGTCTATGTCTTTAGATTGCGTGTATATATATAATAATAATTTACTTAGTGAGGTCTGACTCCCCTCAATATTTTTTTTAGGATCTTCTACTTCAAACCTTTACACTAGTTCTATTTTCTGGACTCTTTCTTCACTGGCCGATCTATGTAAACTTTGAACCATTACTTTTCTTATATTTTAGCAAATACTGCAGTAGTAGTGCTTCTTGTTGTAGTATCTAATATTGTATTAGACAGTGATTCTATATTTAAAGAGGTGTATGAATATATTTTATTATGTTATGATATGAGGATTTCTTTTTATATTAATTAAAGTTTTAATTTTGAGGTATTTTTGTGTTATATTTACATGTGTTTTTATTTTTTAAAGCTTGCTACGGGTTCTAGATTCGTGAGAATTCCCGTTCTTTAGCACCGATTATGAGTCCCCGGTTTGAGTCTTGATAAAGTTGGTATCAAAGCCTATGTTTTAATTTGTGGACCTAGGTTAGTAGAGTTGTGTTTTTTTTGAAACTACTGCAGTAAATTCAGTTTGACTATATCTTCGATAAGTTTTCCTTATTGTAGTTTTTTGCATAACCATTAGGATGTCTGTTTGTTGTCTATTTTTTTTAAATCTTTTTGGTTTTTATCTTTTCAAAATGAGGAGGTGAGCATGTGTCACTCCACTGGTCATTGAGGATAAAGATGATGAGTTTTTTTAGGATTAGATTCTACCCCCTGAGCTGCCAGTTAGGCATAGAGGTAAAGGTAGAGGTAAACCTCAAAGAGTGGCAGGTCACCATAGGCAGAGAGAGCTACAGGATGAGGAACCCGTAGAGCAGGGATATGAGGAAGCTACTATACCTCTAGCCATACCGCAAATGTAGCCTGTGTATTAATAGGGCATGTCTGATTCAGAGGCAGCCTTATTTTATGCCAATGTCTTTAGGATATCATTTGACGGGACTACAGATCCTATAGATTTCTCACATGCTATAAAGATGAGGACTCAGACAACTCACACCAAGTACCAGAGGATTATGATCATCAGGTTGTTTACAGAGGGACCAACCTCGGATTGATTTGTACAGGTCATCTAGTCACATATGACAACTCTCATTTGGGCTCAGTTTCAAGAGAGATTCATGAGGCATTTCTGCCTAGAGCCTATGCATATGAGTTTTATACTCCGACTGACAACATTAGCTGAGGTGATAGGTCAATGGAGGACTACACCAGAGAGTTCCTCAGATTGGGCCGATATAAAAAGGATTTGCCAAGAGACCAGTACTTTTCGATCACTATTTATGTCATTGGACTGAGTTCTGCATTCGTTGGGATGCTTACTGCAAGCCTTACTCTGGAGTTTGGGATAGAGTTGGCCAAGGAGATAGAGCTTAGATTGATCAAGCAAGGAGTCATGCCTGACTATTATTATATAGGAGGTGTTCAGACTAAAGGCCTCAAAGCATACTATTTATGACATTTCAAATAGGTTCCAATAGTCAGCAAAGAGGCTCTATTCAGTAGGACCAGAGACAACAGCATAGATATCACCAAGGTAGGAGACATGGCCGTGGTGGAGTTTACGGGCCTATCAAATTTAGCTCTGATGCTACCAGTAGTAGCAGTGGATAAAGTTCTAGATATGATAACATAGGATCTACAGCCAATGCTTACTAGACGTGTGGGAGAGTCCATCAAGGACCCTGTTATATGGCTCCATTGACATGTTTCAGATACAGACAGACGGGGCACTTTGCTAAAGCATGTCCTTATTCTGGTTATCAGTAGTAGTTTCTATAATAGTCTATTACCGATGCAGCTCTAGCTCCCTATCAGTTGCCTCCAATTCAATATCCTTATACATCACAGTTTATAACCTAGCAGGGGCACGATAGAGGAGGCAGAGGTAGTGCTAAAGGCTAATGGGGAGGCCAAGGATAAGCCAAAATTTTCACCCTCACATAGCAGGATGCTCAGGCATCCAACATTGTTGTAGCAGGTATACTCCCAGTTTATTTATTAGATGCTAGAGTCTTGATTGATCCGAGTGCCATAAATTCTTTCGTGATCCTATTTTTGCTTCGAAGTCGTGTTGGCAAGCTTTAAGCATGGAATTTCCTTTATCTATTGCCACTCCTCTAAGTAATTCATTGGACATCGATATAGTTCTTTCTAGGTGTTTGGTGTTAGTAGAAGGCAGAGAATTGTTAGTGGAATTGGTATTGTTAGATGTAATGGAGTTTGATGTGATTCTTGGTTTGGATTAGTTATCCTAGCACTATGCCATTTGATTGCCTGAGTAAAGAGGTATTTTTTAGAATTTTGAATAATTAAGAGTTTAAGTTTATGGGTGATAAGAGTTCTGCACCTCAAAATCTTATCTTCGCTATCACGACTAGGAAGATACTAAGGAAAGGTTGTCAAGGATACTTGGCACTAGTCAGGAATACTTCAGTGGGGAAGACATCCATCTCAGATGTTCCAGTAGCTTGTGAGTTTCCTTATGCCTTTTTTGAAGAGTAGCCAGGTTTACCACCTCATAGAGAGATCGAATTCTATATAGATGTATTCCTAAGCATAACTATTATCTCGATGCCACCGTATAGAATGGCTCTTACAGAGTTGAAGGAGTTAAAGGAGCAATTGAAAGATTTGCTATAAAAGGGTTTTATAAGACTCAGTGTTTCTCCTTAAGGTGCACTAGTCCTGTTTGTGAAGAAGAATGATGGTACATTGAGATTATGCATTGATTACAAAGAGTTAAACAAGGTGATAGTGAAGATAAAGTATCCTCTTCCGAGGATAGATGATTTATTTGATCAACTTTAGGGTGCACAGTTCTTTTCCAAGATTGACTTAAGGTCAGACTATCATTAGTTGTGGATCAGTGAAGCTGATGTTCTTAAAATGGCATTCCACACTAGATATAATCACTATAAGTTTTTAGTGATGTCCTTCAGTTAACTAATGCACCAACTGCTTTCATGGATTTGATGAATAGGGTGTTCAGATCATTTATGGATCAGTTTATAGTGGTCTTCGTTAATGATATACTAGTGTATTCGAAAGTATGAAGGAGCACATATATCACTTGAGGATAGTACTATAAATACTGAAAGAATATTAGCTTTATGCTAACAATTTTTAGATGGAAAGTGTTACATTCTTTGTACACTTGGTATTTAAAGATGGCATTTAGGTTGATCCATAAAAGATTAAAGTAGTGTTTAAATGGCCCACACCAACATCAATCACTAAGATTTGAAGTTTCCTAGGTTTAGCTAGGTATTATAGGAGATTTGTGCAGGATTTTTTGAGAAGTACAACACTTATGACTTGCCTAACTCAAAAAAATATTGAGTTCATGTGGTTAGATACTTGTGAGAATAGTTTTCAGTTAGTGAAGGAGAAGTTGAGCACAGCTCCGGTTCTAACTTTGCTAAATGGAAAAGACAACTTCATTATCTATTATGATGCTTTCAGAGTCGACTTAGGTTGTGTGTTGATGTAAAATGGTAAGGTGATAGCTTATGCTTCCAAGTAGTTAAAAAAGCATGAACAAAATTATCCTACTCATGACTTAGAGATGGTTGTAGTGATCTTTGCTCTCAAGATTTGGAGACATTATTTGTACGGTATGACTTATGAGATTTTTACAAATAATAAGAGTTTGAAGTACATTTTCCAGTAGAGAAATCTAAAATTGAGGCAAAGAAGATGGTTGGAATTGTTGAAGGATAATGATTATGATATCCTATACTATCAATGCAAGGCTAATGTGGTAGCAGATGCCTTGAGTAGAAAGCTCTTGGGTAGTCTTGCTCACATAAATATGGAGAGGAGATTTCTGATCCAAGAGTTGCATAAGTTAGTAGATCAAGTGTTGATGATGAAGACAAGTAGATTATGAGGACTACTAGCTCAATTCAGAGTCAGATTAGTTTTGAGGGATAAGATTAAAGTAGCTCAAAGCCAAGATCCTATTTTGGTAGAGCTTGAGAAGAATATTCGTGAAGGACAGTTCACTAATTTTACACTTGATGATAAAGGTATTTTATGGATCAATGGAAGATTATGCATTCATGATGTTAATAATTTGAGAGAAGAGATCCTAAAAGAAGCGCGTTATACAGCTTATAGTGTACATGCAGGTGTTACTAAGATGTACCACATCATTAAGGATCTGTATTGGTGGGATGGATTGAAGAAGGATGTAGCTAATTTTTTTACTAAATGCTTGACTTGTCAGTAAGTGAAAGTTGAGCATCAGAAGCCTTCTAGGAAGCTTCAGCCTCTTTTGATTCCTGAGTGGAAATGGGAGAGAATTGCTATGGATTTTATGATAAGGTTACATCATTCAAAGGATGGATACAATTCAATCTGGGTGATTATAGATAGGTTAACCAAATCATTTCACTTCCTACCAATTAAAGCTACTTATTTTGTAGCCAAGTTGGCTAAGTTGTATGTTAAGCATATTGTGTGCCTTCATGGAGTGTCTATTTCCATTGTATCTGATAGAGGTTCAATATGTACCTCTTGATTTTAGTAGAAATTGCAAGAAGCAATGGGCACCAAGCTTGATTTCATTACTACTTTTCACCCTTAGACAGATGGTTAATCTGAGAGGATGATCAAGACACTTGAGGATATATTGAGAATGTGTGTAATAGATCTTAGAGGTAGTTAGAATGATCTTCTGCCACTGGTAGAGTTTACTTATAATAACAGCTACCATAGCAATATTAAAATAACCGTATGAAGCTCTGTACTGAAGGAAGTATAAATCCCTTTTGTGTTGGGATAAGATTAGAAAAAAAGAGTTAATTAGACTTGAGATTATCCAGGATGCAATAGAGAAGGTTGTTTTGATCAGAAGAAGATTAAAAACTATAGTTAGTAGATAAAAGAGCTATGCACATCCGAAGAGCAAAGATGTGGAGTTTTAGGTTGGGGACTATATATTTCTAAAGATGTCACCGATGAAGGGTGTGATGAGATTTGGCAAGAAGGGGAAATTGGCACCGATATACATTAGAACTTTTGAGATTTTGGAGAGAGTGGGCATGGTTTCATATTGGTTGGCTTTGCCTTCGAATTTGTCTCAAGTGCATCCAATGTTCCATGTGTTAATGTTGAGAAAGTACATTTCAGACCCTTCGAACGTGTTGCAGCCCAAAGTGTGGAAGTGAATGAAGATCTGACATACGAGGAAGAGCCAGTTGTAATTATGGATTATCAAGTTCGTCAGTTGTGTTCGAAGCAAATCTTGATAGTTAAGGTACTGCAGAGGAGCAAAAATGTGGAGGAACACACGTGGGAGATTGAGGCTGAGATGTAGGTGGCTTACCTTTACCTTTTTCCTCGATGAATTCTTGTATTCAGTTCTTTTTATTTGAAATTCGAGGATGAATTTTTGTAAAGGGAGAAGATTGTTATAACCCGAATTTTTATAAATTATTAAATTAAATATTTTATTAATTTGTTATATTATGGTTATTTTGTGAAACTATATTATGACATTATTATTAATTTAAAATTTAAAGCATAATTTTATTGTTATATGTTATTTAATATTATTACTATTATTTATGAATTATTAGTGTAGTGTATTTTAATATATATATATATATATATATATATTAAGTGGTAAGTATAATTAGAAAAGAAAATATTTAAATTAAAAATATTATTTTTATTATATTTGTCCTTTTATTTTTTTAAAAAAATATATATACATAAAAAGAAAATTTCTTTCCTTCCCTTCTCTTCCTTCTCTTTCCTTCCCCCTCTTCTTCTTTCTTCTCTTTTGCATAAACTAGCCCCCCTTTGTGCAGCTGAACCAAACAGCATGCCACCATCGCTGCTACCTCTCTTCTTTGCGCTGCCATCACCACCTTCTCTTCCTCCCACCGGCGTCGACGTCTTTTTATCCTTCTTGGTTCTCCTCGGTGTTGACAGCTTCTGGAGCACCCTAATGACATTTCTGACGACATCATGGGCTGACTCCAGTATTGATCGAAAGCTTTCATCATGGGCTTTGTTTCCCCTAAAGTAATTCATTCGATTAACACCGAATTCAACCTCAATTTTGATGATTTTTCTCTAGGTTTTAGAATTTGGATTTGTTGATTTTGTGTAAAATTAGTTCGATTCATGTTAAATTGACTTTAGATTATTGAAATTGAAGTTGTAAACTTTTCAAAAATGTATTTAGATTCAATTTTGTAGATAATTGCGATTTGGACACTATTTCGAGCTCGATTATTGTTCACAGGTACTATTCTGGGCTTGAAAATGTGTTTTATATATAATAAATTCTTCTAATTATTTTAAGCATATCTCATGAAGAAAGTTTATTGAAATTATGTTCCAAATATTTATTATGAATTTTTGAATGTTTATGTAAAAAAATTGGATTTTTGGAAAAATTAGTAAATTTAGCTAATTAATAATAATTTCTGGAAATATATTTGAATAATGGTTTTATCTATTATTTTTATGATTAAATGAATTTTTAGTTATTTTTATTATATACTTAGGCAATTTAAATAATTATTTGTAATTTATGCCATTTGATTTCGAATGTTTGAAAAATGGATTTTATTAATAATATTTAATTATATTTGGGATTTTATTATTTATTTTGAAAATAAATATCTTTGATGCTTTTACTATTTAAATAAATTGAATTGTGGTATTTTATGATTTTTATGAGTTTTGGTGAATTATTAGTATTTATTATTATTTTATTGATTTTAATTCTATTGGTTCTCAGTTGGACAATAAATGTAGTTCAGGGGCCCAACCCAATAAGTTGAATTTTGTGAATATTTGAAGTGTGTTTGAATGTAGGATCGACTTTACTTTTAGTAGAGAGATGTTTGTTTTACCGAGGAAATTCCACTGAATTTTCGATAGAATTCTCGTAAAATATAACATTAGGTCAATCCTAAGTTTTGAGTTTTGTTGAGTCATGTTCTAGATTGAATCGTTCTTTAGAAATTCTAGAAGTATAGAATTAGGATTTTGATTCTAATATATTATTATTGTTATTATTTTCTTTAGTTGCTTCGTGACTTAGGCCTATTTGACCGGATCGGTCAAGTCAGGGTAGAGGAGCACACTTGAACTATGAGTTATTATTATATGTATACATTGCATGTAGAAAATATATTGTGAGCATCCATATTTGAATAAATATGAATTTCATTATGTTTTAATTCATTAATTGTTATTATTTTGATTATTTCGAATATATATATTTTCATATATATTTACATGTGATTATTAAATTGTGAAAATGGATACTATTCATATTTTATTGTGAATTTCATTATTTTAATTATGAAACAATATTTTGGAGGATAGTTGTAGAATGTGCCACCTAGTGGGTCACACTAAAGCTATTGCACAATAATACACTAGAATTAGGCTTTAAACTTTGATTGATTTTGGACATAGAAATTATGATTGTTATGAATTGTGGATAAAAAGGAGTGTGATTGCGGATCCTCAGTTGACTTCTAGGGTACTCGGGGCCAGTTAACACCGATAGTGGAACTGCGGATCCTTGGTTGACCATTTGTGTATTTGGGGCCAGTTCATTGTCAAAAATTGGATAAAGAATATTTTGAAGTTATGGAAGGCCTATTGGCTAAGGAAATACAATGATCGAGGTTACAGAAAATTTAGGGATTTTGCTCCAATCCTTCACCCAAAATTCTTCTGCATTTATTGTTATAATAAAAAAATGGATTTTGAGTATCTATATGAAATGCATGTATTTATTAAATAAATATAAATATATTATTATATTGATGCTTGAGTGTTTATGTCATTAGGTTGTATGTATATACATAATAATATTTTACTCAGTGAGGTTTGACCCCCTTAATATTTTTTTCAAGATCTTCTACTTCAAACCTCCATACTAGTTCTATTTGCCAGACTCTTTCTTCATTGGCCGATCTATGTAAACATTGAATCGTTACTTTTCTTGTATTTTAGTAAACGTTGTAATAGTAATGCTTCTTGTTGTAGTACCTGATGTTGTATTAGATAGTGATTTTGTATTTAAAGAGTTGTATGAATATATTTTATTATGTTATGATATGAGGATATCTTTTTATATTAATTAAAGTTTTAATTCTGAGGTATTTTTGTGTTATGTTTGGATGTGTTTTTATTTTTTAAGGCTTACTATGGGTTTTGGATTCGTGAGAATTCCCGTTCCCTAGTGCTAGTCATGACTCCTCAGTTTGGGTCATGGCAACATAGTAGTTATAGCATATTTTCGCTAAACATCCCACAGGGAATATAGTGAAAATCACATTACTAAATGTCCCATAGAGAATATAGTGAAATAATTATCACTAGACATCTCATAGGGAAAATAGTGAAAATCACATCACTAAACATCCCACAAAGAATATAGTGAAAATCACTATCACTAAACGTCCCACAGGGAATATAGTGTCACCTGTTAAATGTCCCATAAGGAATATAGTAGAAACTTATCACTCGCTAAACGTCTCACAGAGAATGTAGCAAAATACACTAAATACAGTGTCAACTACTATTCACTAAACAGAGTGATAGCATCACCGCTATATGTTCCACCGGAACTATAGCCTGTTTTTAAAATACACTGAACATAGTATCAACTGCTATTCACGGAATACAGTGATAGC
This sequence comes from Mallotus nudiflorus, assembly GCA_947683625.1. Taxonomy (NCBI): domain Eukaryota; kingdom Viridiplantae; phylum Streptophyta; class Magnoliopsida; order Malpighiales; family Euphorbiaceae; genus Mallotus; species Mallotus nudiflorus. The sequence goes on along the minus strand of CANTUR010000126.1, from coordinate 1,056,554 downwards.
ATCACCACTATGTGTTCCATCAGAATTATAGCCTATTTTTAAAATACTCTTAACACAGTGTCAACTGCTATTCATTGAATAAAGTGATAGCATCACCACTATATGTTCCACTGGAACTATAGCTTATTTTTAAAATGCATTGAACACGATGTCAATCGTTATTCACTTAACACAGTGATAGCATCATAGATAGAAATTCAATAGGAATTCTAGTGTTCTTTAAATCGAATTCAACACTGCATAATTTTATGCATAGTCATGGCACACAGGTAAGTGTTCTGACTTTTTGTTTAGAAATTGTGTGCTTATTTTTTTACTGCAATTTGTTAAGCAAACAGTGATAGATGGGGGTAACTGTAAGTACCTAATTTCAGAATGGTTTGAGTTTGGAAGCGATAGAGAACCTGATGATGAAAATTGACTATGAAATTATATTTATTGGATCTAATTTATTAGTTTTGAACTAAATTATAAATTATTTTATTTTTTAGGACTTACCTTTAAATTTCATTTTTAATTATTTCTTTTTTTAAAAAATAAAAATAAAAAATAAATTTGCAAAAAAAAAAGAGAAAATCCAAAAAAAAAAAGGTTGTGATCGGAAATGTCACTTTCGATCAGGAAATGGCCCTCTACAATTTTTTATTTATTTTATTTTACTTTTATTCTTATTTTTTATTGGTTGTTATTTTTATTTTATTAGAAAAATATATTCATAAATTTTTTTATTAGATAAATATTAAAAAATTTATTTTATATTATTTTATTTTTATCCAAAACGTAACGTAGTGTCACGACCTAAACCAGAGAGTCATGACCGGTGCTAGGGAACGGAAATTCTTTCGAATCTAGAACATGTAGCAAGCCTTAAAAATAAAAACATATGCAATAATAATACAAAAATACGCCAGAATTAATATTTTAATTAATATAAAAGCAATTCTTTATATCATGTCATAATAAAAATATCTTCATACAATATTCGAGTACAAAGTTCTAATAATACAACACACTACTACTAAATAACGCTGCCACTGTGGTGTTTACTAAAAATATAAGAAGACAATAGTTCAGTATTTATATAAATCAGTCGAGGAGAAAAGAGTTTGGCAAATAGTAGTACAAGGAAGGTCTGATGTAGTTGATCCTGAAAAAAATGTTGAGGGGAGTCAGACCTTACTGAATGAATTATTATAATATATATACATGCAACCTAAAGTCATATACAATCAAGCATCAATATATATATATATATATATACATACATACATACATGCATTTCACACATATGCTAAAATTCACTTTTATATAATAATAAATGTAAAAAAAGTTTATTTGAGTGAAGGATCAAAGTAGAACCCTAAAATATTACACAACCTTAATCATTAAGTCTCACTACCCAACAAACTTACTTAATTCCAAAATAATTCTCTTTTCCATTTTTGGACAGTAGACTGGCCTCAAGACACTAAGTTAACCGAGCTTCCGCAGTCCCACTGTCAATGTAATTGGCCCCAAGACACTAGGTCAACCGAGCTCCCGCAATCACACCACTCTCTCACCACAATTCTCAATAATCAAATAATCAAGTTGCACATCAAATAATTTCATAATCTCAACTTTAAAATCTAATGCACTGGTACGTACACAATTCTAGTGTAGCCCACTAAGTAGCACGTTCTACTACTATCCTTCAAAGAAATCTTATAATTATTAAAAATAATAAAATGCATAATTTAAACGTGATAGCATCCATTTTTAAAGAAATACACCACTTATATACCAAACATATACTAAGCATATACTGAATATATACCAATTATATACCAAAGATATATCAAATATATGCTGAGTATATACAAAAAATATACTGAGTATATACCAAACATATATGTCACATATATACCAAAAATATACCAAACATATACATAATCATTTAGTAAAATAATTCATATTTAAATACATTATAAAAATATGGATGCTCATAAATATGTATTCTATATGCAATGTATATAAAAAATAATAACTCACTAACTAGATGTTCTAAGTTTGAATCGATTGGAGAATTGACTTGCCCGGACCGAGAGGAGTTGAAAGGGCCTGGAATCGTGAGCTGAAACCACCAGGATTGTCACTAGCGACACTGTTGCAGCAGCTACTATTTCATTGTTTCACGTCGGAAATTGGGAGGAAAAGCAGGCGGACGATGGCGAGGAGGAGAAGGAAGAGGGAGGTGGTAATGGCGACGTGATGGTGGCAGTGTGGTGATCGTTGGTGGCGTGGGTGGTGGCTCGATGGTTCTACGTTTTGTAGGAAGAAGAAGAGGAAGGAAGGAAGGAAGAAAATGGGAGGAGGAGAGGAAAGAGAGGGAGGGAAAAAAAGAGGGAAAATTTTTTCTTTTATATGTATATATATATATATATATATAACTTAATTTTTAACATTATTATTATTATTATTATTATTATTTTTTTTTTTTTTATATAGGTGGTGGATATTTTGTCTTTTTCTATTTAATATAAATAAATAAATATATATATATATATATATATAAAGTTATAATATGTAGGGTTACAGGACTAGGTTATATATATTCGTCATTTTTTTCATAAAAGGGAGTTTTTATTCTTTTTTCATTTACTTTCTCTGATTCTTAGCCGTAAGTCACAATATACCCATACGTGGATTTTTTTTTTATGTACTTTTCTTTAATTCTTTGCCAAAAAATCAAATCAAATAAATTAAAACCACAGACAAACACAATAAAAGCCACAGTCTTTCATCAACGGTAATCATCGTTCTGAGAAAAATCAATATTGCATCTTATTCTTAAATCTTATTCTCCTTCTTTTTTTATTTTGATTTTGATTCTATTTTTATATTTAATTTTTGTTTATTATTAGTATTTTTAATTATTCATTGACTAATTTTTTACTTTTTTATTTTTAGTCTCTTGATGAATGGGGTGATATGAACACTATGGAGAACAAAATCAATGGAGAACCTATAAAGGTCCATGGAATGTCATGGAGATGCCCCTCTATCATTTGAATATAGATTATGGTTTTAATTTAATTTAATTTTTTATTATTTATGTGTTGTTTTTTATTGGTTTGTATTTTTATTATGGGCATGTATTTATTATTTTATTTATTTTTGTAGTAGGTTGTAATAACCTCAATAGTGGAAAATAGTGAATATTTTATTTTCTATCATTAAAATTAATTAGTAAATTAGGTATATTTGATAAAACCCTAATAAAATCAATGGTAGCTGTAGATTAATATTAGGTTAAATGAAATCAAATTAGGGTTCTTTAGAAAAATTTCATTTTAATTGCTTATTTAATTTTTTGTTTGGTTATTTTCTTGGTTTTTTACATTTTTGGATTTTTTTTCTTTATTTTTATTCATTTTGGGTCCAAGCCCAAGTTTAGGCACAACTTATTAATAATAGGCCTTTTAAAATTTGATTTTAGATTTTAAATAATTTAAAACAAATTTAAACCCATTAGGTTAATATATACTTAGACTCACTTCTTAGCTATTAAAATTAATTTAGATATAGCTCAGTTCATTAAAACATTTTTTCTTTTTCTTAAAATGAATAGACTTATGATCATTTAATTTAATTTAAATTAAATTAAACTTAAGCTCACTAATCTATCCAATTCAATCTAAAATCAATTGTCTATAAAAGCAATAGACTTAGACCCACTTTTTATAATTAAAACAAGTAGAGTTAGACTCATTAATTAACTTAAAATGTAAGTTCACCTTTAGCTTTATTTCACTTGTAAATAAAATGTTAACTTAGCTCACTTAAATTAAAATCAATTTAGACTAGACTAATTTAGGGACGTTGCGTTACATGGATGCATTTTTTATGTACTCTTTCATGACTAGTTGCCTTAAGAGTTAGATAGATGCTAAATAGGGTTTAAATGAAATTGTATGTAAATAGGGAATAACTTAGTAATTAATAAGGTAATTCTAAATAAACATAAGACTAAAAGAAGTTAGTATTCTATATCCAAAATTTCCTTATTGTGGTGCTAACTCTCTTTTAGAGAATCGAGTTATCACCTGTTATAACCCAATATTTTAAATTATTAAATTTTATTTTGAGATATGCAGTGTTAATAATATTTTAGATTTTTATATATTATAATTATTGTGTGTAATTTAATTTTAGTGTGTATATGATTATTTATTCATTTATTAATATTATTATCATTGTTGTTGTGAATAGTATTTATTTATTTTATTTTAAATATTTTATTATGTAAAGGAATTTATTTGGAAGTGATTATTATTTAAAAATATTATTGTTAGTATTAGTATTATTATTATTATTATATATGTGTGTGGGTATTTTTGTCTTTGCATATTTTAATAATATATATATATATATATGTAAAAGTTTTTTTTCGTTTTCCTTCCTCACTCTCTTTCCTCTCCCCTCCCCTTTCCTTCATCTTCTTCTTCATTTTTTTCTTCCTGCGTTTTTTCGCAGAGACATTGAGCCTCACCATGCGCCACCGAACCACCACCCAAGCTTCACTTGTTCCTCCCTTCACCTTCCACCGATGTCAACTGTCCCTTTCCTCCCCTGTTTCTAGCGAGCAACAGCTTCAACATGACACCAGTGACGTTTTCGACAGTTCCAGCTTGAGTTTTCAAGCTCAATTGAATCCTCTTGGTCTGGGCAAGCTTGCTTTCAACTCAGTTCAAGCTTGGGATGACTAGATTGTGAGTTTTCTTCAAGTTTTAGTTTATGTCAACTTTAGTTTTTATATTTTTTTAGTGTAATTTTTTGTGATCCATGCTTAATGTCTTTACAAATGTTGTTGTGTGTAGCTTGAGTATTCAAATATATTTTTGTTTAATTTTTTTGAATATTTTTTTTTGGGTGTTTCGGTTTCCAGTGACCCTCACCGAAAAAATTTTATATTTTTAATAAATTATTTTAATTATTTGGATGGTAGTTTGTGAAGGAAGTATATGAAAATTTTGATTCAATTATTTATTACAAATTTTCAAAAATTTATGTGAAAAAATAATTTTTGGAAAAATTAATATAAATTGGTAAATTTGGTGTTTTAATTGAAATTATTGTTAATTAGTATGTTTTGAATAATTTTGAAATAATAAATAGTATTAAAATAATTTTTACGAATTATTTACTATTTTTAACTAATTAATAATAATTTTTGGAATTATATTCAAATAATAATTTTATTTACTGTTTTTGTGATTAAATGAATTTTTAACTATTTTTATTACATATTTGAACTATTTAAATAATTAATTATGTATTTTACTAATTGAAAAAATGGATTTTTATTAATATTATATAAATTGATTGAGATTTATTAACTAATTTGAAAAATAATTAGCTTTTAGGTATTTATTATTTAAATAACTCGAATTGATGCATTTTATTGATTTTTTATAGATTTTAATAATTTTTAATATATTATTATTAAATTATTGATTGTTGCGTATTTTGGTTCTTGTTTGGGCGAATTGTGAAGTTTGGGGGTCTAACCTGAGAAATTGTGTATTTGTGATATTTGAAGTGTGTTTGCTTGCAGGATCGGCTCTATTTTCAGTAGAGAGACGTCCATTTTACAGAGGAGACTTTACTAAAGTTTTGATAGAATTCTCGTAAAATGTGACATCGGATCAATCTTAAGTTTTGATTCTTGATCGATTCATGTCCTAGATTGAGTCTTTCTTTAGAATTCCTAAAAGTGTAAAGTTAAGGATTTATTCTTATATTGTTATTATTATTATATTTTTCTATAGTTACGCCGAGACTGAGGCCTATCGGATCAAGTCAATTGAGTCTATTTAGAGGAGCGCAAAATTGTAAGTTATTATTTTATATATGCATTGCATGTAGAATTCATAATTTTGAGCATCCATGTTTTCATAATGTATTTAAACATGAATTATTTTACCAAATGATTATGTATATGTTGTTATACTTTTGGTATATATGTGACATATATGCTTAGTATATTCTTAGAATATATTCGGTATATTTTTTGTATATATTCAGCATATATATTTGGTATGTTTTTGGTATACAATTGTTATATATTCAGTATATGCTTGGTATATGTTTGGTATATAAGTGGTATATTTCTTTAAAAGTGGATTCCATTTATGTTTAAATTATGAATTTTATTATTTTAATAATTAAACGATTATTTGAATGATAGCAATAGAACGTGCTACCTAATGGGTTGCACTAAGACTGTGTATGTACTAGTGTGTTAGATTTTAGGGTTGAGATATTGAAATCATTTTATGTGAGACTTGATTGTTGATTTTTGAGAATTGCGGTGAAAGAGTAGTGTGATTGTAAGAGCTTGATTGACCTAATGTCTCAGGGCCAATCACACTAACAGTGAGACTGCGGGAGCTCAATTGACTTAGTGTCTTAGGGCTAGTCTACTGTCCAAAAATGGAAAAGAGAATTATTTTGGAATTAAGTAAACCTATTGGCTAGTGAGACTTAATGATTGAGGTTGCTTAATATTTTAGAGTTATACTTTAATCTTTCACTCAAATAAATTTTTCTACATTTATTATTATATAAAAGCAGATTTTAGCATTTGTGTGAAATTTTTGTATATATATATTTATCTTGATGCTTGACTATATATGACCTTAGGTTGCATTTATATATATTATAATAATTCACTCAGTGATGTATAACTCCCCTCAATATTTTTTTTACAGGATCTTCTTCTTCTTTAGACCTCCCCTGTAGTACTAAACTTCAGTCTTCTTTAGCCCTAGTTAGATTATGTAAATTTTATATCTGAACTCTTGTTTGTATTCTAGAAACTACAATAGTAGTATATTATTATGATAGAAGTGTGTTATATTGGTTTGAGATTTTGTATCTGAATCTTATATGAAATATTTTTATTATGTATGATATAAAGATTTATTTTTATATTGATTAAAGTTTTAATTCTAGTGTATTTTTGTATTATATTTGCATGCATTTCTATTTTTAAGGCTTGCTACGGGTTTTGGATTCAAAAGAATTTTTGTTCCCTAGTGCCAGTCATGACTCCCCAGTTTGGGTCGTGACACTACTACCTTTGAATTATTTTAGTAATTACCATGGGTGACAAATTCTCATATCCATGCTATGCCTTTGTGATATAGTAATGTGTTCTCTATTGCCTTGAGCTCAAACAATGTCGTAGTTGCTAAAATCTTGAATGCGCGCTAAACCCCACCGTTTACAACAACTTTGATTTCTATTGTAATAGTGACTATCCTTCCCTCATATGGAAATTTAATCTTCTAATGGATAGTAGATGGCACTCCCCCCTAAGGATGAAACCATGGCCTCCTTAGAATAATTGCAAAGGTGACAAGAATATCAATGATATGCAAGTTGACCCAAACTTCAATAGGTCCAGTCTTGACCAAAGCTTTGAAAATTTACTCAACTGGCCTTTTCATATCATCATAGGCCTTGATGACCACATTATATGGCTTTAGATCAGTTACTATCAATCCTAACTTTGGAAGAATCTTTAAAGGACAAACACGATGTTTTAGTGGTATTTGCAGTATAATTTTTGGTCAATATTTAGAAAAGGAGGTTTTTGAGGTAAAGGTCACAATAGGTTATTTTCAATTAGCTTCTTTAAGACTTTACAAAGGGGTCTTCCCAAGTTAGAAAACCATCAGGATCGTCTAGAAGTATTGATCTGTATATTACTGCTCAGCCCTATTTCACTGCTGAATCCAATCCCTTCTCTACTTGTAGATGTTCTATTGAAGAATTTCTTCTCTTGTGCCAGATCATATTCTTTCTACACCCCAAATCTATACAACTCTTCAAAATTCTAAATTCCCAAATCTTTTAGCTTTTTAGAGAGTAGGAGTATACACCCTTTTATAGCTATCACTAGCTAATTAGATTTTATGGGTCAGTGCTTTATCTGTATCAATTTTTCTCTCCATTTGATAAAGTAATTTATGAAGGATTCACTGAATTTTTTCTTTACATTCTGTAGGTCTCTTAAAGATGCTTCCATTTGAATATTAAGATTGTATTGCTTTACAAATACAACACATAATCCTTCCCAATCAGTTTGGACATAGGTTCTAAAGCATAATACCATTTGACAAGTGCTCCTGCCAGAGACAAAGAAAATTGGTTCATAATCTGTGCTTTGGTCAAATCGGTTGTCTTCATATGAGTCACATACTACTTTAAATGTAGATGGGGGTCCTTAGTGCCAGTAAATTTCTTTATGTTAGGGAACTTAAAATTTTGGGGTAAGGGGTTATCATCTTCATTGAAACTGAGTTCAGAATAGTTTATTGGAGCATTTATTCCCTTCTTTTTCATTATCAACTGCATTTGAGCCATAGTCTTGGTCGTATTCTTAGCTCAATCAATTTTTCTACATGTTTTACAGTGTTTATAGTCATATTTTATCTGGCTATATGCTTTGCCACTAAAGTTTCCTAATCATCCTCTCTTTCCCCTCTTTTGAAGTCTTTAACATCAAAATCAAATGGTTGGGGCTAAGGTGCTGGTAGTTCTTATCTAACCAATCCCCTTAATTCAACCATCATCTCTCTTATAATTGCTTGGGTCTGATAGGCTATTTCTGCCTTCAACTTATCCTCAAAAGCCTCAGTATTAAACTCTGCTATCTTAGTTTCTTTAGAAATTCGAACTAGGTAACCAATGTTAAATTATTTCCAACTGGAAGACTATCCTGAATCTATATCCGCAATCACCATGGATTAGAAATATGCATGAGATGCAGGTTCAATCAATAAAAAAAAAAGGAAATCAACATATATCTATTTACACATAACAACAATAAACAAAATCTAAAGCTCTCAAATGGTATCTTCACCCTTATTTCTCCCACACACGTGTTCATTAGTGAGTTCTTTGTCCTAGGATTATTGTTTTGGATTTTAATTATGAACAGGGGATAATAAAATCAATGGATACAAGACAACTCTCAAGACGGTATAAACAAGTAGCAATTTCTTCAAAATATTTCAAAGTCCATTTTAATGGCCCCAGAATGACATCAAAGGCCTGCCTTGCCAAGATCCATTTATAATGGGCTAAAGTAGGCATGAAAGGCCCATCTTGTCAAGGTTTGTTTATAATAGGCTTGGGCCTTATTCAAAGAATTACTATATGACATTAAACACACACATTTGGGAAAAAATCCTAATGGAAATTGCTAAGTCATTATATAAGCTGAGTCTTGGGTAATAAGCTTCAGCTCCTACAACTATATACCTCCATTACGTCTCCCCACTCAACGGTCCATGTGATGTGGATACGTACGTGCCATGAGTGACAATAATTGAATACTCCACCACTAGGTTTGAGTGAAATACATATAGCAAAGCAAAGACTATTGTCAGTTTACTTAGGACTTAGTGTGCACATTGTGTGGAAATGTGTAGTCAATATAAAAATTTGCAAAGGAAATAATCAAAGATGATAAATTACAAATCACTAAGAATCAACTTCTCTATTCTCCAATGGAGTCGCCACTGTAGGTGGTGGGATTAAGTGCGCACCTAAGTGTTTAGTGACCACGGTACTGTGTGAGTTCAAGGTCCACTAGAAAATACAAGATGGGCTTAGGGCCTAAAATGGAGATGGAGTCACCACTCAAATAAAAACTAAAACACACTGTACAAAAACTGGATTCTATAGAGGTTCCCAGAAGCCATCATCAGAGATCAGGTTTGAAAACTAGTAAGAGCTTTTGGAATGCTCTCCCAATCTTGCGATTGGCCTCCGTATATGTTTCGTATTTTATATGGGCTTTGGGTATGCTCACCCAACCTTGCAATTGGCCTCCGTATATGTTTTGTATTTTATTACCTTTGATTATTAAATTATTTCCTTATTATCGTGAATTGCAATCATTTTCAATTTTATATTATAGTCCAAGTTTGTACATTAGTTTCATTTTCATACTTATAACCCGACATACATCACAAATAAAATAAATAATAATAATTTACAATCATACATTCCAAATGAATAAGGAAAAGGATTAAAAATTACAACATTTTGTACAAAAAAATGTAAAATAATAGAAAATAAACCATACATAAACCAAAAATAAACTAATTAATTATACAAATAAAACTCTCAAGAACTAATTAATGGAATAACCATTTGATAATCAAAAAATTACCAAATAATTTCTGCAATAAACATAAGTTAATTATATCTCACAAAACAACAATATTACCTTACAAAAATAATTAACAAATAACATTCATAGGACATAGAAATAAAATCACAAAATAGTCTACAAATAACACAATAATATTTAGACAATAATAATATTAAACAACATTATAATAAAGTATAAATCAATATATATAACAAAACAAGCATGGAAATCATACAAAAATATACAAAATAAGCATTAAAAATAAAATAGAATGGTACAGGATTCTGATAAAGCAACGATGCCTCTTCATTACCGCAGCACGAAGGGGCAATGCCTCTATAAAGAGGCATTGCTTTTTCAACAGAGATAGAGATAAACTACATTTCTTAGATTCTAAAAAACTCAATATTCATGCAAATAAATGAAGACAAATATACAAAGATCAACTATCAATACTTAGTCTTTCATACAATCATGCTTTACATATGACTTTAAACAAGCAATGAAACTCAAAAAAATAAACAAGAAAATAATAAATTTAAAGCTTTGAAGGAAATGAAAAACTTAAAACTTAAAAATAGGGAGTTTCACTGATTTGAACGAAGTTGATGCTCCTAACTAAGTCCTTAGAGTTTGGTTAATTGACTTGAGTCCTTTGAATGCAAGGAAATCCTACTCCTTCTCAAGGAAATGAAGTCTTTAAGCTCTCCAAGTCTACTTCTTTTTTTTTCTCCTTTCTTCCCTTTTTTCTTCTCTCCTTTCTCTTTGTCTTTTTGCCTTCAGAACCTCTTGTTTTTGTCCCAAAGTCTCGTAAAAAAAAAAAAGGTCCTTCTCATTTCCTTCCTTTTTTCCTTTTAAGCCTCTCCAATTCCCAACTAAACCACTCTCTCCCATGCTTTTCATCATTCCCCATGCCCTTCTCTCTCTTTTTCCTGCCTTTTTCCTTTTCTTTTACATGCTGGAACATCCCAAATCTAAAGCAGATGAGCCCCAACTGCAGTCATTAATGATATTTAATACTATAAAGGGTGGCTATAAAGAGGCACCACCTCTTTGATGAGGCGTCGCCTCACTGATGCCTAGGGTAAAGAGGCAACACATCTTTCTTGAGGCGATTGTCTCTTTACCTAAGTCAGGTCTGGGCCTTTGGGCCAAAAGACAATGGACTTGGACTTTTGAGGCTTGAATTTGGTGTTTAGGTTTCCGAATCTATTTTAAAGAGGTTTTTGACTTCCCTTACATTCAAAATTCATATTTTTTAATAATAAGATTTTTATTACTAATTAATTAAACTGAAAATATTCATATATATCTATATATACACACACAAACAAAACGTAATTGGCCTTGAGCATGTTTTAAAACTCTTAAGAAAAAACATGCTCAAGAGCAATTACGTTTTGGTAGGTTTTCTTGAATCTCCATTTATTATGTAAGTTTTAAATTTTGAACATAAAAAATAATAAATAAAAATGTCATTTATTTTTCTCAAAATATCTTACTTAATATCTCATCGACCAATCAAATGATAAGATATTTTAAATCCTTACCAAAATGTTGAGAAAGGCACAAATAAACGATGGACACGTATCGGGTGCAATGATTTTGTAGCTGACAAATTATTAAATTGTCTTGCTTTTTACATTGTTGCGATGGGCAGATAAAAATTATTTTTATTTAAATAATATTTTTAGTTTCAGTTATTTTTAAAGATTACAATATATATCTATATATATATATATATATATATATTATTAAAAGAATAAAAATAAGATTTTTTCTATCAATGTTTTTTTTTTTTCTCTCTCTCTTCATCAAATGATATTTCCATTTCAACCTCAAAACTATGCTTGAAAAGGGGCTTCCATTTGATAATTGTGATTGTGACCTCTTCTCTATGCACACTAACAAAAATCAGTAGAATTGAGAAATGTAAGTTAGTGCCTAATAGGGAAAAAAATCTATAACAATGGTCTCTTTTGTACCTCTATATGTTCATAAGACATATAAATACAATTTAGGTATGTATGTATTTATAGTGATATTCTGATATTTTGTGGCTTAGGGTGCTCTATATTTCACTCTCCATTCGTATGGGTCGCCATTATATATTTCCTTTTCCTTTCAAATCCGTGGATGATAAGATAACATTATTTTCCTTTTGTTTTTTGTTTTGTTTTTTTGTTTTTTGTTTTTTGTTTTTTATCTTTTTGCACTGTCTGGAGCCATTATTAGAGTATGGAGCTTAGAAAAATATGCAGACATTCCAATGTTTTGGTCCCAAGGGTTTTATTTCAAATGGAAAATGACTTATCTCAGCGTCCTCCAAGGCTACAGTACTTTGTGGGATGTGACAGAAGTTAATAACATTTTTGGGACTTTTTTTAATTAAATTATTAAAATAAAAAATTATAAATTATGAATATTTAAATTTTTTGTACGATAATTTAATCTATGTGTAATTTAAATTTTATATTTTAAAAAGAAATTTTAAAAAATTAAATTTTTAGAAAAATTAAAAAATTATGATCATTTTATTACTCAAACATCATGTATTAATGGACTTTCAAAATATATTTCTTCCTTTTAAATACACATGATTGTCAGTTTGTCACTCGTTACATAATTAAGTGTTGAAATGTGTTAGATAGGTGAGTGATTATCTCTACACCAGTTTAATTTTGACAGTTAAACCTGACTGATGCTGACTTTATATTGTTGTGTATTACTGACCGCACTCTATCACATGATATTGTTATTATTATTTTATTACAATCTTACCAACTAGTTAAACAATTTAAAAGGGAATATTACTCCACGAAATTATTATAAAAATGTTGTTTGATTGAAAGTTGTAAGCTTGTGACGTATAAATTTAATTATTTTTTTGTATGCTTCTATATAATCTCTTATTTGTTCTCGGACAAGAGCAACCCATCTTATTATTTACTTTTGCCTAACGTTGGCCCCTCATCTTAAGCAGGATAAGAGTGCAATAAGATAGGACCCAAACAAGAACAAGTGTCTATGATCACGAGCAACTTTGGCATTTTATGTTTGTTTTATTGTTTTCTTTTCCTCTGTCTGAAGTGAAAGCAACACCATCACCATCATCTCTAGATAAAATTGAATTAACAATCTCATCATCATCATCATCTTCTTCTCAAGTGCAGAATAATTTTATTATCAAATGGAATAAGGATGATGATGGGTCCATCATGGGCTTAACTCCTATATGTTCCATTTCTAATGGGTCTTATCTTTGCAGGGCTTTCCAATTTCCAATATGCATAATCAGGAAATCCAGGAATATTATTCACCATGGCATCTCTATCTATCCACGGCAGTGTAGATGGACATTAGCCATCAAATATTGCATTGAACTTGCATATTTCTGATGCTAAGGTTTTGCGCAAGATAAATAAGCACAGAAATAGTCAATTTCTTTTTCGTGGATACCTGTGGTTTTGGAGCAAGTTTTGCTGCTGATATTTTAATTAGCATACATCCTACGACAAATTGGTGGCCAACCAGTAGTGAGCAGGCTTGTTCATCCGAGTCAATGATCGTGTAAAATTCCCAAAACCAGAGACATCAATCATGTGCAAGAACATCATGTGGTAACTCAACATTCCATCCAATTATGCAGAATGAAATATAACAACATTTCATGAAATTTTGATACGAGACAAGAAAATTTCAAGGAGACTAAACATTTATGTTTCAAGCACTGACAAAAAAAATATGGCTTAAAATAAATATGCGCACAAAACATAGAACTGATGGCTTATATAAAACTGTTCTTCTTTGCAGGCTTGAGTTTATATCAACATAAAGCAGCCCGTGTCAGGTTGCTTCTATTATCTCGGCCCTGAGAGTCTGATATCAGACATGGATGCATGACTACTGCTATCGATAAGTTCAAAAGAGGAATTTTCTTTGCTTTTCCATTTGATGGAACCTGAGATAGTCCGACTAGCTGACTGAGAAGAAAATGGAGGGTCAGGGACATCACAAAGACCTTCAAGCATTTGTATCACTTTGGCCATTGGTGGTCTTAATTGCATCTCTTCTTGTATGCACCATAATGCAACTTTGATTGCAGTGACAACCCTCTCATCATCATCATCCATTTCCAATTTGCGATCGATGATTTCTTTTAGTCTTCCTTCTTCCAACATCTTGAAGGAGTAGGAGGGAAAATGGGATTTCTCCGAACTTTCTGATGGATCATAATTCTTCCTGCCTCCAATGATCTCCAGCAAGACTATGCCATAGCTATACACATCGCTCTTCTCTGATATAGGGTTGCTGGCGATCCATTCTGGTGCAAGGTAACCCCTTGTACCCCTCACTGTAGTATAAACGAGACTGTCTTCTCGATTCATCAGCTTTGCCAGACCAAAATCAGAAACTTTGGCAGTAAAGTTATCATCAAGAAGTACATTTTCAGGTTTTATATCACAGTGGACAATCTTCACCTCACACTCCTCATGGAGATAAGCCAAACCCTTCGCCATGCCTAATGCAATATTGAATCTTGTATTCCAGTCTAGCAAGGAACTTTCTTCATTATTCTTAAAGATCCATTTGTCTAGAGACCCTTTCTCCATGAACTCATAAACAAGAAGCCGGTGAGCTCCTTCTACACAGAAGCCTTTAAGCTTTACAAGATGGACATGATGAACACTCCCAATGATACTAACCTCAGCTCTAAACTCTTTTTTGCCTTGTCCAACGCCTTCCAATTTTTTGACAGCCAACTGGGTACCATCCGGCAGCATGCCTAGGTACACTGAGCCAAACCCTCCTTGGCCAACCTTCATTGAGAAATTCTTAGTTGCTCTACAAAGATCACTAAAGCTGTAACGGGCAGGCATCCCTGAAAAACTGTCCCAGAATTTGTCCTCTTCCAAGTTATGCTGAGAAAATTCCAAGAATCTATTCTTTTTGCGGTGATGCCAGATTCCCAAGCATACTAAACCAGCAATAGCAACTACAGTTGCAATGACAATGATGGCTATCAATAGGGCTTCCTTTACTCCATTACCTCCTTTTTTTGAATTTTGCGCATCTATTGAAACCTTCATATATGAAACATAACCTGGAAATCCCTGGCTGCGAGTCAAGCTTCCTAACTGATCAAACAGAAAGCACCTTCCAGTACTTTCTTCAAAGAACAGCACGATACAAGAACAGTTCCTAAGACAAGCTTCTTTGCAAGCATTTAAATTTGATTTCAACAAAGGTTTTACAAATCCAAGTGCAAAATAATCAAGTTTCTGACCAACATAGGAAAGCTCAACTGAATTCTTGGAGCCATTGCAGGTTGAGGCTACTGGAGGTTTGCAGCCAAATTGAGAATTGAGATGTGGAGGGCATTGGCACCAATTGTCAAAATAGCACACATAATATCGGTCACAAGGCTCTGGGACACTGCAGGAATTTTGTGGTATCTTAGTAGCCTCAGGTGCTACTGACCTTCCTTTCTGAAGATTATAGAACTCAATTGCCCCACCAGAACCTAATACGATAGCCCATGTTGCATTTGGATCCGAACCATCTGAAAATAAGAACTGCCAAAGCAAGACTCTATTTACATCATAGAAATTCCATGAATTTGACACCAGAGATGAAGAGTGAACCTTTCCTTTAACACTGTTATTGGTTTTCCTGCTGTCATTTGCAAGTGACCAGTAAACTTGCGGTGTTACATATCCAGCATATAAGACCAGATCACCAGACTTAATTTCAAGATAATTATTCAAGCCATTCTTATTATGAAAACTTTTAAGCACCATTCCTTCTACAAACTCCTGGCCAGGCAAAAGTGCATCGGTGGGATGGCTAAAACTCTGCCAAAGGGTACTTCCATTGTCACCAAGCAACACCAAGTTGCCCGAGTCCATAAGCTCCATAGAAGTAGCTCTTTGCCCTCCTGTATCTGTAGACCAAGCGACACCATCTCCGCGTTGCAAATAGACATTCCCCTTTTTCTCAAACACAAATTGGTCAGAATCACTGACTAATAAACCCCTATTAGCAGTCCAAACAACTTTAGCACTTTTCATATGGATAACAACTAGTAAATAAGATTGAGCATCAAGGGCTGTAAAGAAACCCAATCCAAAAATTGAATTGTTAGATAGCAGAAACATCCCCTCTTTATCAATCCAATCCATATGAGTTGCTTGGAAACCAGGATTTATGTGGCCTATAGATGGAGTACCAGAAACACTGGTTTTGAACAAAAGGAATAGGCACAGACTCAAGATCAAGATTCTAAACTGAAACAAACCCATAGTCTCTAAAACTATACCAATTCAATGAATTTAACCATCTGATTCTAACCCAACAAATCTGCTATTCAACGATTGATTCCTAGCAAGAAAATTCAAGGAGTTTTGAGTGGATTAACACTTGACAAGAAACAATTCAAAGAAAACAAATACATACAAAAAATGAATGTTTGGATTTAATTTGGTAAAGTACTCCAAGAGAGTGATACACGGCTGAAACTTGAATCAAGAAACTTCAAAAAACATTGATTTCTGATGCTTGAAGTGAAGTAGCAGCCAAAACAACAGCAAACAGATCAAAGATAGAACACCACAGTCTACAGTATTAAAAATTGACAATCTATAGTGATGAATATAAGCATGCATGGTCATGGCAATTGCAGAGAAGAGAAGAGAAGAGAGTGATCGTACAACTGTTATACAGCGAAGAAGAAAGAAGCTGACAACGATAAGCACCCACAAGAGGAAGAAACAAGAAGGTTAGAAGAAGAGCTACCCTCATACTTCTTGGTTTCAATTACAGAAACAAGTTCTTGGCCTTTTGTCGACATAAAGAGGGTGACTGAATGCTGTGTCCGTATCTTTTCGTCTCTAGTAGTTTGCATGTACACTATGAGTGTAGACGTTGTCATTTATATACACGTCTGAAAAATTGTTAGAAATCACCAATTGCTATTACTAGTACTAAAAGCCTTCAATTTATCATTTACTGGTTTTGAATTTAATTTTTTTATAAAGAAAATAGATATGAGAAAAGTTTTTAACCAGCAATTGAGATTAATAGAAATTTTTATGGCTACTAAAGGTTTAATTAGTGAGATCCAAATGTGTTATATATAATTTAAATATTTTTATGGACTAAATGTAAACTGCAGAATGCATTATGTTGTAAAGAAAAATAATATTTTTTTCTATACATTACCATTATAATTTTTTATGACCACAAAATTAGAAGGACAAAATATTTTTACAGACCACAATAAAACAGTTTGAAATATAAACTTAACCAATAAAAAAATAAAGTATATATTTGTACATTATAAATTTTGTCATTAAATATAATATATTTTGTAGGTTTATAAAAATTTAGAGAAGCTGTTGAAAGAAGTGGGCAAGAGCGGGTAAAGGATAAAGACAAAATGAAAAATGTTTGTAGCCAGTACGAAGTCAAAATCTTTATTTATTTTTTTCTTTCTTTTTTTTTTTGAAATACCACTTTTTTATTTATTTATTTTCTTCTTTTTGAACTCAACAAAACTTGCCTTGATGTCACAAACTCTCTCTTTTTCCACATTGCATTTTCCACACTTGCAAATATTCTTCCTGTCCTTCTCTTACATTTTGATTTTCGGTTGCAACTTTTGTTGTGGTGTGACCTGTTACCATCCCCTGCCTACTGCAAATAAGAGGTTAGATTATTGACAAAATAAAAAAAATAAGAGGTTTGATTTGTTTAGTTTTATTAATTTTTTAAACATGGTACAAATAATTTAATTTTTTATCATAAAAAAAAAGTAAAAAAGATGAGAAATCGAACTATACTCTTCACTCTTTGATATTTATATTTTTTACCAATTCAACTATTCATAAAACAGTTTAGTTAATCAATTAAAATACTAGGTTGATTTTTTTTTTTTAACGAATGTTGCATCAACTACTAAATTAATACTTAATTTTTTAATAAATATAATATTGGAAGTATTAGTTGTTTGTATTAATATATTTTATATTTAAAAATCATTTTGTATTAATTATAAATTTTTAAAAATTATAAATTAATGAGTTAAAATAATATTTTTGTCATAATACATATTGGTTGATGATAAATTTAAATTAATTTAATTATTCGGGTCAGTTAGCATGAATCATTTTTACCTAATTAACATTTTGAATTCGAATATAATATATATATAAAAGCGAAAAGTCAGTTGTTAAGAAATTTTTTAATCAAAACTCATCCAAAATTTAAATATTAATAGTTTAGAATAGAAAAAATATATATATTGTATGAATATACCAAAATCTCTACCAAATTTTGTATTGTTTTAAAGTTGATGAGTATGCTAACTTAAAGTTCCTGAAGATGTAGCTCGCGGACATGTAATTGTTAACTAGTTAAAACTGAGGTATGGTAAAGATCAAGACCCAAATGGCCAATTAAAGGAGCAAACATTTGAAATTATTGTCATCTCTTTTGGGTTACTGGTAGAGTTCGTCTCGTGTGCTCATCCAATGTGTTTATATATATACACATAAAGCCAATTGTAATTTTCCACAATAATTGATTATTATTATTTTTTAATAAGAAAATCATATTATTTAAAATTTAATTTTTAATAGACTGTATAATTGATGACATTTCTTTCCTTATACTTCAAAATATTTTTAGAGATGAGTTACCATTTAACTATTTCATCATTGACTATTATTGTATGTTACCTTTTATTTTTTATATTGTGAATAAAATTACAATAACACCTAAATTAATAGATTTAGATCAAAATATCTGAAATTTTATATTTTAAATTGGTAATATCTATTTTTACAGATAAAAACTGAAATTTATGATATTTTACACTTATAATTAAGATTAAAACTCTCAATTTTTTTACTACTTACGGTGGGCGGCTTATTGTGAAAGGAATCACAAACACATGAAAGATGTACAAATTCTAAATAAAATTTTTGACTATCTTTTATAAATCTATAGTGGGAGATAAGTGGTGGGAGCAGGTTAGGATATATCCTTCTTTTCTTTTTTTTTTTAATGACCAAAAAGACTTAAAAAGTTACCATCACTTGCTTCCCCTCCAATCCTTAATTTAAATTCAATACAGACAAGGGCCACATGCATTGTCTTGGCTTGACAATGATACATTTTTTGTTGTTTACTACATCAAACTGCAACTTCCATGTTTGTTCCTAGCGGTTTAATTTTACAATTATTCATCAATAACCTAGTGGTTTGAATTCAAAATTACACATCCAATAAAGTTTTAATTCGAATAAAAATAAAAATTATGATTTACCAACTGATTTTAACGGTTATTAATATTATAAAATTTAAATTTAAACAGATAATATAGTTTGATTAAAAACATATTAAGCATGGAATTTTTTTTTAATGATATTTAAAGCTCGTGAAATTTAATATAGATTTCAACCTGAGAAATTAGAAATAAATTTCTAAGCAATATCCATTTTGAACTTTTAAACTTTCTTCTTCAATATCTGTTTTTTGAACTCTTGAACTTTATTTAAATTATTCAATGTCCATTTTAGAAACTTCATTTTACACTTTTAAATTTTATCAAAAGTCTTCAATTTTATCATTATGAAGGATTGGGTAGAATCTGCTTACGTAGTATTTCATATTGCTACGTAATAAATTATACGTCACATTCTCTTATTAACATAACAACTAATAATCGAAATTCTATAGAGTATCCAAAAACCACTTTGTGCAAAAATACATATATAGTGCTTTCATTTTATGTCATCAGTTGCTTTGGGAGTTTACTAATCAAAACTCAAGCCCAGCAAGACGTTCTTTTACATCTCATGCAGTCCAAGCCCAACCCCCACATATTTTTTAATATCGTTTTTAGTTTATCCTAAAAATAATAAGTAATTTTTTTTATTCTATCCATAATCAATCCATCTAAATCAATACACACAATGATTATTCTTTTTAGTATTGTTGGTGTTTTTTTTTTTAGGAACTGGATTCAATGCCAGGGTAGGGTTGTGCAAAATCAAATTGACCTGAATATTTAATTAAAAATTGAATTGATTCAAGCTGATTCGGTTTTATTTTTTATAAATTTATAAATTTTTTATCGTAATTTACCAATATTATATAAATAGTTATAACCAAAATGTTGCACTAGGATGCTTATAACCAAATTGGTGAAACACTTATAGTAGATATATGAGGTTGTGGGTTCTCGAATCCCAGAACTTGCAACCTTTTTTTTGTAACCCTGTACGCAACAAGCATGAGAGTCAAATCAGGTTGCCTAGGCACAAAGACGCGCACGCCAACACCGTTAGACAACTAGCAAATTCTTCTTCCTATGTTTCT
This sequence comes from Mallotus nudiflorus, assembly GCA_947683625.1. Lineage (NCBI taxonomy): Eukaryota > Viridiplantae > Streptophyta > Magnoliopsida > Malpighiales > Euphorbiaceae > Mallotus > Mallotus nudiflorus. Next base: position 1,035,961 of record CANTUR010000126.1, on the reverse strand, counting down.
TATATTTTTTCCATTAGTTAGGCAATTTTCAGATAACTGACTAAATCTATGATTCTCAGATAACTGACTGAACCTACATATAATTTTAATTTTTAGTTCGATTTTAGCTTTTTGAGAAAAGAAAAAATTCAACATACCCAATGCACACATCTATATAAGCATGTCAAAAAATTATTTTCTTAAAATAAAGTATGATTTCTTTCAGACAATTGTAAGTTTTCAAGTGTATTCATTATGGTTTATTTGGATTCCAATGAAATTTTTAGGAATGTAACTAAATGATATGAAAAATGATTTTTACAAAGTATAAAATATAAATTTTTGTATTAACAAGGTGATTACAAATTCTAAGAGGAAAATAGAAAACAAAAATTGTGCTAAAACTGAAAGTTGAATTTCTTTGTTGATTGATTGACTGATTGGTGTTGATGATTAATTATGTTGTGTTTTGTTGATTGTGTTGTTCTACCAGTTACTGCCCTTATTTTTATAGCCGACAATTACTTGCAAACTACTTCTTCATTCTCTAGCTCATCAGTCTGCAACGGAAATTTCACATATTTCTACTTCATCAATTCACTGTATCAACTACTTTAACTTTCAGAATATTGTTGTATTTTCTTCTTGTTTCCTTTCGCAAGATATTTTTTATAGGTTGAGTTTTTCTAATAGTTTAAAAAAATTAAATGTTAAATCCTAACATTTAACATTTAATTTTTTTAAACTATTAGAAATATTCCACACAAGTTTGTTACAAGGCCAATCGAATATACAATTTATAAACACAGGTTAGGCTAACTAATGTTCATTTGTTTTGACATTTTGAAAATTAAACACTTTAAAAACATAATATTTTTTCAGTAGTTGATAAATAACATCAAAGAGAAAGAAATGCTTAACAAAAGTCCACTCTAAAATTAATTCATCAACAGTTCAACACTATATAGTATATGCTATATATGATTTTATTTTATTTTATTTCATTGTTTAGTAAAAAAATAAAAAAAAATAAAAAATTGTAGAATTTAGGGTTGGCCGGACGTAGGCTCTTATTTCTTAGCCTAATGGTCTTCGGTTTTTCGGGTTGCAAGTCCTAACTTAATATTATATGTGCTTGTAAGATTTTTTTAAAAGATTTTTAAGGAACTTATATTTATTCATTTTTCCTTTTTTTATGCGGGAGAGTGGGAGAAGAATCGAAACTTAATTTATTGATGTTTTGAAAAGAAGTATATCCGACTCAATTTTTTATTCATTTCCCTCTTTTTTTATAATTTCTATAAATTATTTTTTAAAATATAATTTTTGTGAATTATTGAATTGGACAAATTCAGGTGTTTTCTATTAATATATTTTAACTTATTTTACTGTAATCACAATTTAGGTTGATCTTTTTTTTTTTTGGAAATTACTTTAGGTTGATCTTATGATATAAATGTATGTATGTATATATGAACCATTTTAAATAAAAGTTAAAAAAATAAAAAATTTAAATTTATAGTGAGAAAAATTTTATTCTTTTGAAAAATTATATAATTATCACTATGTCTTAGTATTTAGCCTCACTTTAAGTTATATCACATCATTTTACATTTTTTAAATTCAGGAAAAATAACAATTAGAAATTAAATTTTATAATTTTATAAATATACAACATTCAACATTTCTTCATATTGTGATGAAAAGAGAACAAAAAAAACAATCACAAAAATTTAAAAATGAGAATTTTAAATTGAAAAAGAGAAAAAGAAGAGAAGGGGCTCTTCTAGAAAAGATTAGAAGAGAAGGACGTGGCGTAAGATTGAGTAGCGGCGGTCCCATCAAAACTTATCCAATGACCGCAGCAATTTTTTTACGTGCAAATAACCAATAAGCGTAAATAATATGAAAAACAACTAATAAAATAGTTAGACTTTTTTATCTAAAAAATATAATTTATTTTTTAATATTTAAGGATTTATGTTCTGTTTCCATTTATATTTTGTAATATATTCAATAATATTACTAACAATATATAACATAGTATTAAAATAATATGAATATTTTATGTTAAAATTATTTATTAAGTAATATATTATTTAATTAATTAAAATAAATTCAAAAAATGAAAATAAAATGTATTTTTAATTTTATAATAAATAAAAGAAATAATTTTTAAAATAAATCTATAATATTTTTAAAATTAGTTAAATAGTTAGATCAATGTTAAATCAAACCTAAAATGTAGTATCACTTTATTAATATACTAAAAAATAAAATCATAAAAAATGTAAATTATTAAATAAAAATACATTTAATCATAAAATTTTATTTTTTAATTATCGTAAATAATAAAATAATTTTTTTTTATTTATATTAAATGTATATATATCTAATGGTAATATTTAAAATACAAAATAGATATCTTATTTTTATAAATTAAATTAATAATATTTAGATAATATGTCTTAAATTTTACTATTAAACATAATACACCTATGAAACAATAATTTGCGATAAAAAAATTAATAAACCCACGTTTCCAATTCCCCGCTTCCTTGTTCGATCGGATCGGACCCGAACTCCACTTTTCATTTCAGTTTTATTTTATTTTTTTAATTATTTCAATGAATAAATAAAATAAAAACAAAACGTTATCTTTTATAAACCGTTAAGTTCGACAGAAGCAAAAAAAAAAAAATCGAACCTAAAAAAAGTGGTCCTGTCCTGTCCTAATTCCCCTCTCTCTCTCCACCTCGTCTTCCACTATTCCTTTCCCAACCCTACCCTCTCCATTTAGCGCGTGCATTGCACATTCACTTTAACCAATCTTAACACTTGACTCCCACTTCCATTGCAAAATGGACAAAGAACTGCAACAATTAATGATTGACATATGAAAATTTATGGTCTAAATTGTAAGAGCATTAAAATTATATAGTTGTTTTTATTTTTTTAAACTGAACTTATTTTTATTAGATAAACCATTAAAATATTAAAATATTAATTTTTAATAGTAAAAATTATTTTTTTAATTCATCTTTCAAATCTTGTATTAAAAAAATCATTTATATAAAGCGTTAAAATTAATAATTGAGGGAGAGGCCATGATCCTTTTTTTTTTTTTTGATTTAGAAAATTTTTTACACACCTGCACATATACATATAATTGATTTTGATCAAATATTGAATATGAAAATGTTGATGTTGAAGTTCTAGAGTGAAGTGAATAGGCTAATTGAAATTTAAAAGAAAAATTGAAAATTATAAAAAAAATAAAAATGATTTAGAAATGAATAAATATGAACAAGAACAAAAAGAAAAAAGAGAATTAAAGAGATTGAAGAGAAGATAAAATAACACACATAATTTAAAGAGTTAGGTTTCTCAATGAATTTATATTTGCATCTAACTTATCACAAAATTAGGATTTTCAATCACGTACATCAATTTTATTCATAAAATTGATTATAAGATGGTGTTTTCAATGGCACACCCCAAATCTTACAACAATAAGTTCTACATGCTCACTTAAAATCTTTTATCAAGTATTTTTTAGATTCACACTCAGAACCTATTTTCAAGTTTCATACTTGAATTTTTTTCACAAATGTTTTCAAGGTTAATGCACAACCTTTTATAATCAAAGTGTTTTTACAAGGCAGAACGCTAACTTAATGTTGATTGATCTCCACTACTCGCTTCTTAACCATAAAAAATGGTAAATAAAAAAATCCTATAAACTAAACACACACCCAACTCTTATAAGAAGGGTAAATACAAACTAAATAAGAGTTAGTTTAGAAGAAATGAATATATAAAGGAAATGTGAAAGAAACTAAGTTTGGCTCCATAAATTTTCATAATAAATTTGTTCCACCAACCCTCTAACTTATCAAATGAGGTTTCAAGTTTGTTTTAGGGCAAAAAAAAAACAAACTAACTTTTAGTCATTTTTGCAATTTAATAATGACATTTCAAACTTGTCATATTAAAATATATATTATGTTATTTTGGCAAGTCGAAGCACCTACCAATAACTGGTGAAATGGTTGCTTGCATGTCAGGCGAGTGTTGGATTATTAATCTACATCAGATGTATTTTAATCCATGTTAAAAGGGTGTGTTTTTACATTAGAATGAACTTAGCCAAAAGGTGCATTTTTACATATTGAAATAATAAAAAAAATATCATGATATTTTTCTAAGTCCCTACCTTATATCTTACAACAACAACCATGAAAGTACTTGTCATGACCCAAACCCGGGAGTTATGACCAATACTAGGCAATGAGAATTCGTAAAAATCCGAATCCCGTAGCAACCCTTAAAATAAAAGCTCAAGATAACATAAATATGAACATTACTTAGAATTAAAATTTTTTAAATCAAAAGGAAATCTCTCTCTCTCTCTCTCTCTCTCTCTCTCTCTCTCTATATATATATATATATATATATATATATATATATATATATATATATATATATATATATATATATTAATTATAATAAAATATTTTACAATATTCAGAATACAACCATAAAAAATTACAATCATAAAATACATCAAGTATGTAATACTACTACAATGTTTAACAATATAAGGAAATGATAATTAAAATTTACATAGATCAGTCGGAGAGGAAAGGGTTCGGTGAAAAGAAATAGTATGGGAAGTTTGATAGGAAGAATCCTGAAAAAATATTTGAGGGGGGTCAGACCTCATTGAGTGAATCATTATTATATATATGCATGCAACCTAAGAATACAAACATTTAAGTATCAATATAATAATATTTATATACTTATATTTATTTTAATTTACAAATACATTTCATACAGATACTTGAAATCACATTTTTGATAAACAAATAAACACAATAATATTTAGGTGGAGGATCGAAACAGAATCCTAAAATATTCCACTACCTTGATCACTAAACCTCAATAGCCAACAGGCTCACTTAATTCCAAAAATATTTCTCTTCTCAATTTTTGGCAATAGTCTGACCCTGAGATACTAAGTCAATTGAACTCCCGTAATCTCACTGCCATCATGATTGGCCCTGAGACACTAGGTCAATCGAGCTCCCGCAATCATACTATTCTCTCACCACAAATCTGAATAATCAATTAATCATATCTCAAATCAATAAATTTATGGCCTAACATTTAACGTACTACTGCGCAACAACCTTAGTGTAATCCACTTGGTGACACGTTCTACAACTATCATTCAAAATAACATTTAATAAATAAAATAATAAAATAATATATTAAATATGAACAACATCCAATTTTATACAAATAAATATTCAATTTAATATATATGCAAACATAGCACAATGAAATTCATATTTATTAAAAAGTGTGGATGCTAAAATATTTTTACATGCAATGCATACATATAATAATAATTCACAGTTCGAGTGCACTTCTCTATTCCGGTTTGGTTTGTCCGGTCTGATAGGCTTAGCTCATGGTTTAGCTAAGGAAAAATAATACTAATAATGATATTAGAATTAAATTCCTAATTTTATACATCTAGAATTTCTAAAGAACAACTCGATTAAAACTCAAAACTTAGGACTGACCCAATGTCACGTTTTACGAGAAATCTATCGAAAATTCGATAAAATCTTCTTTGTAAAATGAACATTTCTCTACAAAATTAGAGTCGATCCTACATACAAACACACTTCAAAATATTCACAAAATTCAACTTCTTGGGTTGAGCCCCTGAACTACAATTATTGTCCAACCGAGAACTAACATAATCCACTAATAAATAAATAATATAAATCCTAATTATTCACCAAAAATCATAAAAATTCATTAAATATCACAAATCAATTTATTTATATAATGAAAGTATAAAAGATATTTATTTCCAAAATAAATAATAAAATTCTCATTTATAATTAAATTCCATTGTTTAAATATATTCTTCCAATATTCAAAATTAACTAGCATTAATTACAATTAATTAATTAAATTGCTAAAGTATAATAAAAATAACCAAAAACTTATTTAAACTTAAAAATAATAAATAAAATTATTATTCATATATTTTTCTGAAAATTACTAATAATTAACTAAAAATAGGAAATAAATTATAAAAATTATTTTAATGCCATTTATTACTCAAATTCTATCAAAAACATAATAATTTAAATTAAAATATAAAAATTACTAATTTATACTAATTTTTTCAAAAATTCATTTTTCAAATAAACATTCAAAAATTCATAATAAAAATTCTACACATAAGTTCAATAAACTTCCTTCACAAAACTTGTTCAAACTAATTAGTAAAATTTATTAAAAATATAATCTTTCCAACCTCAAAACAATGTTGGAACAGTAACTCCGAGCCCGAAATAGTGCCATTTCGAAAATAATTTCTAAAATTAAATCTAAATACATATTTGGAAAGCTCATAACCTCTACAACAATAATCTAAAATCAATTTGACATAAATTAACCTAATTCAAACTCAATTGCACAAAATTCACAAAATTAACCTAAACATAAATTCACAAAATTGAGAGACTAACCAAAGTTGAAAATTAAAATTGATTGAGGCCTTAAGAAGCCTAGAGGATGCACTTCCATTTGAGATCAACGTTAGCTCCCATCATCACCAGAAACATCTTTAGTAAGGGGAAGAAGATCCGACAACGTGAGGAAAGAGGGAGATGAGGAAGGAACAGAGGAGGGGAAGGAGGTGGCAGGGCTGTTGTTGGTTGATGGTGGCAGTGTCAGGCAGTGATCAGTGGTGGCGAGGTGGTTGAGCAGGTGATGATGGTGCTGTCGGGCGTGGGGAAGAGAAGAGAAAAGAAAAGGAAGAAAGGAAGAAGGAGGGAAGGAGAGAGGGAGAAGGAAAAAAATGCTTATATATATATATATAAAGAGGGAGAGGAGGAAGGAACAGAGGAGGGGAAGGAGGTGGCGGGGCTGTTGTTGGTTGATGGTAGCAGAGTCAGGTAGTGATCGGTGGTGGCAAGGTGCTTGAGCAGGTGGTGGTGGTGCTGTCAGGCATGGGGAAGAGAAGAGAAAAGAAAAGGAAGAAAGGAAGAAGGAGGGAAGGAAAAAGGGAGAAGGAAAAAAAATGCTTATATATATATAATAATAATAATAATAATAATAATAATAATAATAATAATAATAATAATAATAATAATAATAATAATAATAATAATAATAATAATAATAATAATAATAATAATAATAGCTTTTAAATTAAAAGTTAATATTCTAATATTTAAAACCTAAATATCTCCAAATTAATTACATACTAACAATTAATCAATAGTTTATATAAATAATAAAATTATTAATAATAAAATAATAATATTTAACACCAAAATTCAAATTTAATCACACTAATAATCAAATATCATAATTTAATGAAATAATTATTAACACTGCAAATCTAAGAAATGTAACTTTATAATTTATAAAAATTCAAGTTATAATAGTCTTCCCCCTTACAAAAATTCATCCTTGAATTTTAAATAAAAAGAATTGAATATAAGAATTCATCGAGGAAAAAGGTAAGGGTAAGCCACTTGCATCTCAGCCTTGGTCTTCCACGTGTGCTCCTCCATGTTGGTGCTCCTCCACAAGACTTTGACCATTGAAATTTTTTTCGAACGCAACTGTCAAACATGATAGTCAACAATAGCCACTGGTTCTTCCTTGTGCTTTTTCAAGTGCAATTCCTAGATCATGAGTAGGATAGTTCTGCTCGTGCTTCTTCAAGAGTCTGGAAGCATAAGCCACTACCCTTCCATTACACAACCTAGGCCAACTCTAGAAGCATCAAAATATATAGTGAACTTATCTACTCCATTAGGAAAAGTCAACACTGGAGCTATAGTAAACGTCTCCTTTAACAGTTAGAAATTATTCTCACATGCATCTGACCATATAAACTTCATATTCTTTTGAGTCGGGTAGGTCAAAGGTACTATAATTCCTAAGAAATCCTTTATAAATTTCCTATAGTACCCAGCCAAACCCAAAAAACTCTAAATCTCAGTAAATATGGTTGGTCTCAGCCACTCAGACACTGCTTCAATCTTCTATGGATTAACCTAAATACCATCCTTAGACACTACATGCCTAAGGAATGCTACACTCTTTAACCAAAAATCACACTTCAAGAATTTAGCATTGTAGATGGCAAGGTTTAGCACACACCTAAGATTTTAACAACTGTGACACTGTTTGGGCTCAGGGCCCTAGGGAACATACTACTATGTCACAAAGACATAGCGTGGAGATGAGGAGTCACCACCAGGGTAATAACTAGGACAAATTGAAAAGTGGTACTCGATTCTCTAAAAGAAAGCTAGAACCACAACTAGGAGTTTCTGGGAATGAAATACTAACTTCTTGTAGTCTCGTGTTCATTTAGAATTACTTTATGAATTACTATCTTATTCTCTAATTATATGCAATTTTATTTAAACCTAAATTAAACATCCATCTAAACCAAAAAAGGCAATAAGTCATAAAATTACATGTAAAAATTGCATACAAAAGGCAGCATCCCTAAGTATAAACTAGGTTAATTTTTAAAAGTTAGCTAATTCTATATATTTTTATTTACAAGTGAAATGGACTAGAAAAAGACCTACATTTTTAATTAATTTTAGTAAGCTTAAGTCTATTTATTTTAATTTAACTAAAGGAATAGTCCTAAGTCTACCAAATTTTAAAGAAGAAATTAAATTAATAAGTGGGCCTAAGTCTAACTTGATTTTATTTGAATGAAATATGGGCTTAATTCTATTCATTTTAAAAGAAATAAATTTAATGAACTAAACTATATCTAAATAGATTTTAATTAACTATAAATGGGCCTAAAGTATAAATTGTTTTCAAAAGAAAAATAAAATGCTTTATTGGGTTGGGATAAAATCTGAATTTTAATTAAAATATACCTAAGTCTAATTAACCTAATGGGCCTAAATTGATTTTAATTAAGTAACCTAAACCATTTTTAAACCTATTTTTTTATTTAGTGGGTTTGGACCTATTGTGGGCTTAGGGCCCAAAGAACTAAAAGATCCAAAAATAAAACCCAAACAAAAATAAATCATAACAAAATCATATCAAGCACATGATTTATGTGATTTTCTTAAAAAAATCCTAAATCAATTTACATGCAACCCTAAATTAATCTAAATCCATCATTGATTTTAATTGGTTTTTACCCAATTGAACTTAAATTACTAATCAATTTTAGTGCAAAGAATATAAAATTATACTATTTCCCATTAATGGGACAATTACAAACTACTGTGCATAAATTAAAATTAAATTAATTACAACCCAAAATAAAAGCAAATTAAAAGAACGCAGAAATCATTAATCCTAAATCCTATGGGGGTTTTACAGATCTTAATACATGGCATTCTATGGATTTTTCCAATGGTCACTGCCCAAAATCACATACCTACAACCTCATTCCCAGAGCATCATAGAGGAAGAATCAAAAACAAAAAACAAAACAAAACCAAAAAAAGTTAATCAATAAATATTCAATCAATAATTAAAAATAAAGAAATTAAATTAAAAATAAATAAAAAGACAGAGAGAAGGAGAGAATGCTGTGCAGTGCAATTTAATGGCCCCTCAGAGTATTTTCACCATTTTTTGGAGTTGACAGTGTTGATTTCTTGATTCTCTAGACTTTGAGAATGAAAAGGATGTGGTTTTTTTTTTGTAGGTTTCCTTAGGATAAAAAACAAAAATGGCTATGGCATTCTATGCAGTAAAATTAGGATTTTTTTTATTTTCTCCCATAGACCCAAAATGCTTTTTCTCTCAATTTTTTGTGCAGCTCCTCTCCCTCCCAAAAAAGGCCTTCAATTGCAAAATTCTCTCTCTACTTTTAAAGCCGCCCGAAGCCAACTTCCCCTGCGTGATTGTAGGGGAGTTACATAATATTGGGGATGAGAACATGAGGCTCTCTATAGATTTTTCTTTTAAAATTTGAAATCTCAAAGAGATCAGTGAGATATTTATCTTTGAAAAAGTCTTCCAAGGTGTGACACATGGAATCTAGACCAATAAAAAATTAAAAAGACGTAATTTTTTTTTGCGAAAATTGATATTCGAAAATGTCGATGGAGCCCGAGTAATGCCGATCGAGCCTGTGCAAACTGATGCCTGTAATGCCAACTGACCCTGCATAATGCCGAATGAGCCTACGTAATGCCGATTGAGCCTACGATGCTGATCGAGCCAATCAAGCCTATAATGCCGATCGAGCCAATCAAGCCCGTAATGCTGACTGACATTCCACTTCGCTGATCGTTCCGGTTCAGGGATGAGCAGGTGAATTTATTTTAAAACCTAGCCGATCGGTTTAGTTCAATAAAATTTTTTAAATTAACAAATAAAACCATAAAAAGGCTCTTAGAAGTTTCTAATTTTTGTAATCAAAACCCTGAAAAATCAATTTTGCAAATAAAAACTTAAAATGTGGTAATTTAGTCCTTAGAATCATAAAAATCGACACTGGAGGTCAATTCTCAATCAGATATTCATTATAGGGGCTTTCGTCGTATGGGTGCACAATAGTATCCCGAAATTGGGTGCTTACAGTTGCCCCCTTTTATCGCTGTTTATTTGACAAATTGTGGCAAAGCAGTAGTAGCACACAATTTCAAAAGAAAGAATTAGGGGACTTTATTGTCTCCTAATTAAGATGTTGATGCTTAAATTGTTGTGCAATTTTAAGCAAAATGTGGTGTTTGACATGCTTCACTAAATTGCCTGCAGAATGTCTAGTGAATTGATGCATTTTGCTATATTCTTCATGGGATGTCTAGCAACTTATGATATGAAAATATGCTATAGTTCCTGTAGAACGTCTAGCAATAATACCATAACTATTGTGTTGTGTCTGGTAAACTGCACTATATTCCCTTTGGAACGTTTAGTGATAATAAATTTTATTGTATTCCCTGTGGGACATTCAATGAAATGAATGCGATGACCCTCGCTATATTCCCTATGGGATGTCTAGCGAGCTTTGAAAATAGTGTTGTAGTTCCTGTGGAATGTCTAGCGATTTAAAATCCACATATTCACTGTGAGATGTCTAGTGATAGCACCATAATAACCGTGTAGTGTTTGGTGGTAAAAAGTTTAAAAAAGGTTAGTTATAACCATTATTGAAGCATATAACATGTGGAATTTGAAATTCATGTTATGACTATTGTGCAGCACATAACATGATAATTTTGAATATTTGTGTTTCAACTACTATGTAACATAAAATGAATTTTAACATTTGATTGAAATAATGCATGTAGAAATGCAAAGTTGAATTTTGTAATATTCTATATTTTGTACTTTCACAGACAATTTAGAATAAATACAGACACAATTAATAATACATTATTAGTTGATTACATGAGTTGAATGAATTATTTAGGAATTAAATCCTAATTAAAATGCAATTATGGATGAAATTGCAAAGAATGAATTTGATTTTAAATGGAATAAAGTTCTAAGGATCAAAATGGATATTTTCCATTTTAATAAAAGCTTTATCTCCTTATTTTTTTGATTGCTTTCATTCCCTTTTGTCGATTCTTTCAAATTTTTTCTTTTCTTTTCACTTGATTTTCCTCCTTTGATTTCTTGCTTGTTTGAAGTCTGATTCACGAACCGTCTGATCCTATGGCTAACCCATAATATGGATTACATGAGGGAGTAGAGATTCCAGCTGACCCAGCCATCGTGCTTCTCCATTTTCCTGGGAATAACCTCAAACTTTGGGAGGGTTCTACTTTGCTTCCTTTGACCCATCTTCACCTTCATAGGTGCACGGACGTGGGTAATGAGGTAATATTCCCTCATTTTTATTTATTTTCCTAGTAGTTGATGAAGTTCATGGGCTATTTTTTTCATAGCTTGTGAATTATTCCATAAGCTACCAGGGGATGTTGTATAGCTAGTTTGGGCCTTCGGGTTCAAACGATTTATCGCTAGGCTTCCGACTACTTGAGGGAGGTCTGATCATTATTCCCTATTTACTTTGATTGAGTGATGGATGGATATTACCCACACATTCCATACTCAGGTAGGCAATTTGACCATTTCACCCATGAGTTTCTCAACTATCACCAGGATCGCCTTCGGAGGGACTCCCATTTCCTTTGACATTAGTTACTGCAGTCTCGTCGAGCATACATGGAGTCAGTATGTGTGAGTCTCCCCCTGATGCAAAGATGGGGCTCTTCCCATCCAGTGAGTGTTAGGAATACTCTGTAGACCTATCGCGATCAACTGAACACTGTCGAGTGGGACCTGGTAAGAAACAAAATCATTAGTACTTAATGACTTAATATAAGTTAAAATTAATTAATCCTAATTTTGTAGATCTATTCTAATTGGTTGGAGGGAGCTGATGACATTTAATGATATGATTTCATGGATGCCACAGTATGACTTGAGGAGATGAGGGTTCTGCTCCCTGGTTATGGCTGTTGGATGTGGTATTTGGGAGAACGGGTATATTGGTGGTGCTCTAGACCTTCCCGATGCTGTATTCCTATTGTTGTGCCCCTCTCGATGCTTTATTGTTCCAAGTTGATAGGTTCAGAGTTGAGGGAGGCATTACAGGGTTATGACGCTATGATTTTTCTAGAGCAGTCCCTTCATTACCAATAGTTTGTCCATGAGATCCTCTTGGAGCAGGTTCCTATTGATCAGGCTAAGGTAACTTCTAATCATTTCTTTTCTGGAACTCTCTAATCATTTATTCTTTTCTCATAATTTTCTTTTCAAAGATTGAGTAGTTCGCTCCCCTACTGATGAAGTGATGGAGGAGGCAGCCGAGGCTGATAAGGGGTTTAAGATTATGTAGGAGAGTTAGGTTACCCTTGAGCCTAAGATTGTAATTGAGGTCCTCAAGCCCAGTCCTTGCCATGCACAACACATATTTTTAGTCCTTGCCAAGCCCAGTCCCTTGAGCCTAATATTAGGACTAACCGTAAGGGTGCTTTTACCGGTGCTGTTTTTAGTGTTGTCTCTCTTCTGAATAGATCAATGTTTTATTAGGCCCCTACTATTTAGACTCTAGTTGAGCAGCATATGCATTTTAGTAATACTCAATGCCCCAGCTAATACATCTCATGTGAATTTTCATGATTTACTTCTTGTTTTACCTATACACTTGGTATTAATGTTAGTACAATTTCGGAAAATAGGTCCCTCAGACACAGGTAGAGTATTTGTATGAACTTGCCTTGTCTCAAAGGTTATTTACTATGTAGGTCACAGATAGTTGGCGAGTAAGTATATATACACTTATTATGCAAATTTATGTATGGTGTGCATGAAGCGCATATGATATAATGCTTCCTATATTTGCAGAGTTATTCACAGGATTTGGAGTAGGAGATTGAGATGCTTCACCGGTGGCTTACTGACTCAGGCCTTGACCCCTATAGTGCTGGTACTTTATCTGCTAGACCTCTAGATACCTATCATTGTAATGACCTTAGTAAAGGATGGAGCCCATGGCCTAATTCTGGAGCTTGGAATGATTGATTCCAGGCTATTTTCTATTTTGTAGTTAGGACAAGCTATCTTTTATACTGCTCTATTTCAAACTTCCCTTTCCTAAAATTAGACTTGGATGAATAAATGATCCTAAGTAAGTTAATTATTTTTTTAGAATAAACATATATTTATCTCTTACTCATCATCTAAACTTTGAATATATATATATATATATCCCTCGCTCTCTCTCTCTTATATCTCCCATCCTTATCTAATTATTAGGAAAAGTCAATCTGAATCCCATTCAACTTCAGTCTCTACCCTTATATAAGAACTTGAAAGGAAAACTTGTCTTATCATTCTTTTCTTTGCTCTTTTCATCATGATTCAAGCTTCCCTCCACCTAATGAAGAAATTTCTCAAGAGCCTTAATAGTGATGATTGGAACAAGCTTCAACCCTTCCATGTCAAGCCTTTAAAATCTCTTTAACATCTGAAGATAAATGACAACTTGTTGCATGCTGCTGTAACTTTTTGAAGTCTAAAAGACCATGTCTTAAGATTCAATGGTCAAGAACTATGTCCCCTGATTGAAGAATTTGCTATCATTTTATGATATCCATCTAATTCTACTGCTGTTATTGCCTTACCCAATTTAGCTATGTAATTCCTAACCAAACTCATTGCCTTCTTTGATATGCCCCCATATGATGTCCATCTTCTTGCACATAACTCTGAAACTATTAGTCTGCCTTCTTTAATCATTATATATGAGACCAAGGATAGGAATAGTGCTTTATGGATCAGAACTATTGCCTTTTGCCTTTATGCTCAGTTCTTATTGGTCTCTATCCATTGAGATGTTGAGACCGTTATTGGGTTGGACAACTTTAAGACCCATCATTGTCTTTCGGGCAGTTTACTTCTTCTTCAAGTGTGTATGCTTTTTTTACCTTAACTTTTGCCTAAGCTACCCTTTCGGGTTTTCAACTTAGTAGGTTTGCCCTAACTTTAGCCTAAGTCACCCTTTTCAGGTTTTCAACTTAGCAGGCTTCTCATTTATTTCTTTTTTTTTCTTTTCAGATATAGTTGTAAGAGAAATTGAACTTGCTTATTGCCCTTGCCAATCCTTTATCTTATCAGCCTTATCAATTGCGATCTCGACCCTTGAAGATGAAGAACAAGTACACTATAAACCATTGGATTGATTAAATGAGGGGCATCACTAATATTGAGGTTACATGGTAGAGGGTGAAGTTTATGACTCTTGATTTATATGATCATTGTGTTCCCATCTTGGGCTTGTGCTTTTTGACCTTCATTTCCCCTTCACATCTTTATTGCTAGTATGGTTGCTCGCAATTCATTATTATTTTACTACTTGATTTTAAAGGCTTCCCTCTTAGATAGGACTTTCTAGATATGGTCACGGACTTATGGCCTCACAGGACTCTTGAGCGCAACATATCTTTGAATGTTGATAGAGCTATTGATGATAACTACAAGACTTGGGTTATGATACAAGCTACAGAGCCACCCAGATTTTCCAGATACAAGAGGACCCAAGCTTTACATGATGAGTCTCAGAAGAAGAAATATAGGCCCCACTAGAATAAAATGGTCTTAGAGAGCTAGTCTTAATCTTTTATATTCTATTTTCCTTTCTAGTGCTTATATATTATAAATAAGATAGAACATGCAATGTCATAACAAAATTTTAATTTCAATAAGATTCATTAATTAGGATAAAAATGAGTACATTTGCTATATCACATGACATAACTTTTGTTATTAGCTAGTCCTTTCGGATTTTCTAATTGAATATTTTTTGCTCTCATTTTATTTCCCTAATTTTTGTCTGACCGACTCTTTGTGGGTTTTCTAATCAGTAGGACCTCTTTTTATTTTATTTTATTTCTTAATTTTTGCCTGCAACCCCTTTATGGGTTTTCTGAACAATGGGAATGTCCTAATTTTTGCCTGACTAGCCTTTTCAGGTTTTCTAGTCAGTGAACTTTTATTTTCTTTATACTACTTCTATTTATTTTTATAAATAGTATTTCTTGAGGTGATCCAGGTTAATAGGCTCCATGAACTCATTCCCTTCAAGATCAGATATCTTGGCGGCTCCTTTTCGCAAAACTGACTTGACTAGGTATGGTCCTTTCCAGTTTGGTCTTAACTTTCCTCTTGGATCGAACACCATTGCTCCAGATTGTTTTAGTACCATATCCTTAGCTTTTATCTTCCCCAACTTTACCTTCTTGTTAAATGCCCTTGTTATACTCTTCTGATATATCTGGGTATAAAATAAAGCATTCATCCTCTTCTCATCCAGAGACACTAGATGATCATATCTTTTTCATGCCTATTCACTCTCGGTTATTTTGGCCTCCGTAACTACTCTTAGAGACTTGATCTCAGTTTCTATTAGCAAAATTGCTTCATAATTGTACACTAAGAAGAATGGAGTTTGGCCTATGGTAGTTTTAGCTATAGTTCTATATTCCCATAAGGCAAAAAGAAGAAGCTCAGACCAATCCTTGTAAGTTTTGACCATCTTAGAGATGATTTTCTTGATATTTTTATTTACTGCTTCCACTGCTTCATTAGCTTGAGGGCGATATGGTGAAGACTTATGATGCTCGATCCCATACTTCTACAATAACTCTATCATTTCTGCTTGAAATTGAACCCCATTGTCTGTCACTACATGATGTGGAACCCCATATCTACAAATGAGATTCTTCTCGATAAATCGGGCCATCTGTTTTACCTTTAGAGCATTGAGAGACTCAGCCTCTACCCATCTAGAAAAGTAATCAATTGCCACAACTATGTACTTATGCCCATTAGATGCTGTTGGCCTTATTTCTCCTATAATATTAATTCCCCACGCCGTAAAAGGCCAAGGAGATGATAAATTATTCAGCACCATTAGAGGAAGGTGGTTGAGGTTCCCATAGATCTGACACTGATGGCATTGTCTCGCAATTCCAACACAATCCTTTTCCATGCTCATCCAGGAGTACCCTGTCTGATTATCTTCTTTACTAGGATTATCCCATTCGTGTGAGAACCACAAGCTCCTGCATGAACCTCTTTCATCACCTCTTCCACTTCATCTTTCTTGAGACATCTGATTTGCATTCCATTCGACATTCTCTTATACAACACCCTATTGTGACTTAAAAAATTACGTGCAAGAACACATAGGGCATATCTTTCTTTTGAAGTGGCCTCATTTGGATATTTTCCTTCCTCAATGAACCTCTGAACATTATAAAACCATGGCTTCTCTTGAGGCTTTATCTGAATTCCCATAATCTACTCACCCCTATAACATAGAGCCTTTGATTTCATGATCACTAATGGCCTCATAGTCAACCCAATCATACTATCCCACATTGAAGAGAGTGTTGACAGTGCATTGCCATCTTTGATTACCATCTCTTGATAGATGGACAAAGAGACACTTAGTGAAATTCTTTGTTAAAGCTTTCAAATAGCAAATGTAGGGTTTCAAATTTTCCTCTTTCACTTCCCATTCCTCATTAGCCTGGCTGATAACCAACATAGAATCCCCGTATACTAATAACTCCTTTGCTCCAGCTACCATCATCGCTTCTACTCCATGAATGCATGCTTTATACTCAGCCATATTATTGGTTACTTTTAAAATCCAGCTTCTTGGCCATTGGTATGATTTCTCCCTCTAGCGTGATAAGGATCACTCCTAACCCGGCTCCTTTGTTGTTTACTACACTATCAAAATAAAGCTTCAATTCTCGATGCTCTACAAATGCTAAATTCTCATCTGGGAATTCTAGGCTCCACTATTCATCACCCTCTACTGTATTTTGAGCTAAGAATTTTTGCTATTTCCTTTCCCTTAATAACCTTCGTGGTAATGTACTCTATATTAAATTTAGTTAGGAGAATGATCCATCGAGACATCCTTCCTGTTAGAGCAGGTGCCTGTAGTAAGTATCATAAGGGGTCTATTTTCGAAATGGCTTGAACCCTATAAGACTGAAAGTAATGCCTCAATTTCCTTATTTCCTAGATTATTATTAAACATGTATTCTCCACCAAATCATACTTTTCTTCATATGGCAGGAACTTTTTGCTGAGGTAATAATGTCATGACCCAAAACAGGGGCCATGATCGGCGCTAGGGAACGGGAATTCTTTTGAATCCAGAACCCGTAGTAAGCCTAAAAATAAAATAAAACATAAAATAATAATAATAACAACACTTAATGCAGCGGAAAATAAAATCATAAATATCAAAATAATAATCCACCACGGGATTTAAATCAAATCCATATTTCATATATAAATAAATCCTTTAATACAAGTTTCAGTTCAAATATTTAAAGTATATATCTTTCACAGATATATTGCATAAAACCCATAATTTATTTACAACTACTGCAGTGTCTATATTATAAAAATAAAACTCAAATTAGCAGTTTACATAGTAAAGCTGGGGCGAAAGAAATTCGGCGTACAGGCCTGCTACTGAGGTCTGAGGAAGATGACTCTCCTAAAAAATAGTCAACGGAGGGGAGTCAGACCTCACTGAGTGAATTACTATAATATATATACATGCATACTAAATGCCAATGCACACAGTCAAAAGTATATATAGTATGTATGTATACAAGCAATTACACACAAATGCAATAAAAATCATTTAATATATTTTTATTAAAAATCACAGTTTATGAAGGATCAAATAGAACCCTAGAACATCGCAACCTCAAACAGTGTTACACAAAACTCTAGCCATACAGGCTCACTTATTCCAAATATGTTCACTTGATCCATTTGGACAGTAGACTGGCCCCGAGACACTAAGTCAACCGAGCTCCAGCAGTCTGACTGTCAGTGTGATTGGCCCCGAGACACTTGATCAACCGAGTTCCCGCAATCACACTCCCAAATCATATCACACATCAGAAAAATCAAATCCAATCAATATCCTCAAACTGGTTAGTAATATAGCCTAAATGCTATAAGCGTACCGGTACGTACTCGGTCCTAGTGCTGCCCACTAGGTAGCATGTTCTATTGATATCCTTCATTAAAATATAAAACATACATTCATAAAAGTAAATGATGCATGAATTGAATAAAATGACGATATAAACTATATATATATACTAGAAATATACTAAAATTAAATCAGGTATATTTCGAGTATATATATACGTTAAATAAATCCAATATAATTGTATAAACTAAATATATATTTAAAAACATTTTAAATATAAATGTTTAATAAAGCATGCATATAATTTAAGATATACCAAAATAAACCAAAAATAAACTAAAAATAAACTGAAGTACTAATCAAATTATTTATGCATATTTAATCAAAATAAAACATACATTTCTAAATCATGCACCCTAAAACATATATATATATATATATAATAGTAACTCACACTTAGTGCGCTCCTCGAGATGGGTCCGACGGACCTGGTCCACTAGGTCTTGGTCTCGGTGCAAATAAACAAACAATAATAACAGACATCAGAATAAACCTAACAGAAAATCCTAGAAACTCAATCTAGAATATTAAACACAGAATCAGAATTCGATCAGATATCACGTTTTACGAGAATTCTATCAAAAATTCGACAGACCTCCCCTGTAAAACGGACATCTCTCTACTTAAAGAGTAGAGCTGGCCCTGCAAAGAAACACACTTCAAAAAATAAACACAGAAACACATCCACAAACCCCTCGGTCGGACTCCAAACTACAGTCTACCGACCGGGGTTCACAATTCACAGAATAATTATGAAAATACCAAAAATGCCCTTATAACATAAAAATACATTTTATAAATAGAAATTACTTAATTAACCCTAAAACACAGTAAAAACCGATAAAAACTCATTTTATTAGAAAAATCGTATATTATATATATAATTGAAAATAATTTACAAAAAATAGTTTTAATTAGTTAAAAATACTAAATAATTTGTAGAAATCATTTTTATACCCTAAATAACTATTAAAACCAATTTAATTACATTTTTAGCCAATTTAGGGTAAAATTACCAAAATACCCCTATATATATAAATTTATCTAAAATTAATCAAAAATTCACCAAAAATAGTGTAATTATCCAAAAATTAATTTTCTCAACATATTTATCAATAATATCAATAATTAAACTCAATTAACTAATTAATTTCAATTAAAAACACAATTAACCTAATTTTTCAAAATTACATAAATTAATTAAATTCAAAATAAATACATAGAAATTCATAAAAATTCCAAATAAATTCCTATAATTCATTTTAACACCTATATTTATCATAAAACACAATTTCATAATTTAATTAATTAATTTTCAAAAATTAGAAGATAATAATAAAATATTCAAAAATACCCAAAAATCAAAATAAACTCCAAAAATTCTACAAAAATTCAAACATGAAGATTAAGCTACTAGGATCAACATTTGTTAAGGGATTTTTCATGAATCGATCAATTGAAGCTCAAAAAAAAAATCAAGAAGCTATAATGGCCGAATTGAAAAATTGAGAAAAACCATACCAAATCAAGTTTTAAGCTCAAACAAAGCTTGGAATCATCTTCTATGGCTTCAAGGGAGTCCAACGACACTAGAAGCAAGGAATTTGGTGGCCGGAATAGCGAGGGAGGAAGAAAATGCAACTTTCGACTTTCTGGCGATAATAGAGGCAAACGGCGCCGGAGAAGAGAAGGAAAGGTGGCGGAGCTGCTGGTTGGGAAGGGCGGAGCTGCTGGCGGCACATCGACAGCCTGAGAATGGAAGTAGCAGCGGTGAGGGTGATGGAAATCGATCGGGAAGAAGGGGAGGGGAAGAATGGCAAAAATGTAATTTTTGTTAAATAATAAGTATATATATATATATATATATATATATTCACACTATACATTAAAATAATATAAACCCCCACACATTAAATATACACCACACACATATAATTTAATATTTTAATAATTTATACACACTAAAAAAATATAATTAAATAATGTTAAAACTAATAATAAATAATAAAAAAATATTAGGGTAATTATTTAAACCCTAGTTAAATAAATAAATATACACATGCTTTATTTAGTATTTTAAAAGTACATATGAGTTCATGCAAATATGGAAATCTATTTAAAATAATTAATAATAAATAATTTACGTATCAATTTCCTCGAAAGTGCAAGTCCTGGGAAAAATTTACGTAAAGTACTTAAAATAATATAAAATAATTAAAATTAGCTTTAATTAAATAATAAACTCATAAATATCCTAATTATACACAAAAATTATTAACACTGCATATCCCGATGCAGTATAAAAATATTTAAAAACACTGGATATTACAAATAAATTGCATGCTCTATCCCATCTAGCCCTTCTTGTGCTAACATTGCCCCCATTGCCTTTTCTTCTAGAACCCAATATAAGATTAAGGGTTTACCTAGCCTCGGTGGTTTAAGTATAGGTGGATTAGTGAGATACTCCTTTATCTTATTAAAGGCCATTTGACAGTCATCATTCCACTCTACAGGTTGATCTTTTCTCAGAAGCTTGAAGATTTGGTCACAAACATTAATAAGCCTTGCAATGAACCTACTAATATATTGTAACCTACCTATGAACTGTCTCACATCTTTCTCTATCCTTGGTGATGGCATTTCCTGAATGGCTTTCACTTTATTTGGATCCACTTTGATTCCTCTACTACTAACTATATGCCTCATCAACTTCCCTGAAGTAACTCTAAAAATGCATTTCTTTGGGTTGAGTCTTAAACTATACCTCTCAATGTGTTCTAAGAATATGTCCAGTGCTTTAAAATTCCCCTCTTTGGTTTCTGACTTAACCATTATATCATCTACATATACTTACACTTCCTTATGCATCATGTCATGGAAAAGAGTGGTGGCTGCCCTTTGATATGTTGTACCTGCATTCTTCAACCCAAAAGGCATAATCTTGTAGCAATACATCCCCCACTCCATGATGAAAGTTGTCTTAATCTTATCTATAACTGCCATCATTAGTTGATTATACCCAGAGAACTCATCCATGAAGGAGTACATCACACTTAATGCCACACTATCCATTATCATATTAATGTGAGGTAAAGGGAAGTCATCCTTCAGACATGCTTTATTTAAATACCTAAAATCAACACACATTTGCACCTTACCATCTTTCTTAGGTATCAGGACTATATTTGCTAGCCATTGGGGATAATCTACTACCTCTAAAAAGTTAGCCCGAATTTGTTTAGTAATTTTTTCTCTTATCTTTTCAGCCCATTCTAGTCTCAGCCTGCACAATTTCTGTTTAACTAGTTTTATTTTCGGATGAGTTAGAATGTGATGCTCTGTAATGTCCCTGTCTAAACCTGGCATGTCTTCATAGGTCCAAGCAAATACTACCTCTCTTTTTGTTAGTATTTTCTCAAAATTTTCCCTCTCTTCAGGAGTTACATCATGTGATATAGAAATGTTAATTTGGATTATCATTTGTGCCCATGTTAAACGAATCAAATTGAATTGAATTAATGTCAAACATGAATGAACAATTAAAATTTTAATGCACAAAAATATTAGGATGCACATCACATAAGTAAGCAAAACTAGCGTTCATATCATTGACTAAAGGAAAAGCACAACTTTCATCCTCATAGAGACCGGACGTTATTACATTAGTTTCTTCATAAAAAAAATTAGTAAAGCTATCACTAATAAGAGTAGCTAAATCCTAGGGTGGCTCCTCTTCAAGTGGTAGACACAACAGCTCTTCGACACCAGCATCTCCCATTCTTCCAACTACTTGCTTCATCACTTCTTCTTTGTTGCTTTCGACTAAGTTTTCCACAATCTGGTCCTTGAAAATATCAAACCCAGGAACATTTTTACCAGCGACATTAACAGACTCCTTAGCACCCAGATAGTACTTGCCCTCTCTTGGCTTGATGAAATTCTCACTTACTGTCACGACCCAAACCGGGGGGCCATGACCGGCGCTGGGAAACAGAAATTCTTTCCAATCCGGAACCCATAGCAAGCCTAAAAAAATAAAAGCAATAATAAATAATTAAAATATACCGTAAATAAAAATTTCAATTTAACATAAATAGATAATCTTTGTATATCATAAAATAATTTAGTACAATATTCATATTAAACATCTGAATTAACATCGTATACATCAAAATAATTAAAACTCACCACTATTACAAATATAACTACTGTAGTTTACTAGAGTACATTAATAAATAACTAAGTAAGTAATTTACATAATAAAGCCGGGGCAGAAGAAATCCGGCGGATAGGCCTATTACTGAGGTTTAAAGAAGAGGACTCTTCTGTAAAAACATCAACTGAGAGGAGTCAGACCTCACTGAGTGAATTATTATAATATATATACACGCATAACTAAATGTTAAATGCAGACACTCAAAAGTATATATAATAAAAATATATAGGCAAGTACACACAGATGCAAAGAAAATCATTTTATATTTAATATTGAAAATCATCTTATTTATGAAGGATCAAATAGAACCCTAAGTTATCGCAACCTCAAATATCACATAACAACACCCTAGCCATACTGGCTTACTTAATTACAAGTGAATTCACTTATTCCAACTGGACAGTAGACTGGCCCTGAGACACTAAGTTAACCGAGCTCCAACAGTCTGACTGTCAGTATGATTGGCCCTGAGACACTTGGTCAACCGAGCTCCAACAATCATACCATTAATCACATCACATCTCAAACAAATCAATCATATCATATTTTCCTCAATAAGTTAGTATTTCAACATATCATCTGTCGCATCGGTACGTACTTAGTTCTAGTGCTACCCACTAGGAAGCACGTTCTATCAATATCCTTCATTAAAGATAAAACATACATATGGAAAAATAATTAATGCATAATGACATTCAAAATAATAAAATAAACCATATATATATATACCAGAAATATACCTAAAATAAACTAAGTATAATTCAGGTATATATACGTAAAATCAACTCAAACAATTCATAAAATATACTCAAAATCAACCAATAATATACTTAACATGATTTGAATATAAATAAAAAAGAAGACATGCATTTATTTTAAAATATACAAAAAATATACTTAAACATTTAATAAAGCAATTATGCAAAATTTACATTTAAAACATATAACTCTAAAACACGCAACCTAAAGCAATGCATGTATATAATAATAACTCACAGGGATGCACTCCTCGAGACTGGTCCGATGGGTCTGGTCCGTTAGGCCTCGGTTTCGGCACCAGTAAACAATAAAATGATTATGACATTAGAATATATCTAACTTAAGCTTTTAGAGACTCGATCTAGACACAAACAAATATGGAATCAAAATTAGACCCGATGTCACATTTTTCGAGAATTTTATCAAAAATTTAGCAGAACCACCTCTGTAAAATGGACATCTCTTTACTTAAAAAGTAGAGCTGGTCCTACAAGAAAAGTACAATTCGAATACAAAATTCTCACAATCTTCAGTTGGGATCCCGAACTTCAACAATCCCCAATTGAGGTCCACAATTCAACACAAGTTCAAATAACACAATAAAATATATTAAAATTCAATAAATATCAAAAATTCCCTTTAAAGATCAAAATATAGCAATTTAAGTATTAAAACACCAAAAGTAATTATTTTACCAATAATTACTTAAAAACCCTAATAATAATATAATATTATTAAAAATTGATATTTCTCGATAATTCCATAAATATTTATAGAAATTCATTTTATAAATCCAAATGACTTAATTAGTCTAAAAAAATATTAAAAATTACTAAAAATTCATTTATTTACAAAAATAGTATATTATATATAATTTAAAAATAATTTTTGAAAAATAGTATTAATTAGTTAAAATTAGTAAATAAATTGTAAAAATCATTTTTATACCTCAAATAATTATTAAAACCAATTAAACTTAATATTTAACTAAAATTACCAAATTACCCCTAATATTTAAAAATACACATAAAATACTAATAATATTCAAAAATTCAATAAAAATTATATAAATACACAAAAATTATTTTCTCAACACATTATTCATTAAAATCAACAAATACACTTAATTAACCAATTATTTCTAATTAAATATATATTTAACCTATATTTTCAAAACTAATATAAACTAAAAATAATTATAAAAATTACTCAAAATACACAAAAATTATAAATTAAATTCTAAAATTAATATTAACCACCAATAACACCAAAATTCACAATTTCATAATTTATTTAGTTAATTTATGAAAATAATAAAATAATAAAAAATTCACAAAAATCAAAATAATTCCCAAAAATCACACAAAAATTCAAGAATGTAGATGAAGCTAAGGGGAACAATTTTTGTAAAGGAATTTCTCATGAATCAAGCAAAATAATAAAAAAAAAATTGAAAAACCAAGAATGGCCGAAATAAAAACAAGCTTAAAACCTCACCACCATGCGTTTTCTGGCCAAAAGGAGTTTGGAATCTTCCTCCTCAAAGCTCCATGAGTTCAACACCATCAGAAACATTCGATTTGGTAGCCGGACAGAGGAGAACAAAGAAGAAGAAACTCTTGGCCAAAACGAGCTACTGGAGGTGACACCGGCGCTGGAGAAGGGAGAAGGAGGCGACGACGGCAAGAGCTGGAGGGGGAGGCGCTTTGAGGGTCGGTGAATAGAGGAAATAGAAGGTGAGGGTGCGGGAAGGTGATGATTGGGGAGAGAGAAGATAGGGAGAGGGTGAGTTTTGTTAATTATGTATATATACATTCATAATACTATATAATAAAAATTTAATAAACTATAAAATATAATATACATTATTATATTTTATAAAATTCACACACCACACATCTAAATACACACACACACACACACATATATTACCTTATAAAATACATTTAAATAATGTAATTTATTAAAATATTAATATTAAAATACTAATTCACCAAATTAAATATTATTAAAATAATATTTCCCAAAATAATAAACTTAACGACATACATTTATGTAGAAAACTTTAATTAAATGTAAAGATAATAATATTTATTCATAAAATAGTAAAATAATCAAATAAAAATTTTAAAATTATTAAAACTACATATCCTATTTTAAAATAAAATAATTTAAAACTAGGGTTATTACACTTACCCAACTCTCACCAAGGGCTTATTTCTCTTGGCCTTCTCCTTCTTTCTTGCCCTTCTACTAGTAGATCCTGTTTTAGCACGCCCTAATCCTTTAGTGTCATTTTGAATTTTGAATTCCGATAGCTTAGGACTTGCTCATTTTTGCCTAGCCCCTATCCAGGTTGGTAATTCATGCTCTCCATCATTTTTGCAACCCTTGGGTCCATCTCATTCCTATCAGATATCCCAGTAATTTGAAAATCGGGAGGAACACACACTCATTTCTGTTTTTCCAGTATGGCGGCCATAGCTGCATTGGTTCCTACTTCGATTACATCTTCTTTATACGGGAATTTTATCTTTTAGTGCACAGTCGAGGGTACCCCTCCTAGAGCATGGAACCATGGCCTTTCCAATAACAAGACATAAGTAACTAGTATATCTAGCACGGTGAACTCAATGGTTGATTCCACAAGTCCTGTTTTAACTAGAGCTTGGAATGTCCTATCCACATTCCTAGTGCTGTCATCATAGGCTCTAATTATGAGGTTTGAATCTGTCAAGTCTTTAGCTTTCCAACTTAAGTTAGGCAAGATCTTCAATGGGCATACATTAATGGCAAAACCATCATCAACCATTGCAAAGTTAGTTCTTTTCCCTTTTACTTCAGTTGGGATAAACAGTGCCTTGTTATGATTTTTTCCTTCCAAAGGCAAGTCATCATCTGAGAAGTTTATCAACCTGTGTTTCTTTTTTGTTACCTTTGCTACCATAGCCTTGGGTGTGGCTGCTATTTCAATGTTCATGTTCGACAGAGCTTTCACTAGAACTCTTCTGTGGCTACCTAAGTGCATCAGTAGTTCCTAGATACTGACATTTGCCTTAGCCTTCTTCAGTTGTTCTATAATCAGGTCTTCCTTTTCCCCTTCTTCTGTTTTTACATCATCTGCCTCTTCTCTTTCTGTAACTCTCTCAATCTTCTTTTCTATTGCCGTGTAATTCCTCCCACTTCTAGTGATATTATTCACTTTGGGGTCATCGCTCCACACAGCCAGACTAGTGGGACTCTCTTCATCAGAGTCATACCAGATGTCTACAACTTTGATGATTTTATCCCTCTTTCCGTTCTTCCATATTTCTACTATGCACGTTTGCTCTCCCTTCATGCTAAGCTTTCCCAAATGTGCTCGTAGTAATTCCTCAATCCCCTATTTAGGAGTTAGAGACTCCTTATTCTATTCTTTTGCTGGCCCATCACCAAATTCATCATCCCATCCTAAGGATACAATCCCTTCAAGAGGTATATCACTGGAAGCAGGCTTTGAATGTAACACCCTATAATCAAATTTGCTTAAGGGCTGCCCTAATAAATCCACAACTTTTGGCTATTCTTGGGTTTTGGATTCTTTCTCATCATTAAACTCATCACCCTATCCTGAGGGCACAATTGATTTAACAAGGATATCTACAGAGGGCAATTTGAAATAGAACACCTTATAGTAAAATTTCCATGAGGAATGCTCCAGCAAATCCTCAACTCTTTTAAAGGCATTAGAAGATTCTCTATTAGTTATAGGGTTTAGGTTTTTAAAGGATTTTAGCACTTCTTCTTCATTCACTCCTGAGTTAATCATCATGGTGGTTGGTGGTGGGAAATTTTGGTAGTAATAATCCTTGACTACAAGTGTCTATGGAGTGGCTAGCTACTTGGTGAAACTTGCAGTAGTTATTGGGGTCATAGCTTGGGACATTCGAGTTAGGTGGTTAGGAGAAGGTTAATGGTTGGAGTAAGCCTTTTTGGATAAATTGTTATAAGACTTTAGAGAGTGGTTGGTTGAAGTTGGAGAATCTTTAGGGTTGTTAAACTGTGTGCACCTCCATAGCTTGGCTAGTACTTCCTTATTGTGTGCCCTCGGTTGGGTAGTTTTGAGTCCCAGTGCCTCTAGAACTTCTTTTCTTGCCATTCTCAATCTCTTCTGCTTGTAGACCATCATCATATAGGTATATAAAAGTTTTGGGGTTCATCATCTATAACCTCTCGACCAAATTGAGTGACACATTCTGAACTATCATCCTAACTTGATTGTTCTTGGCTAGCTTATTCTTCATCAACCCTGCTTTATTAATGAATCCGATAAGGAAATCAGAGAAGGATTCATTAGGTTTCTGCTTTGTCAGTTTTAAATCTCTTATGGACACTTCCAACTGGGTGTTATAATTATATTGTCTTAAAAAGGCAATGCATAGTTCTTTCCAATCAACTCTTATAGATTTTTCCAGCCCATAATACCAGTTTACATCCATTCCCTCTAAGGATAACACAAATAACTTAATAATCACTACTAATGGTGCTTTAGTAGTGCTCATAGTTATTGTGTACTAGCTGAGATGAATCCTCGAATCTCCTCTCCTATCAAATTTCTACAGTTATGACATCTTGAACTTGTCAAGCAGCCTATTATCTTATATCTGCAGCATGTCATTAAAGTCAAATGAATACCGCATGCCTTATCCCCTGATAAGCTCTTCCATTTTGGACATCTTTTGGGTTACTACTCATATTTTCTTGGACTCATGGTCATGTACCAGTTCAAGGGATTCTTTCTTCACCTTCTTTACCATGTAATTCTTAACATCCTCTAGCTTCACAACGATAGCAGGTGGGTTTCTAGCAGCAAGTTGCTCCTTAGCATTGTTGGCAGTAGGTAGAGCATCTGCAGTAGGTGGGACTACAGTAGCAGGTGGTGGTTATTCCATTGCAAGTGGTGTATGATCGCAGTAGGTTGCATCAGTCCAGATAGTGCTTGTCTCAGCTCATTCATAGCACTTAGGTCATCCATCAGAGCTCCCTTAATGTCTTCTAAAGTCCAGTTTCCTTATTGTTGTTCCATTTATTTAGATTCAAGTGAAGTTGGTTCAACTTCCAAGTAAAGTGGGTTGATAGGGCTTCTTTCCAATCTATCTAGTTTGTTCAAGATTTCCTTTGCTAAGGCTTTAGGACTCTAACTCGTTCTTCTTAGTCTACCACCTCATCGTCCCTAAATACGAGAAGACCCTGATGTATCTATGATGGCTACAAAAAAAGGTGTTAGTATGATGCATGATATGCATGTATGCGTTATGCACGTGCTATGCAATAAGTAACAAATATCAATCAATTGTACAACATATATCCTTCCAACGTTATTCCTCTTACACAGGTGTTCAATTGCGAGTCTCTTATCCTAGGATTTTTAGTCTTGGTCTTAATATCAATGGAGGATATCAGGGACTGACGTGCATGCCGGATCTCTCTTAAAGCAGTAAAGCATAGAAACAACATTTCTAGGTATAAAGGTCTAGCCCAATCTTCATTACCCCAAAGGGCTTCAAAAGTATGGGCCTAGACTTTTATAGACAGAAATACCTCATGGTAATAAGCATAGAAATAGCATTTCTAAGTATAAAGGTCTAGCCTAATCTTTATTGGCCCAAGTAGGTTTTAAAAGTATGGGCTTGGTCTTTTATAGATAAAAACACCTCATGACAAAAATCATACAAGAAATTTTTGGTAGATCCTAGGGGAAGTAACTAAGCCATTATATGTGGTTAGGGTCTAGTAAAAATTCAAGGTTCCCTTAGTAAGATGCCCTCTTTTAGGACTTAAGTTATAGGCCAAGGTCAGAGGGGCCTGACATCCTTTACCAACTCGAGAGAAGACTACCCCCCTTTAAGACTTGGGTCATAGACTCTGGTCAGATGAGCTCGGTAATCTCTCTTGGACCAAGTTAAGGCTAAGAGTGATGGTTAGCCAACCTATAACCTTATAAAGCTAGTGGAATCATAAAATCATAAATCAACGCCATCGGGTAATAGGGACATGCATAATGAATGTAAAGAATAAAATAATAATCAATAAAATAATTCTAAAGAACACAAGTAGAATCAGTATCTTTTATCCCCAGTGGAGTCGCCACTGTAGACTATGGGGTTTAGCGCGCGCCTAAGATTTTAACAACTGTGACACTGTTTGGGCTTAGGGCCCTAAGGAACACACTATTATGTCATAAAGACATAGCATGGAGATGAGGAGTAGCCATCCAGGGTAATAACTAGGACAAATTGAAAGGTGGTACTTGATTCTCTAAAAGAAAGCTAGCACCAATTAGGAGTTTCTAGGAATGGAATACTAACATCCCTTAGTCTTATGATCATTTAGAATTACTTTATGAATTACTATTTTATTCTCTAATTACATGCAATTTTATTTAAACTCAAATTAAACATCCATCTAACCCAAAAAAGATAACAGGTCATAAAATTTATGTAAAAAATGCATAAAAAAGGTAGCCTCCCCAAGTTTAAACTAGATTAATTTTTAAAAGTTAGCTAATTTTACATATTTTTATTTACAAGTGAAATGGACTAGAAAAAGACCTACATTTTTAATTTATTTTAGTAAGATTAAGTCTATTTATTTTAATTTAATTAAGGGAATAGTCCTAAGCCTACCAACTTTTAAAGAAGAAATTAAATTAGTAAGTGAGCCTAAGTTTAACTTGATTTTATTTGAATGAAATATGAGCTTAATTCTATTCATTTTAAAAGAAATAAATTTAATGGACTAAGCTACATCTAAATAGATTTTAATTAACTATAAATGGGCTTAAAGTGTAAATTGTTTTTAAAAGAAAAATAAAATGCTTTATTGGGTTGGACTAAAATTTTAATTTTAATTAAAATAGACCTAAGTCTAATTAACCTAATAGGTGTAATATCCCGTAATTTTAAAAATATTTTTACACTGTATCGGGATATGCAGTGTCAGTGATTTTTGTATTTTATACGATATTTTTATGAGTTGATATGTATTTTAAATCTATTTTAATTACTGTCTATTATTTTCAGTATTTTACGTAAAATTTTCCCGGGACTTTCATTTTCGGGGAAATTTCCACGTAAACAATGTATTATTAATTATTTTAAATGTATTTACGGGTTTGCATGAACTCATACATATTTTTAAATTATTAAATAAAGCCTGTGTGTGTATATTTATTTAATTAGGGTTTATTATTACCCTAATATTTTATTATTTATTTATTATTATTTGATTATTTTATTTATTATTAAATTATTAAAATTTATTTTTTTTCTTTTTTCTTTTTTTTTTCTTTTTCTTTTCCTTTTTCTTTCTTTTTCTTTTCTTTTCTCTTTCCTTTTCTTTCTTTTTCTTTTTCTTCTTCTTCTTCTTTCTTTTCCCGTAGACACCCGCCGGACCACCCAATCTTCCTCACGTGGTTTCTCCCTCCTCCGGCCACCGTTTTCGACACCGCCGGTCTCTATCTTCTCCTTGAGCTCCGGTGAGTGTTATTCTAGCTTTTGTTTGAGCTAAAACGGTCTAGAATTGCTTAGGTTTTGAGTTGAATATTTCGGCCACTTTTGGTTTTCGATTTTTTTGAGCTTCAATTTGGATGATTCATGGAAACTTCCTTCACAAATGTTGTTCCTGGTAGTTTAATCTTCATGTATGAATTTTTGTGGAATTTTTGGAGGTTGTTTGGATTTTTGGGTATTTTTGAATATTTTAATATTATTTTCGAATTTTCGGAAATTAATTATTTAAATTATGAAATTGGAGTTTATGGTTGAATTAGGTGTTGAAATGAATTATAGGAATTTATTTGGAATTTTTATGAATTTCTAAGTATTTATTGTTAATTATTGAAGTTTATGTGATTTTGTAAAATTAAGTTAATTGTGTTTTAAATTGAATTTAATTGGTTAATTGAGTTTAAATATTGATATTATTGATAAATATGTTGAGAAAATTAATTTTGGATAATTGTATGATTTTTAGTGAATTTTTGAAGTAATTTAGGTATATATATATATATATAGGGGTATTTTGGTAATTTTACCCTAAATTGTCTAAAAATGTAATTTAATTGGTTTTAATATTTATTTAAGGTATAAAAATGATTTCTACAAAATATTTGGTATTTTTAACTAATTAAAACTATTTTTCGTGAATTATTTTCAATTATATATATAATATACGGTTTTTCAAATAAAATGAGTTTTAATCGATTTTTACAGTGTTTCAAGGTCAATTATGTAATTTTTATTTATAAAATGTATTTTTATGACTTAAGGATATTTTTGGTATATTTGAATATATTTTCTGTGTTTGTGGACCCCGGTCGACAGATTGTAGTCTGGAGTCCGACCGAGGGGTTGTGATTGTTTATGGTGTTATTTTCGAAGTGTATTTTCTTTGCAGGGTCGGCTCTACTCTTTTGAGTAGAGAGATGTCTGTTTTACAGGGGAGGTTCTGCCGGATTTCCGGTAGAATTCTCGTAAAACGTGATATCCAGTCGAACCCTAATTTTCGATTCTGTATTTAATACTCTAGATTGAATTCTAGGATTTCTGTTAGGGTTATTCTGATGTCGAGTAATTATTTCTTGTTTAGTTGCGCCGAGACCGAGGGTTAGTGGACCAGGCCCGTCGGACCTGTCTCGTGGAGCGCATTAGGTGAGTTACTATATTATATATATATATGCTTAGGATGCATGATTTAGAAAATGCATGTTTTATTTTGACTGAATATGCATAAATTACATGATTTATATTCAAGTATATTTTTGGTATATTTTTGGTATATAATAAATTATATACATGTTTTATTAATAAAATATATTTAAAATGTTTTTAAATATATTTTTAGTTTAATTCATGATTTGATTGAATTTATTTGACGTATATATACTCAAAATATACCTGGTTTATGTTTGGTATATTTTCGGTATATATATGGTTTATATTGTTGATTTATTTAAATTCATGCATCATGTAATTGTGAATGAATGTTTTATTATTTATCACTGAAGGATATCAATAGAACGTGCTACCTAGTGGGCAGCACTAGGACCGAGTACGTACCGGTACGCCTATAGTATTTAGGCTTTATTACTGACTATTTGTGGATATCGATTTGATTATGATTATTGATATATGTGAGATGTGGTTTGTGGGTGTGATTGCTGGAGCTCGGTTGACCAAGTGTCTCGGGGCCAATCACACTGGCAGTCAGACTGCTGGAGCTCGGTTGACTTAGTGTCTCGGGGCCAGTCTACTGTCCATATGGATTAAGTGGATATATTTGGAATCAGTGAGCCTGTATGGCTAGAGTGTTGTTTAACACTATTTTTCTGAGGTTGCGATATTCTAGGGTTCTATGTGATCCTTCATAAAAGT
Source organism: Mallotus nudiflorus (assembly GCA_947683625.1). Lineage (NCBI taxonomy): Eukaryota > Viridiplantae > Streptophyta > Magnoliopsida > Malpighiales > Euphorbiaceae > Mallotus > Mallotus nudiflorus. The sequence goes on along the minus strand of CANTUR010000126.1, from coordinate 1,003,002 downwards.
TGATTTTCAGACAAAATATATAAAATGATTTTTCTGCATCTGTATGAACTTGCCTGTATATATACATATTATTCATATACTGTTGACTGTATGCATTATCACTTAGAGTGTATGTATATATACTATAGTAATTCACTCAGTGAGGTCTGACTCCCCTCCGTTGACTATTTTTCAGGAGAGTCAACTTCCTCAGACCTCAGTAGCAGGTCGATACGCCGGATTTCTTCCGCCCCGGCTTCTTTATGTAAATTGTCTACTTGAGTCTTATTTATTTTATCTAGACACTGCAGTAGCTGTAAATTACAGTATTGGATTTTATGTACTTTATTTTAAAGAGATGTATTATGTTAAAACTGGATTTGTATAAGATTATACATTTATGAGATTATATATGCGATGTGATGAGTTTTGAATTATATCCAGTTGTTATGGATGATATTGTAATATTTATGATTTTATTTTCCGCTGCACATATATATATTATATGGTTATTGTTATTGCATGATTTATTTTTTTTATTTTTTAGGCTTGCTACGGGTTCCGGATTCGAAAGAATTCCCGTTCCCTAGCGCCGGTCATGGCCCCTGTTTTGGGTCGTGACAATAGGCATAAATTGATTTTAATTAATTAACCTAAACCATTTTTAAGTCTATTTTTTATTTAGTGGGTTTGGACCTATCATGGGCTTGGGGCCCAAAGAACTAAAAGATCCAAAAACAAAACCCAAATAGAAAAAATCATATCAAACACAAGATTTATGTGATTGTCTAAAAAAAACCCTAAATCAATTTACATGCAACCCTAAATTAATCTAAACCCATCATTGATTTTAATTAATTTTTACCCAATTAAACCTAAATTACCAATCAATTTTAGTGCAGAGAATATAAAATTATACTATTTCCCACTGTTGGGGCTATTACAAACTATTGTGCAGAAATTAAAATCAAATTAATTACAACCCAAAACAAAAGAAAATTAAAAGAATGCAGAAATCATAAATCCTAAATCCTATGAGGGTTTTTCAAATCTTAATCTATGACATTCCATGAATTTTTCCAATGGTCACTGCCCAAAAATCACATATCTCCAACCTCATTCCTACAGCATCACAGAGCAAGAATCAGAAACAAAAAAAAATAAAACCAAAAAAGTTAATCAATAAATATTCAATTAATAATTAAAAATAAAGAAATCAAATTAAAAATAAATAAAAAGACAGAGAGAAGGAGAGAATACTGTGCAGTGTAATGTGATGGCCTCTCAAAGTGATTTTCACCATTTTTTGGAGTTTACAGTGTTGATTTCTTGATTCTCTGGACTTTAATAATGAAAAGGACGTGGTTTTTTTTTTGTTGTAGGTTTCCTCGGGATAAAAAAAATGGCTATGGCCTTCTGTGCAGTAAAATTAGGATTTTTTTTTATTTTCTCCCATAGACCTAAAAAGCTTTTTCTTTTAATTTTTTACATAGCTCCTCTCCCCCAAAAAAAGGTCTCCCATTGTAGACTTCTCTTTGGGCTTTTAAAGCTGCCCAAAGCTAACTTCCCCTGCGTGATCGTAGGGGAGTTACATAATATTGAGGATGAGAGTAGGAAGCTCTCTATAGATTTTTCTTTTGAATTTTGAAATCTCAAAGAGATCGTGTGAGATATTTATCTTTTAAAAAGTCTTCCAAGGCGTAACATGTGGAATCTAGACCAATAAAAAATTAAAAAGACATAAATTTTTTTTTTTTGCAAAAATTGGTATTCTAAAATGTCGACAGAGCCCACGTAATGCTAACTGAGCCCACAATACCGATCGAGCCAATCAAGCCTGTAATGCCGACTGACATTGGTGGAATGCCGATTGGCATTCTATAATGCCGATTGGCATTCTATAATGTCGATTAGCATTGTGGAATGTTGATCGACATTCCACTTCACTGGTCGGTCTAGTTCAAGGATGAGTCAGTCAATTCGGTTCAATAATTTGTTTTAATTAACAAATAAAATCACAAAAAGGCCCTCAGAAGTTTCTAATTTTTGCAATCAAAACCTTGAAAAATCAATTTTGCAAATAAAATTTTAAAATGCATTAATTTAGTCCTTTGAATCATAAAACTCAACATCGAAGGTAAATTCTCGATAAGATATGCATCATAGGGGCTTTCGTCGTACGCGTGCACAATGACATCCCGAAATTGGGTGCTTACAGTATAAAGCTGATGTTCTCTCAGTATTTGTAGTACTGTCCTCAAGTGATATACATGTTCTTCTATACTATTCGAATACACCAGTATATTATCAATGAAAACCACTATAAATTAATCCACAAATGGTCTGAATACCCTGTTCATCAGATCCATGAAAGCAGCTGGTGCATTGGTTAACCCGAAGGACATCACCAGAAACTCACAGTGGCCATATCTAGTATGGAATGTCATTTTAGGAACATCTCTTTCACTAATTCGTAACAGATAATAACCTGACCTTAAGTTAATCTTAGAAAAGAATTGTGCACCCTGAAGTTGGTCAAACAACTCATCTATTCTCAAAAAAGGATACTTGTTCTTAATAGTTAAGGTGTTCAATTCTCTATAATCAATGCAGAGTCTTAAAGTACCATCATTATTCTTCATACACAATATCGGTGCACCTTAAAAAGAAGTATTAGATCTTAGGAAACCCTTGTCCATCAAATCTTACAACTTCTCCTTTAACTCTTTTAACTCCATAAAAGCCATCCTATAAGGCAATATAGAGATAGGAGCTGTGCTTGGAACCACATCAATATAGAATTTGATCTTCCTATGAGGTGGTAAACTTGGAAACCTATCAAGAAAGGCATCTAAGAACTCATATGCTACTGGAACATCTGAGATAGATGTCTTCTCCATTGTGAATTCCTTGATTAGTGCCAAGTATCCCTGACAACCTTTTCTCAGCATCTTCTTAACCGTGATGGCAAAAATAAGATTCTAAGGTGTAGAACTCATATCACCCATAAATTTAAATTCTTTATTATTTAAAATTCTAAAAATCACCTCTTTACTTCAATAATAAACTGTGGCATAGTGTTGAGACAACCAATCCATTATAAGGATCACATTAAAATTCATAACATCTAGCAACACCAAATCTATAGATAATTCTCTTCCTTCCACTAACATCTGACAACCAGGAAGAATGACATCAGTGTCCAACGAATCACTTAGAGGCATGGCAACTGATAAAGGAATTGCCATCCTCACAGCTTTCCAATCCAACTCCGATGCAAAAACAAAGAACATAAATGAATGGGTAGCACCCGGATCAATCAAAACTCTAGCATTAATGAAACATATCGAGAGTGTACCTGCTACCACTTCATTGGATGCTTGAGCATCATGCTGAGTGAAAGTGAAGAATTTGGCCCATCCCATGCCTTCCTACTGACTGGTGGAAGCTTGACCAAAGCCTCTCACACTACCTTTGCCTCCTTTGCCTCGCCCTTGCTAAGCCACAAACTATAAAGTACTAGGACGCTGAGCTAACAGTAACTGATAAGGAGTTGAAGCTACACTAGTAATAGAATGCTATGAAAACTGCTGCTTATTAACAACATATATCAAGCCCTAATTAATATTATAACTATAAATACATTGTAAATTAACAATATAGTAACTTCCTTATTTAGATAGATCTAATTACTAGAAATTAGCCTAGATTTAGTAAACCTAATAATTACAAATCAGCCAGGATCTAATTGCTGAAAATCAACCCTGTAAATCTCTAACATTTCCTATATAATGAGAAGAACTCTCATGATAAGGGCATTCGATTCAATTCAATTCAATTGTCATGGTATCACAGCTATAATTCAGAATTTCAGAGTGTTTTCTTATGAAGTCTAGGTCTTGGTTTTGGGAATATTTCTGGTATTCTTGTTAGTGTTACTTTAGTTCAATTTTTAAACTCTTGGATCTGCTGATTTTTAGCACTTTTTATTGCATTTTTTGGGTTATATTTTTTCAGTTACGGGTATCATGTCAACTAGCAACATGGATACTTTTGGTGTGCGTTTCACAGGCAAAAATTATTCTACCTGGGAATTTTAGTTTCGTTTATTTGTCATGGGAAAAGAACTATAGGGTCACATTAATGGTAGTGATCCAACACCTACTGAGCTTCCTAAATTAGCTCAGTGGGAGGTTAAGGATGCTAGAGTCATGACATGGATTTTAGGATCAGTTGATCAGCTGCTTGTTCCCAATCTGAGGCCATATAAGACAGCTAAAGGCATGTAGGAGTATTTAAAAAAGGTTTACAATCAAGATAATACAGCCAAACATTTTCAATTAGAGTACGAGATTGCTAGTTACTCTCAAGGTGATCTATCAATTCAAGATTACTTTTTTGGATTTCAGAATTTATAGGCTGAATATGTTGACATAATTTATGCCAAAGTACCAGCTGATTCTCTTTCTGTGGTTCAAAAAATGCATGAACAGAGCAAGAGAGATCAATTTTTGATGAAACTACGTCCCGAATATGAGGCGGCCCGCTTTAATTTGATGAATTGTGATCCTTCTCCCTCTTTGGATGTGTGCTTTGGAGAGTTACTTCGTGAAGAGCAGTGCCTTGCAACACAAACAATTTTTCAGCAAAACAAAATGCATGATAATGCAGTTGCTTATGCAGCTCAAGGGAAAGGCAAAGGTAAAGACATGTGACAAGTTCAATGCTATAGCTGCAAAGAATATGGACATATTGCTGTTAACTGTTCAAAAAAATCTTGCAACTATTGTAAGAGGCATGGGCATATTATCAAAGAATGTCCTACTCATCCACAGAATTGTCGAACTAATCAGGTTGCTATTGCTAATCAGGCCATTGCTGGCTCTACAACTGTTGACAGATCAACACTTACTCCTGAAATGGTTCAGCAGTTGATTGCTACAGCTTTTTCAGCCTTAGGACTTCAAGGTAAGCATACTACACCATCTTTATCTTGGCTTGCAGATTCCAGTGCATCCAATCATATGACCTGTTCCCTCGAGACTCTTAGCAATGTTAAAAAATATCATGGAAATATTCAGATAGCTAATGGTAGTAAGTTATCTGTTCATGCTATTGAGGATATTAATTCTTCAATCAAAGATGTTCTGGTATCTCCTGAGCTTTCTACTAATCTCATTTCATGTAATATCCCGTGTTTTTAAAATATTTTTACACTGTACCGGGATATACAGTGTTAATAATTTTTGTGTATATATTACGATATTTTCATGAGTTGATATGTATTTAAAACCTATTTTTAATATTGTGTATTATTTACAGTGTTTTACGTAAAATTTTCCCGGGACTTGTATTTTCGGGGAAATTTTCACGTAAATAATTTATTATTAATTATTTTAAATATATTTTCGGACTTGCATGAACTCATACATATTTTTAAAATATTAAACACCGTATATACATATAAATATTTATTTAATTAGGGTTTAGTATTACCCTAATATTTTATTAATTATTTATTTGTTTTATTGTTATTTAATTAATTTTATTTAGTATAAATTATTAAAATATTAAATTTTATGTGTGTGGTGTATATTTAATGTGTGTAATTTAATATTATTTTATTATATAGTGTAAAGTATATATATATACATATATACATTAAAAATCAAAATTTTTGCCAAATTACCGTTTTGCCCCTCCCTCTCCTTCTTCTCTCCCGATCGCTCACCCTCACTGCGCCTCCCATTCCAGCACGCCGGATCGCCCCTCGCCGCCACCAGCTACCGCCAACCTCCTTCCCCTTCCTTCCTCTTCCTCTCCGACGTGACCAGGCCGTCGGAAGCCCGCTGGAACGCCCGGAATCCGCTATGGCAGCAAGTTGAGCTTCTTGCCGTCGACGACGATTTCGGCCACCATTTCGTGCACCGCCGGTCTTTATCGACTCCTTGAGCTCCGGTGATTCCAATTCTAAGCTCCTTTCGGCCTGAAATCAAGTGGATTTTGAGGTTTGAGCTAAAACTCAATTCGGTCACATTAGGGTTTTTGATTTTTTTGAGCTTCGAATTGATTGATTCATGGAAACTCCCTTCACAAATGTTGATCTTAGTAGCTTAATATACATGTGTGAATTTTTGTAGAATTTTTGGAGATTTTTTGGATTTTTGGGTATTTTTGAATATTTAATATTATTTTCTAATTTTCGGAAATTAATTATTTAAATTATGAAATTGGAGTTTATGGTTAAATTAAGTGTTGAAATGAATTATAGGAATTTATTTGGAATTTTTATGAATTTCTAAGTATTTATTTTGAATTATTGAAGTTTATGTGATTTTGAGAAATTAGGGTTAATTGTGTTTTAAATTGAAATTAATTGGTTAATTGAGTTTAATTATTGATATTATTGATAAATATGTTGATAAAATTAATTTTGGATAATTTTATAATTTTTGGTGAATTTTTGAAGTAATTTTAGTATATTTATATATATAGGGGTATTTTGGTAATTTTATCCTAAATTGTCTAAAAATGTAATTTAATTGGTTTTAATAGTTATTTAAAGTATAAAAATGATTTCTAAAAATTATTTAGTACTTTTAACTAATTAAAACTATTTTTTCGTGAATTATTTTCAATTATATATATAATATACGATTTTTCTAATAAAATGAGTTTTTATCGGTTTTTACAGTGTTTTAAGGCTAATTATGTAATTTCTACTTATAAAATGAATTTCTATGTTGTAAGGATATTTTTGGTATATCTGAAATTGTTCTGTGATTGTGGACCCCGGTCGGTGGACTGTAGTCTGGAGTCCGACCGAGGGGTTATGGATTTGTGTTGAGCCTATTTTTCGAAGTGTGTTTCTTTGCAGGGTTGGCTCTACTCTTTTGAGTAGAGAGATGTTTGTTTTACAGGGGAGGTTCTGTCGAATTTTTGATAGAATTCTCATAAAACGTGATATCCAGTCGAATCCTGATATCGATTCTGTGTTTTATACTCTAGATCGAATTCTAGGATTTCTATTAGGTTTATTCTGATGTCGATTATTTATTGCTTGTTTAGTTGCGCCGAGACCGAGGGCTAGTGGACCAGGCCCGTTGGACCTGTCTCGTGGAGCGCACTAGGTGAGTTACTATACTATATATATATGCTTAGGATGCATGATTTAGAAATGCATGTTTTATGTTGATTAAATATGCATAAATAATTTGATTATTTCTTAAGTTTATATTTAGTTTATTTTGGTTTATTTTTGGTATATAATAAATTATATACATGTTTTGTTAATAAATTATATTTAAAAATGTTTTTAAATATATTTTTAGTTTAATTTATGATTTGACTGGATTTCTTTGACGTATATATACTCGAAATATACCTGGTTTACTTTTGGTATATTTCTGGTATATATATGGATTATATTGTTATTTCATTTACATTCATGCATCATTTATTTTTGTGAATGAATGTTTTTAATGATGAAGGATATCAATAGAACGTGCTACCTAGTGGGTAGCACTAGGACCGAGTACGTACCGGTACGCCTATAGCTTTAGGCTATATTACTAACTATTTGTGGATATTGATTTGATATGATTATTGATATGTGTGAGATATGGTTTGGAGGTGTGATTGCTGGAGCTCGTTTGACCAAATGTCTCGGGGCCAATCACACTGGCAGTCAGACTGCTGGAGCTCGGTTGACTTAGTGTCTCGAGGCCAGTCTACTGTCTAAATGGATTAAGTGGATATATTTGGAATAAGTGAGCCTGTATGGCTAGAGTGTTGTTTAACACTATTTTCTGAGGTTGCGTTATTCTAGGGTTCTATGTGATCCTTCATAAAAGATGATTTTCAATAAAATATATAAAATGATTTTTCTGCATCTGTGTGAATTTGCATGTATATATTTACATATTACATATATACTGTTGACTGTATGCATTGTCACTTAGTGTGTATGTATATATATTATAGTAATTCACTCAGTGAGGTCTGACTCCCCTCCGTTGACTATTTTTCAGGAGAGTCAACTTCTTCAGACCTCAGTAGCAGGTCGATACGCCAGATTTCTTCCGCCCCGGCTTCTTTATGTAAATCATTTACTTGAGTCTTATTTTATAATCTAGATACTGCAGTAGTTGTGAATTAAAGTATTGGATTTCATGTATTTCATTTAAAGAGATGTATTATATTGAAACTGGATTGTATTAAAGAGATTTTATATATGTGATGAGAATTGATTTAAATCCAGTTGATGAAAATGTTATTATTATATTTATGATTTTTATTTCCGCTGCATATTATATGGTTATTGTTATTATTGCATGATTTATTTTATTTTTAGGCTTGCTACGGGTTCCGGATTCGAAAGAATTCCCGTTCCCTAGCGCTGGTCATGGCCCCTGTTTTGGGTCGTGACATTTCAGTAGGATAATTGGTTGAGACTAACTGTGATTGTCACGACCCAAACTAGGAGTCATGACCGGCACTAGGGAACGGGAATTCTTTCGAATCCGGAACCCGTAGCAAGCCTTAGAAAATAAAATCATGTAATGATTAAATAAAAATACGATAGAATTAAAATTTTTTGAATCAGTATATAATATAAATACTTCAAATCCTTCTCAATGAATATATCTTCGTATAGTAATCAAATACAAATTTTCAGAGTATATAATATCAAATAATATAATACTCTTCCGATACAATAACACTACTACTGCAGTTTCTAAAATACAAATCAGAGTTCAAAATATACGTTTGCATAAAATGGTCGGGATCGAAGAACACTGGCGAGGAACTTTACAACTAAGGTCTGACCATATGGGATCTCTTAAAAAAAAAATTAAGGGGGGTCAGACCTCACTAAGTGAATTATTATACTATATATACATGCAATCTAAACCATAACAATCAGGCATTCTTATATATATATATATATATACACACACACACACACACATACATTTGACACGAATGCCAAACTCTGCTTATATAAATATACAAAATGCAGAAAATATTTATTTTAATTCATGAAGGAACCATAGAACCCTAATCATAGCAACCCCAATCAATCCCATCATCACTCTAGCCATACAGGCTCACTTAATTCCAAATAGAACACTTATTCCAAACTGGATAGCAGACTGGCCCTGAGACACTAAGTCGACCGAGCTCCAACAGTCTGGCTGTCAGTATGATTGGCCCCCAGACCCTTGGTCAACCGAGCTCCAGTAATCACACTATTTATCACCTCACATCTCTATCAACCTAATAGATCATTCATTCCACTATGGACAGTAGACTGGCCCTGAGACACTAAGTCAACCGAGCTCCAGCAGTTTGACTGTCAGTGTGATTGGCCCCGAGACCCCTGGTCAACCGAGTTACAGCAATCACACTATCTAACATACCATTAATCGTAGTCAAATCCATTAAATCAATTATAATCACCACAATTATTTCTCACTCAACCCTTATCTATCGCATCGGTACGTATACGGTCCTAGTGCTGCCCACTAGGAAGCATGTTCTATTGATATCCTTCATTTAAATAAATCATTCATTCGGAAAATAATTAATGTAGAACAATATTCATAATAGTAAAACCAACCATATATATATATATATATATACCTAAAATATACCTAGTGTATTTCGGGTATATATATATATATATATATATATATATGTCAAATAAAATATGAAATAAACTAAAGATAAATCATTAATATAGTTAAAAATAATTTAAATGTATAATAATAATATAACATGCATTTTCTTAAAATATATACCTAAATATACAAAAGATATGCCCTAAGTACACAAATCATTTAATAAAATATTTATGTATAAATGTTCATTTAAATATGTGTTTAGGTTTAACATATATTCACATTCTACCAAAATAACCTAATTTTCTAGCATGCATAAATCACAATTAAACCCTAAATATACCACTAATGTTTTAGGTTTCAATTAATAATAAAATATACATTTATTTGGGGAAATATATCAAAAATATACTAAAAATAAACTTAAAAACAATTTAAGTGTAGGTTTATAATTTAGTATGCAATTATTTAAGAATAAACTTAAAATCTACTGAAACTATACCTAAAGTATACTAATCATTTAATAAAATAAATATGTCTAAATGTACGTTTTAAACATGTATATATATATATATATATATATATATATATATATATATATATTAAAATGTATTAAACATAAACCTAAATGTTTAATGTGCATATACCAAAATATCATTAATAATTATTTAACATGCATATATATATACAAAAGTACAACCCTAGATATACCAAAAATATTATAACTTAAATCACTTTAAAGACATAAAATGAAAATAAAAAACTCTAAGTGATGCATCCTATATGCAATGCATATATATACAGTATAATAACTCACATGTTAGCGCTCCACGAGATAAACTCGACGGGCTTGATCTGTTAGGCCTCGGTCTCGGCACAACTAAACAAACAAATGACAACATGAAATTAGAATAAATTTAACGGAAATTCTAAAGACTCGATCTAGAATTTTAGATACAGAATTAGAATAAGGATTTAACCGGACATCATATTTTACGAGAATTCTACCGAAAATCCAGCAAAACCTCCCTTGTAAAATGAACATCTCTCTACTCAAAGAGTAGAGCCGGTCCTGCAAAGAAAACACACTTTGAAATAACACTAAATTCACAACTACAATCCCTCGGTCGGACTCCAAACTACAATTCACCGACTGAGGTTCACAATTCACAGAATAATTATAAATTACTGAAAATGCCCTTTTATAAAAAAAATACATTTTATAATTCCAAATTACATAATTAACCCTAAAACTCATTAAAAACCGATAAAAACTCATTTATTTAGAAAAATCGTATAATATACATATAATTTGAAAATAATTTACGAAAAATAGTTTTAATTAGTTAAAAATACTAAATAATTTGTAGAAATCATTTTTATACCATAAATAACTATTAAAACTGATTTAATTACATTTTTAGCCAATTTATTATAAAATTACCAAAATACCCCTATATATATATTTACTAAAATAAACCCAAAAATTCACCAAAAATAATATAATTACTCAAAATTAATTTTCTCTACATATAATTCAATAATATCAATAAATATACTCAATTTACCAATTTATTTCAATTAAACACATAATTAACCCTATTTTTCAAAATTACATAAACTTAATAAATTCCAAATAAATATATAAAAATTCACAAAAATTACAAATAAATTTCTATAATTCATTTTAACACCTATATTTACCATAAAACACAATTTCATAATTTAATTAATTAATTTTCAAAAATTAGAAAATAATAATAAAATAATAAAAAATACCCAAAAATCAAAATAAATTCCAAAAATACTAAAAAAATTAAAGCATGTAGATTGAGCTTCCAGGATCAAGGTTTGTTAAGGGAGTTTTCATGAATCAATCAAATTGAAGCTCAAAAAAATTCAAAACCCTAAATGGCTGAAATGAAGAAATTGAAACCTAGGAAAATCTAGACCATTTTAAGTGAAACAAAGCTTGGAATCACACTTACCAGAGCTCAAGGAGAAGATAGAGACTGGTGGCATCGAAATCGGTGGCCAAAATCATGTTGATCGGAGCTTGATCGATCTTCAGCTTCTTTGAGAAAAACTGGTCAAAACTCGTCAGAAAAGGGAGCTTCAGGCGTCGGGAATGGCTGGCAAGGGAGGAGGAAGGCTGAGGGGCACAATGAAGGCAAGAAAAAGAGGTCACAGAGGCCGAAAATGGTGTAAAACTGATCGAGAGGGAAGAAGATGAAGATAGTGGCAAAACTGTAAATAAAGCAAACTTCTGATTTTTGATAAATAATAATGTATATATGTATATATATATATGTCCACCTTATATTATAATATTATATATATTCCCACACACAAATAATACTCACCACACAAATATTTTAATATATTTAATAATTTATACACTTAAAAGTAATTAATTAATATTAAAATTAAATAATAAAAATTAAGGTAATTAATTAAATCCTAATTAATTTAAATAAATACACACACACACACACACACACACACACACACACACATATATATATATATATATATATATATATATATATATATATATATATATATATATATATATATTATTTTAGCACTTAAAAATTATGTATGAGTTCATGCAAATTCATAAAACTAGTCAAAATAATTAATATTAAATTATTTATGTTAATTTCCCCGAAAATACAAATCCTGGAAAAATTTTACGTAAAGTACTTAAAATAATATAAAATAATTAAAATTAGCTTTAAACAAACAAAAAACTCTTAAAATATCATAAATATATACAAAAATTATTAACACTGCATATCCTGATACAGTATAAAAATATTTAAAAACTCGGGATATTACAGTGACGTTCGATTTTCGCGTAATGGTTGTGTTGTGCAGGATCAAATGTCGGGGAAGATACTAGCGAAGGGGCCTAAAGTTGGACGCTTGTTTCCTTTACATTTTTCCATTCCTAATTTTGTTTCTTTAGCTTATATCACTATAAACCAACAAGGTGAATTATGGCACAAACGTTTAGGGCATCCTAATTCTGTTGTCTTATCTCACTTACTAAATTCTGGTTTATTAAGCAATAAAGATCGATTCTTTTCTCATCTTTCTTTTGATTGCTCTGCTTGTAAATTGGGTAAAAGTAAGTCTCTTCCTTTTCCTTCTCATGGTAGTTGTGCCAAACGATGTTTTGATGTGGTTCACAGTGATGTGTGGGGCATTCTCCTGTTATATCTCATGCCAATTACAAATACTTTGTCACATTCATTGATAATTACAGTAAATATACTTGGATTTATTTTCTTCGTTCTAAATCTGAGGTTTTTTCTGTCTTTAAAACATTTGTAGCCTATATTAAGACCTAATTTTCTTCAAATATCAGAGCACTCAGATCTGATTCTGGTGGGGAATATATGTCTCATGTAAAATGGTGTTGCTGAATGTAAGAACCGCCATTTGTTAGATGTTGTTCAAATTTTATTGCTTGAATTCTTTGTTCCATCCAAATTCTGGGTTGAGGCCTTAGGTACAATAGTTTATTTGATTAATTGCTTGCCTTCACGTGTCTTGAACTTTGAATCTCCCTATTATCTTCTTTATCATAAGCATTCCAACTATCTAGACATGCATACTTTTGGTTGTGTTTGCTATGTCCATTTGCCACCTTATGAATGCCATAAACTTTCTGCTCAATCTGTTAAATGTGCTTTTATGGGTTATAGTATGTCACACAAGGGTTATATTTGCTATGTCCATGCTCTAACAGATTTCGCATTTCCCATCATGTTATTTTTTTTGAAAATCAATTTTTCTTTTATACTTGTGTTGAATCTTTGCCAGAGCAACTTGTTCTTTCTAATTTTGATGAGGTACCTACTATTTTTGACCGGTTCAAGCCTGGATTAGTGTATAAACAATGACAACGTCCAACTTTACAGTTTTCTGAGCTTGCCCCGACATCTGAACCTGCTCCAACTGCTTCTTCCATAGAAAATCAGCTCCTAAATGCCATTCCACGTCGCTCTTCCAGAATCAGCCATCCCCCTGATCGGTACGGGTTTTCTCATACATCTCTTCATACTACTTTGACCACTGTTCCTATTCCTTTATGTTATTCAGAGGCTGCTAAACATAATTGTTGGCATAAGGCAATGAAAGAAGAACTTTAAGCTCTTGTGGAAAATCACACATGGGATATTTTTCATTGTCCTCCAATGTTAAAGCCATTGGTTGTCTGGGTCTACTCAATCAAGCTTCGTTCTGATGGTAATCTAGATCGCTATAAGGCACGGTTGGTTGCCATGGGTAATAAATAGGAGTATGGCATCAATTATGAAGAGACTTTTGCTCCGGTTTCCAAGATGACAACAGTTTGAATGATTATTTCAATTGCTGCCTCACAAGGCTGGCCACTTCATTAGATGGATGTTAAGAATGCATTTCTTTATGGCGATCTCAAAAAAGAAATTTACATGGTTCTACCACCCGTCTTCTCTTCCTCCTCTTCTTTGGATGTTTGTAAGTTGAAGCGATCTTTTTATGGGTTAAAACAAGCCCCTTGGGCATGGTTTGATAAATTCAGATCAACTTTGCTCCAAGTTTCATTCAAGCAGAGCCAATATGATTCATCTTTGTTTCTTTGCAAGACATCTACTGGTATTGTTATTCTACTAGTTTATGTTGATGATATTATAATCATTGGGATCGATTCTATCTTAATTACTCGTTTGCAACATCATCTTCAAGCCTCCTTTCATATGAAGGATCTCGGTCCTCTTACTTATTTCTTAGGTTTGGAAGTTAATACTGATTCCTTTGGTACTTTTTTGCATCAGCATAAGTACACACGGGATTTGTTTAATTTAGTTGGTCTCCAAGGTGCTTCTTCTATAGATACTCCACTTGAGGTAAACACAAAGTACCGTCAGGAGGAGGGTGATCTCATTTCTAATCCTACTATGTTTTAACAATTGGTGGGCAATTTGAACTATCTGACTATTACTCATCCGTACATTTCCTTTGCTGTTCAGCAAGTTAGTCAATTCATGCAAAATCCCCATCATCTACATTTAGCTGCTGTTCTTAGAATCATTCGATATCTTCGTGGGAAACCTTGTCATGGATTGTTCTTTCCAGTTGGTTCTCCTATTCATCTTGTTGCCTATAGTGACACTGATTGGGCTGGATGTCCTGATACTCATTGATTTATCACGGGTTTGTGCATATTGCTTGGTCATTCATTGATTTCTTGAAAGTACAAGAAGCAAAATCGTGTTTCTAAATCTTCTACTGAGTCAGAATACCATGCTATGTCTACTGCTTGTTCTGAGATTGTTTGGCTTCATGGACTTCTAGCTGAGCTTGGTTTCTCTCAGTCTAATCCTACTCCACTACATGCTGATAATACTAGTGCAATTCAGATTGCTACTAATCCTATTTATCATGAGAGAATAAAGCATATTGAGGTGGACTATCATTCTATTCGCGAAGCCTTAGACACTTATATTATTTCTTTTCCTCATGTTTCCACTAACCTCCAGATAGCTGATGTATTTACTAAGGCCATGACACGACAACGTCATCAGTTTCTTGTGGGCAAATTGATGCTTCTTAATCGACTAGCATCAATTTGAGGGGGGATGACATCATATATCAAGCCCTAATTAATATTATAACTGTAAATATATTGTAAATTAGCAATATAGTAACTTCCTTATTTAGATAGATCTAATTACTAGAAATCAGCCTAGATTTAGTAAACCTAATCACTAGAAATCAATCAGGATCTAATTACTGAAAATCAGCCTTGTAAATCTTTAACATTTCCTATATAATGAGAAGAACTCTCATGATAAGGGCATTTGATTCAATTCAATTGTCACTTATAACCAAAATAAGGACATGCTTTAGAAAAATGTTTCGTATGCTTGCATCTAAAACGCGCTCTTGGAGCCATGTAGTATGGTCCCTAATGGACTCTCCTGCACATCTGACAAGCACTAACTGTTAACCCCTTGTTGTCATATTTGGAACTCTATCCACTGCTATTGCTGGTAGCACCTGAATTGAATCTATCATATTTGCATGGTCCACAACGACCATGTCTGTTGCTCTTATGGACTCTCTATTGAGATCTCTGGCCCTGCTAAATGGATTCTCTTTGCTGACTGCTAGAGCCCATCTGAAATGTAGTGTACTAGGTGCTCTAAGATCCTCCTACCTAGACACCTCTTATTTGATAATAATTAGGCATAACTGAAGCGGGTTAAATTGTATTACCTTTGTCTCTAAGACTTAATATAGAGCAAGTAAAGTGTCTAACACTCAGGAATTTAGAGTAATTTTATATTAACTAAATAGATACTTAGATGGATGGGCAAAATATTATAATAGAAGATACTAAATGTTTTAACTATCCTAAAATTACTAAGAATTATAAATTAATCTAATTAATCTAAATGTACTAATAAGAAATTCAATTAATATTCATTAAAACTATAATTTAGAATTAATTAAAAACTATGATAATTAATAAACACATGCAATGACCGGAGAATATGACCTAAAATCCTTCAGAGTAACTCTTATTGTCAACTAAGGATATTTCCATCTAGAGTCTACAAGCACTCTCATGTCATTGTAAAGATAAATAAAAACCATGAAGTTCAATGCCAATTCTTTGACCCCTCAAAGTGGATTTCTTGTCTCCAGGTACTTTCCTAACCTTTAAGTGAATTCAATTGCATTTCCACCAAAATGCCACAACTATCATTGTGAACATTTGATTAATACATTATATATGGTGATCAAGCATATATAACATAATTAAGCACTCAATTAAAATCAAATCATTCATGCATTATTAAAGATAAAAATGTAGTTCATAGATTAATTCATCCTTGCAATTTAATAAATAAGGAATTAGTCAAGATACATATTGATAATTGTCAAATAACCATAAGAAACTAATCTAAACATTAAGTAAACTAAATAGAAGAAAAGAGAAAAAGAGATAGAAATTATGTTGATGAAATCTCCATTGCTATCCATGATGTTTATTAGATATTGAATAGCCTCTTTGATTATCTTCCTTGATTCGTTGAAAAAGCATGAATTTCTTTACACTATCTAATCTAACAAATAAAACTAAATATTACTCATTACTTTTTAATCCATCAATTATGTGTTTTTTTATCCTTTAAAACAGAGACAACTTCACATATTTACAAGCTTTTTAGCATCCCAATTTGTGTCCCTTTGAATGGATGTGAAAATGAAGAGATGAGATGAAGAGCTATATTGGTACTGATTGGCACCACTGTGCTGACTCAGGAGTAACTCGGCACCATTACCCTCTACTATGACTCGCACCACTATGTGAGTCAACACGATCTCTTATCTATAATATTGGCTAGTTACCACTCGACACCACTATACGAGTTGGCACTTATGGTTTTTGTCCATTGTGTGAGTCAGCACACCTTACTTTAACCCTTGTCTTGACCTTTCTTGAGCCTTTCTTCATTCCATAGTATTCAAATGCAACTTTAAGCACAAGATTAGCCTTCAATAACTTATAAATCAGAAAAATAACATAACAGCACATAAATAACAACTATAACATAATAATTAAACACAAGGCAAATGCAAACTAAAGAAAAAGTCAACAAAATGAACTTAAATAACTATACTATTTTGCATATTATTAAATTCCCCCACACTTAGACCTTACTTGCCCTCAAGCAAGAAATAAAGATCCAAATGGGAAGCACATAAAATTTTATCTTTTTTAAAATATATATAGTTATCTCAATAAGTCACCTTAACCATGAAAGAAATTAGGGAAAAGATAGTTAATAACTAAACTTTTAATGCTCATCAATGATAGAGAAAACAAGTTCCATAGCTTAAGTAATAATTTGAATAATTTATCTTAACTTATTAAGAACAAAATCAAGAATATAAAGTCAAAGTGCTAACCAAGCTACTTAGCTATAATGTTCATTCTTCAAGTTTAGGATTTATAGGAACAAAAGTAGTAATAGGACAACGATTAAGCACACGCACTAACCCATAATTCTCATGGAGTTTTTAGACATATAATTTATTTTAGAATGGGTGAATTCTTTCCAAATGGATGTAACTGAGGAGCATATTCACTTACACACAACTTACTCAAAATGCATTAACTTGTGACGTCATACATTCTTTCCGAATGAATGTAATGAAGGAGCATTCTCACTTACACACAACTTACTTGAAATGCATCACATCAACAAACATCAATTTTCTTTTTCTCATATATCTTTTTTTTACTGTATAGTCATCCATTATTGAAAAGCTAGTTACTTATATTATGGCTATAGTTTCCCTAAGGCTACTTCTATCCTTAAAAACTAAGCTTAAATCCTTATCATCTTAGCACTAAGCATAGTTAGAAAGTTGACTAAACATTCTTTAGATTTTGAAAATAATAAAAAGAGATAAAAAGAATAAACGTAAAACCTATACTAAATGAAACTTTAAAATTCTACCAATTGAGCATAAAAGATAATTACTAACATAGCATAAATTAAAACCTCAATCATAATCAATATGAAATTGGAAAAGAAACTACTTATGAATGTGGAGAAGATAAAATTATGCAAAATAAAGCATAGGTGACACATAATAATAAAGCATAATACAAAAACATAAACTTACACATAATTAAATAACAACAACTACTACTCCCTACCCTACACTTAAAAATGCACATTGTCCCTAATGTGAATCTCAAAAATGAAAGAAAGAAGGAAAAATAAAAACTCCCCTAGTCCTCCAAAGGAGATGGTGGAGGAGACTTAATGGTGTAATCGGAATGGGTGAAAAATTGATTCATTTTAAATTCCATCCATTGTTGGTGGTAGTCAAATTTTGGTTTAAATTCTCCATTCCAGTTAACTGACATTGCATTACCCTTTTAGCCTCTAAAATTTTCTCTAAAAGATGAGAATTACCACTAGAAGAGCCACCGGAACCACCTTGCTTTGGGAATGACATAAGAGGTATAGTGTCATATGGCTCCTCTCCATGAGATTCTTCCTCACTTGCCTCCTTATCTTATTCTTTTGCAATGGGCCGAGGACGGGGTAGACCTCTCCAACACGATCGAGATCGTGCTAGAATTAATTGGAAAGTAGCATCCACAATTTCTCCATGCACAAATGCTTGCTTAGTAAGATATAAACACTCAACAACACAGGTAAAATCATCAAGGTTAACATTAAGAGACTTAGCTGTAATAGTAACAACATGACCATATGTAAGTGAGGCATCTTTCCATGAAGCACAAGTCAAGAGTTAATTAAAAATCCAATAGGTCCAACATACTTCTTTCTTAGTATGAATGCACCACATTAAAAACAATTCCTGTGTAGAGACTCTATTAAATTCAGACTTATGAAAAACAATACATGTAAGGACTTTGTGCAATAACCAAAATGTTAAATCCTTAATAAACATTGCTTTACCTTTCCTTGCTTGAAAAGGTGTTTGTAGATCAGTCAAAAATGACCAAAACTCATTCAAGTTGAAAGATAGAGGGGGGTCATTATAAACAGCGAGGTTTACTGCGCATCTAAGATTTTAGCAATTGCGATACTATTTGAGCTCAGGGCTCTAGAGAACACGCTAACCACTGTCACAAAGACATGACATGGAGATGAGGAGTCGCCACCCAGGGTAATTACTGGGACAAATCAAAAAGGTAGTACTCGATTCCCTAAAAGAAAGCTAGCACCAAAATTAGGAGATTCTAGAACAGAATACCAACTTCTTTTAGTCTTGTGTTCATTTAAAATTACTTTATGAATTATTATCTTATTTTCTATTTACATGCAACTTTATATAAACCCTAAAAATAATCCACTCCAAGGCAAACTAGTAATGAAATATACAAGTAAATAATGCATTCAATAAATCACATAATCCCAAAGTTAGTTTAATCTACATGGATTTTAAATAAATGAGCTAAAGTCTACATATTTTAATTTATATGTTAACCTAAAGACCTAATTCCTTTTAACTTAAGTTTACTTGTTTTAAAAAATGGGCCTAATTCGACAAATTATGAAATATTTAAATTAATGGGCCTAATTCTACAAATTATGAAAAAAAAAAAGACTTAAATTAAGTGGGCTAAGTCTAAATTAATTAAATTAAATTAGGTGAGCCTATGTCTAATTAACTAAATGGGCCTAAGGATATTTCTAATCTAAAATCTAATTTATTATAGGCCTAAAGGTATATTTTAATTAATTAAGAGTAATTAATTATTAAATGAAATGAGCTAAAAGAAAATAATCTAAAATTAAATAAATAAATCAAAGCCTAAAATGGGTTTAAGACCCCAAAAACACATAAAAATAATAAATAAGCCCAAAAACAAATAAAAACATAAAAAAAAACAATTAAATAAGATCAAACAAATAATTAAATTAATCCTTACTAAAACCCGAATTTTATTATCAAGCAACCTAAATTAATCTACTTCCTCCATTGATTTTAAATAACTACCTAATTGAAACCTAGTTTTAATAACCAATTTAATCAAAATAAACATGCAACCATATATATAATTTCACTACTCCCACTATTGGGGCTATTACATTAATTCATAAAATAGTTAATAAAATAAAAATAAAGCAATAAATAAAATAAAATAAAAACCCTAGAAACTAAGTCTCTACGAGGCTTTATCCATGGACTTCTCATGAATTCATCCCTCCAACATGATCACCATGCATTTTCCTCCATAATCACCATAAAAAAAAATTATGATTAATGAATAAATTATAATAATAACTCAAAAAAATAAAAATAATCAATAATATCAAAAAGAAATAAATAAAAACTAGAATAAGAAGATGATGATGATGCTTATGAGTGATTTGGGGTACTCCTCATATTTGTAATTCACCGTTCTTGATAAATCTTCGAATCTTCTTCTTTAAAAATTATCTAAGGATCTTGAATTAATTGATAAACCAAAAGGAATTTTTATAGAAAAACCCTCACTAAAAGAAAATAATTAAGAAAGCTTTTTAAGAGTCGATAATAAATGAAAATTATTTTCTTAAACGTAAAAAACCAAAAGCTTCAAAATACATTTTTGTCTCCTTTTTTCTTCTTTTCCTCCCCCTTTCTTCCTGGCTCCCGTCCTCTTTATATAGTGGAAAAAGAACTAAAAAACCTAGCTCAATCCTAACGTGATTCTAATTCCTAAAAATATAAGATTAATACTTAAAATTATATTTAGAAATTTTAGACCA
Source organism: Mallotus nudiflorus (assembly GCA_947683625.1). NCBI lineage: Eukaryota > Viridiplantae > Streptophyta > Magnoliopsida > Malpighiales > Euphorbiaceae > Mallotus > Mallotus nudiflorus. The sequence goes on along the minus strand of CANTUR010000126.1, from coordinate 982,097 downwards.
ATTAAGATTGAGTTGAAAAATAAGAAACAGAGATGGAAGAATTCAATTCTGATCGGGATTGTGTAATTCCGATCGGAATTACACAATTCCGATCGAAATTAGTGTAATTCTTATCGGAATTATGGAATTCCAATAGGTTTTTTTAAAATATTTAATTATAAAAAGACCCCTAGAAGAATTTAAATTTTGCAATTAGGTCCTAAAAATACATTGCAATTTAGTCCTTGAAAACACTAAATCCTTTGCTTAAAAGATGCATTTAAACCCTTAAAATTTTAAAGCTTAAATATCAAAGACCTATTTATGATATTTTTATCATTAGAGTCCTTTGTCGCATCCATAACATATTATCTCGAAATTGGGTGTCTATAGTCACATAAAACATTCTTTTTAAAACCAAAGACCCGTTGCATAAAAGGGTATTTATGTTGATGATTCTTGCCTAACATGAGAAACTCCAAAATATGAGAATCATGAGAATTAACTTCTAATGATGTATAGAACTTAGTAATCAATTGAACATAAGTATTTTCTTGCATAGAAATAAATTTTTTAAGCTCACATGTAGTCAATAGTTGAGTAAAAGAATCATGCATACCAACATCATTAAGAAGAGAAGTAGGAATATACATACAACCAATGATTTTCCTAAACTTAAGAGTGGTGAATCTAGCACCATCCTCATGTGAAAGAATGGGGAACTTGGCTTTGTAAGTGGGTGCAAGGTCCTCTTCTCTTTGATGCTCTTCCTCTACTTGAGGTCTTTTAAATGTAGAACCCCTTGTCTTACCCATTTGATTTCGTTTAGAGAAGGAAATAAAAAATGGTGAAGATAATGGGTTATGGTGTAGAGAAGAAAAGGGAATATGAGTATGGAAAAGAAATAGAAAGGAAATAGGAGTGTAGTGATCGGTTAGGGGAAGAGTTTGATGCAGAGAAGATAGTGTTTAGAATAAAAATTAGAAAAGAAAAGAAAAGCATAAATAGTGAGAATTGCAAAAACGTGAAAGAGTGAAAAAGTGAAGTGTAAGAATGGTAAAAGATATGAGTATTTGGGAATATAAAAGTAAAAAGAAAATGAATGTGTGTAGGTATATAAACTAGGGTGTAAGAATGAATTGAAAGGTCATAACTTTTATGGGGAAAGAAACATGACTTTTCATTAGGTATTAGCCAATGTAGTTATTTGTTTTATTTTTTTAAGAGATAAATATATATATATAGCAAGAAGATAAAAGAAATAAAAAATATATATCTCTAATAATAGAATATAAAATAAAAAAAATATGATGAGAGAAGAAAATGCAAAAGAAATGTAAATGGTGGTAATATGGGCATGCATGGCATGAGTTGGCACAAGTTGTGCGACTCGACACCATTTGGCCTTAGTAACGAGTCGACACGTTGGTGTGACTCATTACCAATGGCCTCAATAGCGAATTGGCATGTTGGTGCGACTCGTCACCAATGGCCTCGGTAAACCCCTTTTTTTAAATTAAATTAAAAAAGTAAATGTAAATGTACAAAAATAAAGACTCTGTGTATATAAACTAAACTAAGAAAATTAAAATATACTAATAAAACATCTGAACCAAACTGAAAACATTAAAAATAAACTAAAGAAAGAAAAATAGGAAAAGAAAGAATTGTTATATAATAAATACTACTAATATCAAAATATGGTTCTAATCAAACTTAATAAGAATAAAAATATATAAAATATAATATTTAATATATAAAATATACCAAAATTAAATATAAAAATAAAAAATAAAAATGTGGAACAATACCTTGCTACGTTTAATAGTCTATAGCTTAACCTTACCTTGTTCAATTAGAGGTGTGAATAAAGAGATAGATTTATTTTGATCGATAGCTTCACCAATCAAATAAGGCTTGAGAAGGTGGCCATTAACCTTAAAGACTTCCCCTTTTTCATTAGCAATTTCAATTGCTCCATAGGGATGAACCTTTACAACCTTGAAATAAAGAAATGCTTGCTTCAATTGGTCCCATGTTGTGATTGATTTACAAGGTAAATTAACAAGCCAAAATTATGCATTCGCTTTGACTGAAAATGGGAAAAGCCTAAGCCTTATTACATCATTCATCACACCATTAATTTTGAAAGTTGCACACACATTAAGGAAAGTCAATATATGAGCATAAGGATCTACTCCTCATAAACCTCCAAACTGATCATTTTGCACCATTTGAATGATGCTTGGCTAATGTTCATCTCTTCAGTTCAACTAAATCATTAAAATTTTATTGGTTCATTCTTCTCTTACTTTATTCCTTGCGTAAAACACATGAAGTTAATTCAATTTCAGGATCAAAGTATAAAGTATTATCGCTAACACTTCTAATAAGCATTATAAAAGTAAAATCACAATCAAACAATCATAAATTAATAATTACTAAACTTAAAAAAGAAAAATATAAAATTAAGGCCTAAAATAAATTTTCTCTACCCTAAATTAATAAAAATTCTAAACAAATTCCCCAGTAATGGGACCAAAATTTGAAGCGGGTTAAATTGTATTACCCTAATCTCTAAGACTTAGTATAAAGTAAGTAGGGTGTTAAACACTCGAGAATTTGGAGTAATTTTATATTAACTGAATAGATACTTAGATGGATGGGCAAAATATTATAATAGAAGATATTAAATGTTCTAACTATCCTAAAATTACTAAGACTTACAAATTACTCTAATTAATCTAAATGTACTAATAAGAAATTCAATTAATATTCATTAAAACTACAATTCAAAATTAATCAAGAACTATAATAATTAATAAACATATGTAATGACTGGAGAATGTGACCTAAAATCCTTAAGAACAACTCTCGTTGTCAACTAAAGGTATTTCCATCGAGAGTCTACAAGCACTCTCATGTCATTGTAGAGATAAACAAAAACCATGAAGATTGATGCCAATTCTTTGACCCCTCAAAGTGGATTTCTTGTCTCTAGGTACTTTCCTAACCTTTAAGTGAATTCAATTGCATTTCCACCAAAATGGCCCAACTCTCATTGTGAACATTTGATTAATACATTATATATGATGATCAAGCATATATAACACAATTAAGCACTCAATTGAAATTAAAGTATTCATGAATTATAAAAGATAAAAATGTAGTTCATAGATTAATTCATCCTTACAATTCTAATAAACAAGGAATTAGTCAAGATACATATTAATAATTGTCAAATAACCATAAGAAACTAATCTAAACATCAAGTAAACTAAAGAGAAGAAAAGAGAAAAAGAGATAGAAATTATGTTAATAAAATCCCCCTTGCTCTCCATGATGTTTATTAGATATTGAATAGCCTCCTTGATTATCATTCAGTAATTCCGTGAAAAAGTATGAATTCATTCACACTATTTAATCTAACAAATAAAACTAAATACTACTCATTACTTTCTAATCCATCAATTATGTGTTTTTTCATCCTTTAAAACAGAGACAACTTCATGTATTTATAGGCTTCTTGGCATCCCAATTTGTGTCCTTTTGAATGGATGTGAAAATGAGCAGATGTGATAAAGAGGTGTATTGGCCCCGAGTTAGCACCACTGTGCTGACTCAGGAGTAACTCGGTACCATGACCCTTTGTTATGACTTAGCCCCACTGTGCGAGTCGGTATGATCTCTTATCTGCAATACTGGTTAGTGATGACTCGACACCATTGTGCGAGTTGGCACTTATGCTTTCTGTCATGACTTGGCACCACTTTGCGAGTCAACACGCCTTACTTTGACCTTTGTCTTGACCTTTCTCGAGCCTTTCTTCATTTCATAGTATTCAAATGCAACTTTAAGCATGAGATTAGCCTTCAATAACCTATAAATCATAAAAACAACATAAAAGTGCACAAATAACAACCATAACAATATAATTAAACACCATACAAATGCAAACTAAAGAAAAAGTTAAGAAAATGAACCTAAATAACTATGCTATTTTTCATATTATCAATAACTCCCTGCTTGATCAATCTAAGCTCTATCTCTTTGGCTAACTTTGTCACAGACTTAGGAGTAAGACCTGCAATAGGCATCCTAGTGAACGCAAAACCTAATCTAGTGACGTATGTATTAATGACAAAGTATTGATCTCTCATCAAGCCCTCTGCGTGCCGACATAGTCTGAGGGACTCTCTGATGTACTCCTGTACTGACCTATCACCTTTGGTAATACTTGTTAGCTGGAGTCTGTAGCTCATTCATATAGGCTCTGTGCAGAAACGTCTTATAAATGTCTCATGAAATTGAGCCCATATAAGTATCATCATGTATGGCTGGATCACCTGTACGAACCAATCCAGGGCTAGTCCCTCTATAGATAACTCGACAATCATGATCCTCTAGTACTCAGTATGAGCAATTTGAATCCTTGCCCATGGCATGCAAGGAGTTTAAGGGATCTGAAGTCTCATTAAACGCTATTTTGCCTGCTTTAGTATAGAATAAGGTTGCCTTTAAGTCAGACATACCTTACTGATACATAGGTTGCATCTGCGAGACAATTGGAGGTATCGGTACTGCACCTTGTTGAACCCTTGGTGCAAAAGCATCACCCTTAAAATTATGGTCTACAAGTTCCTCATCCTACAACTCTTGCTGTCTACGGTGACTTGTTGCTCCTCTAGGCCTACCTTTACCTCTACCCCTATGCCTAACTGGCAGCTTATGAGGTAGAATCTCGTCCTAAATGGACCCCACATCTTTGGCCTTATCAGCCTATGGAACGGTTTGCATTCTCATCCTTATTCTAAAAGAACAAACAAAAACATAATTTAGACAAAATAGGGCTCCTATCAATTACATGGAATTCTAAATCAAAGAAGACTTTCAAAGACATAATCGAACGTAATTCGCTATAGTAGTTTCAAAAAAAACTAAGTCCAACCATACTAACCCTAGGCATTGATACCAACTTTGTTACGACCTAAAATCGAAAGTCATGACTGGCGCTAGGGAATGGGAATTTGCGAGGATCTGGAACCCATAGCAAGCCTTAAAATAAAAACTCAATAAAACATAAATATAAAAATTACTCAGAATTAAAACTTTTAAAATCAAAGGGAAATCTCCATATATATATATCATAATAAAATATTTTACAATATTCAGAATACAATGATAAAAAATAACAATCATAAAATACATCAAGTATGTAATACTACTACAACGTTTAGCAATACAAGGAAAGGATACTTTAAAATTTACATAAATCAACCGGAGAGGAAAGGGTTCAGTGAAGAGAATTAGTACGATAGGTCTAATGGGAAGAATCCTAAAAAAATATTTGAGGGGGGTCATACCTCATTGAGTGAATCATTATTATATATATGCATACAACCTAAGGATACATAAATTTAAGCATCATTATAATAATATTTATATATTTATATTTATTTTAATTTATACATACATTTCATACAGATGCTTGAAATCACATTTTTGATAAAAAAAAATAAACGCAATAATATTTAGGTGCAGGACCGGAACAAAACCCTAAAATATTCCATAACCTCGATCACTGAATCTCAATAGGCAACAAGCTCATTAAATTCCAAAAATATTTCTCTTCTCAATTTTTAATAGTAAACAGGCTTCGAGACACTAAGTTAACCGAGCTTCCACAATCTCACTGTCGGCATGATTGACCTCGAGACATTAGGTCAATCGAGCTCCCGCAATCACACCACTCTCTCATCATAAATTTGAATAATCAATTAATCATATGTCAAATCAATAAATTTATGACCTAGCATCTAATGTACTATTGTGCAACAGCCCTAGTGTAAGTCATTAGGTGGCATTTTCTACAATTATCCTCCAAGATAACATTTAATAAATAAAATAATAAAATCATATATTAAATATGAACAACATCCAATTTTATAAAAATAAATATTCAATTTAATATATAAGCAAACATAGTATAATGAAATTCATATTTATTAAAAAGTGTGGATGCCAAGATATTTCTACATGCATTGCATATATATAATAATAACTCACAATTCGAGTGCGCTCCTCTATTTCGATTTGGCTAGCCCAGTTCGATAGGCCTAGCTCGCGGTGCAGCTAAAAAATAAATAATGATATTAGAATTAAATTCCTAATTTTATCCATTTAGAATTTCTAAAGAACAACTCGATCTAGGACACGACTCGACTATAACTCAAAACTTAGAATCGACCCGATATCACATTTTACTAGAAATCTATTGAAAATTTGGCAAAGTCACATTTTTAAAATAGACATCCCTTTACAATAGTAGAGTTGATCCTGCATACAAACATACTTTAAAATATCCACAAAGTTTAACTTCTTGGGTTGGGCCCCCAAACTACAATTATTGCCCAACTAAAAACTAATACAATCCACTAATAAATAAATAATACAATTCCCAATTATTCACCAAAAATCATAAATCTTCATTTAAATATCACAAATCAATTTATTTATATAATGAAAGTATAAAAGATATTTATTTTCAAAATAAATAATAAAATTCTCATTTATAATAAAATTCCATTATTGAAATATATTCTTCCACTATTCGAAATTAAATAGAATTAATTACAATTAATTATTTAAATTGATAAGATATAATAAAAATAACCAAAAACTTATTTAAACTTAAAAATAATAAATAAAATTATTATTCATATTTTTTTCTGAAAATTACTAATAATTAGCTAAAAATAGGAAATACATTATAATAATTATTTTAATGCTACTTATTACTCAAATTGTGTCAAAAACATAATAATTAATAATAATTTCAACTAAAATATAAAAATTACTAATTTATACTAATTTTTTCAAGAATTCATTTTTCACATAAACATTCAAAAATTCATAATAAAAATTATACACATAATTTCAAGAAACTTCCTTCACAAAAGTTGCTCAAAATAATCAATAGAATTTATTAAAAATATAACCTTTCTAACTTTAGAACAATGCCAGAATAGTAACTAAGACCTGGAAAAGTGTCATTTCAAAAATAATTTTCAAAATTAAATCTAAACACATATTGGAAAGCTCACAACCTCTATAATAATAATAATCTAAAATCAATTTAACATAAATCAACATAATTTAAACTCCATTTTATAAAATTCACAATATTAACCTAAATACAAATTCATAAAATTGAGAGATTAACCGAAGTTGAAACTAATATTGATTGAGGGCTTAAGAAGCCCAGAGGATGAGCTTCCATTGTCACTAGAAACTTCTTCAGCAAGGAGAAGAAGATCCGACAATGTGAGGAAAGAGGAAGAGGAGGAACGAAAAGAGGAGGGGAAGGAGGTGGCAGGGCTGCTACTAGTTAATGGCGGCAGTGTCAGGCAGTGATAGGTGGTGGTGAGGTGGTTGATGTCAGGATCCAAACTGGGGAGTCATGACCAACTCTAGGAAACGAGAATTCTTTTGAATCTGGAACCCCATAGCAACCCTTAAAATAAAAACACATGAAAATATATTACAAAAATACGCCAAAATTAAAACTTTATTATTATAAAATAGAAATTTTATATCATAACATAATAAAAATATCTTCATACAAAATCTTTAATTATTACAACACACTACTACCACAGTAACACTTCTACTGTAGTGATTACTAAAATACAAGAAGACGATAGTTCAGTATTTACATAAATTAGGCAGAGAGGAAAGACTCCGGCAAAGAGTACTACGAGGAAGGTCTGAAGTAGTAGATCTTAAAAAAATATTGAGGGAGTCAAACCTCACTGAGTGAATAATTACAATACATATACATGCAACTTAAAGTCATATACAATCATGCATCAATATAATAATATATATATATATATATATATATATATATATATATATATATATATATACATGCATTTCATACTTATACTAAAATCCATTTTTAGATAATAATAGATGTAGAAAAATTTATTTTGGGTGAAGGATTGAAGTAGAACACTAAAACATTCTACAACCTTAATCACTGAACCTTACTAACTAACAAGCTCACTTAATTCCAAAATATTTCTCTTTTCCATTTTTGGATAGTAGACTAGTCCCGAGACATTAAGTCAACCAAGCTCCTACAATCTCACTGTCGATATGATTGGCCCCGAAACACTAGGTCAACTGAGCTCCTGCAATCACACCACTCACTCACCACCAATCTTAATAATCAATTAATCAAGTCTCACATTAATAATTTCATAATATCAATCCTAAAATCTAAAGCATTGGTGCGCACACAGTCCTAGTGTAACCTACTAGGTAGCACGTTTTACTTTTGTTCTTCAAATAAATCTTATAATTATGAAAAATAATGAAATGCATAATTTAAACATGGTAGCATCCATTTTTAAGGCAATATACCAAATATATACCAAAACATATATATAATCATTTAATAAAATAAATCATACTTAATTACATTATTAAAATATGGATGCTCACAAATATGTATTCTACATGCAGTGCATATATATGATAATAATTCATAATTGTACACTCCTTTAAAAAGATTAGACTGGCTTGATCCGGTAGGCCTTGGTCTCAACGCAACTATAGAAAATAAATAAATAATAATAATATTAGAATTGAAATTCTAATTTTATACTTCTAGAAATTCTAAAAAATTACTCAATTTAGGACACGACTCGATCAAAAATTAAAAATTTAAAATCGACCCGATGTCATGTTTTACGAGAATTCTACTGAAAATTTGACTGAGTCTCCTTTGTAAAGCAGATGTCTCTATACTAAAAGTAGAGTTGATTCTGCAAGCAAACACACTTCACTATTCTTAATAGCACAGCTTCTCGGGTTGGACCCTCAAACTACACATTTGCCCAACCGAGACCAAAATACACCAACATAAAAAATAAAAAATAAATATTAAAAATTATTAAAATCCATAAAAAAATCAATAAAATACGTCCATAAAATTTATTTGAATGATAAAAATATTAAAGATAATTTATTTTCAAATTAATTTAATAAAATCTCAACTACAGTTAAATAATATTAGTAAAAATTCCATTTTTTCAAATATTCAAAATTAAATGGCATAAAGTACAATTAATTATTTAAATTACTCAATTATATAATAAAAATAACTAAAAATTTATTTTAATCATAAAAGTAATAAATAAGCTATTATTTAAGTAAAATTTTAAAAATTATTATTAATTAGGTAAAAATAGTAAATAATTTGAAAATAATTATTTTAATATTATTTATTATTAAAAAATTATCCAAAACACACTAATTAATAATAAGTTCAATTAGAATATGAAATTTACTAATTTTTCCAAAAATTACCATAATATTAAATATTTTCCAAAAATTAACCAAAATTACTATAAATTCGTAAAAATTTATTTTCTCATTTCTAAAGCTTAATGTTTATATTAAATATACTAATTAGCATTATTTTCAATAAAATCATATAATTAATAAAATTTACCTTTTTTTTTCAAAAATACAATTTTATACATAAACTAAATAAATTCATAATTAAAAATCTAAAATTAATTTCACCAAAGTTCCTTCACAAACCATAATCTAAATAATTCAAACAATTTTCTAAAAATATTAAAATTTTCCGGCATGGGTCACCAAAACAGTGACTCATTGGAAAACAAAAATCCAAATTCTTCAAATAATTTAGAAAAATCAAACAAAAATATAATTAGGTAGCTCTTGATGCACATAACCACATTTCAAAGGAATTAAGCATCAATCAAACTATTTCAAGCTCAGCAAAATCAAAACTTAAATTGACCTAAACTAAAACTTGAGTATAAAACAATTACCGGACATCCTAAACTCAAAACGATCAAAGATTCAGCTTGCTTAGACCAAGAGGAGTGAAACAATCCCGGAACCATAAGCTCTCTCCATCAAAAACCATTGTCGGTGATGTTGTTGGTTGCTGCTGCGTTGATAGAAATAGAGGGATTCAAGCTTGCTGTTGATGGTGGAAAGAGAAGGAAAGAGGGGAGGTGATGTACGTGTGGTGATGGTGGCAGAATGGTGACTAGGGCAATGGAAAGAGAAGGAAAGGGGGAGGGAAACGGAAGAAAGAGAAGAAGGAAAATTTTTTGAGTTTATATATATAAAAAATTTATTTATATATATTTATATATATATAAATATATTTATTTATTTATATATATTTTAATAAATAGGAAAAGACAAAAGAATATACATATATAAAATAATAATAATAAAATAATATTTTTAAAGTAAATAATTACTTTCTAATTAAATCCACCACATAATATTAAAATATTTACAATAAAAAAATTAATACTATTCACAATTAATAAAAATAATAATATTATTAAATAATATACAAATAATAATACATAACACTAAATTAAACTTTTAAATCTCGATTTAATATTAGTATCATAATAAATAAAATAAACACTAACACTAAATTTAATTAAATTATACAAAATAATAATAATATATAAAAATTTAAAATATTTATTAACACTGTATATCTCAAAAATTAATTTAATAATTTATAAAGATATCAGATTATAACAACTGAGCAGGTTGTGGTGGCAAGTGGTGGTGCTATCAAGCGTAGGGAAGAGAAGAGAAAAGAAAATGAAGAAAGGAAGAAGGAGGGAAGGAAGAGGGAGAAGAAAAAAAATGCTTTGTTATATATAAATATAAAATAATAATAAATTTTAAATTAAAATTAATATTCTAATATTTTAAAAATCTAAATATCCCCAAATTAATTATACACTAATAATTAATCAATAGTTTACATAAATAATAATATTCAACACCAAAATTCAAATTTAATTGTACTAATAATCAAATATCATAATTTAATGAAATAATTATTAATGCTACATATCCCATAAATTTAATTTTATAATTTATAAAAATTCAGGTTATAATAGGACTGATTAAGCCATTCACAAATTTCTAAGGAATTTTATAGATTTGATCAAAATGTTTACTTCACTACTTTGCAACGTGTAAGACTCCGACAAAAACAATATCACATAAACCAACAAGTAATCAAAACAAATAAACAAAAAAGATAGATACTTGAATCAATTCTTTGTCTTTAGCAGCATAATGTGGGGGTGGAAGGATTCTGATATGGGCCTTACTCTCTCTCCTCATTCTAGACCCATTTTTTCCTCCACTTCCACAATGACACCAATATGCATCGTATCGTCCAGAAGACCACAATACCCCTCTTTTTTTTATCAACCCCTCCTTTTTCATTTTCGCTATCCACCTCCCACATTCTCTCGTAAACCTTAAGCACTGTCTCTTGTGCCGTCAATGCGGGCTCCTTTTCCTCTACTTCATCATCATCATCGCCAGTCTTTGACTTTAATGTGATTCTTCTCATCAGAGATGCAATACCTACTACAATGATCAAATGATGGTCAAACCCTTGGATTACTTCATCGTAGTGCATAAAGTAGCTTGTATCTTAATGAATTTAAGAGATTATAGAACTGAATGGCAGATTATGCCACTAATTGTAGACATGTGACAAACTACTCAAAATGCTACTTGACCATATTGTAAGATGATCGACTATCACCGCGATCATGGATCACGGTTGTGGTGGTTACAGTAGTACCAAATTAATTCGAGATTTAAGGATTTAGGGTTCCTTACTTTTTTTGTTTCAATTTCAAAGAGTTAGGTAATGAAAACACACCATTTGATTTTTTTGGGGCAAATTTGATTTATTATTTCAATATGTAAAAATGCATAGTTTAGGTAAGTTCATTCTAGTGTAAAAAAGCACCACTTTATCATGGATTAAAATACATATGATGTGGATTAATAACCCAACACTCGCCTGACACTCAAAGCAACCATTCACTGAATTATTGTTTGGTGCTTCGACTTGCCAAAATAATATAACACATGTTTTAATATGTCACGTTTGAAATGTCGCTATTAAATTGCAAAAACATCTAGAAGTTAAATTTTATTTTGCAAATAACCCTTTATTTTCTATAGTTGGTGATGAAAAAATAGTTATTAGAAACCTTCAAATTTTCCTAAGTCCTTCAACTCCTTCATTTAATGTAGATTGAGCTTTTTACAGAGATGTGTCTACTTAGGATCGTGAGCGACACCCTCATAATTGTGATGCTTGAAAAATATGATGTTATATTCAAATTTATCCATCAAAGCCTTATTAGGAGCTCCTCACAATCGTGAGGGGGAAATCATGAGAGGCTCAAACATTTCATCTTCAAAAGCGGCTTTTCTAAAGCTTGGATCCATGTGTTCCTTAAGATCGTATGGAGCACCCATCAGATCATGAGTGATAATCATACCTGAAACAACTTCATGCTTTTTACTTCAATTGATTTTCCTTCTATTATAATCATTTCTATAACTTGAAAAACATCAATGAGGATCTTTGGAGACTTCAATTGACCTTTGATTTGATCTTAATCCTCATTTTGAGTATGATTTTGATCCTAACTTATAGTCATACTTAAGAAAACATATTAGTGATTAAAAATAATTTTTACAATCAAAATAAAGGTTGATTTACGATTGATAATGCAAATAGTTAACAGTTAATGTAGAATTTTAGGTGACATTATTGATGTGGGGTCTACTGTCACATCAACTAAATATTTGCATAAAAAGTTCAATTTTTAATTTGTAGCAATTTTATTCCACATTTACATAATTAATAACAATATTTAATCTAATTATTGAGTTATTTCAAAATAAAATAACGTTTACTAAAATTATTATTAAAATTTAAAACATATTAACACACGTGTTATAAATTTTTATTAGTATTAAATTATCTTTTAAATTTTAAATAATGAATTTAAATTTAGAGATAAGTACAAAAAAAGTACCTTGTGATTTAGCTTTTCTTACTTCAAATATTGTGATTTTTTCCGTGACACTTCAATATCCTATGATATTTGCTGTTAACAAATCTAGGACAAAATAACTAACACTGTTAACTATGCTGACATGGACAATGACATTAGCATCTACGTTAGTATCCACATCATCCCGTCAGTAAAGTTAACGGTGTTAGTGAATTTGGGCTAAATTTGCTAATAGCAAAGTCTACAAGGTACTTAAGTGTCATGAAAAAAAAATCACAAGACTCAAAGTGAAAAAGCGCTAAACCGCGTGGTATTTTTTATACTTATCCCTTAAATTTAATACATATATTGATATTTGTCCTCCCTTTTATAGCCTAGTGGGTTATGTGATAGTCATTATAAAATGAGGTTATGAGTTCAATTCTCCACCTTCCTTAATTATTCAGTTGTTAAAAAAATTAAATAAATATATTGATATTTTTAACTTTTTATACATGCACAACATATATTTAATTTTATCAATATTTATGGTTTTTGATAATGTGAAATATATATTTTTTATATAATTTATTAACACGTTGATGCACTTTGTATTAAATAATAATACACATTTTAAAATTTATATTTAAATAATAAATAATTTAAATATTGTAATAATAAATAATTTAAATATACGATTATGTGAACTACTAGATATTACATATTTAACAATAAAATAAATATATTTAGACAAGTTAAGATATTACCATAATTCAAAATTTAAGACAAAATTACTATAAATTAAAATATTTCATCTTTTTATAAAAATATTTATTTGATGTGGTAGTGGGTCCTAGTGCCATTTGGATATCATGTCAGCACTTGCACTGAAATTTTATTAAAATTAATTGGGATTTTTTGATAAATAGATAAAAAATAAAAAATATTATCAAAAACTACATTGATAAAAAATATTTTTAAAACTAATTTTCATTTTTCAAAATTAATTTTTTAAACTTTTTTCTTTCAAATATGAATTACTTTCTTTTCCTCCATAGTATTGTCTTCTTTTTTTTTTTCAATATTTTTTATCAATATTTTTTCTACTATCTTCATTTTTTTTGCTAAACATTTTTTCTATTTTTAAGATACTTTCTTTTTCTTTTTATCAATATTTTTTTGCTCAACATTTATCCATATTGTCTTCATTTTTTTCAATATTTTTTGCTGAACATTTTTTTTTACTATTTTCATCCTTTTTTCTCAATGTTTTTTATGCTCAACATTTTTTTAAGGTATTCTCAACATTTTATTTTTCTCCTCAATATTTTTTTTTTATTTTTAAAGTACTGTCTTCATATATTTTTTCACTTCAAAACTTTTTTTTTTTCCAATTGAATGATTATCAACTAAATATGTTCATTTGTTGTAAAAATAAGCAATAAATATTTTCAACTATTGTAACAATAAGTAATAAACAAAAATTTCCCCTTTTATATTATTAAAGAATAAGAAATTTATTTTATTTTTTACTTTAATTAATTTATTAAAATATCAAACAATTTTTAAAAAAATATTATTTGATACTTATTGATAATTAATATGTAACATATTTACGATTCTTATGGTATATTTGTAACATTAACAAAAAAAAATACTGAAAAAAAAAGCAACAAAAAAGTAATAATTGAAATAAAGAACTAAAAAATTGAAAAACAACAAAAACAACAATCAAAAGACAACTTTTCTTATTAAAAACAATACTAAAAAAATAAAAAAGCAACAAAAAAGCAATAATTGAAAAAATAACAAAAACTAATTGAAAAAATAAAAAATCGAAAACAATAATTAAAAAGCAACTTTTCTCATTAAAAGCAATACTAAAAAAAATAATAAAAAACAACGATCAAAAAAAAAAAAACAAAAAACAAAAAACAATAGAAATAACGAACAATAAAATGAAAGGCAATAAATAACAATAATAAATATATAATCAACTAAAACAATAAAAAAATGAAAACGATAAAAAATTATGCAATGTATCAAAAAAATTCTTACTTTTATTATTAATACTAATAAAAGCTAATATTTTAATTGAAAATAAAATAATTAATTTTAAAGATACAAGTAAATAGAATAATTATTATAAATAAAAATGTTAATAAAATAATTTGATTTGTAAAAGTATTATTATTAAAAAAAGTATTTCAAAATGATAAAATTAAATACTCACATCACATTAAAAATTTAACAATAGCGACAAAGGCAGATCTAAAGGCGTGAAAGGCGTGAAATGTTTCCAAAAACTCTTGCCGAAGTAACATGTCCGTACATCAACATAGGAGGGCCAAAAATGAAAAGAAAAAACACTAAAATGCTGATATTTAGATTAAAATCACCATAGACCACTTTTGAAAAGTAAAAACAAGATGTGCCAAAAAAGGCCTAGGATATTTTGGGCTATATATGCTATTAATTTGTTAAAATTAAACTTTTTTTCAAGATTTTAAATGTGAGCTAAAATTGTAATAAATTGAAAAGATTAATTTTAATTTTATAAGATTTTAAAAAATAGGAATTTAATTAATTTTTATCTTGTCAAATAGTACAACTAAATTACAATTATGTAATAACTTTTTTTTTTTTGAAAAAGAATTATGTAATAACTTTTAGATAAAGTATTCGAAAATGACTGGATTACATTATTTTGAGTGAAATTGATAACACAAAAGTAATTAATTATTTAAGAATAATATTGATGTATAATAATTTTAAAATTATTTTCCAGGTTACTTGGAATACACCCACAACCAGAAGGATTCTTTTTGACAATATCCACCATAATTTCAACACGTGTACATGTGGTATTACACGCAAACTTAATATCAAAACAAATAATGTTTATTATTAATTTAAATTATTAGTAAGCAAATAAAAAAATAAAAAAAAATCATTAAATTGTACTGCATCGTCATTACTTCTCCTTCATAACTGGATTTACGGGACAGTTTTTTGAGAGGGAAAAAAATTTACTAAAAATAAATAAAAAGATAATAATTAAATTAAAAGAAAAAAAAGAGTTTTTAAAGAAAAGAAACTATCTATCAACTAACACACGACAACAAACATATCTCAGAGAGACTCTCAACGGTTTGTGCCTTTTCTCTTTGCCACACACACCTACACCCACATAAATACTTCACACACAGACATAAAAGAGACCCAAGAGTTGTTTCTTGCAGAGAAAATTTTGGGAAAAAAATAAAAGGGTTATCTTTTTTGAGGGTTTGGGTTGTTTTGTTTTGCAGGTGAAAAAAAAAAAATGGAAGCTAAAGAGGAAGTTGTTTCTGTTGAGTTGCCAGCTCCTTCTGCTTGGAAGAAAATGGTCTGCAAAGTTTTGAACTTTACCTCTTTTTGTACACGTACATGTTCATATTTGAATACTACACAGTTTCTTTTTTCTTGGGGGGTTGAATAGTGGAATTTTGGGATTAATTAGGTGTCTTTTAGTGTAAAGGTGATGTTTTTGTTTCTGGGTTTTGGTTGTTGTGTTGTAGGAATTGGGTAACTGTTACTATTTGGTGTTTTTTTGAATTGTTTGTGATAAGGGTTTTTGGTGCAATTTGATAGTTCGGGCATGAATTTTGTGTTTAGTATTACCTTGTTGGTGTTGGTTGTGGTAGTTAGGGTTATGTTATCCCCAATTTTATTTCTTTTCCCTCTTTGGTGTGGTTTGGCTTTTTGCTCAATCATTTTAGGTTAATTATGGAGTGATAAAGTAACTGCACCGCTACACTGTCCATTCCTTTTCTAAAATAGACCAAGGTTTCCTTTTGTATCTCTTCTATTTTCCTGGAACCAAAGGGAGATTTTTTGTTCCCTGTCCATAATAAATAGTCTGTTTTAACTTCTTATTGACTGAAATCAGTAAATTGTTTGAAAGGTCTTATTGTTTTGGTGTCTTTATTTTGAATTGTTGTGAAATCTGCTGCATTTTTGCTTGCACTCATGGTTATGGTGATTAGTGTTTTTCTCTTGTATTTGCTGCATAAATTGAAGTGATGAAACATTGTTTTTATAATTGAGGTGAACAACAAACTTTGAAGCAACATGAGAAATTGTACTTCTACCATTTAAAGTAATAGCATAATAGGTCATTGTCATTGTTCCTGATAAAGATTTTTATCAAGGAGATATTTCCCCTGTTTTCAGGGATACAATGGTTTCTGTTGCTAATCTTAATTGCAAAAGGTTGACACTTTTGTCTTTCCTTAACATTTTCCCCTCTTTATAAAAGCCTCTGCTCTTTTTGTTTTTCTCCTGCCTTAGAAAAACGGTTTGAAAGTGAAGAACTTTACCCTTTTTTTGAAAGTGGATAACTTTTTATGTGCTTTCCCCTACCATTCCCATTCTACTTCTTTGATCCTTTGGTGATTCAAACAGAGTGAAGATTTGACCTGTCTTGGTAGAATTAACTCAAATCAGTTGTAACTATTTGTTTAGAAGATGCAGGTTATGGTATGTAGCAGTCATTTAAATGTTGGATGCAGTCGAAGAGAAGGGGAAGTTGTGTATGTTAGAGCTGACAAATAAAGTGACTTGATTCAATATCTGGTCCTCAAATGCAAAAGCAGATAGATTATTATTGGCTTCATATCTCAGAAGAAATTATTTTCTTTACTAAAATGAAATAGAAAGTGATAAATAGGGTTATTAAATTAAGGAAAGAAATAGCCAAATTCTTATTTAGTACCTATTGATTTGTTTAAAGATCCTGATTGTTCTTCCAGTGAGGTTTTATGAATATCAGTCTCTAGTGCAATTCATGATTTCAAGATCCCTTTTTTAATATTTTATTATTTCTTCTTCCAAGTTTTGATTGCTCAATTTTCTAACTATAAATGATTGGAGGCTATGTTCCGTGAACTGTGATGATATGAAACTGTGATGGCTGAACTTCCTTTGAGTAATTTCTTGATCACTTATTGTTCTTCTCTATAGGTTGCCAAGCACCATAGAACTGATGTTTGTCTTTGCAATACTGAAACATTTGCCTTTCATCCATCAGAATAACTGACTGATTTGTTTTGAATGAGGAAAGGAATAGTTATTTATTCTCGAGATGTGCTTTAATGGCATTTGATTCCTGTCACTTCAGTTAACACTATGAATAAGAGGCATTTCAGGATCTGATACTGGTATTAGATGCAAAGATATTGAGTTGAATGGAATTACAAATAAAACCTTCCTTGATACAGTGATGGCGTACTGCAATAGCTACTTGGATAATGTAATTATGACAAGGGCATCTTTGTAATTGGCATTACAATAGAGTAGTTTCTGAGCTAAGGCTACTTGATGATGCTCATAGGCTAATCTGGACATTGCTTGGACTAAAATTTGGTCCTGGACTAAATTTCCTTGGATTTAGTACCTGCTATATCATCAATTTTTTCTAAAAGTTTAAACCTTCAAGCATGTATTGCAGTGTATACGTTATATATATGATGCATTAAGATATCAGAGAATGGAACTGGATTATGCCTTACCCTTTTCCCAGGCCGTGTTGCTAAAAAGGGGTCATATGCATCTGTAGGTACTGATATTCTGGTTGCTTGGAGGTAAGTTTAAGTATTATTCATGAGGTCCTTTCAGAAATTGAGTCATTTTTTTTTAATGGCACATACATTTGTGCTGGTCCATTTTGAGTTACGTCAGTTGCCCTGGTTCTTTCTAAATTCACTGCATTTGTTTGTTGAAGATGCTAAGTTTTGAGCATGCATTGACCGTGGCAGTTGTACACCTATATTGACGACTGGAAGGTGGGATAGTTATACACTTAAACTCAATGGTTAATCTGGCTGGATCCAAATGGGTTGAGGATATAGGAGCTTTAGGGCTAACCTATCTCATGATAAGTTTATTTCCAACTTAAAAAGCTTCGTTTAAATTTCTACCAATTTGTAGTCGACATAGAAAATGCTTCTGAAGAATTACTGCTGGTACTTTAGCTCAAGGTTGTTGGTAATTGAGCAATTCATTTACGTATTCAAAGTTGTTAGTTGAGTAAATCTGGAGCACACACCATAACTGAGAAGGGAACTTTGCATTATGTTTCTTTTCTCCATCCAGTAGTGTGGTAAGCAGGCTGAAATCTGCAATTTGGATGAGAGAAATGATTTGGGGGCAACAAATGGATAGATGGGAGCTAGCTTAAGCAGAGCTGGAGGAGTAGGCAAACAAAATTCTGGTTTTATAACTTATGATGACCATTATCATTATTATAATTCTGTGTTTCCACCAGAACTTACACTGGCTTCATTCAAATGTCTTTCTAATCAATATTTGGAAGTTCTACGCTATGTTGATAGTGATCTACTGTGCTGTCAATTGACAATATTATGGTAAATTTACTGAACTAAGGAAACACAACTTTAGGAAATGGGAGGCAATATGTTGAGTTTTCATGAAGAGTTAAATAAAGATGGTGCTTACTTTGGGAACTTCAGTTAAAATATATCTCAAGAAGATTTTGGGTAGTAATTGATAAATTTCATATGCTAACATTTTGTTTTTTTTTTCTTCGTTTGTTATTTAATTATGGAAATGTGCTGTAGGGGAGTGAATACTTGAGTAACTTCATATGCTCAAACATTTTGTTTTTTTTCGTTTGTTCTTTAATTATGGAAATGCGCTGTAAGGGAGTTAATACTTGAGTAACTTGTCAACTAAGAGCTTTCGGTTGGGTGCATACTGACTGAATTAGAGTAGATTGTTTTGATAACTGCAATAAAAACCAGGAGTGTGGAGAGATATCTTAAGTGATTATTCTAGAGATTGAGAATGATGAATGCTAATATAATGAGAGTTCACAAGAAAGAAAAGACAAGGATAAAAATGAGTTAGTTTGATAGTGTCAATTTCATGAAATATGAAAGAAATTAGATCTAGTATCATGATCTTATGATGTTTATGATGCCATTGCTTGATTATCCAACTGGAAATGTGGCAGAAAATGATTATTTTGTGTGTCTTCTGTTTCTTCTTATTTATACATAGATTATTCATCTTGGTTGCTGTGTGTGTTTCTTGTTGCATGACAATCATATTCTTTTGTTGTCTTACAGTACTTGCCTAAGAGAGCTGGTACTCCAAGGAAGAGTGAAATCATGTTCATTGCTCCAACTGGGGAAGAGATTAATAGCAGGAAACAATTGGAGCAGTATCTAAAAGCACACCCTGGCAATCCTCCGATAGCGGAGTTTGATTGGGGTACTGGAGAGACACCAAGGAGATCAGCAAGGATCAGTGAGAAAGTGAAGGCAACTCCAACGCCAGAAAAAGAGCCTGCAAAGAAACGAGGTCGAAAATCATCATCAGGTTCTAAGAAGGATAGCAAGGAAGCGGAATCTGCCCCTGAAAAAGGTGAAGGTGAGAAGGAAATTGAAATGCAAGATGCCGAAGGAGTTAGGAAGGAAGATGCAGAGGCTGGAAAAGAGAAAGATGTTGCTAAGGGAGATCAGAGTGGGAAGGGAGATGTAGAGGAAGCTGGCCAGATGAAGAATGCTTATACTGACGAGGACGCTAGTAAGGATGTAAAGGTCCAAGAGGATGCTGGTGATGACAAGGCTGGTGATGACAAGGCAAGTGCTGAAGGTACCCAGCATGCAACAAAATCTGCTGAAGAAGCTGTTTCTGGTGAAGGAGCTGCAGGGAAGATGCCACAAGCTGAGGTGGAGAAAGAGATTGTCCCAGGTGACAAGAAGGATATCCCAGATACTACAAATGGGGTAGCGGCGAAAGAGAATGCTAATGGAACTGTCCCTGTATCTGAGGGAGATACCAAAGAAAAACCAGATATACAGGATAATAGTGCAAAGTGCAACATTCCTGTAGATGGAGTATCCAAGACAATGGATGGGGAAATTACAGAAAATGGTAGGGTAAACCAGCCAGATCGAGCTGATGCCCCACAAAATTCAGCTCCTCCTGTGAGCTGCTGAATGTAATGCACTATTGTCTATGATCTGTGGTTGCCTTATCATAGCTCTCTGCCTTGTTTAGTTCTGAACTTCTGATGACTTTTTGGATTCCTTGGATGACTGTAACATTAATGTTGTCGTTGTTGTTAGATTCCATTGTATGTTTGATACTTAGATTTAATGTACGTAGGTAAATCATGTATCTCCGAAGTCCTCAGAGTAGGTTGTAGTTTCTGTAGCTTTTGTTACATTGTGCAGGAACCTGAGATTGTAGACTTTTGAACTTTTCTGAACTGGTATGATTAAGGACTAAACTAAGTGTTATGTGCTTGTCCTGCTTGTACATTTCTTACTATGGCATGCAAACCGTACGTACGATTTCCCGTACACCCATTTTATGTTTTGCAGGGCGGCAGGGGGGGATTTTTACATCTGACGATGGAAGCGGCAAACTGGAGTTGCAAAGTGATTTTTGGAATCTTAAAATTTACTTCGATTGGACCATAACACTTTTGGAATGTGATTTCTGGAATCTTAAAATTTACTTAGATTAGACCATAACACTTTTGGCTGATAATGCACGTATTAATAATATGAACATATTTATATTATATTCAACTGCTGTTAGGGAAGCTCAGTTCATGTAAACTGGCACCCAGCAACCATCCGCACAGAAAGAAGTTTTGACGTATAAGCTTTGAGCAGGTGAATACCAATTAATTTGGTTTCTACTTTCTACTATTAAACAAAGGAAGAAAAATGAAGAGCTAGAGATCCCCACCAAAGAAAAGTATAAATATGACAAAACTCTACCTTTCAATCTTTCTTAGTGGAGAAAAAACCATTTCATGGAGAAAAGAATCCTGGAATAGAAAGGAGAATAGAAGAAAAAGGTTTACTTTGAGAGTAAAGAATCTGTACCAAGCCCCCTTCAAATCATTTTTGTTTTGTTGATCCAATAAGTAAAAGGTCAAGAATCTTCTTCTTTCCAAGATACAATTAAGGCTAAAGAATCTTTTTATTTAGATTTCTTGAGAGGTGTTATGGCATACCTCAAGAACAAGAATCGGATTATCATCCAAAGGGTTAATCTTTTTGCTTCTACTTTTAATAAATTGCAAAATATTGAACCATATTCTCTCCTTTTCTACAGATGGATTGCACTTTTCTTGATAATCTCTCCTTCATCAGACTTATGGGTTTCTCTTCTTTCTTTCTTTGGCTTCTCCTTATCTTCTCTGTCATATTTTCTAATGGTATGCACTCTTTAATCTTTCTCCTTCACTTTTTCATTTTCTAATGCTATGCTATGCCATGCTACCTTTTTGATGAATAATGTGTTGAATGAGCCATTCATATGTTATTGCATATATATTTAGCATAACAATTCAAGCATTTAAGCTAAATGTATGGTGTAGTAATTGTTACCATTTCTTGAATTTGCACTATATAATGTGCAGCGTTTTGTTTCTGTAACTATGGTCAAGATTTTATATCAGCTTGTGATGGTGGAACTTCGCATAATGGAGCTTTTTTCTTTGTCTCTGTGTTGCAGTTTTGACAGGGCATGCATTCACAGGAACATATGGGGTAAACTATGGCAGGATAGCGGATAATTTACCAGAACCAAGTAGTGTGGTGACGCTTCTCAAAGCGGCAAAGATTAAAAACATCAGAATATACGACGCAGATCAGGAAGTCCTCAAGGCTTTCAAAGGTTCCGGGATTGAAATTATAGTTGGACTTGGCAATGAGTACTTGAAAGAGATTAGCATAGGCGAGGATCGTGCGATGAACTGGGTCAAAGCAAATGTGGAGCCATTCCTTCCTAAAACTAAAATTGTTGGAATCGCTGTGGGAAATGAGATCTTGGGTGGTGATGACCATGAGCTGTGGGAAGTTTTGCTGCCCTCAGCGAAAAATGTTTATGCTGCACTCAAAAGGCTCGGTTTGGAGAAGAAAGTTGAGGTCTCTAGCCCAAATTCAGAGGCTGTTTTTGCCACTTCTTTCCCACCATCAGCATGTGTCTTCAAGGAAGATGTCCTTATATACATGAAGCCATTGTTGCAGTTCTTTTCGCAGATTGGTTCACCTTTTTACATCAACGCGTATCCTTTTCTAGCCTACAAGAGTGATTCTGAGCATATTGACCTCAATTATGCTCTTTTCAAAAAGAATGTTGGAATCATAGATGCAAAGACTAATCTACATTATGATAATATGTTCGATGCTATGGTTGATGCAGCTTATGCAGCACTAGAAAAGGCTGGGTTTCCGAAGATGGAAGTCATAGTTTCTGAAACTGGTTGGGCTTCTCATGGAGATGAAAATGAAGCAGGTGCCAATTTGCAAAATGCGAAGACTTACAACTATAACCTGAAGAAAAAGCTAAGTAAAAAGAAGGGCACCCCATATAGGCCTAAAACTGCAGTGAGAGCTTACATTTTCGCCTTGTTCAATGAAAATTTGAAGCCTGGACCAACTTCAGAAAGAAACTTTGGATTGTTCAAACCTGATGGGAGTATAGCATATGATATTGGGTTCACCGGACTTAAATCATCAGGAGTCTCATCTCTTCTTCGTTTCAAGGTATATACGGTGCAATTTCTTGATTTTCTCCTACTCATTGGTGCCTTTTCAGGTTTTCTATATGCTTAATAATTGTTTTGATTTCAGGGTATTGGAGCTAACAGTTGGTTGGGGTCTTCTTATTCGTTAATTTTCGCAACCTGCAATGCAATTCTGCTATTACTTTGGGCTTCATGATTGATCAACCATATTCAAAGTAATGGTGAAGCAGCAACTCAAGGAAATCTTGAATTTACTAATGTAACATGTTAATGTATAAAGAATTGGATCATTTTTTAATCTTGTACAGACACTTACTTCTTGAATCAATTGATGACTGAAAATCAGCTGATGGTTTTTTCATATATCTTCAGCAATGTAACCATACTCTTCCAAGTGAAACTGAATAAAAAAAAAATGTTTGTGTCTTCTTTAATGGTATGTCATTTTCTTTCACATGTTTCATACTTTCAGGAGATGTCCTGTCCCCAAAACTTGCCTGAAATTTTTTTTGGTATTAATGTTAAAAACTAATTTCATAAGGTAACGCTTCTGGGATTTGTAGATTTAGCATTAATTTAGCGAGCAACACGTTACTATTCAAGCTCATTGTTTTAAAATTATTTAAAACTACATATGCTTGAACATTGCGCGGATAATACAAAAATATATATTAAACTTTTTTTTAAAAAATAAATTAACATACGTAATAAAAAAAGAAAATTATATTTTGTATTACAGTCTGAAAAATCATATCTGATGTTACAATTTAAAATATCAATTGAAATTTTGTTTTCAGAAATCCAGTAAATAAGTGTCAAAGTTCCCATTATTCAGGGAGAAGGGATTAATATTGGGTCTCTCGGGTGAATTTTATGGATCATAACACTATTGTGTACGGGCCTATAAAAGAGAAAGACTTACATGTTGGGCCACAGAGACCACACAGTAGTGAGTTCTATACCTGCCCACTACCCAATTCCATATGACAAATACAAGATTTGAACTCAAATGTTCTAACAAGTATGAACACAAACACGGTCACGGGATACGGTTACAGTATAATACAACCATAGTGATACAGCGGTTATATATATCACATAAAATGTGTATTATCTTTTATTATATAAAGATGATTTGTTAAAAAAAAGTAAAATTAGTGTGATAAAACAGAAATTTCATGAAATTTAAACACTTATCATAATCATTTAGTTAATTATCTATCATATACATATATAAAGCATACATAAAAAGTGGCTAATATACATGACCCGTACAAAAAATGGAGCTACTATTATAAAAAGAAGTTCCAAATAATTTAAGAATTGACTATAATCATTTAGCCAATAATCTAGCTACCAATACCATATACATAACATGTACAAAAAGTGACAAAAAAAAAATCCATGTCTTAAAAAGTGTCATGTCATGTCCTACATGTGTTTCAATTGTATCCTTCCTGTGGCCTCAAAATAAAAAAAGATAAAAAAATAATAGGACAAGTGTCCAGTCAGGACACGACACTTATTAGACACATGTCGAATAAGTGTTGGGCTGTGTCCGGCAAGTGTTAGATTCTAAAGAGTGTCGAACACAGGTACTTCACCTCATTTGAAGTGTTGGTGCTTCATAGCAATTGTTTAAGGAACTTTTTCATAAATAACTAAGAGAAGTAAAATATTTACAAAATTAACTAATTTCTTTTAAATCACGATCTTTTTAAAAGAAACGGAATTAGTTTTTCAAAGTACAATATTCTTCCTTCCTTCTTCTTATTCTCTTCCCTTTTTGTTGTGGTTTTTGGTTTTTTTTTTCAATTTTTTTTTCTTTTCTTGGTTCATTTTCAGTTTTTTGAGCATGTTTTATATTGTTTTTCTGGTAATTTTTTTGGTTGTTCTTTACAATTGTTTTTATGGTTGTTTGGAAAAAAACCATAAAAAAAATTATAAAAATTACCAAGAACCAAAAACAACTAGTAACATAAAAAAAAAAAAAAACCACCTAAAGAACCAGAAAATAACCAAAACAATGGTTGTCTTTGTGGTTTTTTTAATTTTTTTTTGTTTTTTTCTTGGTTCATTTGCAATTTTTTGAGCTTGTTTAATAATAATTTTCTCGTTCTTTTTATGGTTGTTTTGAAAGAAACTATAAAAAATTTTGAAAATAACCACAACAAGACAACCTCATAAAATATAAAACTGAATCAACAAAAAAACTTAAAACAACTACCAAAAAACGGTGTACAAATGAAAAAAACCACAAAAAAAAAAAGAAAAAATAACCAAAATAATAATAATAAATAAAATAAAAATAAAAATAAGCATAGAAAGAAAAAATAGAAAATAAAAAAAATAAGGGAATGAATAATAATATCAAAATAAAATAGTTATAAAGTAATAATAGTAATAATAATAATAATAACAACAAGAAGAAGATTGTTATAACCCATATTTTATTTAATTATTAAATCGAATTGAAGATTTAAAGTGTGATTTATTATTTTATGAAATTATTATTATTTGTGTAATTTAATAAATTTTAATAATTTATTAAGGAGGAGATATATATAAATATGCGTATGTTGTATTAAATTTTGTTAGATTATATACATATATATATGTATTTTATATATACTGGGTGTACTTTATTTTTTTTTAAAAAAGTGGCCTTTATTATTATTATTATTATTATTATTATTATTATTATTATTATTATTTTCCTTCTTCTTCTTCTTCTTCTTCTTCTTTCCTTCCTCTCCTTCTTTCCCCGCCCAACACCACCGCTACCCTTATTGCCAGCATCACCCAACCATCGTTGGATAGCCCCATGTCATTGCTTAGCTCCTCCTTCCTCCTCTTTTCTCTTTCTTTCTCGGTTTTCTTCTTCGCCGGATAGAGAAGGAGCTCGTCGGCGTCGACTCCGGTCACCCCTGGATGTGTCATTGGTGTCATTTGAATTCTCTCATCTTGGATTTCATTTCCCCTAAGTCAATTTGATCGGATAACACTAGGAATAACTTCAATTTCGTGTAACTTGATTTTAAGGTTTTATATTTAATTTGTTAAAATTGAGTTTGAATTTGGTTAAATTGAACTGTGTTGTAGTTATAAGAAATGATATTGAGATTGAGATCTTGCTAAATATGATTTTTATTTATTTTTCTGAATTTTTAGAATTTTTCGGGAGTTCAATTATTGTTCATGTTACTGTTCTGA
Source organism: Mallotus nudiflorus (assembly GCA_947683625.1). Lineage (NCBI taxonomy): Eukaryota > Viridiplantae > Streptophyta > Magnoliopsida > Malpighiales > Euphorbiaceae > Mallotus > Mallotus nudiflorus. The sequence continues at coordinate 955,460 of CANTUR010000126.1, read as the reverse complement.
GCTTGGGAAATTTTTATATTTTTTAATAAATTCTATTAATTATTTAGAGTAAATTTTGTGAAGGAAATTTTGTGAAATTTTTTATATAATTAAAGTTATGAATTTTTAAAGATTATGTTTAAATATGTATTTTTGTAAAAATTATTAGAAATTAGTAAATTATTTAATTTTAATTAAATTATTGTTATTTATTCTTTTTTAGATTATTTTTAAATAATAAAAGTATGAAAAATATTTTTTTATAATTAATTTTAATTATTAGTTAATTAGTAGTAAGTTTGGGGAAAATAAATGAATAATAAATTCTTTTATATTTTTATTATATAAATAAATTAAATTTTGGTAGTAAACTAAATTTTTATGATATATCGGGATTTGAAAAAAAAATTATATTATTTTTATTTGTGTTATTGTGTTGGTTCTCGGTTGGGCATAATATGTAGTTTGGGGACCTAACCCGAGATGTAAAGTTGTGGGCAGTATTAAGTGCAGTTTTGTGTAGGAAGGACTCTACTTTTAGTAGAGAGATATTTATTTTACAAAGGAGATTTTGCTGAATTTTCAATAGATTTCTTGTAAAATGTGACATTGGGTTTGTGTTGAGTGTTGAGTTTTGAGTTTTATTAGAGTAGTGTTTTAAATTGAATTTTTGCTTAGAAATATAGAATGTTTAAGGTTAGGATTTTTAATCCTAATTATTTTTATTATTTTTCTATAATCGCATTGAGAGCAGGGCCTTTAGGTTGTGGTCAATCGAGTCAGTATCAAGAAGCACATTCTATCTGTGAGTTATTATTATATGTATGTATTGCATGTAGAAAATGTTATTGGCATCCATATTATGAATAAATATGAATTTTATTATGCTATATTGCATTAAATGTTAATTATTATTGTTATTATATATATGTTTTCATATATATAAAGGTGAATGTTAATTGTGATTATTGGATGTTGTGTAGATTTTAAGATTCATTTTATTTTTGATATAATGTTTTGGAGGATAGTCGTAGAATGTGCTATCTAGTGGGCTATACTAGGACTGTTGCGTAACAGTACGTTAGTTGCTAGGTTATAATCTGTTGATTGATATGAGATTATATGGTCTGAGATACAGATAAATGATTATTGAGATTTGTGTATAGAGAATGGTGTGGTTGTGGGAGCTCCGTTGACCTGTAGTGTCTTGGGGCCAATTATGTTGGCAAAGAGATTATAGTATCTTGGTTGACCTTTCTGTGTCTTGGGGTTAGTCCACTGCCTAATTGGAAAAGGGAAATATTTTTAGATTCAAGAAAGTTTATTCATTAGTGAGGTATAGTAATTCAGGTTACAGAATTCTTAGGGTTCTACTCCAATCCTCCATTTATTTTTCACTTATTGCATTGACATGAAAATTGCTTTTGAGTGTTTGCATAAAAATAGGTATATAAATTAAATAAATATAAATATATAAACATTATATTGCTGCTTGGTTGCTTGTATGCTCAGGTTGCATGCATATATATAATAATAATTCACTCAGTGCAGTCTAATCTCCATCAATTATTTTTTTTCAGGATTCCTTTCTATAGACCTCCCCCAGTTATTCTCTTCACTGGACCCTTTATTCACTAGCCGATTTATGTAAATTTTAAGCTATTACTTCCTTTATATTTATTAGACGCTGCAATAGTAGTATGCACCTGTTGTAGTATGTTATATTAAGTTAACAGTGGCTGTGTACTCAAATATTTATAAAAATATTTTATTATAATATGATATGGAAAGATTTCTTATGCTTTAAAAAGTTTTAATTCTTTGGTATAATATTTATGATTGTGTTTAGAGTGAACTGGTGTTTTAGGCTTGCTACAGGTTTTGAATTTGTGTGAATTTTCGTTCCTTAGTGCCGATCAGGACTCTTGGGTTTGGGTCATGACCAAGTTAGTATTAGAGCCTAGGTTTAGTATTACGTGTCCTAGGTTGGTAAAGTTTGAATCGTCTTTAAAACTACTGCAATAATTAGGTTTGATTATATCTTTGAATAGTCTTCCTTGCTTTTAGATTTTTGTGTAAACATTAGGATATCTATTATTGTATAAATTGTATATTTTTTTTTGTTCTTTTCAGAATGAGGAGTGCACGGGTCGCTCCACTGGTTGATGAGGTTGAAGATGGAGAGTCTTACCAGGATGAGATTCTACCCCTTATGCTGCCAGCTAGGCGTAGGGGTAAAGATAGAGGTAGACTTAGTGGAGAGGCAAGGAGATTGAGCTCAGGCTCATCAGGTAGGGAGTTATGCCTGACTACTATCACATTAGAGGTGTCAGAGTTAGACGATATCAGGGTACTTCGTATACAATATTTTAAATAGGCTCTAGTAGTAAGCTCAGAGGATTTGTTCAGTAGGGCCAGAGACCTTAACATAGGATTCACAAGAGTAGTAGACATGGCCGCAGTGGAGCCCATAGACCTATCAAATTTGGTTCAGGTACTACCAGCAGCAGTAATAGTCAGAGCTCAAGATATGGTAGCACAGGATTTACAACCAATGGTTGTCAAACATGTGGGAGAGTCTATTAGAGACTGTGGTATATGGCTTTGGAAGTGTGTTTCAGATATAGTAAGACAGGGCATTTTGCTAGATCATGCCCTTATTCTGGTTTTCAGTAGCAGTTCCCTCAGTCATGTTCAGCTAGTGTAGCTCTAGCTCAATTTTAGTCGCTACCATTTCATTACTCGAGCACCTCTCAATTTGTAGCCCAACATGGGTGAGGCAGAGGAGGTAAAGGCAGTGCTATAGGATTTGGGTAGGCTTTTACTAGTCAGTAGGGAGGCAGAGGATAGGCTAAAGTTTTCACTCTCATGTAGCAAGATTCTTAGGCATCCAATGTAGTGGTAGCAAGTACACTCTTAATATGTTATGTTGATGCTAGAGTTTTGATTGATTCGGGTGCTACCCATTCCTATGAATCTCTTATTTTTGCTTTGAATTGGGTTTACAAGTTGCAGGGATGGCAATCCTTTATCAGTTGCTACACCTCTAAGTGATTCGTTGGACACAAATGTTATTCTTCTTGGGTGTCCTGTGTTAGTAAAAGGTAGAAAGTTGCCAGTAGACTTGGCGTTGTTGGATGTGATGGACTTTGATGTAATATTGGGAATGGATTAGTTGTCTCAACATTATGCCACTCTGGATTTTCATAGCAAAGAGGTGATTTTCATAATTTCGGGTGAAGAGGAATTCAAGTTTGTGGGTGATAAGAGTTCTGCACTTTAGAATCTTATCTCTGCTATTACAGCAAGAAAGATGCTGAGAAAAGGGTGTCTAGGATACAACAACAGAATAGACATCCATCTCAAATGTTCCTATAGCATATGAATTTCCTGATGTCTTTTCTAATGAATTATTAAATTTACCACCTTATAGGGAGATAAAATTTTGTATTAATGTGGTTCTAGGCATAACTCCTACCTCTATGCTACCTTATAGGATGGCTCCTGCTGAGTTAAAAGAGTTAAAGGAGCAGTTGCAAAAGTTACTGGATAAAGTTTTCATAAGACCCAACACTTCTCTTTGGGGTGCACTAGTTTTGTTTATGAAGAAGAAGGATGACACACTTAAACTGTGCATTGATTATAGAGAATTGAATAAGGTGGCTGTTGAGAACAAGTATCCCCTTTTGAGGATAGATTATTTGTTCTATTAGCTTTAAAGTGCACAGTTCTTCTTTAAGATTGACTTGAGATTGAGCTATTATCAGTTATGGATCAAAGAAGTTGACATTCCTAAAATGACATTCCATACTAGATATGACCATTATAAGTTTATGGTGATGTCCTTCAGATTAACCAATGCACCAACAGCTTTTATGGATATGATGAATAGGGTGTTCAGACCATTTGTGGATAAGTTTGTAGCGGTACTCATTGATAATATACTGATGTATTCGAAGAGCATGAAAGAGCATATGTATCACTTGAGGATAGTGTTACAGACATTAAGGGAGCATTAACTTTATACTAAGTTCTAAAAGTGTATTTTTAGCTTGAAAGTGTAGCATTCCTTGGGCACGTAGTGTTTAAGGATGGCATTCAGGTTGATCCATAAAAGATTAAGGCAGTATTTGAATGGCCTAGACCGACATCAGTTATGGAGATTCAGAGTTTCTTAGGTTTGGTAGGATATTATAAGAGGTTTATTTAGGATTTCTCAAGGATTACAACACCTATGACCTGCCTAACTCAGAAAAATGTAAAGTTTATGTGGTTAGAAGCATATGAGAATAGCTTTTAACTGCTAAAGGAGAATTTAACTATAGCTCCAGTGTTGACTTTACCTAATGGAGAAGATAGGTTCACCGTGTATTGTGATTATTATAGAGTTGGCCTAGGGTATGTGTTAATGCAAAATGATAGGGTAGTGGCTTACGCTTCTAAACAATTAAAAAAGCACAAGTAGAACTATCCTACTCATGACTTAGAGATGGTTGTTGTTATCTTTGCTCTCAAGATTTGGAGGCATTATCTATACAGGGTGAAATGCAAAATTTATAGTGATCACAAGAGTCTGAAGTATATCTTTTAGTAGAGAGATATGAATCTCAGACAAAGAAGATGGCTAGAACTTTTGAAAGATTATAATTGTGACATTTTGTACCACCCAAGCAAGGCTAATATGGTAGTAGATGCATTGAGTAGGAAGTCCTCAGGTAGTCTTGCTCACATTAGTATGGAAAAGAGACCTTTGATCTAAGAGAAGCATAAGTTAGTAGACCAAAGATTGAGGATGAAGATAACTAAGTCAGGGGGATTAATAGCCCAATTCATAGTGAGATGAAATCAAGGCATCTTAAAGATGAGATCATGATTTGGTGGATCTTATGGAGAAGGTTTGTGAAGGGAAATTTAGTGATTTTAATTTTGATGATAAAGGTGTTCTATGGATTAGTAGAAGATTATGTATTCTTAATGTGGACAATTTGTCAGAAGAGATATTGGAATAAGCTCATTATGCAACTTATAGTGTACATCCTAGTTCTACCAAAATGTACCACAACATAAAGGATTTTTATTGGTGGGATGGAATGAAGAAAAATGTAGCAGAGTTTGTTTCTAAGTGCTTGACATGTCAATAAGTGAAAGTAGAGTATAAAAAACCTTTTGCAAAACGTCAGCCTTTTCCAATTCCTGAGTGGAAATGGGAGAGAGTCACCATAGATTTTGTGACAGGGTTGCCTCATTCAAAGGATGGATACGATTTCATCGGGGTGATAATGGACAAGTTAACCAAATAAGCTTACTTTTTACCAATTAAAGCTACTTATCCAATGACTAAATTGGCTAGGTTGTACATTAAGCATATTGTGTGTCTTCATAGGGTGCCTGTTTCAATTGTTTTAGATAGAGGTTTGGTGTTTACCTCTTGATTTTGGTAGAAGTTGCAGGAAGCATTAGGTACCAAGCTCGATTTTAGTACTACTTTTCATCTTTAAACAGATGGTCAGTCTGAGAGAACGATCTAAATACTTGAAGATATATTAAGAATGTGTGTAATGGATTTTGGAGGTAGTTAAAATGATCATTGGCCATTGGTAGAGTTTGCTTATAACAACAACTACCATAGTAGTATTGAGATGGCACCATATGAAGCTCTGTATGGAAGGAAATGTAGATCCCCTTTGTGTTTGAATGAAATTGGAGAAAGAAAGCTAACTGGACTAAAAATTATTCAGGGTTGTGTCGAAGAAAGTCACTTTGATAAGAAAGAGATTGAAAATGGTAGCTAGCAGGTAGAAGAGTTATGCATACCCAAAGCATAAAGATATGGAATTTCAAATTAGGGATTATGTATTTTTGAAGGTGTCACCAATGCAAGGTGTTACCAATGCAAGGTGTTATGAGATTTGGCAAAAAGGGAAAGTTGGCACCGAGGTACATAGGGCCTTTTGAGATTTTAAAGAGAGTTGGCATGGTTGTATATTGGTTGGCTTTGCCTCCAAATTTGTCTCAAGTGCATCTAGTGTTCCATGTTTTGATGCTTAAGAAGTATATTTTGGATCCTTTGTATGTTTTGCAGCTCTAGAGTGTGGAAGTGAATAAATATTTGACGTATGAGGAAGAACTAATTGCAATCATTGACTATCAAGTTTGTCAGTTGTGTTTTAAATAAATTTTGATGGTCGAAGTCTTGTGGAGGAACAATAATGTGGAAGAGCATACGTGGGAGACTGAGGCAGAGATGCGAGTGGCATATCCATATCTTTTTCCTCGATGAAACTTTGTACTCCTTTCTATTTGTTAAAGTTCAAGGATGAATGTTTGTAAGGATTGTTATAACGCGTATTTTATTTAATTATTAAATCGAATTGAGGATTTAAAGTGTGAGTTATTATTTTATGAAATTATTATTACTTGTGTAATTTAATAAATTTTAATAATTTATTAAGGATGAGATATATGTAAATATGTGTATGTTGTATTAAATTTTGTTAGATTATATACATATATACATGTACTTTATATATATTGGGTGTACTTTATTTTAAAAAAAATATGGCCTTTTTTTTTCTTTTTCTTTCCTTCCTCTCCTTCCTTCCTAACCTGACACCACTGCCACCCTCTCTGCCAGCACCACCTAGCCACCGTCGGATAGCCACACGTCGTCGCTCAGCTTTTCCCCCCTCCTCCTTCCTCCTTCTTTCTCTATTTTCTTCTTCGTCGGATAGAGAAAGAGCTCGTCGGTGTCGCTTTGCCCACCCATGGATGTGCCGCTGGTGTCATTTGAATCCTCTCCTCCTGGGTTTCATTTCCCCAAGTAAATTTGACCGGATAACATTGGGAACAACTTCAATTTTAGATAACTTAATTTTAAGGTTTTATGTTTACTTTGTCGAAATTGAGTTTGAATTCAATTAAATTGGATTGTGTTGTAGTTATATGAAATGAAATTGAGATTGAGATTGAGATCTTGCTACATATGATTTTTATTTATTTTTCTGATTTTTGGAATTGTTCGAGTGTTCGGTTACGGTTCATGTTACTGTTCTGAGCTCAGGAAATTTTTATATTTTTTAATAAATTCTATTAATTATGTAGAGTAAACTTTGTGAATCAAGTTTTGTGAAATTCTTTATAGAATTTAAGGTATGAATTTTTAAATGTTATGTTTAAATATGTATTTTTGAAAAAATTATTAGAAATTAGTAAATTATTTAATTTTAATTAAATTATTGTTATTTATTTTTAAAAATAATAAAAGTATGAAAAATATTTTTTTTATAATTAATTTTTAATTATTAGTTAATTAGTAGTAATTTTGGGAAAAATAAATGAATAATAGATTCTTTTATATTTTTATTATATAAATAAATTAAATTTTGACAGTAAACTAAATTTTTATGATATATCGGGATTTGAGAAAAAAATTATATTATTTTTATATGTGTTATTGTGTTGGTTCTCGGTTGGGTATAATATGGAGTTATAGGTAGTATTGAAGTGCAGTTTTGTGCATGAAAGACTCTACTTTTAATAGAGAGATATCCGCTTTATAAAGGAAACTTTGTCGAATTTGTAGTAGATTTTTCGTAAAACGTGACATCGGGTTTGTGTTGAGTTTTGAGTTTTATTAGAGTCGTATCTTAGATCGAGTTTTTCTTTAGAAATCTAGAATGTTTAAAATTAGGATTTTTAATCCTAATTATTTTTATTATTTTCCTATAGTTGCACCGTCAGCAGAGCCTTCAGGTTGGGGCCAATCGAGTCAGTATTAAGGAGTGTATTCTATCTGTGAGTTATTATTATATGTATGCATTGTGTGTAGAAAATATTATTGGCCATCCATATTATAAATAAATATGAATTTTATTACGCTATATTGCATTAAATGTTAATTGTTATTGTTAGTATATATATTTTTTCATATATATAAAGGTGAATGTTAATTGTTATTATTGGATGTTGTGTATATTTTAAGATGATTTTATCATTTTATTTTTGATACAATGTTTTAAATGATAGCCATAGAACATACTACTTAGTGGGCTACACTATGATTGTTGCGCAATAATATGCTAGTTGCTAGGTTATGATATGTTGATTGATATGAGATTATATGGTCTGAGATACAGATAAATGATTATTGAGATTTGTGGATAGAGAATGGTGTGGCTATGAGAGCTCAATTGACTTGCAGTGTCTCGGGGCCAGTCATGCTGGCAAGAGGACAGTGGTAGCTCGGTTGACCTTTCTGTGTCTTGGGGCCAGTTCACTGCCAAATTGGAAAAGGAAAATATTTTTGGAGTCAAGAAAGTCCATTCATTAGTGAGGTATAGTAATTGAGGTTACGAAATTCTTGGAGTTTTGTTTCGATCCTCCACTTATTTTTCACTTATTGCATTGATATGAAAATTGCTTTTGAGCGTTTGCATAAAAATATGTGTATAAATTAAATAAATATAAATATAAATATATAAACATTATATTGTTGCTTAGTTGCTTGTATGCTCAGGTTGCATGCATATATATAAAAATAATTCACTCAGTGAGGTTTAATCCCTCTCAATTTTTTTTTTCAGGATTTCTTTCTATAGACCTCCCCTCAGTTATCCTTTTAACTGGACCATTTTTTCACCAGCTGATTTATATAAATTTTAAACTATCACTTTTTGTATTTATTAGACATTACAGTAGTAGTATGTAACTATTGTAATATGTTATGTTGAGTTAACAGTGGTTGTATACTTGAATATTTGTAAAAATATTTTATTATGATATGATATGAAAATTTTTTTTATGATTTAAAATTTTTTAATTCTTTGGTATATTTATGATTATGTTTGGTGTGAATTGGTGTTTTAGGCTTGCTTTGAGTTTCGGATTTGTGTGAATTATCTAGCGCCGGTCATGATTCCTGAGTTTGGGTCGTGACAAAGATAAAAATAAGAATGAATAATAATATCAAAATGAAATAGTTATAAAATAATAATAGTAATAATAATAATAACAATAAAAAAAACAATAACAAAAATAAGAAAAACCGTAAAAATGAAAAGAAAAAGAAAAAAAAGATGAAGATAAAAAGCACTAAAGGTAAACGTGAAAAAAAAAAAAAAACAAGCGTAAAAGTAACGATGAAAAAAAAGTGGTCAAAGTGTGGTGTATGATGTAATTTTCCCACTGGATTGAAATTTTTATTTGTCTAAGTCATCTTTTTTCAAAATTGATTGAATTTTGACTAAATCGATTTAATATGAACAAAATCATAAAAATACTAAATTTTTTTTAATAATCCATTTAACGTAACTGCATATAATACTATTCAAAATCAAGATGTTGCTTAAATGAAAACAATTTTTTAGCAATTGTTTTCAATAGTCGTTAATGTGGATTGAAATTTTCACCAATTAATCCATGCATCATATTAGACTTCTATGTGTGTTTATGTATGTATATATGTATATATATAATACTAGTAAATAACAATATGTTTCACGTATGGTCAAAAAAATTATTTGACTTGTGATATATAGTAAATAAATAAATAAACATATTATTATTATTAAAAAATAAAAATTTTAAAAATAATGGCAATGTTATATATTTAAATAACAATTTGATATTAACTTAATATAGTTATAATTCATTACAATTTTTATAAAAATTTTATTTAAATAATTATATAATATTACTTCAATATTTCATATAATTAATTTTTCTCAAATCTAAAACTAATTTCATATAAAAAAAATTATGGTAACAATTTAAATATTAAAACCTTATTGAACTTATAATTTATTACAATTTTAATAAATTTTTTATTTGAGCTATAACTCTTTATTTCTTCAATATTTTTAATATCAATATTTTTATTTACACAAAAATTAATTTGATGTAATTTTTTAAGTTCAACTAATAATTAAATTATACCCAAGACCCAATGGTCTGGGTGGTAGCACCCACTAAAGTGGTGCAAATATGTGCTGGTTCAAACCCCATGGGATTAATCTTTCCCTCTAACAAAAAAAAAAAAAAAAAAAACTAACGTTACCTATGAAAAAAAACTAATAATTAAATTTAATTAATCTAATGTTAACTCTTTCTTGTTAAATTTTTTAAAAATATCTAAAAATTTGTGATATATAGTAAAAAAACAATAAAACATATTATTATTATTGTTATTATTATTATTATTATTATTATTATTATTATTAAAAATAAAGTTTTAAAAATAATAAAAATATTATTTATTTATATAGTAATTTGATAATAACTTAATAAAGTTATAATTCATTACAAATTTTATAAATCTCTTATTTAAATAATTATATGATATTTCTTCAATATTTTTTATAATTAATTTTTCTCAACTTTAGAACTAATTTCATACAAAAAAATATTATGATCATAGTAAATCATAAGCTAATAAAAAATTATTATTTATTTTTAATAAAATATTAAAAATAATGAAAGTGATATTTTCTTTATATAACAATTTAAATATTATAACTCATTAAACTTACAATTTATTACAATTTTAATTAATTTTTTATTTGAGCTACAACATTTTATTTCTTCAATATTTTTAATATTGAAAAAATTAATTTAATGTAATTTGTTAAGTTCAACTAATAATTAAATGATAAATATTAATTAATTTAACTTTAACTCTTTTTTGTTAAATTTTATAAAAATATAAAAAAATGTAACAACCTGAATTTTTTGTTATTAATATTATTTATTTTATTATTATTAATAATACTGTTATCCTATTTCTTATTATTGTTATTGTCTTTTATTATTATTATTATTATTATTATTATTATTATTATTATTATTATTATTATTATTTTTGCCTTTATTACTATTATTAATATCATTATCATTATTAATATCATTATCATTATGATATTTGTTATTTTTATTATTATTTTTTGGCTATAAGTTATTCTTGAAAAAGAAAAAAAAAAGAGTGGTAAAAGGCTGGACAAGTGTTAGTAGTGTCCATGATTTATAAAGGTTGGAATTTAGTTTGCAGCGTGAAGATATCAGAAGCAGCGGGATTTTTGAGTTTTGGTTGGTAAAATTATAGTTTAGTATCAATACTTTTTCTCTCTTCTGTTCAATACCTAATCGATCTCTGATTGACCTCAAATTCTAACCATAGACTCATCTTGTTCTCCTCATCATTCCAGTTGTGATAATTTTGCGAGAGGTGGCTTTGAACAATACAAAATTCATGTTTCCCAATCAGCATTCTACCTCTAATTCACATTGTTCCGGTAGTTTTTTAGCAATGTGGTTGATTCGAATGTGTTCATCTTGACATCAAGAGTTCATAGGCACCACTCACTCATCCGATCTACACCCGTAGAATAGTTGGCAAATATTTTTATGAACTTTTAGTTTATGTTTGTATTTCTTATTTTTGTGCCCATTTTGAGTTGTTTGAGGCTTTAGTTGTGCTCCATTAATTATTGTGAATATTTTGGCATGCTTTGTTTGTCCGAGTGTTGAGTTTTCTGGTGAGATTTAGGTGGGTCCCACCCAAATCCCAGTGGGTAAATATTACCGACCTGGAAATAATTGTGATACTATTTTTACTAAATAATATAAATTATGGTGATCAATATTTTTTTATAAAGAGTTTAGTTTAATTCTTTACGGATTTGAGAAATAAATTCCGGATGTGTTTCAGTGGAAATTTCTTAATTTCCATTTTAATTGGTTAGATTGTTAGAAATAAATTCCTTTAGTCTCAAAGGTAATGTTTAAGATATTTCCAAGTCAATTTTATTAATTCATTGTTTTTATAATTGTTCAGAATTTTAGAGAATATTTTTATTAATTTTAGTTGATATGCATAAACATATTTTAAATAAATATTATTTATTATAAAGAGTACCAGAGCGAAGGTATCAAAAAATAGGCAGATCAGGACACGTTAGCCTACTTGCTCCATTAGTAAGTTAATATTTGAAATGTATGTTGGATTTATGCATAAAGTATAAATTGATTGAATATGTTTAAAAAGGAAAATTTAACTAAAGTATTTATATTTTAATATTGAAATACTTGTATTGTTGAATTATTATATTTAAGAAGAGAATTCAATTTAAGAATTTATATTGCCAATATTTGAATATTGAAAAGGTTGATTTTGATATTTTAATATATTGATTATTTTTTGATTATATTCAATGTTATTGACGCTTTAAATCCGTTATTTGTTATTATGATTTTTATCGTAAGGATATAATGAGAAATTAAGAGTACTTTCATTTTCAATTATAGTATTTCTTGTGTATTTTATATATATTTATAAATTGATGTGGGTTAGAATGTATACCCTAGCTTCTATGGCTAAATATAGGAAAAGCAAGGGGTCGAAAACAGGGAATAACGAGAAATCAAGTATTAATCGTATAAATACTAGGATGAATAGGCTTACCAATAATCAAGTAGTAATTAATCAAATTATAGACCTAATTTAAACAGTAAAATCCTAAACTATGCAATTAGTAAGAAAAAATAATAACAAATAATATTCAAAGAAGTGGAGGTGGAGATTATAACATAGAATAAAACAACGAATTATTAGCACAAAACAATTATATTACTATGAATGTAATAATTGAAGAATATGACCTAAAATCCTTAAAAGCAACTCTCATTGTCAAATAACAGTATTTCCATCTAGAGTCTACAAGCACTCTCATGTCATTATAGAGATAAACAAAAACCATGAAGTTCTTTGCCAATTCTTTGATCCCTCAAAGTGGATTTATTGTCTCTAGGTATTGTCTAAACCTTTAAGTGAATTCAACTACTTTTCCATAAAATATCCCAACTCTCATTGTGACTCTTTGACTAAAACATCATATATGGTGATCAAGTATATATAACACAATTAAGTACTCAATTGAAATCAAATCATTTATTTAAAAATGCAAAATAAATAATATAATTCATTGAAACTATCATCTATTGCAATTCCAACCTCCTAAGCAATTAGTCTTTATGCATAATTAATAATAGCGTAAACACAATAAAACAATATTCAAATACCAAGAGAATTATAGAAATGAAGAGTTAGAAACACTTAGAAATAAATTTAGAGTCTCCAATAATCTCTTTAGATAATGACTTGATGAATGAAAATGTCTACAAGGCAAATGCTCTTTTGATCTTCCTTCAATATCAACTTCAAGTTCCAACTATGACATGTTTTCATAATAATCTTTTTCTCTTTTTAATTTATAATTATATCTATCTATCTAATTTTAAAAAGATAAAAAATAAAGTACTTATATGTTTTGAAGTTGATAACCATAGGGTACAAGTCATGACAAACAAAAAGCTACAATTCTTGGTGAAGGATCATATTGCTTCAACATTGGCAGTTACTTCAAGGGCATTTTTGGCAATCTAGATGAGTGAATTAGGTTTAGATGTCTTCATAAGAGTTATAGCCTTCTGAATTATATTTCTATATCCACTTGATTCACTTGAATCCGAGTCCTGTAGAGGAAGTTATGGTCAAAAGAGTGCAATATGGTTAAGAGGGTTATGTCTCTTCACACTGTGTCGAGTCGTCATGGTGTGACAATCCAAAAACACTCCAAAGCTTGCTTCCTTCATTCTGTTGACCTTGAATGACTTAAATATATCCATATAACTTTTTTAAACTTCAAAAAATCTATAATTCATTCAAATTCATATAAATTTACCAAGAACAATGAAGATCAAAATCGTTTGTAATTATAAATTAAATGCACGAAAACTAAACTAAAATGTGTACTAAATGAAACCTTAATATGCATGAAACATCCTAAAACTACTATGCTAATTGCAATGTATCATAAATATTTTTAGAAAAAGACTGGTAGAACATGCTACCTAATGGACTACACTAGGATTGTGTGTGCACCATTACACTAGATGGGTAGGATATGAATTTTGATTTGATAGGAGATTTTATGACATGAACATATGGTTAAAATTATTTATTAAAATGCTTTAGATAGAGAGGGGTATGGCTACAGGAGCTCGATTGACCTTTCAAGGTCTCGGGGCTAGTCATGCCGGTAGCAACACTGTAGTATCTCGGTTGACCTTTCAGAGTCTCGGGGTCGATCCACTACCAAATTGGGAAAGAGAAATATTATTTGGTTTGACGAAGGCCTAATGGCCAGTGAGGTACAGTGGCTGAGATTACAAATATCTTAGGGTTCTACCATGATTTTCCATTTAAAAAAATATTTTAAAGAAATGTTATTTCTATTTTAAAGGTATTATAAGAGTTTATAAAAGTCTTTAAGATTTGTAAAGATGATGTTGGAAAAATAATGGTTTTAAATATAAGTTATATATATTTTATTATATTTCCAAAAAATCTTTTAATAAAAAAGAATTTTAAAAAAACATGTATTTCCTTATATTAGCTTATTTAGTGAGGTCTAACTCTCCTCAATTATTTTTTTCAGGATCTTGGGAGTCCACAGTTAATTATACTTATCTGCGTTGAACTTGTTCTTCCCTAGCTATTTTATATATGTCATGTTAATATATATTGTTGACCATTTGCATGATCAAACTCCTAATTTTGGACTTTGACAAACAATTTTTATACTAATAATTTCAATTAAGTGTGTAGGGAATTATATACCAAACATATACCAAGCATATACACTTTTGGATTTATAGTGACTTTTCGGGCTGATTGAACCTCTGAGATTGAAGAAGGCTTTTGACATATTTAGAGCTCTTAAATGAGAAAATGGGCTTCTTAACATTTGAAGCAGACATCTTAAGCTTTCTGAATTGGGCTTTTTTGAGAAAATCCAAGTTCATTTGGTTATGCAAATTTTGAGTTGAAATTCACGTGTACGTCTACCATCTCAGACTGCACATCTCTTAGTATTTTGGACATATCTTGAGTTACAGAAGTCCAATTGAGGTGATTCAAAATGGTATGAAAATATAAGTCAAATATCTACAACTTTCATGAAGAAAATATAGGCAAATTAGAATCTATTCAGGCGCAGATCACGGCTTCAACTTGTATATAGCTGTCTGACAGTATTCTGCATTTCAGATTGCACAATCCTCAGTAATTTGGACATATCCCGAGCTACAGAAGTCAAATTTAGGTGATTCAAAATTTAATGGAAAGCTAATTCAAATATCTACAGCTTTCATGAAGAAAGTATGAGCAAATTCAAATTTCTTCAGGATCAAATCACGGCTTCAATTTGGGTATAGCTGTCTGACCGTAGTCTGCATTACAGATTGCACAATCCTTAGTATTTTGGACATATCTTAAGTTACAGAAGTCCAATTTAGGTGATTCAAATTTATATGGAAAGATAATTCAAATATCTACAGCTTTTATGAAGAAAGTATGGGCAAATTCAAACGTCCTAAGGAGCCAATTACGGTTTCAATCCATGAATAGCTGTCTGACAGTATCAGTCTCAATAATTCAAAATATACACGTTGGACACATCATTTGCACCTCCAACAGCTATAATTTTTAGTATAAATACCTCTAGAGCTGAATGGAAGTGAAGTAACTTGTTTTATCATTTTATTATCTCTTAAGCTTTCATTGAGCTCTCAAATTCTCTTAAATAATTCTTTGTTTGTATAACTCTTGTGAGAGTTGGGTGTGTGTTAGAAATAGAATTTCTCTTCATCTTAAATCTTGGGTTAGATTAGAAAGGAAGTGAGATTTATTTCTAAAGGAATTGGTTTAAGTGTTGTCCATTGAAACACTTGGGTTTTGGTTTTTTGAGTGAGCCTTGAAAACTCATGTTGTGAGGTTGTAAGAGTGAGCCATAAAACTCTTGTATAATCTTAATCCTGTGAATAAGATTGTGGGTGATTGAAAATCCTAACTTGGGGATAAGTTAGGTGGAGACGTAGGATTGTTGTTGAATCCGAACTCCTTAAATCTTTATGTTCTTCATTCTTCCTTCTCTACTTCTATTTAATTCTTGCAAAGAATTCATTTAATTTCTCATTTTTATTTCATAGTCCTATTCACCCCCCCTCTAGGACTCTTTTCATTTGGTATCAGAGCTTGAATTCTAGGTACTTTATTGCTAGAATACAAGATCATGTGGAGTGAATCACAAAACATCTCTTCTCTTAGACCATTCTTTGATGGTAGTGACTATCCACATTGGAAATTCAAAATGGAATTATATCTTGATTGTGATTCCATCAAACTTTGGGATATTGTCCTAAGAGGTTGGGAACCACCTACAACTATCATTGATGGTGTGGTAACTACACTTGCAAGAAGCCAATGGAGTGTTGATCAAAAGGAAGAAAATCACAAAAATAAAAAGGCTATGATTACTCTAGTCTCCTCCATGACAAGAGAAGAAGGAGGCAAGCTTCAACATTGCATTTCAGCTAAAGAAATGTGGGAGACCTTGGAGAATCACTATGAAGGCAACATTCAAGTGAGAAGCAAGAAGGTTCAACTTCATATGTATGAATATGAACTCTTCAAAATGAAGCCTCAAGAATCAATCACGGAGATGACAAACCGTCTCAATGCTCTCCTTACAACCCTCAAGAAACTTGGAAAACATTTCTCCAAGGAAGAAGTAAACAACAAGATTCTAAGAATCCTACCTAAGAAGGATTGGGAATCTCGTGTTACCTCAATTGAGGAAGCTCAAGATCTCTCCACTCTATCAACCGATGTGCTCATTGGTAAGCTTTTGACACATGAGCTCACTATCAAGCAAAGAGGTGAAGAACAAGAAGAGAAAGAAGAAAAGAAAAAGAGCATTGCTCTAAAAGCTCTTCAAGAAGATAGTGAAGAGGAAAGCATTAAAGATTCTAGTGATGAAGATGGTGACATTGCCATGCTCACTAGGAACTTCAAGAAGTTCTTAAGAAAGAAAAATTTCTCAAG
Organism: Mallotus nudiflorus; assembly: GCA_947683625.1. Classification (NCBI taxonomy): domain Eukaryota; kingdom Viridiplantae; phylum Streptophyta; class Magnoliopsida; order Malpighiales; family Euphorbiaceae; genus Mallotus; species Mallotus nudiflorus. Next base: position 938,545 of record CANTUR010000126.1, on the reverse strand, counting down.
AACAAGGGACTTCAATAGGAAGTTCGAAGGAGATAGGAGGAAGAAAATAAAAGAGGTTACTTGCTATGAATGCAAGAAACCGGGACACATTAGAAATGAATGTCCTAAACTCAAATTCAAGAGTAAGGGAGCAAAAGATAAGAAGAAGGCATTCAAAGCTACTTGGGATGATTCCTCCGAATCCGAAGAGGAAGAGGAACAACAAGAAGTTGCCAATCTTTGCTTTATGGCCATTGAAAACGAAAATGAGGTACCATCCACTTCTTACTCCTCTTTTGATGATTATGATGAATATTGTGATGATGATGATGATGATGATGAGAGCTTTATTGTGAGCAAATTGCTTGCTAAATGCAAAAGTTTGTTATCTAAGAAGAAAAAATATAAACATGAGTTAACTAGCTTAAATAAGGATTTTAAATGTTTGAAAATTGATTTTGCTAAACTTGTTGCATCAAATGAAAAACTTGTAAGTGATGCTAAATCTTGTAATTCTTTGGAAGACCAACTTAAGAAAGCAAATGATGAAAATCATAAGCTTTCTAAGGAAGTCTTAGAATTAAAAAATTCCATTGCTAAATTTAAGAGAGGAAAAGAAACTTTAGATAGTCTTCTTGACTCTCAAAAATTTCATGGAGATACCCATGGAATTGGATATAAAAATGGAATGTCTTCATCATCCTCATCATATATTACTTTTGTTAAAGCTTCACATGATTCTACTCCTTCAACCTCAAATGAGATTCAAGCGAAAAAATCTCATGTGTTAAATAGTAAGGCAAAATCTCATAAGATTAACCCTTCATTAACACAAAGAGGTAAGTTTCAAACTAGAGCATCTCAACCTAAGCATGCTTATATGTACACTAGACATAATAATAATAGGCATGTTGCACAATACAATGCACATAAACATATTGCACAAACTTATCAAAATGCTCATCACCATTGCCAATGTATGTCTCACTTAATGTCACAAAATAATAACAAAAGATACACACAACACCAAAGGCATGCTGCACACACTAGGAAAGCATTTCATTCTAGGAGAAATAAATTTAAAAATATTATATGTTCATATTGCATGATTAAAGGACATACCAATAATGTGTGTTTTTATAGAAAACTGCATATGAATTTACTTCCTACGGATTATCTTAAAACTAACCAACCTAGACCAAAAAAGGTTTGGGTCCAAAAGAACACTTAAATTATATCGTGTAGATGTGCTTGAAATCCACAAGAACAAAAAGCAAATGGTATCTCGATAGTGGATGTTCAAGGCATATGACAGGAGACAAACATCAATTCAACAAACTTGATGCTAAGGATGGAGGATATGTTACTTTCGGAGATAATGCAAAAGGAAAAATTATTGGCATTGGAGAAATAGGTAATCCGCAATCCTTATCTATACATCATGTGTTGTTTGTTGATGGTCTTAAACATAATCTGCTTAGTATAAGTCAATTATGTGACATGGGAAATAAAGTAACTTTTTATCCTAAAAATTGCTTTGTTAGTAGTCTTGATGAAAATAAAATTATTTTTAGTGGTGAAAGAGTAGACAATGTTTATGTCATTGATTTGAATAAAATTGATAACAAAGACATAAAATGCTTAGTGTCTATCTCCCATGACACATGGACATGGCATAGAAGATTAGGACATGCAAATTTTGAGCTTTTAAATGATCTTTGTAAACATGAACTTGTACTTGGTTTACCTAAGCTTGAATTCACTAAAGATAAACCTTGTGATGCTTGTCAAAAGGGAAAACAATCCAAGTCCTCATTTAAGCTAAAAAATGTAGTGTCCACCTCTAGGCCACTTGAACTTATACATATGGATTTATTTGGACCAACTAGAGTTGCTAGTCTTGGTGGAATGCACTATGCTTATGTATTGGTTGATGACTACTCTAGATACACTTGGGTATGTTTTCTTGCTCATAAGAATGATGCATTTAAAGCTTTTGAAAATTTTTCAAAACGAGTTCAAAAAGAAAAAGGATTTTGTATTTCATCCATTAGAAGTGATCATGGAACCGAATTTGAAAATGAATTTTTTAAAAACTATTGTAATGAAAATGGTATTTCTCATACATTTTCATCTCCTAGAACCCCTCAACAAAATGGGGTAGTTGAAAGGAAAAATAGAACTCTTGTGGAAATGGCTAGAACAATGCTTCATGAGTATAATTTGCCTTTATACTTTTGGGCGGAAGCTGTTAACACATCTTGTTATATTTCAAACCGAGTTTTCAAAAGACCAATTTTAAATAAAACGTCTTATGAGCTATGGAATAATAGAAAACCCAAAATCTCATATCTAAGAGTATTTGGATGCAAGTGCTTTATATTGAACACCAAGGATAATCTTGGAAAATTTGATTCTAAAGCCGATGAAGGAATTTTCCTAGGCTATTCAATCTCTAGCAAGGCATATAGGGTCTTTAATAAGAGAACTCTAGTAGTTGAAGAGTCAATGCATGTGGTATTTGATGAATCAAACTCACTTGATCCTAGAAAGGATGTTTGTAGTGTTGATGATCTTGTAGGTGACAATGAGATTATGGAAACACAAGAAGAAAATGCTAGTAAGCCTTTGGAACTTGAAGAGCCAAGCAAGAAGGAAAATGAGGAGACATCTCAACCTACCTTAAAGGATGAACTTCCAAAGGATTGGCAATTCAAGAAAGCTCACCCTCAAGACCTCATTATAGGTGACACTACAAAAGGGGTAACTACTAGATCTCAATTAAAATCTACTGTTAATTTAGCCTTCATTTCTCAAATTGAACCCAAAAATATTGATGATGCTTTGTGTGATGAATTTTGGGTCCTTGCTATGCAAGAAGAGTTAAATCAATTTGAGAGAAACAAGGTTTGGACCTTGGTTCCTAGACCTAAACATCATCCTATTATAGGTACCAAATGGGTGTTTAGAAATAAGATGAATGAACAAGGTGTCATAACTAGGAACAAAGCTAGACTAGTAGCTAAAGGTTATAATCAAGAGGAAGGAATTGATTATGATGAAACCTTTGCCCCCGTTGCAAGGTTAGAAGCTATTAGGATGCTACTTGCATTTGCATCATACATGAATTTTAAACTTTTTCAAATGGATGTTAAAAGTGCATTTTTAAATGGTTTTATTGAAGAGGAGGTATATGTTGAACAACCTCCAGGTTTTGAAAATTTTAACTCTCCAAATCATGTTTTTAAATTGTCAAAAGCATTGTATGGATTGAAACAAGCTCCAAGAGCTTGGTATGAAAGATTAAGTAACTTTTTACTAGAGAAAGGTTTCTCTAAAGGAAAAGTTGACACAACTCTTTTCATAAAGAAATCCAAGCATAATTTATTAATTGTTCAAATTTATGTTGATGATATTATTTTTGGTGCTACTGACCATTGCTTGTGTGAGGAATTTTCTAAGCTAATGCAAGGAGAATTTGAGATGAGTATGATGGGAGAACTCAAGTTCTTTCTTGGACTTCAAATCAAGCAATATGAAAATGGGATTTTCATTAATCAAACCAAATATACAAGGGACATTCTCAAGAAGTTTGGAATGGATGAAGCTAAATCAAGCAAAACTCCAATGAGCACAACAACCAAACTAAATAAGGATGAGAATGGTAAACCAGTTGATGAAAAGCGATTTAGAGGTATGATTGGATCCCTTCTTTATTTAACTGCTAGTAGACCCGATATTATGTTTGCTACTTGCTTGTGTGCTAGATTTCAATCAAGTCCTAGAGAGTCTCATTTGAATGCTATTAAAAGAATTTTCAAATATCTTTGTGGTACAATGCATTTAGGACTTTGGTATCCTAGGAGTTCTTCCTTTGAACTGATTAGTTATTCTGATGCTGATTTTGCTGGTAGCTTACTAGATAGAAAAAGCACTTCTGGAACTTGTCAAATTTTAGGAAATTGCTTAGTTTCTTGGTTTAGTAAGAAACAAGTTTCAGTTGCCTTATCCACCGCTGAAGCAGAATATGTGGCGGCTAGTTGTTGTTGCACCCAAGTTCTATGGCAAAAACAACAACTTTTGGACTATGGCATTGATATTAATCACATTCTAATTAAGTGTGATAATACAAGTGCTATAAACCTTAGTAAGAATCCCATTCAACATTCTAGAACTAAGCATATTGATATTAGACATCATTTCTTACGTAATCATGTGCAAAATGGTGATATTTTTCTTGATTTTGTTGATACTAATAATCAATTAGCAGACATCTTTACCAAACCTCTTTGTGAGGAAAGATTGAATTTTATTAAGCATGAACTTGGTATGATTGATGGCTCAAGCTTGTCTTGATCACTTGTTAAATTGATGAATTGATGTTTGGATTCTTATGTGATATTATTATTTTCAGCGTCATGTATATATTTTGTTTTAAAGGTATTTGCTTTAGCAAATTTAGTTCATATACATGATATATTGTATTTCCCATTTGCATGATCTTTGTATCAATTTTAATTGGATTTGTGTGGATTCATTCATTTTTTTTAATCCCTCCTATTTTGCAAATTAATAATTAATTATTGAGCTAAATTCAATTAATTAATTATTTTAAATAGCATAAATATTCCTCCTCCTTAACAAAATTTTTTATTTTAGGTTTATTTTTGGTATACTTTCTGTATCTAAGTTTTGAGCTGTTAAATGTGTTTTATAACTATTTTTCGTTAGTTTATGTTCGGTTTATTTTTTGAATATTTTTTGGATATAAAACATGAGCTGTTAGTTTTATATCTTGATTACAATTGGTATTTTAATGTCATTGTATTTTTTTAATGCAATTTTATTTGCATTTTGACGAAAGGTAATATAGGTTGGGTATGACCTATAAAAGTTTTCAATTGGTATCAGGATAAAAAAAAAAAAAAAAAAAAAAAAAAAAAAAAAAAAAAAAAAAAATTTGAGTTTGTTTAATTTTTGTGTTTTCTAAGAAATTATTTTTATCTTTGATAATGCATGGATATTTTTAAGATTTGGTCTATCTTTGCATTTTGACAAAGGAGGAAAAATAATTGAGTTTGCATGTGTACCTAGTTAATTTCTTTTAAGGGAAATTTTTTTTCAAAGATGTGTTTATGTAAGTGACATAACTATGTGATAGTGTGTCCTTAATATCAATATTTTTTAATTCCATTGAAATAGGGGGAGAAAATTATTTGAATTTATTTCACATAATTCTTTTTCTCATGCATAATAACAATGTAAGCATGACTAGTTTTGTCCTTATGATAAATAGCCTTGTTTTGCTTACTTTATTTTTATATTACATGAATTTTTTTTTTTTTTTTTTGCATGACTATTAATTGAGCTTATTCATGCAACATTCATGTATACATTTTTTTTAAATGGCTTTTATCTTTTAAAATGACATGAATTTCATAAAGATTTTGAATATCTTTGCTTGCATTGTTTTGGTTCTTAATCTTTTATTCCCTTTAGTATTTTTGGCTCCCTTAGGTCTATTTCCCCTTATATCTCTCTCTTTTCTTTTTGTCTTTGACAAAGGGGGAGAAGAAACTAAAGAAGCTATGTGCTTAGGGGATAGATAATTGTGTTTAAGATATGCTAAGTACCACATGATTATGTATGATTGAATAGCTAAACTCTATATGATCATGTGATGTTTTGATATAACATACATGTTATTTTGTGATGCATTACATGTTTGAAATTATTTTCTTCATATTATTTAATAACTTGTTATCTTTATTTTTGATAAGAAGGATGATGAAATTTATTTATATTTCTTATCATGTCCAAAAAGGAGGAGAAATAAAGAAATATATTTTTGATTAAGGAATATATTTGTTAAACCCTTATACATGCTATGATAAATCATTTATTTATATGCTCTAATACATGATAAATATTGAATTTATGCACATGTTAAAGGGGAGCAAAATTATTTCTTATTTTGCATCTGTTTAATTTGTAAGGGGGAGCTATTTTTATTTAATATGCTTAAATATGTTATTTATTTTTTACACACACACACATATTATTTATCATATTTTCAAATTGGTTGTCAAAGCCAAAAAGGGGGAGATTGTTGACCATTTGCATGATCAAACTCCTAATTTTGGACTTTGACAAACAATTTTTATACTAATAATTTCAATTAAGTGTGTAGGGAATTATATACCAAACATATACCAAGCATATACACTTTTGGATTTATAGTGACTTTTCGGGCTGATTGAACCTCTGAGATTGAAGAAGGCTTTTGACATATTTAGAGCTCTTAAATGAGAAAATGGGCTTCTTAACATTTGAAGCAGACATCTTAAGCTTTCTGAATTGGGCTTTTTTGAGAAAATCCAAGTTCATTTGGTTATGCAAATTTTGAGTTGAAATTCACGTGTACGTCTACCATCTCAGACTGCACATCTCTTAGTATTTTGGACATATCTTGAGTTACAGAAGTCCAATTGAGGTGATTCAAAATGGTATGAAAATATAAGTCAAATATCTACAACTTTAATGAAGAAAATATAGGCAAATTAGAATCTATTCAGGCGCAGATCACGGCTTCAACTTGTATATAGCTGTCTGACAGTATTCTGCATTTCAGATTGCACAATCCTCAGTAATTTGGACATATCCCGAGCTACAGAAGTCAAATTTAGGTGATTCAAAATTTAATGGAAAGATAATTCAAATATCTACAGCTTTCATGAAGAAAGTATGAGCAAATTCAAATTTCTTCAGGATCAAATCACGGCTTCAATTTGGGTATAGCTGTCTGACCGTAGTCTGCATTACAGATTGCACAATCCTTAGTATTTTGGACATATCTTAAGTTACAGAAGTCCAATTTAGGTGATTCAAATTTATATGGAAAGATAATTCAAATATCTACAGCTTTTATGAAGAAAGTATGGGCAAATTCAAACGTCCTAAGGAGCCAATTACGGTTTCAATCCATGAATAGCTGTCTGACAGTATCAGTCTCAATAATTCAAAATATACACGTTGGACACATCATTTGCACCTCCAACAGCTATAATTTTTAGTATAAATACCTCTAGAGCTGAATGGAAGTGAAGTAACTTGTTTTATCATTTTATTATCTCTTAAGCTTTCATTGAGCTCTCAAATTCTCTTAAATAATTCTTTGTTTGTATAACTCTTGTGAGAGTTGGGTGTGTGTTAGAAATAGAATTTCTCTTCATCTTAAATCTTGGGTTAGATTAGAAGGGAAGTGAGATTTATTTCTAAAGGAATTGGTTTAAGTGTTGTCCATTGAAACACTTGGGTTTTGGTTTTTTGAGTGAGCCTTGAAAACTCATGTTGTGAGGTTGTAAGAGTGAGCCATAAAACTCTTGTATAATCTTAATCCTGTGAATAAGATTGTGGGTGATTGAAAATCCTAACTTGGGGATAAGTTAGGTGGAGACGTAGGATTGTTGTTGAATCCGAACTCCTTAAATCTTTATGTTCTTCATTCTTCCTTCTCTACTTCTATTTAATTCTTGCAAAGAATTCATTTAATTTCTCATTTTTATTTCATAGTCCTATTCACCCCCCCTCTAGGACTCTTTTCATATATTATCTTATATTTGTACTTTAGACACCACAATAGTAGTTGAATATTTGATAAATATATTTGTATTTGATTAGTTAAAATTGGGTTTATGTATTTTTATGGTGATATATGTGCTGAGCATACATTTTGTGTTGGAGATTAATATTTGTGATGATGGATTATTAGGGTTGTTGTGATGTAGTATTGATGGGAGAATATTTTGGAAGTGCATTTCTTGATTTACAGGTTTTGGGTTTATTCTTGGTACAAAGAAAAATCTGTCGAATTTTTGTTAGAATTATAGATTTGATTTAATTTTATTGTGAAAATTTTTTTAAGGCTTACTACAGGTTTTAGAAGCTTATTGCTTTCCTATTCTCTAGTGTCAGTCATGTGCCCTTTGGGTTCGAGTCATGACAAAGTTGGAATAAGAACTTATGGTTGATTTTCTGTTGTTTTGGTCATTGAATTATGTCCTTTCTTGAAACGACTGTGGTGAATAGGTAGTAATTGTCAATTGATGTCATCATTATTTCTAGAATTCCACGTATATATTAGTTTTTTTTATCTTGAATCTTGTTAATCTATGTGTTTTTTTAAGAGAGGTGAATGCGAACTGCTTATACTGTAGAGACAATATAATGATAAATAGTCCTTTTCAAGATGAAGTTTTTAATAAATTATTTAAATTATTTGGATTATAGTTTGTGAAGGATGTATATGGAAATTGTGATCCGATTATTTATTACAAATTTTTGAAAGTTTATGTGAAAAATTAATTTTTGGAAAAATTAATATAAATTAGTAAATTTATTTTTTTAATTGAAATTATTTTTAATTATATGTTTTGAATAATTTTGGAATAATAAATAGTATTAAAATAATTTTTATGGATTATTTACTATTTTTAACTAATTAATAATAATTTTCGGAAATATATTCAAATAATAATTTTATTTATTGTTTTTGTAATTAAATGATTTTTTAACTATTTTTATTACATATTTGAACTATTTAAATAATTATTTGTGAATTTTACTATTTAATTTCGAATAATTGAGAAATGAATTTTTATTAACATTATATAAATTATTTCAGATTTGTTAACTAATTTGAAAAATAATTAGCTTTTAGGTATTTATTTTTTAAATAACTAGAATTGATGTATTTTATTGACTTTTATACATTTTTGGTGATTTTAATATTTATTATTAAATTATTTGGCTTTTAGTGTATTTTGGTTCTTGGTTGGGCAAATTGTGAAGTTCGGGGGCCCAACCTGAGAAGTTGTGCATTTGTGATATTTGAAATGTGTTTACTTGTAGGATTGACTCTACTTCTAGTAGAGAGACATCTGTTTTATAGAGGAGACTCTTCCGAATTTTTGGTAGAATTCTCATAAAATATGACATTGGATCGATCCTAAGTTTTTGATTTTTTGGTCGAGTTGTCTTTTAGATCGAGTCATTCTTTAGAATTCTTAGAAGTATAAATTAGGTATTTGATTCTAATAAATGATTATTCACTTATTTTCTATAGTTACGCCGACACCGAGGTCTACTGGACCAGGCCAGTCTACTCTGTTTAGAGGAGTGTACAACTGTGATTTATTATTTTATATATGCATTACATGTAGAATACATAATTTTGAGCATCCATATTTTCAGAATGTATTTAAACATGAATTATTTACCAAATGATTATGTATATGTTGGTATACTTTTGGTATATTTTGTTATATATTTAGTATATATTTGACATATATGTTTGGTATATATGTGACATATATGCTTAGTATATATTTTAGTATATATTCGGTATATTTTTGGTATAAACTCAGAATATATATTTGGTATATTTTTGGTATACAATTGGTATATATTCAATATATGTTTGGTATATAAGTGGTATATTTCTTTAAAAATAGATGCCATCATGTTTAAATTATGCTTTTTATTATTTTAAATAATTGTACGATTTATTTGAAGGATAGCAGTAGAACGTGCTACTTAGTGGGTTGCACTAGGATTGTGTACGTATCAGTGCATTAGATTTTAGGGTTGAAATCATTTGATGTAAGACTTGATTATTCAATTATTGAGAATTGTGGTAAGAGAGTAGTGTGATTGTGGGAGCTTGGTTGGCCTAGTGTCTCGGGGCCAATCACACTGACAGTGAGACTGCGGGAGCTCAGTTAACTTAGTGTCTCAGGGCCAGTCTACTATCCAAAAATGGAAAAGAGAATTATTTTGGAATTAAGTAAGCCTGTTGGCTAGTAAGATTTATTGATTGAGGTTGAGTAATATTTTAGGGTTCTACTTTGATCCTTCACTCAAATAAACTTTTTTTTTTGCTTTTATTATTATATAAACGTGGATTTTAGCATCTGTGTGAAATGCATGTATATGTATATTATTATACTGATGCTTGACTATATATGATTTTAGGTTGCATGTATATATATTATAATAATGCACTCAGTGAGGTCTGACTCCCCTTAATATTTTTTTATAGGATTTTCTTCTTCTTCAGACCTCCCCTATAATACTATTCGCTGGACTCTTTCCTCCTCGACTGATTTTTATAAATATTGGACTGTCATTTTCTTGTATTTTTAGTAATTACTGTAGTAATAGCGTTATTGTAGTAGTAGTGTTATATTATTAGAAACCTTGTACTTGAAACTTTGTATGAAGATATTTTTATTATGATATAAAATAAAGATTTACTTTTATATTAAATAAATTTTTAATTCTGACATATTTTTATATTATTATGGCATATATTTTTATTTTTAAGGCTTGCTACGGGTTCCGGATTCGAAAGAATTCTCGTTCCCTAGCGTCGGTGATGACTCTCCAGTTTGGATTGTGACGCTACTTATATTTTATCTAATATAGATCAAAATAGATAACATAATTTTATAAGTCTTATTATATTGAATTTAATAAGTAAATAATTAAAATCAAAATTAATAACTTTTATAAAAATAGGAAAAATATATTACTTATTTTAAAAGTAGATATTTTTAGATATTAAATATTAATAAATAAAAATAGAGCATATAATTTGTTTGAAAGTATATTTTCTATAAGAAAAGTTATATAATTATTGTTTTTAGATATTTTTATAAAATTTTAAAAAGAGTTAAAATTAAATTAATTAATATTTATAATTTTTTTATTAGTTGGACTTAAAAAATTACATCAAATTAATTTTTGTTTAAATAAAAGTATTAATATTTAAAATATTGAAGAAATAAAGTGTTATAGCTCTTACTAAAATTTTAATAAATGATAAATTCAATAGGATTGTAATATTTAAATTGTTATATAAAGAAAATATAACTTTTATTATTTTTAAATTTTTTATTAACAAATAAATAATGATTTTTTTATTTTCTTATGATTAATTATGACCATTATATATTTTTTTATATGAAATCAGTTTTAGAGTTGAGAAAAATTAATTATAATAAATATTGAAGTAATATCATATAATTATTTAAATAAAATATTTATAATACTTGAAATCAGTTATTATTATATTAAGTTAATATCAAATTGTTATATAAATAAATAACACTGTTATTATTTTTAAAACTTTTATTTAATAATAATAATAATAATTTTAATTTTTTATAAATAAATTTTCTGTTCACGTGATATATATATATATATATAGTTATTGACTATACATTTGAAAATAATAGTTAGCAATTTTCATATAATATTAAATTGACAAAATGATTTTGTACACATAATCAATTAATAAACAATTAGTGTAAATATAATAAATAAGGTGAAATTCTTGCTGACTCGAGTGCACTATATATAAAAGATCCGTAACATAAATATACGTATTTTAATTTGATTTGTGAAGTATAAAACATTTAAAATATATATCATAAATTCAAAAATCTACTATTAGAAGCTTTTCTTGAATCGAGCCTAAGTAATAATTAAGTGCTTCTTGATTACAACAGGAACCATAATTTTGGAAATAATAATTTTATTTTATTTACATCGAGATCAATACATCCCACCTACAAGATGAACTGAATTAAGCAGGTAAAAAAAAAAAAAAGAAGATTTACCAACTAGGGCCAAGTCATGCTAAAGCCAATTGCCAAAAGGAAAGTAGGTTGACTTGGCTTTTTTTCATATATTAGAATTTTCAGCTTCGGTTATTAAGAAATCGTTCATATGTATATATATATATATATATATATATATATATAGTTGCAAAATGCAAAAAAATTACGCTAGCTCATCGTCAGTATCTTCTTTCATCAACAGTGTTCAACTTCCTCGCTGAAAAGGATAGTGTACTCCAACGCGAATAATACGATGCATGCACTCATGATTCAGGCTCTGAAGGACATATAAACACCGCTGGACATGTCAGCATCGAACTTACGGGTGGCTATGGGCTGGCTCGGGCTCAGAATTGAACCGAACTGAAATCGAACTTGAACCGAATGAAGATCAATTCAAGATCGTTTTAAATTTATTTAAACTATGAACTGATGATTCCGAATTGAAATCATCAGTTCAACAGTTCCGAACTGAATTGTATATATATATGTATTTTAAAAGGCCAAAAGGCTGTTGTAATTTGTTGGTGGCAAAGTTTTTATAAATTTTTTTTAAAACTTTGGTGACTGTTGGGCTTGGCTCCAACGGTCATCTATTTTTTTTTTAAATTAAATTATTTATAAATAAATAATACAAAATGACTAAATTAACCCTAATAATATTTATATTTTTAGAATAATATGATCATTTTAAGATAATTTTTTTTTCTATAAATACCTTTCCCCCACTCACAATTTTTTTCACAATTATTCATATACATACTCTCTCATTCATTTTCTCTCAATTTTCATTTTCAATCTTCTCTTCTTCTTCTTCTTATTATTATTAGTACTACTCTCAAACTATTAATATTAATATTATTATTATTACTACTACTACTATTCCCTAATTATTATTATTATTATCATTATTATTGCTGCTACTCCTACTTTCTAATTATTATTATTATTACTACTACTATTATTACTACTACTTTCAAATTATTAATATTAATATTATTATTGTTATTACTACTCCTCGTCTGCCTCCTCTCTTCTAATAATAATAATAATAATAATAATAATAATAATAATAATAATAATAATAATAATAATAATAATATTATTATTATTATTATTATTATTATTACTTCTTCAATTTTTTTATTAAAAATTTTGTATTTTTTCCATAAATCAAATGGCAAGTTCAAGTAGAAGAAGAAGAAGTGAATTTGAGAATCAACCATCTATTGTTGATTTGGACAATATGATGGATTATTTAGAAGAAAATTTTGTGGACTTTGAAGAAAATTTGGTGGAAGAAATCGCCACCAATATTAATTCACAAGAACAAGAATAAGTGCAACCCTCACAAATTAATAGTAAAGGTCAAGGATGATGAGGATCTAATATTTTTCAAGTGCATTTCAAGAAACCTCAATAACCAAATGCAAATGACATTTATGACTTGTAACTATTGTCCAAAAAAATACCCATTCAAAGCTGGAGGTGGGTATAGAATGTTATGATGATATTTAGCTGTCAAGCATCCAAACCAAATTGGAGTGGAAAAACAACAAACATAATTTTCGGGGACACAAGTTCTTCTTCTACTCCATCTCAAATATTTAAATATTCAGATGAAACTAATAAAGTTAAATTAGCTAAAATGATTTCTATGAAACATTTATCCTTTAATTTTGGTGAGAAAGTAGGATTTGTTAATTATTGTTAAAATGCAATAAATCTATATGAAAAATGTATATCTAGAATACTTTAAAACGTACTTTATAATTTATATTCAAAAGAAAAACAAGAATTGCATAAATTATTTTTATATTTGGATGGATGCATATCAATTTGTTCCGATATATGAAGTGATCATTGACAAAAACACTCATATATAAGAATAACTTGCCATTGGATTGACCATGAATGAAAAATACAAAAAAGAATTATTACATTTCGAATTTTTGATGATCAGCAAACCGTCGAAAATATTTTTATAATTATTCAAAATATTTTACAAGAATATAGTTTGGTTAAAAAAAAATAATTTTTTTGTAAGTTTTGATAATGCAGCTGCAAATACTGCATCTATAGTTGAACTCAAAAATATTTGTCAACAAAATATTAGAGGAAATTTTTTCATATTAGATGTGTTTGCCATGTTTTAAATTTATGTTTACAAGATAATTTAAAGTCATTGGATGTATGTTTACAACCAATTAAAAAAGTGATTGCATTTTTGTGGACACATCCACAAGTAATGAAAATGTGGGCAAAATTTTGTAGAGAAAATGAAAAAAAAAAACCAAAAAGATTTTCAAGAGATGTTCCAATTTATTGGAATTCAACATATGAATTATTAAACGAGTTTTTTTCATATAAAGAATTATTATGTATGTTTATCAATAATAATAATATTTCACAAGTTAATTTATTTCCACAAAATTGGGAAGTTTTTCAAAAAAATTTAGATCTCTTAAAAGTTTTTAATGATACAACATACATATTAAGTAGTGTTGATTACCTAACATCTCATTTATTATTAATTGAATGTATTAATATTGTTGGTTCTATTTAAGAGAATGAGATTGACTTAGTTTAAGAAAATCAATATTATTAATTAAAAATAAATGGTTAAATTATTTTAAAAAGATTCCACTAAATAATCTTGTTGCATGTGTTTTTGATACAAGAATTAAAATAGATAGTTAAGATGATTATTTAAGTATGCATTATGGATGTTTAAATATTGGTCATTTGAAATTGAAATTGATAATATTTTTAGCTGTAATATCCCGGGTTTTTAAATAATTTTAAATTGCATCGGGATATGCAGTGTTAATAATTTTAATATATATTTATGATTATTTAATGAGTTTGTTATTTATTAAGTCATTTTTAATTATTTTTATTATATTTAAGTCCTTTACGTAAAATTTTCCCGGAAATTTTATTTTCTGAAAAATTAAAACGTAAAGAATTAAATATTAATTATTTTAAGTAGTTTTGTGGAGTTGCATGAGTCCATGCATCATTTTAAAGTGTCAAATAAAATATATATACGTACATGCATTTAAATTAAATTATGGTTTATTTAATTTAATTAAATTATATTATATAGTTTTAATACTAATTAATTAAGTGTGTATATATGTATATGTGTATATATATTTTTAAAATAAGTGTGTGGTGCATATTTATTGTGTATAATATTTATATATTAAAATAATATAAAGTTAGATATATATATATACATATATACATATAATATATTAACCAAAATAAAAGTTTAAAATAATTACAGATTTACCATTGTCATCTTCTCCTTCTTCCCGATCGTCCCCATTTGATTTCCGGCGTCGATCACGTCGTTCTTCATGTTACTATGCCCTCCGGCATGCTACCTTCCCTTCCAGCCATTCCTAACATCCAAAGCCTCTATTTTCAGTGAGTTTGGCTGGATTTTCAATGAGTTGCTGAAAGTTGCTATTAACTCCGATCGACGACTTTCTGACCACCATTTCGAGCCCCACCGGTCTCTATCTCTTCCTTGATCTCTGGTGAGTGCATGTCCAAGTTTTTTTTTTTTTACTTGAAATGGTATAGATTTCCCTAGGTTTCGAATTTTCAATTTTAGCCACTTAGGGTTTTTGGTTTTTTTGAGCTTTGATTTCGTTGATTCATGCAATTTTCCTTCACAAAAATTGATCTTTGTAGCTTAATATATCTCTGTGAATTTTTGTAGAATTTTTAGGAATTATTTTTATTTTTGTGAATTTTTGATTATTTTATTTATATTTTCTAATTTTCAAAAATTAATTAATTAAATTATGAAATTGTGATTTATGGTGTTTATAGGTGTTAAAATGAATTTTAAAAATTTATTTGTAATTTTTATGATTTTTTTATAATTAATATGAATTTATTTAGTTTATGTGATTTTTAGAAAATTAGGTTAATTATGTGTTTTATTGAAATTAATTGGTTAATTGAGTATAAATATTGATATTATTGAATTATATGTTGAGAAATTTAATTTTGAGTGATTATACTATTTTTTGTGAATTTTTGATTAATTTTAGTGAATTTACATAACTAGGGGTATTTTGGTAATTTGACACAAAATTGGCTAAAATGTAATTAAATTGGTTTTAATAGTTATTTGAGGTATAAAAATGATTTCTACAAATTATTTAGTATTTTTAATTAATTAAAACTATTTTTCGTAAATTATTTTCAAATTATATATAATATACTATTTTTCTAAATAAATGAGTTTTTATCGATTTTTAATATGTTTTAGGGTTAATTATGTAATTTGGATTTATAAAATGTATTTTGGTCAATATTTATGAATTTATTGAGAATTACCGATTTTTAATAATATTTTATCGAAATTAGGGTTTTTATGTATTTATCGGTAAAATAATTATTTTTAGCGTTTAACTATCTAAATTTGCTATATTTTGAGTATTAAAGGGTATTTTTGGTATTTTTGGTATTTTTAATTTGTTCTGTAATTATTTCATGAATTGTGAACCTCGGTCGGTGGAATTGTAGTTTGGGAGTCCGATTGAGAGGTTATGAGCCTATTTCTATTCGAAGTGTGTTTCTTTGTAGGACCGGCTTTACTCTTTGAGTAGAGAGATATCCATTTTACAGGGGAGGTTCTGCAGGATTTTCAATAGAATTCTCATAAAACGTGATATCCGGTCGAATTCTTATTTTGATTTTATGTCCACTCTTCTTAGATTGAGTCTTTAAAATGTTGATAGACTTATTCTGATTCATGTTGTCATTTGTTTGTTTAGTTGAGCTGAGACCGAGGCCTAGTGGACCAGACCCGTCAAACCCGTCTCGTGGAGCGCAATAACTGTGAGTTATTATTCTATATATACTTGTATTAGGATTGCATGTTTTAGAAATGTATGACTTATTTTATGAATTATGCATTAATAAGTTAATTATTGCTTAGGTATATTATTGGTATATTTTAAATTATATGCATGTTTTATTAATGAATTATTCTTAAAATGTTTTTAAGTATATTTATAATTTATTTCTAGTTTATTTTATAATTAAATTGAATTTAATTGACGTATATATACCCGAAATATACCTGGTTTATTTTTTATATATTTCTAGTATATATATGGTTTATATTGTTATTTTAATTAATATCATGCATCATTTGTTTTATGAATGTATGTTTTATATAATAATGAAGGATATCAGTAGAACGTGCTACCTAGTGGGTAGCACTAGGACTGAGTACATACCGGTACGACGATAGCATTTAGGCTATATTACTAACCTATTTGTGGATATTGATCGGATTGATTTGATTTGATGTGTGATGTGATTTGAGAGTGTGATTGCTGGAGCTCGGTTGACTAGGGGTCTCGGGGCCAATCATACTGACATTCAGACTGCTGGAGCTCGGTTGACTTAGTGTCTTAGGGCCAGTCTACTGTCCAAATGGAACAAGTGAATTTATTTGGAATAAGTGAGCCTGTATGGCTAGAGTGTTGTCTAACACTGTTTGAGGTTGCGATTTTCTAGGGTTCTATTTAATCCTTCATATACGGATGTATTTCTTGATATTTATATAAAATGATTTTGCTACATCTATGTGATTTTGCCTATATATATATTTATTATATATACTATTGAATGTGTGCATTGTCATTTAGCTATGCATGTATATATATTATAACAATTCACTCAGTAAGGTCTGACTTCCCTCCGTTGACTATTTTTTAGGAGAGTCTACGTCTTCAGACATCAGTAGTAGACCCATACACCATATTTCTTCTGCCTCGGCTTCATTATGTAATCTGCTTACTTGATGTTATTTTATAATCTAGACATTGCAGTAGCTGTAGTCGGTTGTGAGATTTATGCATCATGTTTATATGAGATATGTATTTTAAAGATATGAACTGGGTTTTGTATTAAAAGATTATGCATATATAAGGATGAGTTTGTTTGTTTAAACAAGTTGATGGATTATACTTATTTTATTTATGAGTTTTATTTCTGCTGCAAGTTATTTTATTTATGTTATTATTATTGCATGTTTTATTTTATTTTTTTAAGGCTTGCTACGGGTTCTGGATTCAAAAGAATTCCCGTTCCCTAGCGCCAGTCATGGCCCCTGTTTGACAAAGTTGGTATTAGAGCGGAGTTTTGTGTCAGGGCTTTAGTTAAGTGAGTTATGGCCCTAGTTTTCAAAGTTGTGTTTTCTTTTGGAAACTATTGCAGTGAATTAGGTTTGAGTATGTCTTGATAAGTATTCCTTGATTTAGTTTTCTGCGTTATTCCTCTGTTTGTCTTTTCAGAATGAGGAGGTGAACGCGTATCGCTCCACCGGTTACTGAGGCTGAGGATGATGAGTCCTTCCAGGATGAGGTTTTACCTCTTGAGCTGCCAATTAGACGTAGAGGTCATGGCAGAGGTAGACCTCGAGGAGTGGCAAGTCACCATAGGCAGAGAGAGATACAGGATGAGGAGCCTGTAGAGCCTAAGTATGAGGATGTTCCTGTACCTCTGGTTGTTTCGCCTGTTTAGCTTGCCTATCAGCAGGGTATGTCTGACTTTGAGGCAACTCTATTTTATGCCAGAGTTGGCAGGATCGCTTTTGATGGGACTTCCAATCCTCTAGATTTTCTGCATGCGATCGAGACTAGGACTCGGACTGCTCACACCGAGTACCAGCGGATCATGATCATTGAGTTTTCTGTTGAGTGACCAGCCTTGGACTGGTTTATTCAGATGATCTAGCCATACATGATGATGATGACCTGGGCTCAATTTAGAGAGCGATTTATGAGGAGATTCTACCCAGGGCCGCTTTGTATGAGTTACAGACTCCGATTGACTAATATTTTGCTTAGTGATAGATCTGTTGAGGAGTATACCCGAGAGTTCCTCAGGCTGGGCAGATATGCAGAGGATCTGATGTGAGACCAGTATTTCACAGTCACCACATATGTCACTGGATTAGGTTCTACATTTGTTGGTATGCATACAGCGGGCCTTAATCTAGAGTCGGTTATTGAGTTGGCCAAGGAGATTGAGCTGAGGCTAGTAAGGTAGGGGGTGATGCCTGATTATTACTAGTTGGGTGTTCAGTTAGGTGGATTTCAGACTACTCTGTATTCGAGTTTCCAAATTGGTTCAAGTAGTCAGCAGAGAGGTCCAGCTCAGTAAAGTCAGAGACAACAGCAGCGGATGCATCAGAGCAATAGACATGGCCGTGGAGGTCAGCGTAGACCATTCAAACTCGGGTTAGGTGCTTTGAGTAGCAATAGTTGACATAATTCTGGGTCAGCTGCCAGTGTTTGCCAGACCTGTGGCAGAGTCCATCAGGGATTATGTTACATGACACCGCTGACATGTTTCAGATGTGGGTAGATAGGATATTATGCTAGATCATGTCCTTATTCCGGGTATCAGCAGCTGTAGATTCCGCGATTTCCACATCAGTCAATTGCTAGTGCAGCACCCATTCTTTTTCAGTTACCTCCAGCCCAGCATCAAAGTTCCACTCAGCTTGTTCCCTAGCAGGGTCGTGGTAGAGGTGCCAGAGGAAGTGCCAGAGGTGTTGGCCAGGTAACTACCAGCCAGTAGGGAGGTCGAGATAGGCCAGAGTCTTTCATCTCACTCAGTAGGATGCTTAGGCATCTAATGCAGTCGTGGCAGGTATTGTTTATGTCTGTTACTTGGATGTATGGGTTCTGTTTGATCCGGGTGCCACACATTCGTTCGTTTTTCCTATTTTTGCTTCCAAGTCTTGTTGGCAAGCTTCGAGGATGGCTTTTCCTTTGTCTATCACCACTCCTCTAAGTGATTCTTTGGACACCGATATTGTTCTTTCTGGTTATCCAGTTCTCGTGGGAGATAGAGAATTATTCGCTAATTTGATTCTGTTGGATGTGATGGAGTTTGATGTCATTCTGGGTATGGATTGGTTATCTCAGCACTATGTTGTTGTGGATTGTCAGAGTAAAGAGGTGACTTTCAGAATTCCTGGTGAAGAAGAATTTAAGTTTATGGGTGATAGAAGTTCAGCACCTCAGAATCTCATTTCTGCTACTACAGCTAGAAAGTTGCTGAGGAAAGGTTGTCAAGGATATTTGGCATTGGTCAGGGATACTTCAGTGGAGAAGTTGTCACTCACAGATGTTCCTGTTGCCTATGAGTTTCCTAATGTTTTTCCTGAGGAGTTGCCAGGTTTACCACCTCACAGAGAGATTGAGTTATGTATAGATGTGGTTCCAGGTACTACTCCTATATCTATGCCACCCTACAGAATGGCACTTGCAGAGTTGAAAGAGTTGAAGGAGCAGTTGCAAGAGTTGTTGGATAAGGGTTTTATCAGACCCGGTGTTTCTCCTTGGGGGTGCACCGGTGCTGTTTGTGAAGAAAAAGGATGGTACCCTGAGACTGTGCATTGACTATAGAGAGCTGAACAAGGTGATAGTGAAGAATAAGTATCCTCTCCCGAGGATAGATGACTTGTTTGATCAGCTACAGGGTGCACAGTTCTTTTGTAAGATTGATATGAGGTCCGGTTATCATCAGCTGTGGATCAGTGAAGCTGATGTTCCTAAAACGACATTCCGCACTCGATATGGCCATTATGAGTTTCTAGTGATGTCTTTTGGCTTGACTAATGCACCTGCAGCTTTTATGGACCTGATGAACAGGGTATTCAAACCATATGTGGATCAGTTTATGGTAGTCTTCATCGATGATATACTGGTATATTCGAGGAGTATGGAGGAGCATGTATATCACTTGAGGACTGTACTACAGACACTGAGAGAACATCAGCTTTATGCTAAATTCTCGAAGTGTGATTTCTGGATGGAGAGTGTTGCTTTTCTTGGACACGTGGTGTCTAATGAGGGTATCCAAGTTGATCCATAGAAGATTGAGGCAATGTTTGAGTGGCCTAGACCGACTTCTGTTATGAAGATTTTGAGTTTTCTGGGTGTAGTCGGGTATTATAGGAGGTTTGTACAAGATTTTCCAGAATTACAGCCCCTATGACTCGCTTAACTCATAAGAATGTAAGATTTGAGTGGTCTGAAGCTTGTGAGAACAGTTTTTAGTTGTTGAAGGAGAAATTGACCATAGCTCCAGTGTTAGCTTTGCCTAATGGTGTGGATAAGTTCACAGTTTATTGTGATGCCTCTAGAGTTAGCCTTGGTTGTGTGTTGATGCAGAATGGTAGGGTGATAGCCTATGCTTCGAGGCAGTTGAAGAAGCATGAGCAAAACTATCCTACACATGACCTTGAGATGGCTGCAGTGATCTTTGCTCTCAAGATTTGGAGACACTATCTATATGGGGTGACTTGTTAGATTTTTACTGATCATAAAAGCCTTAAGTACATTTTCCAGCAGAGAGATCTGAATCTGAGGCAGAGGAGATGGTTGGAACTGTTGAAAGATTATGATTGTGAGATTTTATATCATCTGGGCAAGGCTAATGTAGTAGCAGATGCCTTGAGTAGGAAGTCCTC
This sequence comes from Mallotus nudiflorus, assembly GCA_947683625.1. NCBI lineage: Eukaryota > Viridiplantae > Streptophyta > Magnoliopsida > Malpighiales > Euphorbiaceae > Mallotus > Mallotus nudiflorus. Next base: position 917,365 of record CANTUR010000126.1, on the reverse strand, counting down.
AGGCAATCTTGCTCATATCAGTGTTGAGAGGAGACCGTTGATCCAGGAGTTACATCTGTTGGTGGATCAAGGTCTGATGATGAAGTTTAGTAGGTCAGGTGGACTGCTAGCTCAATTTAAGGTGCGATCGATATTAAGAGATAGAATTAAGGCAACTCAAAGCCAAGATCCTATTCTAGAAGAGCTTGTAGAGAATGTTCGAGTAGGGAAGTTCACTGATTTCACACTCGATGATGATGGTGTATTATGGATTAGTGGTAGATTGTGTGTTCCTGATATGGATAATTTGAGAGAAGAGATCCTAGAGGAAGCACATTCTACAGCCTATAGCGTACATCCGGGTGTCACTAAGATGTACCATAGTATCAGAGACTTATACTGGTAGGATGGACTAAAGAAGGATGTCGCTGATTATGTTGCTAAGTGCTTGACGTGTCAGCAAGTGAAAGCTAAACATCAGAAGCCTTCTGGGAAGCTTCAGCCTCTTCCTATTCCCGAGTGGAAGTAGGAAAGGATAACTATGGATTTTTTGGTTGGTTTACCTCGTTCTATGGATGGATATGATTCCATCTGGGTGATTATAGATAGGTTGACTAAGTCTGCACATTTCTTGCCTGTGAAAGCCACCTATTATGTAGCTAGATTGGCGAAGCTGTATGTGAAGCATATTGTGTGCCTTCATGGAGTACCTATGTCCATTGTGTCAGATAGAGGTTTAGTATTTACCTTTTATTTTTAGCAGAAGTTACAGGAAGTGATGGGCACTAGGTTGGACTTCAGTACTGCTTTTCATCCTCAGACAGATGGTCAGTCTAAGAGGACGATCTAGACACTGGAAGATATGTTGAGGATGTGTGTTTTGGATTTAGGAGGTAGTTGGGATGATCATTTGCCACTCGTAGAGTTTGCATATAATAATAGCTACCATAGCAGTATTAGTATGGCACCATATGAGGTGTTGTATAGAAGGAAATGTAGATCCCCTCTGAGTTAGGATGAGATTGGTGAGAGAGCTTTGATTGGACCTGAGATGGTTCAGGATGCTGCAGAGAAAGTCACTATGATTAAGCACAAATTAAAGACCGCAGTTAGCAGGCAGAAGAGCTATACGGATCCTAGGCATAGAGATGTAGAGTTTCAAGTTGGGGACTTTGTTTTCCTGAAGGTGTCTCCGATGAAGGGTGTGATGAGATTTGGCAGAAAGGGTAAGTTAGCACCAAGATATATCAGACCGTTTGAGATTCTGGAGAGAGTTGGCACTGTTGCATATCAGTTGGCTTTGCCTCCGAGTATGTCTCAAGTGCATCTAGTGTTTCATATCTCGATGCTGAGGAAGTATGTCTCAGACCCTTCACACGTGTTGTAGCCAGATAACATAGAAGTGAATGAAGATCTGACGTTTGTGGAAGAACCTGTGGCGATCGTTGATTATCAAGTTCGACAGTTACGATCGAAACAGATTCCGATGGACAAGGTTCTATGGTGTAGCAATAGAGTAGAGGAGCATACGTGGGAGACTGAAGCTGAGATGCGAGCTTCTTACCCGTATCTCTTCCCTTCTTGATCTTATATTTATTCTTTTTCTGGAATTCGGGGATGAATTCTTGTAAGGGGGGAAGACTGTAATATCCCGGATTTTTAAATAATTTTAAACTGCATCGGAATATGCAGTGTTAATAATTTTAATATATATTTATGATTATTTAATGAGTTTGTTATTTATTAAGTCATTTTTAATTATTTTTATTATATTTAAGTCCTTTATGTAAAATTTTCCTGGGAATTTTATTTTCGGGGAAATTAAAACATAAATAATTAAATATTAATTATTTTAAGTAGTTTTGTAGAGTTGCATGAGTCCATGCATAATTTTAAAGTGTCAAATAAAATATATATACGTACATGCATTTAAATTAAATTAGGGTTTATTTAATTTAATTAAATTATATTATATAGTATCAATACTAATTAATTAAGTGTGTATATATATTATTAAAATAAGTGTGTGGTGCATATTTATTGTGTATAATATTTATATATTAAAATAATATAAAGTTAGATATATATATACACATATACATATAATATATTAACCAAAATAAAAGTTTGAAATAATTATGGATTTGCCATTGTCATATTCTCCTTCTTCCCGATCGTCCCCATTCGATTTTCGACGCCAATCACATCGTTTTCTTCCTGTCACTGTGCCCTCCGACGTGCCACCTTCCCTTCCAGCCATTCCCGACGTCCAAAGCCTCCATTTCTGGTGAGTTTCTCCGGATTTTCAGTGAGTTGCTGAAAGTTGCCATTAACTCCGATTGGTGACTTTCCAGCCACCGTTTCGAGCCCCACCGGTCTCTATCTCTTCCTTGAGCTTTGGTGAGTGCATTTCCAAGCTTTGTTTCACTTGAAATGGTCTAGATTTCCCTAGGTTTCAAATTTTCAATTTCAGCCATTTAGGGTTTTTGATTTTTTTGAGCTTCGATTTGGTTGATTCATGCAATCTCCTTCACAAAAATTGATCCTTGTAGCTTAATCTACCTTTGTGAATTTTTGTAGAATTTTTGGGAATTATTTTGATTTTTATGAATTTTTGATTATTTTATTAATATTTTTTAATTTTTGAAAATTAATTAATTAAATTATGAAATTGTGATTTATGGTGTTTATAGGTGTTAAAATGAATTTTAGAAATTAATTTTTAATTTTTATGATTTTTGTATAATTAATATGAATTTATTTAGTTTATGTGATTTTTAGAAAATTAGGTTAATTATGTGTTTTATTAAAATTAATTGGTTAATTGAGTAGAAATATTAATATTATTGAATTATATGTTGAGAAATTTAATTTTGAGTGATTATACTATTTTTGGTGAATTTTTGATTAATTTTAGTGAATTTACATAACTAGGGGTATTTTGGTAATTTGACACAAAATTGGCTAAAATGTAATTAAATTGGTTTTAATAGTTATTTGAGGTATAACAATGATTTCTATAAATTATTTAGTATTTTTAACTAATTAAAACTATTTTTCGTAAATTATTTTCAAAATATATATAATATACTATTTTTCTAAATAAATGAGTTTTTATCGATCTTTAATATGTTTTAGGGTTAATTATGTAATTTGGATTTATAAAATGTATTTTGGTCAATATTTATGAATTTATTGAGAATTATCGATTTTTAATAATATTTTATCGAAATTAGGGTTTTTATGTATTTATCAGTAAAATAATTATTTTTAGCGTTTAAATATCTAAATTTGCTATATTTTGAGTATTAAAGGGTATTTTTGGTATTTTTGGCATTTTTAATGTGTTATGTAATTATTTCGTGAATTGTGAATGTCGATCGATGGAATTGTAGTTTAGGAGTCCGACCGAGGGGTTGTGAGCCTATTTCTATTCGAAGTGTGTTTCTTTGTAGGACTGGCTCTACTCTTTGAGTAGAGAGATATCCATTTTACAGGGGATGTTCTGCCGGATTTTCGATAGAATTCTCATAAAATGTGATATCTAGTCGAATTCTTATTCTGATTTTGTGTCCACAATTCTTAGATTGAGTCTCTAGAATGTCGATAGACTTATTATGATTTATGTTGTCATTTGTTTGTTTAGTTGCGCCAAGATCGAGGCTTAGTGGACCAGGTCCATCAAACCCATCTCGTGGAGCACAATAATTGTGAGTTGTTATTCTATATATTCTTGTATTAGGATTGCATGTTTTAGAAATGTATGACTTATTTTATGAATTATGCATTAATAAGTTAATTATTGCTTAGGTATATTATTGGTATATTTTAAATTATATGCATGTTTTATTAATGAATTATTCTTAAAATGTTTTTAAGTATATTTATAATTTATTTCTAGTTTATTTTATAATTAAATAGAATTTAATTGACGTATATATACCCGAAATATACCTCATTTATTTTTGGTATATTTCTAGTATATATATGGTTTATATTGTTATTTTAATTAATATCATGCATTATTTGTTTTATGAATGTATGTTTTATATAATAATGAAGGATATCAGTAGAACGTGCTATCTAGTGGGCAACACTAGGACCGAGTATGTACCGGTACGATGATAGCATTTAGGCTATATTACTAACCTATTTATGGATATTAATCGAATTGATTTGATTTGATGTGTGATGTGATTTGAGAGTGTGATTGCTGGAGCTCGATTGACCAGGGGTCTCGAGGCCAATCACACTGACAGTCAGACTGCTGGAGCTCGGTTGACTTAGTGTCTTAGGGCCAGTCTACTGTCCAAATGGAACAAGTGAATTTATTTGGAATAAGTGAGCCTGTATGGCTAGAGTGTTGTCTAACACTGTTTGAGGTTGCGATTTTCTAGGGTTCTATTTGATCCTTCATATACGGATGTATTTCTTGATATTTATATAAAATGATTTTGCTACGTCTGTGTGATTTTTCCTATATATATATTTATTATATATACTATTGAATGTGTGCATTGTCATTTAGCTATGCATGTATATATATTATAACAATTCACTCAGTGAGGTCTGACTCCCCTCCGTTGACTATTTTTCAGGAGAGTTTACGTCTTCAGACCTCAGTAGCAGACCCATACGCTGGATTTCTTTTACCTCGGCTTCATTATGTAATCTGCTTACTTGATGTTTTTTTATAATTTAGACATTGCAGTAGTTGTAGTCGGTTGTGAGATTTATGTATCATGTTTATATGAGATATGTATTTTAAAGATATGAACTGGGTTTTGTATTAAAAGATTATGCATATATGAGGATGAGTTTGTTTGTTTAAACAAGTTGATGGATTATAATTATTTTATTTATGAGTTTTATTTCCGCTGTAAGTTATTTCATTTATGTTATTATTATTGCATGTTTTATTTTATTTTTTTAAGGCTTGGTACGGGTTCTGGATTAGAAAGAATTCCCGTTCCCTAGCACTGACCATGACCCTTGTTTTGGGTCGTGACATTAACAATGTTAGAAGAGTTTTAGGAGAACTATTTAATGAGTATAAAATGCAATATGGTGATGTTTCATCTTCTTCTCAACCAGCATATCAAGTTCAAAGTGTTGAAACCAGTAAACTTAGTATGGGGGATCGTATATTATTTGAATGACAAAAAAAACCTCGAGGATCAATCGGAGCATCTGAACTTGACATTTATGAAATGACTTCTTTTGAGTTTGGTGATAGCAAAATAGGTAAAGAATTTTCAGTTCTTGAATGGTGGAGCTGACATCAAAATACATATCCAATATTGGCTAAAATTGCTAAACAAATTTTAGCTTGTCCTATCTCAATAGGTGCTATTGAGCAAGCTTTTAATGTAAGAGGGAATATTTTGGATGAAACATGCTCAAACATGACTCCTAAATCACTTGGAGTTTAAACATATATTGATGATTAGACACGAGCAACTATACAGGATCAATAAATTAAGAGGAATGACGACGACGATGAATTTGTAGAAATGACAACTATCGGAACCGAGGGAACTTCAACTTTCGGTATTGGTAGCGACTAAATTAATAAGGTAAGGGGTATAAATTTTTTTTTCAAAGGTAAGAGAACTACATTGGCTTTGATTCCTCTAAAACCCAAGAGGATATGTAGACAACTTAATTTTTGGTAAGAAAATTAAGTTCAAGCCCTTTAATTTTTTTCTATTAATTTCATTGTTAATTTTAATTCATTTATTATTTAAAATTTATTCACTTCAATTCTTAATTGCATTAGTGTCTTTTACTTAATTTAAATTATTTTAAAAATTATTAAAATATTTTAAATAATTAAAATATAATTATAAAATTTAAAAATAATAAAAAATTTTAGAATCGAAATCGGAACTGACCGGTTTCAAACTGGATTTCAGTTCTGAACCGGAACCGAAATCAAAATTGAACCGGTGCTAAATCGTCTTGTATACGATTTAAGTTCAGTTCCATAAAACTTTGAGCTAGAACCATCTGGTTCCAAACAGTAGCCACCCCTAATCAAACCAACTTTCGCTAGCAAACCCAAATTGATAATGACAACCACGAAACACAAAGTTGAACATAATGGGCAACTAGGAGGCAAAGGCAATAAAAAAAAAGTTATGGAGGAAAATTCAATAAAAATTTAAAACTGAACTGGAACAATCAAATTAAACTAAAATATATACTAATAAACATTAGCTGGTATCTGATGACAGTGAACTATTCTCACTTAAACAATATTTCAATTTTAAGTCACGGTATATAATGTTATTATTATTATATTTCTATATGGATTGATCAAAATTAGTTAGAGCACAGAGAGCTCGTTAACCATGTTTGAATATTTATATATAAGTCTTATTGTTTTGTACTCTTCAATTTTTAGTTTTCTTTGTTCTTTGTTATATTGCTGATAACTGGTTTTCGGAACTCTTGAGCTTGGTATCTTGCAATCCACAAACAAAAGGCAAGGTGAGAGGTGGGGAGAGTCCCCACAAACACTCTGATGCTTAAGTTAGAGAACAAAAGTAGGGGAATGTGGAACAACTCGAATATGTGAGAATGAGATGCCCCTCTGTGAGCGATATGAGGTCCTATTTATAGTAATACTTAAACCAGAGAGGAGTCAGATTCCTTATGAGATAGGAACCTAATCCTGGTAAGAGAGTATTCCCTCTTTGCTTAGGGTTCCTCTTTGGGGTAGAGTCCTTTTCCTGGATAGATTCTACTACCTTCCTAGTCTAAGTGTCCCTATTTAGGAAATAAAGATCCTACCAGGGTGAGCTGAGGTGGCCAGCCTAAATAGGGACACTCAGACTAGGAAGGTAGCAGAATCTGTCCAGGAAAAGGACTCTACCCCAAAGAGGAACCCTAAGCAAAGAGGGAACACTCTCCTACCAGGATTAGGATTCCTATCTCACAAGGAATTCGACTCCTCTCAGGTTTAAGTATTACTATAAATAGGACCCCATATCCTTCACAGAAGGGCATCTCATTCTCACATATTCTAGTTGTTCCACATTTCCCTACTTCTGTTCTCTAACTTAGGCATCAGAGTGTTTGTGGGGACTCTCCCCACCTCTCACCTTGCCTTCTGTTCATGGATTACAGGTTACCAAGCTCAAGAGTTCCGAAAACCAATTATCAATTGCAAATTAGCATCTCGTAGATTGTGCATGGATTTGCTATGCTTGATTAGTAGAGTGGGTGATTTTGCCTCATAATAATAAAATTTATGGCTTAACAAAAAAATATGATTGAATTTTGTAACCTTTGTAATATTTGGCTTGGTTGTGGCTTCTAAATTCTAAAACTTGATGGTTAAATGATCAAATCAAATCTCTATATAACATTTGATTGTTGTTTTCATGCATTTTTAATTGTTTCGAAACAAAATGTAATAGGGCAAATGTACATTTTCACCCTCCATATATAGCCCGAGGCCCAAATAAACCCTTTTCTTTTCTTTTTCTTTTTTCCAAATAAATTAGGATTTCTAAAAGCAACTTTCTAGGCTCCTCATTTTCACAAAATTCCAAATACTACCTCCATTAAATTGAATGAATGATTGTTAAATTGCACATGGGCTGCCAATCTTCTTTTCTCCTGTAAATTCTCTTCACCCCCCTCTCTTTCTTGAGGAATTTTTGCAGTAGCGTGCCTGTTTTAACTCATTAAAGCTCACTATCTTTATAAACATCAACCCAAACATCCTCACTTATCTTCTCTACATCCTCTAAACAACAATATCAAAGGCTGGAAAGCTAACCAATCTATTCTCTTTTGCTGGTAGCTCATCAAATATCATCCAGCAATAAAGAGGGACAATTCAAGTTTGCAAAGAACTTCATCAAATCTCCTTGTCTTCCTTACAAAGATCAATTTCAAAAATATCCACGCAGGTTATTCTTAAAACTAGTTGATGCAAGAGCTTACCTTAGTGCATCATTTACAAGCAAGAACACTTGCATAGAAGGATTAGATTCTGCTTTTGGTCCATTTTATTATAGTTAATTGATACCATCGATACACATAAAAAAAATAAAATTAATAGTTATAATTAAATAAAAATTAATTTAATAATTATAATTTTATTTATATCGTTATAAATATTTATACCATAGTAAAACTTAAAATTTTTTATAATAATTTAAACAGAGATCCTTTTGTATTTAGGTTCCTTAACTAGATTTGTAATATATATTTTAATATGTAACAATTTTTTCAATAAAAATAATTAAATATATGTGTTGGATAATGAATGATTCAACAAAATAATTGCTTAATTAGCAACGTGTCCCCTGGACTTCTAAAAAAGTGGTAATTCGCCTCCAAAATATTTTTTTTGATTATTTTACACACCAAATTTTATATTTTGATCAATTAGTTCCAAATTTTTAGGAAAGTAAAAAAAATGTAACACACTCTCTAAATAGAATTTTTTTGAACAATTAAGTTAGGCTAGATGGCTAAGCTTCTTGGTAGGGGTGTGCAAAAAACCAACCGCCCAAATTTCCAAACCTAGTCCGAGCGGAATTGTCATGAGCAATTCTGTTGATGTAGAGGGTGATGGCTGTTCGGGTGGAGTTATGAAGAAAAGTGGAAGTTCAGTTTTAAACTCGGTTTGATTATTCATCAAACTGAACTGTCCGAACTTCCAAAATATTGTGGTGACATTGTTTTGTATTAAGGTATTTAACCCTATATAGATATACATCTCATTCACAGATTGTCTCTTCCGTCATTTCATTTCACTGCCTCCCCTTCTTCTAACCCTAAAATTATCTCTTATTCTCTTTTATTTTAACCTAGCCGCCTCTCTTGTTTTCTTTAACCTTTGATCTATCATCTCATGCTCACCTATATTCTTCTATCTAACCCTCAACTCTCTTCTTCTCTATATCTACATGCATCATCCATAACTTCTATTGCTTTTGATATCCAAATGATTTGTGTCTCCAAATGATATCAGATCAATAGATCACCGATGCATGAACTCTTCTCCTCTATTTTGTTTAATTAATTTCAAATTTCGATGATGATTTAAGAGATCTGAGATTAGATCAATAGATCATTGATCTATAATCTGTGTTCTCCATTTTTTATATAAGTTCAGCAGTTGATTGACTTTTTTTTTTTGAAATTTATATGATGAGATTAACTTATTGTTTCCATTGTTTCTTGTGTTTATAAGTTATCTCATTGATCTCTCCACTATAAACGAAAGGTAGAAGCTTGAAATTTGATCCCTGTGAAACTAAAAAAAAGTGAAAGCTCAGAACTCTTCCAGTGGACATACTAAACTAAAGGTGATAAATATTTATACTTTTAGCATTATTTTATTTTTTCATTTGCAAATATAATTTTTTGTTTTATATAAATGAGTTTTTGGTTTATAATAAAGCGATCTATTTTTTTTATTTAGATACATTTTTCTAAATTTGTCACAATGCTTTGACCTTTTTTTTTTTTTCTTAAATTTGATTTTTTTTAAGTTCTGTATATTTATTTATATTTTATAATTAAAAAAATAATTTTTTTAATGTATTCTACTTTATATTTTATTTGTTAATTTGTTTATATAAATTATTTAAATGATTATATAAATTATTTTATTTTCAATTTGATTGTTTGTTTATGTGATTTTATTTATGTTCTGTTTAGTTGTTTATATTTTATATAAAAAAATTGATTTTTTTATATGTTATATATTATATATTATTTGTTAATTTGTTTGTATAAAATATTTAATTTTTGTATTTTTAAATGTTTATCTAAATTTTTTTTATTTACTTTGATTATTTCCTTTTGTTTTAAATTTTATTTATGTTCTGTTTAGTTGTTTATATTTTGTAGAAAGAATTAGTTGGTGTTGTTTATATTGTATTTTAGAGTTTATTTATTAATTTGATGATTTGTTTATGTGAAAGTTATTATCCATTGTTTAAATGTTTTGTTTCTTATATATTTTGGTGCATTGTTAATTTTTTTGTAGATGGACAATACTGTTGGTCCTACCAACAACAGTGGTAATACAAATACTGTTACTGGTGGTAGTGAACTTCATAAAGAGAAACAGACAGTGAAAGCTTTGAAAAATATAAACTTTGAGCAGCCACAACCAATAAAGAAAAGGAAAGAAGTTCAACATTGTTGACCTTAGCAAGTTACACAATCTTGATTTTGATATTAACAAACTTAATTTTGAGCAACTAATGTGTTTGCTTCAAGTGTGTATAAGTTAGGAACAATTTGGAAGTCAAGATAATAATGAATTATTGAAGAAAAATGATTCCGAAAAGCCATTATAAGTATTATCTCCACTGGACTCATTAGAGGGACTAAACTACATAAAAGGTTAAAGTCCTGATCGGGACTAAAGTAGTTCTGAGGGGGACCAAAGAGAGAAAAAATTGGAAAAATGGGCAGCACCCATCCCGATTGAGACATTGTTTGGGGCATGGTAATCCTGATTGGGACACGGTCATCCCGATCGGGATCAGGACAATTTTTCAAACACAACAGCTCGTATCGGCTATTTGATACTTGTCTGGACTGGGACTGACGATATCCCGATTGAGACCTGACAAAATGAAGCTCAAAAATCCAAATCTTCATTCAAATGGACTCGGATAATGTTACAAATGAAATTATTGCTTCTAATAGCTATAATTGAATTGCTAAAGTATAAATAAAACCTCTGAAGATTGTTTTGAGGTTAAGAAAACTTTTCCATTCATTTTATATTTTCAAGCAATTAATTAATCTCTCTAAACTTTTCTTCAATTCAATTTTTAATATTTTATACTCTTGTAAGAGTTGGTGAGTGCTAATATAGATATTATTCTTCTTCTATTTTATAGGATTAGTAAACAGGAAGTGAGATTCTATTATAAAGGAATTGGTTTAAGTGTTTAGCCATCAAAACACTTAGGATTTCAGTTTGAGTGTGATCCTTGAAAACACTTGTAATTTAGTTTTTGAGTGAGCCTAGAAAACTCAAGTTATAAGGTTATAAGAGTGAGCCATAAAACTCTTATGTATTATCAATCTTTTGAATAAGATTGTGGGTCATTGAAAATCCTAAACTTAGGGATAAGCTAGGTAGAGACATAGGATTATTATTGAATTTGAACTCCTTAAATCCTTATGTTCTTCATTCTTCCTTCTCAACACTCCTTTTAATTTTTATTCAAATCGTTTAATTTCTCAATTTTTCTTGATAGTCCTATTCACCCCCCTCTAGGACTCTTTTAATTGGTATTAGAGCTTGAATTCTAGGTACTTTATTGCTAGAATACAAGATCATGGGGAGTGTGTCTCAAAACATCTCTTCACTTAGACTATTCTTTGATGGTAGTGACTATCCTTACTGGAAGTTTAAGATAGAGCTATACCTCGATTATGATTCTATCAAACTTTGGGACATTATCCTAAGTGGTTGGGAACCACCTACAACTATCATAGATGGTGTGGTAACTACTCTTTCAAGAAACCAATAGAGCATTGATTAAAAGGAAGAAAATCATAATAATAAAAAAGCTATGATTACTTTAGTCTCCTCCATGACAAGAGAAGAAGGAGGAAAACTTCAATATTATATATTAGCCAAGGAAATGTCGGAGACCTTGGAAAATCACTATGAGGGAAACATACGAGTGAGAAGCAAGAAAGTTCAACTTCACATGTATGAATATGAACTCTTTAAGATGGAGCCTCAAGAGTTAATTACATAGATGACTAACCAAATTAATAATCTTTTTATAACCCTCAAGAAACTTGGTAAACATTTTACTAAAGAAGAGGTAAATAATAAGATTCTAAGAATCTTACCTAAGAAGGATTGGGAATCTCGAGTTACTTCAATTAAGGAAACTCATGACCTTTCAACTCTATCAATCAATATGCTCATTGGTAAGCTCTTGATACATGAGCTCACCATTAAATAAAGAGGTGAAGAGCAAGAAGAGAAAGAAGAAAAGAAAAATAGTATAGCTCTAAAAGCTCTTCAAGAAGATAGCGAAGAGGAAAGCATAAAAGATTCCAGTGATGAAGATGGTGACATTGCCATACTCATTCGCAACTTTAAGAAGTTTTTGAGAAAGAAAATCTTCTCAAGAATAAGTGACTTCAACAAGAAGTTTGAAGGAGATAGGAAGAAGAAAACTAAAGAGATTACTTACTATGAATGCAAGAAACTGGGACACATTAGAAGTGAGTGCCCTAAACTTAAATTCAAGAAAAAGGGAATAAAAGATAAGAAGAAGCATTTAAAGCTACTCGTGATGATTCCTCCGAATCCGAAGAGGAAGAGGAACAACAAGAAATGGCCAATCTTTGCTTCATGGCTCTTAAAAATGAAAATGAGGTACTATCTACTTCTTATTCTTCCTTTGATGATTGTGATGACTATTATGATGATGATGATGATGAGAGTGATATTGTAAGCAAATTATTAGTTAAATGCAAAAATTTATTATCTAAGAAGAAATAATATAAGCATAAGTTAGCTAGCTTAACCAAAGAATTTGAAAGTTTTAAAAAATGATTTTACTAAACTTGTTGCTTCAAATGAAAAATTTTTTAGTAATGCTAAATCTTAAAATTCTATAGAAGATCAACTTAAGAAGGCAATGATGAAAATCATAAACTTTCTAAAGAGGTCTTAGAATTAAATAATCTAAATTTAAGAGAGGAAAAGAAACTTTAGATAGTCTTCTTGACTCTTAAAAATTTCATAGAGATACCCATGGAATTGGATATAAAAATGGAATGCGTTCATCATCATCACATATTAATTTCGTAAAAGCCTCACATGATTCCACTCCTTCTACCTCCAAACCAAATAAGATTCAAGCTTCAAAGCTAAAAGATCTTATATGTTGAATAACAAGGGAAAGTCTCATAAAACTCATCCTTTATCAACATAAAGAGGTAAGGATCAAACTGGAGCACCTTAACCTAATCATACTAACATGTACACTAGAAATAACATTCATAAGCATGCTAAACAACACAATGCACATAAATATGTTAAATATACCTATCAAAATACATATTGCCATTGTCAATACATGTCTCACTCCATGACACAAAATTATAGGAGACATGTATCACCATAATACATAAGGCATATTTCACACACTAGGAAAGTATATCATCCTAGGAGAAATAAATTTGAAAATGTTGTATGCTCATATTGCATGATCAAAGGACAAACTAACAATGTATGTTTCTATAGAAGACTACACATGAAGTTACTTTCTTTGGATTATTTTAAAACTAACCAACCTAGACCAAGAAAGGTTTAGGTCTAAAAGAATATTTAAATTATTTTGTGTAAGTATGCTTAAAATCCACAAGAACAAAAAGCAAATGGTATCTCGATAATGGATGTTCAAGGACATGATGGGACCTTAATAGGAGACAAAGAACAATTGAACAAACTTGATGATAAGGATGGAGGACATGTTACATTCGAAGACAATGCAAAAGGAAAAATCACTAGCATTAGAGAAATAGGTAATCCTCAATCCTTATTTATACATCATGTATTATTTATTGATAGTTTTAAACATAATTTGCATAGTATAAGTCAATTGTGTGACATAGGAAATAAGGTAACTTTCTATCCTATAAAGTGCTTTGTTAGTAGACTTAATGAAAACTATCACGATCCAAATCGGGGAGTCATGACTGGCGCTAGGGAACGAGAATTGTTTTGAATTCAGAACCTGTAGCAAGTCTTAAAAATAAAAACGCATGCAAATATAATACAAAAATACGCCAAAATTAAAACTTTAATCAATATAAGAATAATTCTTTATATGATACATAATAAAAATATTTCATACAAGATTCAGATACAAAATCTCAAACCAATACAACACATTTCTATCATAATAACACTACTACTGCAGTTTATAAAACACAAAAAAGAGTTCATATATAAGCTTTACATAATCTAACGAGGCTGAAGAAGACCAGCGAAGGGATCTACTACTGAGGTCTGACGAAGTAGAATGTCCAACAAAAAAATTAAGGGGGATCAAACCTCACTAAGTGAATTATTGTATTATATATACATGCAACCTAAAGTCATATACAATCAATCATCAATATAATATATATATATATATATATATATATATATATATATATATATATATATATATATATATATATATATATATATATATATATATATATATATATATATATATATATATAGACAATTCATACAGATGCTGAAATCCACTTTTAATGATAATAACAAATGTACAAAAGTATTTTTGGTTGAAGGATCATAACCCTAAACAGTTCGAAACCTCGATCATAAAACTCACTAGCCATATAGGCTTACTTAATTCCAAAATAATTCTCTTTTTTTCCATTTTAGACTATAGACTAGCCTCAAGACACTAAGTCAACCGAGCTCCCGTAGTCTCACTATCAGTGTGATTGGCCCTGAGACACTAGGTCAACCGAGCTCCCTTAATCACACTACTCACTCGCTGCAATTCTCATTAATCAATCAATCAAATCTCCCATCAAAAAAATCTCATGATGTCAAATCCTAAATTTAATGCACTGGTACGTACACAATCCTAGTGCAGCCTACCAGGTAGCACGTTCTATTGTTATCCTTCAAATAAATCTTATGAATATTAAAAATAATAAAATACATAATTTAACACATGATAACATCCATTTTTTAAAGAAATATACCAATCATATACTGAATATATACCAAATGTATACCAAAATATATATCACATATATTCTGAGTATGTATCATAAATATATTGAATATATATCGAAAATATACCAAACATATATATCACATTTAATGAAATAAATCATATTCAAATACATTATAAAAATTATGGATGCTCGTAATTATGCATTCTACATGCAATGCATATATAAGATAATAACTCATAGTTTTGAGTTCCTTTAAACATACTCGACTGGCCTGATTTGATAGGCTTTGGTCTCGGTGTAACCATAGAAAAATATAATAATAATAATAATAATAATAATAATAATAATAATAATAATAATAATAATAATAATAATAATAATAATAAATCCCTAACTTTACACTTCTAGAAATTCTAACGAAAGACTCGATTTAGGACACAACTCGATTTAAAATTTAAAACTCATGATCCACCTGATGTCACATTTTGTGAGAATTCTACCGGAAATTTGGCAGAGTCTCCTCTGTAAAATGGATGCCACTCTACTAAAAGTAGAGCCGATCCTACAAAGAAACACACTTCTAAAACCACAATCACACAACACCTTGGGTTGGGACACCGAACTACACTATTTCCCAACCGAGGATCACAATTTGCAATAAAATCAATATTTAATAATAATATAATAAAAATCATTAAAATCCATAAACATCAATAATAAAAATGGATGTTCATAATTATGCATTCTATATGCAATGCGTATGTAAGATAATAACTCACAGCTTTGCGCTCCTCTAAACAGACTCGACTGGCCTGGTCCGATAGGCTTTGGTCTCGATGCAACTATAGAAAAATATATTAATAATAACAATATCATAATAAATTCCTAACTTTACACTTCTAGGAATTCTAAAGAAAGACTCGATCTAGGACACGACTTGATCTAAAATTTAAAACTCAAGATCGACCCGATGTCACGTTTTACGAGAATTCCACCCAAAATTCGATAGAGTCTCCTATGTAAAATAGATGTCACTCTACTAAAAGTAGAACCAATTCTGTAAACAACACACTTCTAAAACCATAAATGCACAATACCTCGGGTTGGGACCCCGAACTACACAATTTCCCAACCGGGGATCACAATTCACAATAAAATCAATATTTAATAATAATATGATAAAAATAATTAAAATCCATAAACATAAATAATAAGCCACAATATAATATATTTAAATAATAAAAACATTAAAGCTAATTATTTTCAAAATAGTTAACAAAATCTCAATAAATTATATAATATTAATAGAAAATCCATTTTTCAATTGTTCGAAATAAAATAGTAAAATTAAAAATTAATTATTTAAATAGTTTAAATATATAATAAAAATAGTTAAAAATTTATTTAATCACAAAAATAGTAAATAAATTTATTATTTGAATATATTTTCGAAAATTATTATTAATTAGTTAAAAATAGTAAATAATTCGTAAAAGTTATTTTAATACTATTTATTATCCCAAAATTATTCAAAACATACTAATTAACCATAATTTCAATCAAAACACCAAATTCACCAATTTATATTAATTTTTCCAAAATTAATTTTTCACATAAATTTTTGAAAATTTGTAGTAAATAATCGGGACATAATTTTCATAAACTTCCTTCACAAACTATATTTCAAATAATTCATAGAATTTATTAAAAATAAAAATATTTTATAGCAAGGGTCACTGTAATAGTGACTCGCCAGAAAATTCAAACCTCAAAAATCAAAATAATTTCAAATATTTCAGCAAAAATATATTTGGAAACCTTAAGCTACACACAACAACATTTATAAATACACTAAGCCTAAATCACATAAAATAAAGTTAAAAAAAAATTAAAAACTAAATGTTGACCCAAATAAAAATTCAAGAAAACTTACAAATGGGACGATCTAAGCTTAAACCGAGCTTACAATTAGCTTGCCCAGACCATGAGCATTCGAAAGAGCCTGGGATTGCAAGCTCTCACTACCAGAATCACCATTGGCGACGTGAAGAACCGCCGTTGTTGTTGCTGCTGTTCTTGTTAATTCCGGTGTCAGGCAGGCGTGCTGAAGGTGGCGGAAGGGAGGTGATGGTGGTGGGTGGTGGCTGCAGGTGGACGCCGGCAGGGGTTGGGGTGGTTCTGCAGAGACTAGGAAGCAGGGGAAGAAGAAAGAAGAAAAGAAAAAAGAAAAGAAGAAAAAGGAGAGAAGGGAAGAAAAGTCCCAATTTTTTTTGTCCTAACCCTTATATATATATATATATATATATATATATATATATATATATACACACACACACACACACACTGTAATACTCTATATTTTTATTTAAATAAAGTAATTTTTGGGTTTTGTTAGTAATAAATAATTTTAAATTATATTATACAATTGTTACTGATCTAGCTATTTAATTGATATATATATATATATTTTAATATTATTTGATATATATATATATATATATATATATATATATATATATATATATATATATATATTTATATGTAACCACACACCCAACTGCTGTCCCCTCTCTGTCCATCACCATCACTGCCACATTCCTCTCCTTCCAGCATGTCTCAGCCTCTCGGAGAAGCCATCACCGTCGCCAGCCTCTTCTTCCTCCCTCCTTTCTTCCTTTTCCCGGTGCCCTGCTTCCTCTCCCTCTCGGTTTGAGCCCACCTCACCTCTACTGAAGCTAGATCGGTGCCGCCGTTGCTCCCTCAGCCTTCCACACCTCCTCAGGTGTCGGTCGACGCCAAGCCTCGCCTCTGCCATCCATTTCCGGTGTCAGAAGTTAAGGTTGAAGGTAAGTTGCGCAGAGTTGTTCTTAGGTTATTTTTGGGTTGTTTTCTGGTTGTCCGAGTTGATTTATGTGTTAATCTTCAATTATTCTAAGTTAGGTGATGAATTCTGCTAAGTTAGAGGTTTAAATCCAATTTTTGTATATTATTTTGATTTTTCTTGGTTTTACAGAATTTTATTTGATTTTATTTGTTTTTTCTTTGAGTTTAATTAGTAATTAGGGAAATTATTGTTAATTATTTTTAGTATATTAATTTTATTTAAGGTTATAGAAATTTTTTGTGTTAATTGTGATTTTTGTGAATTTTGGATATTTTATTAAATTTAAAAAATCTATTGTTAAAAATTAGGGAATTTTGGTAATTGGTATTATTATTAGATGTTATTAATTTTGAAACTTAATTTATGGTTTTTGTGATTTTATTACTATTTTTTATAATTATTTTTAAGTTTATGTCAAATGTGGATAATTAGGTTAAAATTATATTTTAGAACAAATCATTAGTTAATTTTATGTTTTTAATTATATTAAGAAGTTTAATGTTGAGAAAATAATTTTTAGGTATTTGTATAATTTTTAGGAATTTTTGAGTAATAATAGTGTATTATGTAAGTTTATATATTATAGGGGTAAAAATGTAAATTTGTGTTAATTATAGTTAAATAATAAATTGTGGTGGATTTTAATAATAATTAAGGAATTTAAAAGGATTTTTACAAATTATTTACTATTTTAGACTAATTAACACTAATTTTCAAAAATTAAAATTAGGTATTATTTTGAGTATTGTGTATTTTTCTATTATATGGGTAAATATGTAATTTTATGCTAATTATAGTTAAAAAAAATATATTTTAATTGGTTTTATTAATATTTAAGAGGTATATAGGATTTTTATGAATTAATTGGTATTTGAATATTATTTCCAAATATTATACATATGTATATGTTTATGAAATTTTATTTTTAAGCTTTAATGAGAGATGATTTTATAAGCTATGATATTTATATGTAATGTGTATTTTTGGAAATAAATGAGTTAATTTTGTGATGGTTGAGTCATGATCTCGGTCAGGGCTAAGTGTAGTTCTGGAAGCCCGACTTGAGTGTGAATGTCTGTGAATACTAGAAGTGTATTTTCTATGCAGGAATGGCTCTACCTATTGTAGAAAGATGTCCATTTTATAGAGGAGACTCTGCCAAAATTTTGATAGATTTTCTAGAAAGACGTGGCATCTTCTGCAAATTCGTAGCGTTAATTAGGATTTTTCCCTATCTATCGAGTCTTATCCGGTCTTCCTTGAGTAAGTCTAGAATTTGTTTATTTCTGTTGATTTTCAATTTTAATTCCATAGATGTGTTTTTAAAATAGGTCTGTTATTTTTGTTCTAGAGAATACTGGAGCGGAAGCTTTTGGATCGAGGCAGATGTGCAATCGTTAGCCTTCTCGCTCGTCCTGTAAGTTGATAAATTGATCTGTGCGTGTGTTTTATTTAAAGATGTGTGTGCTCATATTTTTAGTATTCATTATTTGATTTATTTAAATTAAATACTGCTATTTAAGATTTAAATTCATTTTATTTATTTAAACTTTATTTTGAGAAATTTTGGTAGAACGAGCTAGCTGGTGGGTTTCACCATGACCGTGTGCACATGGTAGAGATTGAGAGATGGATCTGATGTATGTATGACTTGTGGATATGAACTGGGACGGGTGCCTCAGTGGAAGCCTTTGCTCTTAGGGACCGCCAGTGATTTGAAAGTTAATAATGGACTGGGATGGGTGTCTCGATGGATGCCTTAGCTCTCGGGGACCGCCAGTGCCATGTATTTGGATTAAGTGGGTGACTGTGGCTTGGTGCCTCGATTGATGACTTTGCTCTCGGGGACCGGCAGTCTAGTTGGAATAAGTGGGCCCAGTGGGCCATTTAGAAATTTGGATTTAGGGTTCTACCGAGATTTTTCAAAAGCTATATATATACGTTATAAATTATTTTCACTATAACTATATGGTTTAAAAAAAAAAGGTTTTTAAACCGTATAGCGCTTTTTATTAACTTACTCAGTGAGGTTTGATTCCCCTCAATCTATTTTTTTAGGAGCTTGGGAGTTCGACCTCAGACCACCTCTACGCCAGATTTCTTCATCACCAGCTATATTATGTAGGTTATTGTGAGCTGTATTGTAGTAGTGACTCTAGCATATTGCAGTAGTGTGTGTACTATAAGTTTGCATGACTTAAATATATTTATGTATTGGAGTTTTAATGAATCACACTTATGTATAATGTTTAAAACTGATTTATGATATTTGATGATGAAGAACATTTTATAATGTGCACGATCATGTTTATTTTTAGAAAAATTAGTTTGATAATGTGTTCTTATATGAAATAAAGTTTTAAATTTGAAAGTTTTATTTTTCTTTCCGTTAAGGCTTACTACGGGTTTCAAAGGCCTTATGCTTACCCATTCCCTAGTGTCGGTCACGTGCCTTCGGGTTCGGGTCGTGACATACACTAACTTTAATATATATATACACATATGTATAACACCACACTAACACATATATAAAATACCAATACTAATAATAATAATGACAATAATAATAATAATAATAATAATGATGATGATGATGATGATGATGATGATGATGACAAACATAATAATAACAATAACAATAATACTAACATTAATATTTTTAAATAATAATAACTTCTAAATAAATTCCTTTATGTAATGAAATAAAATATTTAAAATAAAATAAAATAAATAAATACTATTCACAACAATAATGATAATAATATTAATAAATGAATAAATAATCATATACATACTAAAATTAAATTACACACAAATAATTATAATATATAAAAGCTGAAATATTATTAACACTGCATATCTTAAAATAATTTTTAATAATTTAAAATATTGGGTCATCACAAAACAAAGTTATTTTTAGTGGTGAATGAGTAGACAATGTTTATGTCATTTATTTGAATAAAATTGATAACAAAGACATTAAATGCTTAATGTCTATTTTTCATGACACATGAACATGGCATAAAAGGTTAGGACCTGCAAATTTTGAGCTTTTGAATAGCCTTTGTAAACATGAACTTGTGATTGGTTTACCTAAACTTGAATTCACTAAAGATAAACCTTGTGATGCTTGTCAAAAAGGAAAACAATATAAGTCCTCATTTAAGCCTAAAAGTGTAGTGTCCACTTTTAGACCACTTGAACTTATACATATAAATTTATTTGGACCAACTAGAGTTGCTAGTCTTAGTAGAATGCACTATGCATATGTATTGGTTGATGACTACTCTAGATTTACTTGGGAGTGTTTTCTTGTTCATAAGAATGATGCTTTTAAAGCTTTTGAAAATTTTGGTAAAAGAGTTCAAAAAGAAAAAAGGTTTTTGTATTTCATCCATTAGAAGTGATCATGGAACTAAATTTGAAAATGAGTTTTTCAAAACTTATTGCAATGAACATGGTATTTTATATATGTTTTTATCTCCTATAACTCCTCAACAAAATGGGCTAGTTAAAAGGAAAAATGGAACTCTTGTAGAAATGGTTAGACTAATGCTTCATGAGTATAATTTGCCTTTATACTTTTGGGCAAAAGCCATTAACACATTTTGTTACATTTCAAATAAAGTTTTCAAAAGACCAATTTTAAACAAAATAGATTATGAGCTATAGAGCAATAGAAAATCCAAAATCTCATATCTAAGAATTTTTATATGCAAGTGCTTCATATTGAACACCAATCTTGGGAAATTTAATTCCAAAGCCGATGAAGGAATTTTCCTAGGCTATTTTGTTTCTAGTAAAGTATATAAAGTCTTTAATAAAAGAACTCTAGTTAAAGAGTCAATGCATGTTGTATTTAATGAATCAAACTCACTTGATACTAGAAAGGATGGTTGCAGTTTTGATTATCTTATAGATGAAAATGAGAATGTGGATACACAAGAAGAAAATGCTAGTAAGCCTTTAGAACTTGAAGGTCAAAGTAAGAAGGACAATAAGGAGACATCTCAACCTACTTTGAAGGATGAACTTCCAAAGGATTAAATATTTAAGATCTCATTATAGGTGACACTATAAAAGGGTAACTACTAGATCTAAATTAAAGTCTATTGTCAATTTAGACTTCATTTCATAAATTGAGCCCAAAAATGTTGATGATGCTTTGGGTGATGAATTTTGGGTCCTTGCTATGCAAGAAGAGTTAAATTAATTTAAGAGAAATAAGGTTTGGACCCTGGTTCCTAGACCTAAACATCATCCTATTATAGGCACCAAATGGGTGTTTAGAAATAAGATGAATGAACAAAGTGTTATAACTAGGAACAAAGCTAGACTAGTAGCTAAAGGTTATAATCAAGAGGAAGACATTGATTATGATAAAACCTTTAACCCCCATTGCAAGGTTAGAAGCTATTAGAATGCTACTTGGATTTGTATCGTTCATGGATTTTAAACTCTATCAAATGGATGTTAAGAGTGAATTTTTAAATGGTTTCAGTGAAAAGGAGGTATATATTGAGCAACCTCCAGGTTTTGAAAATTTTGTTTCTCCAAATCATGTTTTTAAACTTTCAAAAGCTTTGTATGGATTGAAACAAGCTCTAAGAGCTTGGTGTGAAAGATTGAGTAATTTTTTACTAGAAAAAGGTTTCTCTTAAGTAAAAGTTGACACAACTCTTTTTATAAAGAAATCCAAAAATGATTTGTTAATTATGCAATATATGTTGATGGTATTATTTTTAGTGCTACTAACCATTACTTGTGTGGGGAATTTTCCAAATTAATGCAAGGAGAATTTGAAATGAGTATAATGAGAGAACTCAAATTCTTTCTCAGATTACAAATCAAGTAATGCAAAGATGGAATTTTCATCAATAAAATAAAATACACAAGAGACATTCTCAAGAAGTTTAGAATGGATGGAACTAAAACAATCAAAACTCCAATGAGCCCTATAACCAAACTCAATGAGGATGAAAATGGCAAATCGGTTGTGTTGGGTTTTGTGATACAAATGCAGTAGAAAAATTAAGAATTTATCACATTCCCAAACCTGGGTAATTCGACTACTTGATTAAATCTAGGGTTTCAAGAATCTCACTAAGACGTAGAAGAGGCAAGCTTTTATAGAAGGATGAGAGGAGGTTCACACCGGTGACACCTTACCTCAAGCTTTTTGCTTTGGTTGTTCAGATCTAGATGTCTCCAAAAGGATGCATCCTCTATAGGTATCCACACAAATAGCCCTTCATAAAAACAAATTGGAGTGTGTATTAGCAACTTTCTTGATTGTCTCACAAATCAAAAACAAAAGAAAAACTCTGTGTTTGTTTTCTAAGAAGAGAGAAAACCGTTTTGGAGGCAGGAAAAATAAGTGAGTTAAGCCTTAGAGAATATAACATATTTATAGACTCCAAATTAAGGTTTCACCTACCAATGACCTTTTGGTAATTTCCCATTTATTATATTTTGATTTTTTAAAAAAAACAAATCAAAAATAATATCTTATTTATTTATTTAAAATAACATTTATCTTAAATAAATAAATAAATAAAACACTTTAAATATTTATTTCCACAGATTTTATTTTGGGCTTATTAAACCCATAATTGTTTTGGGCTTGTTCTAAGTATATGACCCTGTAGGTTCACATAACATTGGCAGTGAGCCTAAATCTCTATTTAGGCTTACAAGTCATAAATGACCTCTAGCAAGACATTATGACTACCCAAGTCATGTGAAGTCAATAATCTGACATAACCTAATTACAGTGAATTTTATCGTCCCTTTATCACATGATATCTTAATTGAACATAAGGCATAGAATGTCATCCTTATATAGTTCAATATTATGACTTGATTCTAAGTAGACTGAAAATGATAACTCTTTATCAATTCATTTCAGCATGGCCATGCATTTTCCTTCAATCTATCTCATCAAGGAGCTCATAGATATCTTTCTCATATTAATGAGGGATAAATTCCTTCTAAATCACTTACATTCCTCACATAACTAATTTCATATCCAACAACATCCTATTTAATCCTCTGGTTAAAGACAATGTTAGAATGTGTCAAAACATAAAATAGCTGTGTAGAAATCCATGATGATTTCAAGGTCAAAGGACCGAAATAAAATTACTGTGATGAGAAATACTTATGACAATAATCTATGCAGTACTCTCATAGTGGGTCAATCTAGTATATGATCTCTCATCATGTACCTATGAGTTGACTTAATATCTCATATTTATGATTAGTAAAACATAACCATCAATCAACATCATACTAGCCTTAATACTTTAATATTTATATAATGAATAAATGGCTAGGGATAATTAGAAAAGAACTCTTATTTTAATCTAAGGGTTTTACTATCAAGTCACATACTTGATGGCCTTAGTGAAAATTAACCATTCATATAATTATCATAAAATCAAATGATAATGAAATACCTCTTTATTAATAAAATAAGAAAGTCAATACATAATCATAAATGATTGACCTAGTGCATATCACTAATAGGTTGGTGAAAAGTGATTTAGATGTATGATAAGATCTTTTCTTTATTTAATTACTAGTAGACCCTATATTATGTTTGCTACTTGGTTGTGTGCTTCAATCAAGTCCTAGAGAGTCTCATTTAAATGCTATTAAAAAAATTTTCAAATATCTTTATGGTATAATGCATTTAGGACTTTGATATCCTAGAAGTTTCTCCTTTAACTTGATTAGTTATTAAGATGTAGACTTTACTGGTAGTTTACTAGATAAAAAGAGAACTTCCGAAACTTATCAATTTTTAGGACAATGTTTAGTCTCTTGGTTTAGTAAGAAATAAGTTTTGGTTGTTTTGTCCACGGTAAAAGCTGAATATATTACGGCAAGTCTTTGTTGTTCATAAGTCTTATGCCAAAAACAACAATTGATGGACTATAGTATAAAACTTGATCACATTCCTGTCAAATGTGACAATACAAGTACTATTAACCTTAGCAAGAATCCCATTCAATACTCTAGAACTAAGCATATTGACATTAGACATCATTTCTTATGTGATCATGTCCAAATTGGTGATTTCACACTTGATTTTGTTGATACAAATAATTAACTTATTGATATCTTCGCAAAACCTCTCATGAAGAGAGATTGAACCTCATTAAACATGAACTTGTCATGATCAATTGTTCTAGTTTATCTTGATTTTGATAGAACCTTAAGTTTATTTTTTGTTTATTTTTGGTATATGTTGCATGCTTATTTAATTTTTTATTTCTCATATTTTGCAAAATTAATGATTAATTTATGAAATTTTCATTAAATTAATTTTTTATTAGCAAAATATATCCTTTCTAAAAATGAGTCTATTTTATTCACTCATTTATTTCCTTTAAACTTAGTCAATTTAGTCTAATTTATGTAATTTTATTTTATAAGGACTTAATTGTAAATCATTCTAGACCTATTTGTAACATTTTACAAAACTTCTTGAAAAGGGACCCTGGTCCCGCCCAGGACCAGATCATGTCCCGATCTGGACATGATTCCTGAAATTCTATTATTTTACATAGAACTCATCCCGAACGAATGTTCTAATTGGGACATAGCTTGGGACTGCATGTCCTGATCGGGATAGGAGCATGTCCTGATCGGGATAGGAGCATGTCCCGACCGGGACATGGCTTTTAACAGGATAAGGAATTTAAATTTTTTAACCTTTTTAACTCTCCAATAAAAAATAGGAATGAATTTTTAGGTTCTTATTCAATTCAAATTTAGATTCTATACTATTTCCAACCCTAATCTCATGCCTATAAATACCACTCTATTCACAATTGATTTTCATCTTAAAACAAATCCTTTCTCTCTATATATTTCTTCATTTATTATCTCCTTATAGCTCCAAAGAAACCTAGCAAAGCCCCCTCATCTTCTCAAGCTCCTCCTTATTCTAAAAAGGTTAAACCCAAGAGATCATATTCTCCTTTTCTTATTCCTCTTAAAAAATTAAGAAAAGAATTTCTTTTTTTTTTTTTTTGAAAAAGGACCTTCATTCCCTTATGTTTTATGCATCAACCAACACTCAAGGCTATAGGATGCTTCGAGGAAGTCTAAGATCTTATACTCAAAGGTGGTGGAATTTTTAACTTTTCTTTTACTCCTCTCCCATCCTATCCTTCTCTCATCATTGAGTTTCTTTCATCTTTCACTCTTCTCTCCATAATATTTGATGATGATAACCTTTATTTCTCAATGAGATTTAAATTAAGGGAAGAGATTGCTTTATGACTTATCAAGAGTTTGACACTCTTTTCGAATTCTCTCAAAAGGGACACATTCAAATTAACCCTCATTGGATTGCCTCCTCTTATTAGGATAGTATCTAGGCTCCAAATGTACCTCAATTTTTAACCGGACATACCAAAGCTTCCTTTATCAAATCCAAAGCACTTTGGTATGTTTATTGTTTTCTCACCTATTCTATTAATGATAGAGCTCTCTCTAATGAAGCAATCTCTTTTAATGATCTTTTTATTATCTATTGTCTTCATAACAATGAGAGTATTGCTTTAAGACGATTTTTACAATGGAGAATTTAGTTTATTAGTGATAGTCAAACTGGTGCTATTTGTGTTGGTGGGATTGTTACAAAATTAGCTAAATTCTTCAATGTTAATCTTGATTCTCTACCCTTTACAAAACCTTTACTTCTTGATACTACCTTCATTTGAAACTCTAAACAATTCACTTCTATCAATGGCGTTTGGGTTTGGAAACATGATCTTGGAGCTAGTGAGAACATTAAAGTTATGTTCCAAGAGTTAGAAGAATAAGAAGGTCATGGGGAAGAAGAATAAGAGACTTAACCTCAAGTTGCTCCTCCAAGAAAGAGGACTAGAAGTGAAGCAACTTCAAGTTATGGTGCTCAAGCTTAAAAGGATGAACCTTCATGGGTTGGGCAAATTTTTGAGCACATGTCCCTCATGGAAACCAACTTCAATGTACACTTTGATGAATTTGAGTCTAACTTTAATATGCACTTCAATCAAATTGATGATAATATTGCTCATCATCAACATGACGTACATCACATCTATAAGCAACAAGGCTACTTATGCACCTATCCTCCTTAAGAATATACCATATTTGTATTTTTCGTTTATTTATGTGTTGGTTTATTTTCAGTATATAAACCTTTAGTTGTTAGTTTACATTTTTAGTCTTATAATATTATGTTTATTTTCTATTTATTTTAAGTATCTTATCCTTGTATTGCATCCTTTTATTAATTAAAATTTCTCCTTTTTCAATTATGGTGTTTAACTTTATTTGAGTTTATTCTTTTTGATTTTGACAAAGGGAGAGAAATATTTGAGTTTAATTTGATAAACATGATCATTATTATGTTTATTAAATTTTTTAAACATGATCATTATTATTATTTTTTTTATACGTGCAAAATCCATTTACGTAAAAAAATTCCTCTTAGGAATTATTTTGATCTTTAATTAAGTTTGCATGTATATTTAGTTAATTTCCTTTTAAAAGATGTGTTTGCATAAGTGACATAACTATGTGATAGTACGTTCTTAATATTAATTTTTTTTCATTATTTTAGTGGGAGAAAATTTTCTTAAATGACATTTTAATTTCATAAAGATTTTATGAATCTTTGCTTTTTCATTTTTTTGGTTCATGGTCTTTTGTTTCCTTTATTGTTTAATAAATGGGGATAAAAAATAATGTGATAATTTATGCTTAATGCTCATAATTGTAATATGTTAAGTGCCACATGATTCATTGACTAGCTAAGCTCTATATGATCATGTTTGTACTATTTTGTGATGCATTATATATGTTTGAAATTATTTCCTTCAAATTGCCTAACAATTTATTTTAATGATAATGTTATCATCATGTTATTTTTTTTAACACATTTGTTATATTAGGCCATTTTTTCTTCATTGCAAATTTTATTTTTGATAAAAAGGGGAATAAATGATTAAATTTATATTTCTTATCATGTCCATATATATAAGGGGAGAAATAAAGAAATATATTTGTTCTCATTTCATATATTCGTTATTATCACAAATTAGTCTTACACTCTACACTAAATTTTTTATTTAACTCAAAATAATTTTGTCAAAATAAAAAAGGGGGAGATTACTGACCTTAGCAAGTTAAGAAATCTTGATTTTAATCTTAACAAACTTAATTTTGAGCAACTAATGTGTTTGCTTCAAGTGTGTATAAGTTAGGAACAATTTGGAAGTCAACATAATAATGAATTATTGAAGAAAAATGATTTCAGAAAGCCATTGCAAGTGCTATCTCGATCGGACTTATCACAGGGATTAAATTGTACAAAAAGTTGCATTGTGGGTTAAAGTCCCGATCGGGACCAAAGAGAATAAAAATTGGCAGTACCCATCTCAATTGAATGTCTCGATTGATACATTGCTTGGGATAGGATAGTCCTGATTGGGACATAATCATCCTAATTATAATCAGGGTAATTTTTCAAACACAACAACTCATAATGGCTATTTGATACTTATCCCAACTAGGACTTGACAAAATGCAGCTTAGAAGTTCATTCAAATGGACTTGGATAATGTTGGGAACAAAATTATTGCTTCCAATGGCTATAATTAAATTGTTCAAGTATAAATAAGACCTCTGAAGATTGTTTTGAGGTTAAGAAAACTTGTCCATTCATTTTGTATTTTCAAGAAATTAATTAAGCTCTTTAAACTTTTCTTCAATTCAATTTTTGATATTGTATACTCTTATGAGAGTTGGTGAGTGCTAGAATAGATATTCTTCTTCTTCTATTTTTTAAGATTAGAAAATGGGAAGTGAGATTCTATTGTAAAAGAATTGGTTTAAGTGTTTAGCCATCAAAACACTTGGGATTTCAGTTTTACAATGATCCTTGAAAACACTTGTAATTCAATTTTTGAGTATGCCTAGAAAACTCAAGTTGTAAGGTTATAAAAGTGAGCTATAAAACTCTTATGTATTATCAATCTTATGAAAAAGATTATGGGTGATTGAAAGTCCTAACTTGGGGATAATTTAGGTGGAAATGTAGGATTGTTATTGAATTTGATCCTTAAATCCTTGTGTTCTTCATTCTTCCTTCTCAACACTTCTTTTAATTCTTATTCAAACCTCCTAATTTCTCAATTTTGCTCGATAGTCCTATTCATCCCCTCTAGGACTCTTTCAAACAGATATCAAAAGCTTAGGTACACTTTGAGGAGAACAAAGATTCAACAAGAGTTGTGGTATAAGCTAGGTGCCTATACTGTACTAAAACTTATTTCTGCCACTCTAAAGCATATGGTACTTTCTCTATTAGGAATCATGTTCTGACCTGTATAAAAAATCCACACCCTAATAACACTAAATAGTAACTTTTGACATTACAACTTGTCTTTAATAATGTGGAAGATAAAAATAATGAATCTCCAGGATCTTTAGGACTGGAAAATCTAAATAAAAGGAAATTAGAAAGTCTCTTACACATATGCTCATTATGGATGAACTTCCTTTTAAATTTGTGTAAAAGGAGGGGTTTAAAAAAATTTTATCTGTTGCATGTCCTAGGTTTAAATTACCTAGTAAATGGACATTGACTAGGGACTTTTATGATTTTACATTAATGGGAGGCAATCCTTAAAAAAGTTCTTTAAGGATCATAGTCAAAAGGTGAACATGATAACTGATACATGGACATCTATTCAATGTATTAATTATATGTACATCATGGCTCACTTTATAGATGACCAATGGAAGCTATATAGAAAAATTATCTCCTTTGTGCCTGTTTCATCTCACAAAGGTAAATACATAGCAAATGCTTTGGAAAGCTATTTGCTTGAGTAGGGGTTTAGAAATATCTTCTCTATCACTATTGATAATGCTCCTTTTGTATTATTTAAAAAATAAATTCTTAAGTTGGGGTGTGAGTTTTATTAGATGCAAATATCAACATATGAGGTGCATTGCATACATTTTGAACTTAATTGTGAAAGATGGATTAAAAGATGTAAATGAAACTATTAAAAAGGTTAGGGAATGTGTTAAATATATAAGAAACTCACTAGGTGGATTTAGAAAATTTAGGGAGGTTACTGAGTTAGTTGACATTGATTCAAAAGCTTATTTTTCACTTGATGTTCCAATAAGGTAGAACTTAACATACTTGATGCTCAAAACTACTTGTATCTATGAAAAATCATTTATTCAGTTTGATGAATATGAGTCATCCTTTAGAAATGATTTGAAAGATGATATGCCTAATTATTTTGATTGGATTTATATGAATAAAATGGTGGAGTTACTTAAGAATTTCTTTGACATGGCAAATAGAATTTCTAGTTCTCTTTATATGACTTCAAATACTATGTTTTCTAAAATATCTGATCTATTATGCATTCTCAATTATTAGAGGTTTAACTGTGAGAAATATTAGGGATAATATGAAATAGAAATTTGACAAATATTGGGGGGTTCCTGATAAGATGAATAATTTGATATTATTGCATCTATGTTGGATCCTTATGAGAAACTTGAGTACTTGTCTTTTTCATTGTCTCAAATGTATGGTCCTGATTTGTGTGGAAGCTTGCTTTTTTTTTTTTTGTTAGAACAACCTGTTTAGATTTTTTAAGGATTATGTGTCTGTGTATGGACAATCTATGGAAGCTTTTCATTCATGTATTATTGGACAATCTGAATCTATTTCTGATTCTATAATTTCTTTTAATCCTTTATCGGTGCTGAAAGCTTGCATGAAAAGAGTCCTAGAAGGGGGGGTGAATAGGACTATCAAATAAAAATGAGAAATTAAAAGAATTTTTTGCAATAATTAAATAGAAGTTGAGAAGGAAGAATGAAGAACACAAAGATTTAAGGAGTTTGGATTCAAAAAAAATCCTATTTCTCCACCTAACTTATCCCCAAGTTAGGATTTTCAATCACCCATAATCTTATTCACAAGAATGAGATTATGCAAGAGTTTTATGGCTCACTCTTATAACCTTACAACATGAGTTTTCAAGGCTCACTCAAAAAACCAAAACCCAAGTGTTTCAATGGACAACACTTAAACTAATTCCTTTAGAAATAAATCCCACTTCCCTTCTATTCTAACCCAAGATTTAAGATGAAGAGAAATTCTATTTCTAACACACACCCAACTCTCACAAGAGTTATACAAACAAAGAATTGTTTAAGAGAATTTGAGAGCTCAATGAATGCTTAAGAAATAATGAATGATAAACAAGTTGCTTAACTTTAATTCAGCTTTAGAGGTATTTATACTTAATAATATAGCTTTTGGAGGTGCAAATAATGTGTCCAACATCTATATTTTGAATCATTGAAAGGGATGCTATTATACAGTTATTCATGAATTAAAATCGTGATTGGCTGCCCAAGAAATTTGAATTAGCCCACACGTTCTTCATAGATGCTGTATA
The DNA here is from genome assembly GCA_947683625.1 of Mallotus nudiflorus. Lineage (NCBI taxonomy): Eukaryota > Viridiplantae > Streptophyta > Magnoliopsida > Malpighiales > Euphorbiaceae > Mallotus > Mallotus nudiflorus. The sequence goes on along the minus strand of CANTUR010000126.1, from coordinate 886,282 downwards.
TATTTTAATTATCTTTCCATATCATTTTGAATCACCTAAATTGTATATTTGTAGCTCAGGATATGTTCAAAATACTAAGAGATGTGCAATTTGAAATGCAGAATACTATCAGACAACTATACCCAAGTTAAAGCTGTGATTTGCTCCTGAAGAAATTTGAATTTGCTTATAATTTCTTCATGAAAGCTATATATATTTGAATTATCTTTCTATATCATTTTTAATCACCTAAATTTGACTTCTTTATCTCTGGATATGTCCAAAATTCTTAGATATATGCAATCTGAAATGTAGAATACTATCAGACAACTATACACAAGTTGAAGCCGTGATTTTCTCCTGAATAAATTTTAATTTGCCCATAATTTCTTCATGAAAGTTTTAGATATTTGACTTATATTTTCATATCATTTGTAATCACCTTAATTTGACTTCTGTGACTTAAGATATGTCTAAAATACTAAGAGATGTGCAATTTGAGATGGTAGACATATACATGGATTTCGACTCAAAATTTGCATAACCAAATGAACTTGGATTTTGAAAAATAAGCCCAATTCAGAAAGCTTAAGATGTATAATTAAAATGTGAAGAAGTTCATTTTCTTATTTAAGAGCTCTAAAGATGTCAAAAGCCTTCTTGAATCTTAGAGGTTCAATTTGCCCGAAAAGTCACTATTCATCCAAAAGTGTATATGCTTGGTATATGTTTGGTATATAATTCCCTACACACTTAATTGAAATTATTTGTATAAAAATTATTTGTCAAAGTCTGAAATTTGGAGTTTGATCATGCAAATGGTTAACAAAGCATAAATAGGACACTGGATATGGTAGAAGTAAGCGATCAGACCTTGAAATTTATCTTAATAAGTCTATTTAAGAAGAGGGGGACCTTTATATCTTGAGATGGTTGAATGTCAATTCTGAAAGGTTCCCTCTGCTCTCTAGAATGGCTCATGATGTTTTAGTAGTTTCTATATCGATAGCTACTTCTAAAGCTACTTTTAGCATTGGACGTCGAATGCTTGATGCATTTAGGAGTTCTCTAACTCCTAAGATTATAGAAGCATTACTTTGTATACAAGATTGGCTAAGATTAAGTAAAGAAGACATATCAGTTAATGACAAAATTAATGAAATAGACAGCTTTGAAAAGGGCAAGTTTGTTTAAACTTTCATTATTTTAATTTATTTAATTTCTATTTAGAACACGTTTTGACTAATTATTTTCTTTGGTTTTTGTTAACAAAACTGCCACCAGTTGGTGTTGGTCCTTCACTCCTTACTTGAGGTGCCATGTAATTAAATTTAAGTAGCATGTTGTGACTAGTGGCATGCTAGCATTTCTCTTAAACTCTATTTCAAATATTATATTTATTTATGATTTAACTTCATTTGCTAATTTCTTGAAATTGATTTTGTATTGTGTTGTTTAGGCATTGATGAATGATGAGGTTTCCACTACATTGAGTGAAATGAATGCTTAAAAGCATTCTTGGGTGGCATATTAATGCAGTCAAAATAGTTACTGCATTCTTTGACTAAATTTCATAAACAAATTCTGAGCCTGGCTAGTGTAACTTGTTCTGCTCATTTATCTTTTGCATTATTTGCCTATTGTACATAGATGAATTGCATTATTTGACTATTTCATATGTGCTACATTTAACTTGTTATTTCCTTTTTCACTTGTTTTGATTCACTTATTATGCCTGGTTTAATTGTGCTTGCTTTATTTGCTTGTCTCAGACATAAATCCTTCCTTGCTTTATGTCTTATGTTTGCTTACTTTTTGCCTTGTTTTTGCATGCTTACTGCCTTATTTTTACTTGCATTCTTAGCTAGGGCAATGATGAATGCTTACTGCCTTCTTTTTGCTTACTTCTTGCCTTGTTGTTGCTTACTTACTACCTTATTTTTTCTTGCATTCTTGGCTGCGGCAATGATGAATGCTTCTACCTTATTTATGATTACTTTAGTGTGAAATCACTTGTGTTGCATTTTTTTGGGAGGCATTTCATTGTAGCGAAAAAAATATGGCCTTATGTCTTAAATGAATTAAAATAAACAACTGAGTCTCAGCCAAGAAATCCTTGTATTTTTGGTTTATTTCTTTTCAAATTGAGTCTTACTCAAGTTTTGTGTTTTTGTAGGGAACATGTTTTTATTTTTTGGGGTTTATATTTTTTGCAGGGCATGGACTGGTTTTTTGATATTGCTGGGTTCTTGATATTTTTTTGGATATATACACTAATGACTGATCACTAAGAAGAATAGAAGATGATGACATTAAGGATTTTTTTGGACATAACTAGTTTTTTGTTTGTTTGTGGTTTTTTTTTTTTGCTACATGTAAAGTTTAAGTGAAGGAAAAATAAAAATTACATGTAAAGTTTAAGTGATATTCCAGCCCAAAATTAGTTATATATGTTATTTGGGCTCTAATATATTGTAAATGATGTTTATTTGGACTTGCTAACCTTTAGGCTTTGGCTTGAAAGACATATATAATTAAATTTTATTACCTGAGCTCAAACAATATTATCCCACAACCTATATTTGAACCTAATCGGCAATACTGGATCTAACCCAACAATTTCGGTTTTCTAACCCATAATTTTTTCTTAACATTTGGTTTAAGTTTGGTGTCGTTTCTTCCTTCCTAAAAAAAGATTAGATCAACCAATTGCTCTTTAGAATTGACCTAACCCGACTCGCCCGATGCACCCCTCTACTTCTTGGCTTGAAATAGAAGAGTTAAGTGTTGGAAGATTGAACCTAGCTCTCAACCAAATTTCTAAATAAGTTATCTTTTCAATAATTTAAGGTATGTAAATTTTTTTCGAAAAGAAAAATAATTTCATTGATTCAAACTCGTAATACATTTATAAAAATACAGATATAAATTCGATAAAAACTATAGAAGATGAAACAACACCCAAGTTAATAGTATAATAAATATGCTCAAAATCGATAAATTTGATAATATTGTAGTGATTGGAATACCTATTTTTCTAGTTCTGCAACATACTAATGACCATCTGACTTGTGTCTGTTTGATAAAATATGCTCATCTGAATTGCCCAAATACAAATAAAAGGCTGTAACAAAACAACAAAAAACAAAACGTTATAATAAGATGACGAAAACTAAATGTCGCAACAAGACTATGAAATCATAAAAAATAAAATAAACTCAGATCTATGTGAAATAACCACTTATTTAAGAAATAAAATGATAAAAAAAGGTATAAAGGGGTGATTTCATGCCAAAAATAACAAAAAATACCCCTTTTTGCTTAAGAAAGATGAGTGATTAGAAAAAAAAAAAAGATAATATTGAAAGAAAAGGAGGTTAGAGTTTTTGTCAATTTTTTTTATAATTAATAATATTAATACTTTATAAAATAACAAGATTATAATTTTTTTAAACAAAATATATTAAAATAGGAATTTATTTATTTTAGATTCATTTCTCTTTCTTTTTAAGAGTAAGCGTAATACAAACTCCTAATTTTGGATATAATTAATTGACGGCAACGTAAAAATGTTCTGCGTAAAATGTCCAAAAACCTGTTTTTGGAGTGAATGAGCCCTTGATTACATGTTTAGGGCCAAATTGCTACTCTAGCCACAAAGGTCAAAACAATTATTCTTATTATTTTTTGAAACTTCAAAATAAATAATTATTCTTAATTGCAACATAGTTGCTAATATTGAGATTTGAGGTATTGAATCAATAAGTAAGCAAATTAAGGCAAAGTAAGGATTTGTTTAGTTCAACTGTTTATATATATCAACAGATAGCTAACAGCTATTACGATTAGCTGATAGTTAGTAACTGATATATATGAATTATTTAGTGAAATTATGTTAGCTCTTGATGTTAGTATATCAAATAACTATTAAGGGTATAAATTATTTTTAAATATAATTTGATAATGTCCTTTTCTAATTATGTAAATTATATAAAAAGTATATAACATATAATAATTTATTATTTCTACTTTATTTATTATTAAAATTATTTATTTGAAAGTTAATGTTAAAATGTAAATCTTGTTAACATAATTTTTTTAAAAAATATTATGGATATAAATATTATAAATATTTAATTGCTCGCTATAATTTACAATAATATTAATTTTATTATAAATTATAAAAAATCAAGTATATATTTAATTTAAAAATAAGCTAGTTATTAATAATTATTTTTAATAAGGATAATATAGTCCAAATGCAAAATAAATTTCAATAAGTTATTAGCTGATGGGAAAAAACTCTAAAATGGAGCTGATTAAATCCATAGTTGTTTTGATTAAAAACAACAATTAGCTATTGATTTGAGAACCTCACCAAACACTTAAAATGTAATTGGTTGAGTAAAAACCTCTATCAGCTACCTAGATCAGCTAATTCAAACATCCCCTAAGGGCCTTAGTTGTTTATAATAACTGGTAGTTGTTGCGGTGAGAAAAAACCTCTAATAGCTAAAAGCTGATAAATATAAACCATTTAGTGAAAAATTATGTTAGCTATTATTGTTAGTATATCAAATAATCATTAAGTGTATAAATTATTTTTAAATATAATTTAATAATATCCTTTTCTAATTAGGTAAATTATATAAAAAGTATATAGTAATATATAATAATTTATTATTTCTACTTTATTTATAATTAAAATTATTAATAGAAACTATTTGAAAAATAATGTTAAAATGTAAATCTTGTTAATAAAATTTTTTAAAAAATATTATAAATATTTAATTGCCAGCTATAATTTAAAATAATATTAATTTTATTATATATTATAAAAAATCAATTATATGTATTTAGTTTGAAAGTAAACTAGTTGTTATTAATTATTTTAAATAAGTTTAATACAATTTAAATATAAAATAAATTTAAATCAATTAGTAGCTGATGAAAAAAACTCCAACATGAAGCTGACTAAATCCATAGTTGTTTTGATTAAAAACAACTATTAATTGTTCATTTGGGTGTTGAGTTTTGTGATTCGATATGCAGCGGAAAAATTAAATTTTAATCATAAAACCCGAACACGGATCCAAGTAATTCAATTAATTGATTAAATCTAGGGTGTTCATTTTCTTACCATAAATGTAGAAGGGGTAAAATTTCTGAAAGGAAGAAAGGAGGTTCACTTCGTGACACCCTACCTCAAGCTTTTAATTTGGTAGTTCATATTGAGATGTCTTCAAAAAAATTCATCCTCCACAAGTGTCCATATGAACAGCTCTTGATTTGAAAACGAATACTTGTGTGCCAGCACCTTCTCTTGAATTCCCAAAAATCAAGAATCAAAAGAACTGTGTTTTTGTTTTTAAAAAGGAGAGAAAATGAATTTGGTGGCAGAATAAGGAAAGAGTTTTAAAACCCTAGAGAATATAACATATTTATAGACGTATAAATTAGGGTTTTACTTACCAAATGACTTTTTAGTAATTTTTCACTTATTCTTATTCTAATTTTATTTAAAATTAAAAAAATAATATTCTATTTATTTAAAATTACCTTTACCTTAAATAAATAAATAAATATTTATTTATTTATTTTCACAGAGCTTATTTAGGCTTGTTAAACCCATATTCGTTTTTGGTTTGTTCAAAGTGTGTGACTGTGTAGGTTTACATGATGTTGGCAGTGGGGCTTAAATATATCTATTTAGACCTACAAGTCATAAGTGAGCTCTCGCAAGACAATATGACTACCCAAGTCACGTGAAGTCAATAATCTGACATAACTTAATATACAATAAATATTCTAGTCCCTTTGTCACATGATATCTTGATTGAATATAAGACATAAATTATGTCATCCTTATAGAATTCAATCATATAATTTCTTGATTGCAAGTAGACTGAGAATGATAACTCTTTATTAATTTACTTTAGCATAGTGTAGATGGCGGGGTTTAGTGCGTGTCTAAAATTTTAGCAACCACGACACCGTTTGAGTTCAGGACCATAGAGAACACACTACTATGTCACAAAGACATAGTGTGAAGATGAAGAGTCACCACCCAAGGTAATAATTGGGATAAATAGAAAGGTGGTACTCGATTTTCTAAAAGAAAACTAGCACCACAACTAGGAGATTCTAGGAATGGTTTACCAACTTTTTTCAGTCTTGTTTTCATTTAGATTTATTTTATGAATTACTATTTTATTTTTTAATTACATGCAATTTTATTTTAACCTTAATTAAACATCCATCTAACCCAAAAATGCAACAGGTCATAAAATCACATGTAAAAAGTGCATACAAAAGGCAACATCCCTATGTCTAAACTAGGTTAATTTTTTTAAAAAGTTAGCTAATTCTACATTTTTATTTACAAGTGAAATGGACTAAAGGTGGACCTATATGTTAATAAATGAGCCAAAGTCTATTTATTTTAACTAAAGAAATGGGTATATAGTCTACAAATTTTAAAGAAAGGAATTAATTAGTGGGCCTAATTTTAACTTGATTTTAATTTAAATGAAAAAAATGGGCCTAAGTCTATTTAAAAAAAAAAGAAATGGAATTAATGGGTTTAGCTAAAGTCTAAGTTAAATTTTAATTAAACTAAAAATGGGCCTAAGTCTAAATTAACCAAATGAACCTAAATTAATTAAACATAAATCCAGTTTAAAAAAAAACTATTAATTAAATGGGTTAGAGCCTAACGTGGGCTTGGGGCCTAAAATAAATAAAAATAAACAAAAAACCCCAAAAACATAAAAAAAATCACATACAAACAAATAAAAAAGATCAACCATGCAATTAAATTATTTCTTCTAAAAAAACCCTAATTTTAATTAACATTCAACCTAAATTAATCTACTGCCTTCGTTGATTTTAATTAGGGTTAACCAAATTAAACCTAATTTATTAATTAGTATTAAGAACACAAAAAATTAAACTTTTCATTATTTCCACTATCGGGGCTATTACAAAATCTATTAAAAATTAAATAAAATAATAATTACATGCCCAAAATAAAAATACAAACCAATAAAAAACATAGAAATAATAAAATTAAATTAAATTAAATTAAAACCCTAATCTATATTTAAATGATACAAGGGCATATCTATGGCTTTCTATAAACCTTTATGGGTTATCTATTGATTTTATTCTTCATAGTGTTCATGTCACCCATCCATCAAGAGAATAAAAAATAAAAAATAAAAAAAAATCAATGAATGATTAAAAATAATAATAATAAACAAAATTAAATATGAAATCAAAATCAAAATAAAAGAAGAAGGAGAAAAAAATTTGAGAATGAGATGCAGTATTGATTTCCCTCATAAGGATAATCACCATTGATGAAAACCTCTGTCTATTGTTTATATTGTCTGTGAATATTAGTTTTAATTAGATATGATTTTTTGACAAAGAACTAAAGAAAAGTATGTAAAAAATCAAGTGGGTGTATTGTAGCTCATGACTAAGAATCAGGGAAAGCAAAGAAAAAATAAATAATATCCTAAGAGCCTCTCTTGAAAAAGAAAAAGTACGTATTTATAAAAAACACTTATTATAACCCTAAGTTGGGCATAGAATAAAAATAAATTTTTTTTTTGAATTGTTTATCTAAAAAAACAATTATCAAAATATTTATCCAATAAAATAACAACCATTCAAAAATTAAATAACAAACAAACAAAAGTAAAATAAAATAAAATAAAATAATAAATAAATAAATAATTGCTTTGGAAATATAGTTTTCCGATAATAATTACAAATGTTCATTTATGGCCAATTTGGCCGTTTATTGGCCATTCATGACAAAAAAAAAAAAACGTAGGCCACTTTCTTTGTTTTGAAATTGATTTGGCCAATTTAGGACAATCTTTGGCCCTTTTTTTTTTTTAACCTTTTTTTTTCGGTTATCCTTTTTTTATTTTTATTTTTTGAATTTTCTCTTTTCATTTTTTTTGAAAATTTATAAACAATAATAATAATAATAATAATAATAATAATAATAATAATAATAAATAGAATTTAAAAATAAATTCTAAAAATAATTTGCATTTTAGTTCAAAACCAATAAATCATATTCAATAACTTAATTTCATAGTCAATTTTCATCATTGGGTCCTTTGTTGCATCCAAACTCAAGTCATCCCAAAATTGGGTGCTTACATTTGCCCCATTTTCTCACTGTTTGCTTAAAAAATTGTGGCAAAGCAAATATGCACAAAATTTCAAGGCGAAGAGTCAGAACACTTACTTGTGTATCGTGACCATGCATGGCATTATGTCATGTTGAATGCGATTTAAGGAACACTAGAATTCCTGTGGAATTTCTAGTTGTGATGCTATCACTGTATTCAGTGAATAGCGATTAACATTGTGTTCAGTGCATTTTGAAAACAGACTACAGTTCTAGTGGAACATATAGCAATGATGCTATCACTGTGTTTAATGAATAGCGATTGACACTGCGTTCAGTGCATTTTGCTATATTCCCTATGGGACGTTTAGCAGGTGACACTATATTCCATTTAGGATGTCTAATGATCGTGATTTTTACTATATTCCCTATAGGACGTCTAGTGATTGTATATTTCCTATGGGACGTCTAGTGATCGTGATTTTTATTATATTTCCTTTGGGATGTCTAGTGATATGTGATTTGAAAACATGATATAGTTCTTGTGGAACGTCTAGCAATAATACCATAATTATTGTGTAGTGTATAGTGGATTGCACTATATTCCCTTTAGGATGTTTAATGATAATAGATTTTGTTATATTTTTTGTGAGACATTTTAACGAAATGAATGCAATGATTCTTGCTATATTCCTTGTGAGACGTCTAGCAAGCCTTGGTTTGAAAGAAGTGCTATAGTTCCTATAGAACATCTAACAATTCGATGATTTAAAATTTTACTATATTCCCTGTGGGACATTTAGCAACTCCTTATTTGAAAAATGTGTTATAGTTCATGTGGAACGTCTAGCAATGATACTATAACTACTATGTAGTGTTTAGTAAACTGCATTATATTCCCTTTGGAATGTCTAGTGATAATGAATTTCGTTGTATTCCCTATGGGACGTTCAATAAAATAAATACGATGACCTTTGCTATATTCCCTACAGGACGTTTAGCGATTCATAACTTTAAAAATATGTTATAGTTCCTATGGAACGTCTAGCAATACTACCATAACTACTGTGTAGTGTCTGGTAGATCAAAATATTTAAAAATTCATGTTAGAATGATTTTAATGAAAGAAGTACAATGTACTCGATTGTAAAATGTCGACTATACCCAGTACCCAAAAGATTTGACATTCCTGTAGACTTATTGAAGTTAGTTTCAATCATGATGAATGTATAAAAGTACATTATAATGTTAAAAATTTATGAGAAAATTCAGCACTTTATCATGAGATAGCATGCACTCAACGAATCTCACTACTTTTTATTTTCATGATTTTTATTTATTTTCGATTTGCAAAGGTCAGAGGCATCGTTAACCATCTTATACTGAGAGCGTATCTTTTACCAAGTGAAGAGATTACTTCCACACCTAATTTTAAGGAGAATTTACTAAACAAAACTTATGGAAATTGAATTATGAGTATCAAAACAGTCTTTAAATTATTTGTGTTCTCTTTTCTTCCTTATCATAGTATTCCCCCGCCTTTCTCATATTACTCAACGTGGATACCATTGGAAAGGTCCTTTGGATATCATACTCTTATAGAGCATTGGAGTAAATAGAGCAAGTTTTTTTGACGTGGGTCCTCTTTTAGTATTCCCCACCTTTCTTATATTACTCAGTGTGGACACCGTTAGAGGTTCACGTTGATACTCTTGCTCATTTTTTAGCATTGGAGTAAATTATACTTGCTCTTATTTTGATTCTCCTCTTAGTGTTCCCCCACCTTTTTTGTATTACTCAGTGTGGATACCGTTAAGGGATTTATACTCATACTCATTTCTAAGCATTGGAGTAGATTATAAGCACATTTATTATTCAAAAGACTAAAATGATGCTTTGAAATTCAAGCAATTTATACTACAAGTCCATAGACTTTGTTTTTGCATTTTCTTCCCCTCGTTTGGGTGCAAAGCAAGCATTAGATTGATTAGAGTTTTAAAAACTCTCAACATAGAACTATTAATAAGACATCTAAATTCTGTGAGGCTAATAAAAGAAAGTCACTAAGATCAAAGGTCATGAGATATGCTTTTCGTATTGAGGTTTTATTTTATTGCAAAAATAAAGGAACTTCCCTTTGGTATTTGTCAAGTTATTTGTCATGTGAAATAATATTCTAATGAGTGATTGACATTTGCTAACTTGACCATTCTTATTGATGTATCGATTCCTTTCCTTTTCTTCATTCTCTTTTTTTTCTGCATAAAATACCATAAGTTATTATAGTTTATTTATAAAAGAAGAAATTTTTTCAAAATGCAATGTGATTCTTTTGTATTCTTCCCTTTTTGATTGTGGTGATGATGTCTTTGATCAAAGGGTAGTGATACTCTACAATTGAGGTTGCGACTTTGGGCTGAATTTGTCTTTATGCTATTCCATTAATGCTATAGTAAAGGGATTCATTCCTCTTCCCAAAATTTCCTAAAAAATAAAAGATTTAGGAGTTGGAGGTCTTATTTCATGATCAAAGAGTTTCAGAATGCATTCATCTTAAGTTTTGAGTGCATTCTTCCCTTTTTAGGGCCGAGTGCGTATATCACTGGCATACTAGATCTTATCATTGCCATATTTCATACCCTACATTGATCTAACTGTTGTCGAGAGATATTCCTAATGATGCTCCATATGGATGTTGAATCTGAGGAGCTCTTGAGGTTGCTAAGATGAGGTATCTTGATAATGTTACTCTTCCTAGTTTACTCTTTCAGATGCTTTACATGTGAATACTCTTACTACTTTCCTGCACTTTTACAACACTAATTTTGAATGTTAGTAGTAGAGTATTTATACAATCTTGTCTGGGCTCAAAGAATTTTATTATGCAAAGCAAGTATTTCACAACAGATGTATGCAAGTGTATGCATGTTATGTATGATATGCATGATCCTGATAAGTCTTGTATTTGGAACAAAGCTATTTTATTGATCATGGAGTGTGAGAATGAGGTGCTTCATCAGCAGCTTGTAAATTTAAACATTGTATGCTTTGAGGTTGGTACTTTTGATGTTAAAGCTTTTGGTACAGTTTGTCAGAAAAATGACCAACTTATGCTGTATTGATGAGCTACTAGCTGTTGGTTGTAATTTATTTCTTTTTGCCCCTAGTATTCTTTTACCAACTCTTCAGCCCTTGAATACAAACTTACTATTTTTCCCTTGCCCCCTAATTTCATTTTGAATTCATCAACTTTGTTCTGGTAATCTTTTCCACGTATGCAAGAAACTCAGTTTGTTCACTACTATTATTGATCCTTTGACTTACCGACCTTATTAGGTGTAGTCTCATGTACAAAATATACAAAGAAGTGGGTAAACTGACTGAAGCGAGTTCTTGAAGCTAAAATCAACTGGACTTGCTCTTTGAAGAACTCTTGAGAAGAATATGAAGCTTGATGTTTATGCAATGATTGATGATAGTTATAAGGTATGGGTTGCAACATGAGTTATTGAGCCACCTAAATTCCCTAGATACTAAGGGACACTAAATTTATAAATAAAACAACAAAGGTGTGACAAGAAGAGAAAACATAACTAGAATAGTGATCTCATAACTCTGATTTAGCTTTCATTATGTATTGTTTTTCCATTCAGATACTTATGCAATATGATAAAGATGAATATGCAATGTTTGAACAAAAACTTTAAATTCAATTTTACTTATTCATTAGGGAAAAAATGAGAACATTCATTACATCACATAATAAAACTCTTATCATCAGTTAGTCCTTTCAAATTTTCTAACTAAATATTTTTGCTCACATTTTATTTCCCTGATTTTTTCCTGACCAGCTTTTTACAGGTTTTCTAATCAGCGGGACCACTTTTATTTTATTTTATTCCTTAATTTTTGCCTGCTAGCCCTTTGCGGGTTTTTTGAACAGCGGGAATGTCCTAATTTTTTCCTGACTAGCCTTTTCAGGTTTTCTAGCCAGCGAACTTTTATTTTTTCTACAATACTTTTATTTATTTTTATAAGCAGTATTTATTGAGGCGATCCAGGTTAACGGGCTCCGTGAACTCATTCCCTTCAAGATCATATATCTTGGTGGCTCCCTTTGGCAAAACTGATTTGACTAAGTATGGTTCTTCCAAATTTGGTCTGAACTTTCCTCTTGGATCGAACACCATTGCTCTAGATTGTTTTACTATCATATCCCCACCTTTTATCTTCCCTGGCTTTACCTTCTTATTAAATGCCCTTGCTATCCTCTTCTGGTATATCTGGGTATGAAACAAAGCATTCATCCTCTTCTTGTCCCGAGACACCGGATGATCATATCTTTTCCGTGCCCATTCACTCTCAGGCATTTTGGCCTCTATAACTACTCTTAGAGACTTGATCTTAGTTTCTATTAGCAAAACTGCTTCACAGCCGTACACTAGGGAGAACGGAGTTTAGCTTGTGGTAGTTCTGGCTGTAGTTCTATATCCCCACAAGGCAAAGGGAAGAAACTCAGACTAATCCTTGTAAGTTTTGACAATTTTAGAGAGGATTTTCTTAATATTTTTATTTGATGTTTCCACTGCTCCATTAGCCTAAGGTCGATATGGTGAAGATTTATGATGCTTAATCCTATACTTCTGTAATAACTCTGCCGTTTTTGCTTGAAACTGAACTCCATTGTCTGTTACTACATGATGTGGAACCCCATATCTACAAATGAGATTCTTCTCAATAAATTTGGCCATCTATTTTTCCTTTAGAGCATTAAGAGACTCAACTTCTACCCATCTAGAGAAGTAATCAATTGCCACAACTATGTACTTATTCCCATTCGATGTTTTTAGCTTTATTTCTCCTATGATATCAATCCCCCACACCACAAAAGGCCAAAGAGATGATAAACTATTCAACACCATTGGAGGAAGGTGGTTGAGATTCTCGTAGGTCTAACATTGATGGCATTGCCTCACGGTTCTAATACAATCATTTTCCATGCTCATCCAGTAGTATCCCTGTCTAATAATTATCTTCTTTGGTAGGATTATTCCATTCATATGAGAACCACAAGCTCTTGCATGAACCTCTTTCATCACCTCTTCCGCTTCATCTTTCTTAAGACATATGAGTTGCATTCCATTCGACATTCTCCTATACAACACCCCATCATGACTTGCAAAATTACATACAAGAACACACAAGGGCATATCTTTCATTTAAAGTGACCTCCTCTAGATATTTTCCTTTCTCAATGAACCTTTGAACATCATAAAACCATGGCTTCTCTTGAGGCCCTATCTGAATTCCTATAATCTACTCACCCCTATTACATAGAGCCTTTGATTTCATAATCACTAATTGCCTCATAGTCAACCCAGTCACACTATCTCATATTGAAGAGAGTGCTGCCAATGCATCTGCCATTTGATTATCATCTCTTGATAGATGAATAAAGAGACACTTGGTGGAATTCTTTGTTAAAGCTTTCAAATAGCAAATATAAGGTTTTGGCTTTTCCTCTTTTACTACCCATTCCTCATTAGCCTAGCTGATAACCAATATAGAATCCCTGTATACTAATAAGTTCTTTGCTCCAACTGCCATCGCCACTTCTACTCCATGAATGAATGCTTTATACTTAGCCATATTATTGGTTAATTTGAAATGTAACTTCTTGGCCATTGGTATGGTTTCTCCCTTAAGCGTGATGAGGATCACTCATAACCCGGCTCCTTTATTATTTACTACACCATTCAAATAAAGCTTCCATTCCCAATGCTCTATAATTACTAGATTCTCATATGGGAATTCTAGGCTCTACTATTCATCACCCCCTACTGCATTTTAAGCTAGGAATTCCACTACTACCCTTCCCTTAATAACCTTCATGGTAATATACTCTATATTAAATTCAGTAAGGAGAACGAGCCATCAAGGCATCCTTCCGATTAGAGCAGGTGCTTGCAATAAGTATCTTAAGGGGTCTATTTTTGAAATAGCCTCAACCCTATAAGAGTGAAAGTAATGCCTTAATTTCCTTGTTTCCTAAATCATTATCAAACATGTCTTCTCCACCAAATTATACTTTTCTTCATACGGTAAGAACTTCTTACTGAGGTAATACACTGCATACTTTATCCCATCCAGTCTTTATTGTGCTAACATTGCCCTATTGCCTTTTCTTCTAGAACCAGATATAGGATTAAGGGTTTACCTAGCCTCGATGGTTTAAGTATAGGTGGATTAGTGAGATACTCTTTTAGCTTATCAAAGGCCCTTTGACAGTCATCATTCCACTCTAAAGGTTGATATTTTCTCAAAAGCTTAAAGATTAGGTCACAAATATTAGTAATCCTTGCAGTAAACCTACTAATATACTATAACCTGCCTATGAACCCTCTCACATCTTTCTCTATCCTTGGTGCTAACATTCACTTTATCTGGATCCATTTTGATTCCTCTGCTACTGACTATATGCCCCAGTAACTTCCCTGAAGTAACTCCCAAAATGCATTTCTTCAGGTTGAGTCTTAAATTATACCTCTCAAATTATAACCTGCCAAGAATTTTTCCAATGCTTTAAAATGCCCCTCTCTTATTTCTGACTTTACCATCATATCATCTATATATACTTCCACTTCCTTATGCATTATGTTATGGAAAAGAGTAGTGGCTGCCCTTTAATATGTTACACTTGCATTCTTCAACCCAAAGACATAACCTTATAGCAATACGTCCCCCATTCCATGATGAAAGCTATCTTGATCTTATCTATAACTGTCATCATTATATGATTATACCCAGAGAACCCATCCATGAAGGAGTACATCGCACTTGACGCCACACTATCCACTATCATATCGATGTGAGGTAAAGGGAAGTCATCCTTTGGACATGCTTTATTTAAATCCCTTAAATGAATAAACATTTGCACCTTACCATCTTTCTTGGGTACCAAGACTATGTTTGCTAGCCATTAGGAATAATCTACTACCTTTAAAATGTTGGCCTAAATTTGTTTAGCAATTTCTTCTCCTATCTTCTTAGTCTACTATGGTCTCAGCCTGCGCAATTTCTATTTAACTAGTTTTATTTCTAGATGAGTTGGAATGTGATGCTCTGCAATGTTCTTGTCTAAACCTGGCATGACTTCGTAGGTCTAAGTAAATATTACCTTTCTTTTTATTAGTATTATCTTAAAACTTTCCCTCTCTTCAAGAGTTACATCGTGTGATATAAAAATGTTCTTTGGATTATCATTCGTACCCATGTTAAATGAATCAAATTGAATTGAATTAGCATCAAACATGCATGAACAATCAAAATTATAATGCAAGAACTATTAGGATGCACATCACACAAGTAAGCAAAACCAGCATTCATATTATTGACCAAAGGAAAAACACAGTTTTCGTCCTCATAGAGATCGAAAGTTATTACATTAGTTTCTTCATAAAAAACATTAATAAAGCTATCACTAATAAGAGTAGCTAAATCCTGGGGTGGCTCCTCTTCAGGTGGCAGATACAATAACTCTTTGATAGAAGCATCCCTCATTCTTCCAGCTACTTGCTTCATCACTTCTTCTTTGTTACTCTTGGCTAAGTTTTCCATAGTCTGGTCCTTGAAAATCTTGAACCCAGGAACATTTTACCAGCAACATTAATGGACTACTTAGCACCTAGATAATACTTTCCCACTCATAGCTTGATGAAATTCTCACTTATCGACCCAATTCTCCCCAAAGGCTTATTTCTTGTGGCCTTCTCTTTCTTTCTTGCCCTTTGCTGGTAGATCCTGTCTCAACACACCCTAATCCTTTAGTGTCCTTTTGACTCTTGAATTCCGATAGCTTATTACTTCCTTGCTCATTCTTACTTAGCCCCCATCCAGGTTGGTAATTCATGCTCTCCATCATTTTTATAATCCTTGGGTCCATCTCAGTCCCATCAAATATCCCAACAATTTGAAAACTAGGAGGAACACACTTTTTTTTTATATTTTTCCAATATGGCATCCACAGCTGCATTAGTTCCTACTTCAATTGTCACTTTATCTCCTTTATGAGGGAATTTTATCTTCTAGTGCACAGTCGAGGGTACCCCTCCCAGAGCATGGAATTATGGCCTTCCCAACAATAAAGCATAAGCAACTGGTATATCTAGCACAATGAACTCAATGGTTGATTTCATAGGTCCTATTTTAACCAAAGCTTGGAATGTCCCCTCCATATTCCTAGTGTTGTCATCATAGGCTCTAATTATGAGGTTTGAATCTTTCAAGTCTTCAGCTTTCAAAATTAAGTTAGGTAAGATCTTTAATAGGCATACATTAATGGCAGACCCATCATCAACCATTGCAAAGTTGGTTCTTTTCCCTTTTACTTCAGCTGGGATAAACAATGCCTTGTTATGATTTCTTCCTTCTAAAGGCAAGTCATCATTTGAGAAAGTTATTAGCTCGTGTTTCTTTTCTATAACCTTTGCTACCATAGCCTCGGGTGTGGCTGTTGTTTCAATGTTCATGTTTGACAGAGCTTTTACCAGAGCTCTTCTGTGGCTGCCTAAGTGCATCAGTAGTTCCTAGTTACTGACATTTGCCTTAGCCTTCTTCAGTTGTTCCAGAATTAGGTCTTCCTTTTCCCTTTCTTCTATTTCTACATCATCTGTCTCTTCTCTTTTTACAACTCTCTCAATTTTCTTTTCTTCTACCTTGTAATTCCTCCTACTTCTAGTGACACGATTCACTTTAGGGTCATCGCTCCACACATCCAAACCAGTGGGACTCTCTTTATCAAAGTCATACCATATATCTATAACTCTAATGATTCTGTCCCTCTTTTCATCCTTTTATACTTCTACTGTGCACGTTTCCTTTCCCTCCATGCTAAGCTTTCCCATATGTACTCTTAGTAATTCCTCAATCCCCTATTCAGGAGTTAGAGACTCCTTCTCTTCTTTCACTGGCCCATTACCAAATTCATCACCCCATCTTAAGGGCATAACCTCCTCAAAAGGTATATCACTAGAAGCAGGCTTTGAATAGAATTCCCTGAGGGCTGCCCTAATAAATCCTCAACTCCTAGCTGTCCTAGGGTTTTGGATTCTTTCTCGTCATTAAACTTATCACCTCATTCTGAGGGCACAATTGATTCAACTGGGATATCTGCAAAGGGCGATTTGGAATAGAACACCTTATAGTCAAATTTCCCTGAGGGCTAATCCTCAACTCCTCTAGAGGCATCAAGAGATTCTCCATTAGTTGTAGGGTTTAGGTTTTCAAAGGATTTTAGCACTTCTTCTTTGCTCACTCCTGAGTTAATCATCATGGTGGCTAGTGGTGGGACATTTCGAAAGTCAGGAAAAGGATTGTTTTTAGTGTTTTGGTTGGAGTTAGATTTTTTAGGGTTTATGATTTTTTAGAGTGTATTAGTTTTTGGATCTCATGTTTAAGGCAAATACAGGTGTCTATGGAGTGGCCAGCTATTTGGTGAAACTTGCAGTAGCTATTGGGGTAGTAGCCTAGGACATTCGGGTTAGGTGGTTTGGAAAAGGATAAGGGTCAGAGTAATTTTTCTAAGGCTTTAGAGAGTAGTTGGTTGAAGTTGGAGAATCACCGGGGTCTAAACTACGCACACCTCCATAGCTCAGCTAGTACTTCCCTATTATATGCCCCTAGTTAGGTAGTTTCAGGTTTCAATGCCTTTAGAGCTTCTTTTCTTTTCATTCTCAATCTCTTCTACTTGCAGACCATCATCATACAGGTCTATGAAAGTTTTAGGGTTCATCATCTACAACTTCTCGACAAGATTAGGTGACACATTCTAGACTATCATCCTAACCTGATCTTTCTCAGCCAACTTATTTTTCATCAGCCCTGATTTATTCATGAATTTGGTAAGGAAATCAGAGAAAGATTCATTAGGTTTTTACTTTGTCAGTTCTAGATCTCTAATGGACACTTCCAACCGGGTGTTATAATCATATTGTCTTAAAAAAATAATATATAGTTCTTTCCAATAAGCTCTCATGAATTTTTTTAGCCCATGATACCACTTTACAACCATTCCCTCTAGGGATAACACAAATAACTTAGTAATCATTACTAATGGTGCTTTAGTAGTGCTCATGGTTATTGTGTACTGGCTAAGATGAATCCTCAGATCTCCTCTCCTATCAAATTTCTATAGTTGTGGCATCTTGAACTTGTCAGGCAACTTATCATCTCCTGTTTGCAGCATGTCATCAAAGTCAAATGAATACCCTATGCCTTGTCCCCTGATTAGCTCTTCCATTTTGAACATCTTTTGGGTCAGTGCTCACATCTGCATGGACTCATGGTCTCGTACCAGTTTAAGTGATTCTCTTTTTTCCTTTTTTATTATGTAGTTCTCAACATCCTTAGGCTTCACATTGATAGCAGGTGGGTTTCTAGCAACAGATTACCCCACATAATTATTGGTAGCAAGTGGAGCATCAACAACAGGTGGGACAGCAGCAGCAACAGGTGGTTGTTCAATTATAGGTGGTGGTATGACAACAGTAGATTGCATCAATCCAGATAGTGCTTGTCTCAGCTCATCTTGCATCATAGCCCTCATGTCATCCATCAGAGTTCCCTTGATGTCTTTTAAGGTCCAATTCCTTTACTCTTGTTCCATTGGTTCAGATTCAGGTGAAGTTGGTTCAGCTTCCAAGTAAAGTGGGTTGATAGGGCTTCTTTCCAATCTATCCAGTCTGTTTAGGATTTCCTTTGCTAAGGCTTTAGGACCCTGACTTGTTCTTGTTAGTCTGCCACCTCATCATCCCTAAATACAAGAAGACCTCGGAGTATCTACGATGGCTACAAAACAAGGTGTTAATATAATAAATGAGATGCATATATGCGTGATGTATGTGCTATGCGACAAGTAGCAACTATTAATCAAATGTACAACATACATCCTTCCAACCTTATTCCTCCCACACACGTGTTCAATGGCGAGTCTCTTGTCCTAGGATTTTTAGTCTTGGTCTTGATATCAATGGGGGATATTAGGGATCGACGTGCATGCTAGATCTCTCTTAAAGTAGTAAAGCATAGAAATAGCATTTTTAAGTATAAATGTTTAGCCCAATCTTCATTGCCTCAAGGGGCTTCAAAAGTATGGGCTTAGGCTTTTATAGATAGAAATACCTTATGGTAATAAGCATAAAAATAACATTTCTAAGCATAAAGGTCTGACCTAATCTTCATTAGCCCAAGTGGGCTTTAAAAGTATAGGCCTGGGCTTTTATATATAGATAGAAATACCTCATAGAAAAAATCATATAAGCAATTTTTGGTAGATCCTAGGGGAAATAACTAAGCCATTATATGTGGTTAGGGTCCAGTAAAAAGTTAATGTTCCTTTAGCAAGATGCCCGCTTTGCGAACTCGAGAGGAGACTACCTTCCTTTAGGACTTAGGTTACAGACTCTGGTCAGATGAGCCCAGTAATCTCTCTTGAATCGAGTTAAAGCTAAGAGTGATTGTTAGCCAATTTACAACTCCATTAAGATAGTGGAATCATAAACCAACGTCAACGGTTAATAGGGACATGCAAAATGAATGCAAGAATAAAATAATAATTAATAAAATAACTTTAAAGAACATAAGTAGAATCAGTATCTTTTATCGTTAGTGGAGTAACCACTGTAGACAGCGAGGTTTAGTACGCGTCCAAGATTTTAGCAACCATGACACTGTTTGGGCTCAGGGCCTTAGGGAATACACTATTATGTCACAAAGACATAGCGTGGAGATGAGGAGTCACCCCCAAGGTAATAACTGGGATAAATTGAAAGGTGGTAATCGATTCTTTAAAAGAAAGTTAGCACCACAACCAAGAGATTCTGGGAACGGAATACTAACTTCTTTTAGTTTTGTGTTCATTTAGATTTATTTTATAAATTACTACTTTATTCTCTAATTACATGCAATTTTATTTAAACTCTGATTAAACATCCATCTAACTAAAAAAGGCAACAGGTTATAAAATCATATGTAAAAAAATGCATATAAAAGGCAGTGTCCTTATATCTAAATTAGGTTAATTTTTTAAAAAAGGTAGCTAATTCTACATTTTTATTTACAAGTGAAATGGACTAAAGGTGGACCTACATGTTAATAAATGAGTCTAAGTTTATTTATTTTAACTAAAGAAATGGGCCTATAGTCTACAAATTTTAAAGAAATGAATTAATTAGTGGGACTAATTCTAACCTGATTTTAATTTAAATGAAAAAATGGGTCTAAGTCTATTTGTTTTAAAAGAAATGGAATTAATGGGCTGAGTTAAAGTCTAACTTAAATTTTAATTAAACTAAAATTGGCCTAAGTCTAAATTAACCAAATGCTGAAATTAATTAAACATAAATCCAATTTAAAAAAAAACTATTAATTAAATGGGTTAGAACCTAATGTGGGCCCCAAGCCCAAAATTAAAAAAAAACAAAAAAAACCCAAAAACATAAAAAAATAAAATCACATACAAACGAATAAAAAAGATCAACCTTGCAATTAAATTATTTCTTCTAAAAAAATCCTAATTTTAATTAACATGCAACCCAAATTAACCTACTGCTTCCATTGATTTTAATTAAGATTTACCAAATTGAACCTAATTTACTAATTAATTTTAAGAACACAAAATACTAAACTTTTCATTATTCTCACTATCGGGCTATTACAAAATATACTAAAAATTAAATAATAAATACATGCCCAAAGTAAAAATACAAACCAATAAAAAATATAGAAATATTAAAATTAAATTAAATTAAATTAAAATCCTAATCTATGTTCAAATGATATAAGGGTATATCTATGACATTTCATGGACCTTTATGGGTTATCCATTGATTTTGTTCTTCACAGTGTTCATGTCATCCTATCCATCAAGAGAATAAAAAATAAAAAATAAAAAAAGTCAATGAATGATTAAAAATAATAATAATAATAAACAAAATTAAATATGAAATCAAAATCAAGATAAAAGAAGAAGGAGAAGAAGATTTGAGAATGAGATGTAGTATTGATTTCCCTTAGAAAAATAATCACCGTTGATGAAAGCCTCTAGCTTTTGTTTGTATTGTCTGTGAGTATTAATTTTAATTAGATTTGATTTTTTGGCATAGAATTAAAGAAAAGTATGTAAAAAATTCAAGTGAGTGTATTGTGATTCACGGCTAAAAATTAGAGAAAGCAAAGAAAAAAAATAAAACCCTACGAGTTTTTTCTGAAAAAGGAAAAGTACATATTTATAAAAAATTTCCAGTAACTTTAGGTTGGGTACAAGATAAAAACAAAATAATTTTTTTAAAATTGTTTATCAAAAAAAGAACAATTATCAAAATAATTATCTAATAAAATAATAACCATTCAAAAATTAAATAACAAATAAATAAAAGTAAAATAAAATAATAAATATATAAATAATTGCGTCGGAAATATAGTTTTCCGACAATAATTACAAATGGTCATTTATCACCAGTTTGGCCGTTTATTGGCCATTCATGACCAAAAAAAACGTGGGACAATCTTTTGCCCCTTTTTTTTAACCTTTTTTTTTTCGGTTTTCCTTTTTTTTAAAAAAAAAAAAATTCTTTTTTTTAATTTTCTCTTTTTTATTTTTTTAAAAATTTATAAATAATAATAATACTAATAAATAAAATTTAAAAATAAATCCTAAAAATAATTTACATTTTAGTTCAAAATCAATAAATCAGATCCAATAAACCTAATTTTACAGTCAATTTTTATCATTGGATCCTCTGTCACGTTCAAACTTAAATTATCCTGAAATTGGATGCTTACACATGATCATGTATTTTCCTTAATTTATCTTATCAAGGACCCATAGATATTTTACTTATATTAAATGAGGATAAATAACTCATATTCTTCACATAACTCATTTTATATCTAATAACAACCTATTTTATCATCCAGTTAAAGATAATGTAAAATTGTGTCAAAAAATAAAATAATTATGTAAAAATCTATAATGATTTCAAGGTCAGAGGACTAAGTCAATATTACTGTGATGAGAATTATTTATGATAATTATCTATATAGTATTCTCATGATGAGTCAATCCAACACTTTATTTCTAAATAAATAACTATGAGTTGACTTAATATCTCATATTCATTATTAGTAAAACATAATTATTAATTAACATTATATTAGCTATAATACATTATTATGATAAGAGATAATTTGAATAGAACTCATATTTAATCTAAGAGTTTTATTATCAAGTTATATACTTGATGATCTTAATAAAAATTTATTAAATTTTTATAATACAAAATAATAATAAAAAATATCTCTTTATTAAATAAAATGATAAAATCAAAATATCATTATACATAATTTACTTAAAAACATCTATCAACTACTTACATCTAAACCAAACACCTTAAATTCACGTATACACATTCATATTAATTTCGTCGGGTTGGTTGGGGCCATACAGCCATGAACTAGCCCCACTTGCCAGAACTAGAAAGTATCAAAGAAGCCAAATAATAATAATAATCAAGGAACAAGTTAAGAAAATTCCTTGTCAATTATGGGCATGCATGCACCATGGAGTCTCTTTGAAAGTTTCCTATAATTAATAGTGTGCAAGAGGTTTCGGTTGTGTGCAAATATAAAGTCTCACAAATTATAATTAAAAAAAATTGATGAACAATAAATATTCCCTTTTTTCATATCTTTCTTTTCCAAATATTTTGGCTTGAACCAAGAAAAAATTGTAACCTTAGAATTTTTTTATTGCCAAACTTAATTTATTAGTCTAATTTATTGACTTTTGAGACAAGGACTTCCAACAATGTAGAAAGCTCTGTTAAAGTCTATTGACTTCTAAAACTTTTTTTTAACAAAAAAATTATATTTACTAGACTTTAATTTTAAAAATAATAATTTGATTCAACCATATATAATTTAAGAACTTATTATACCAAAATTTAATTTTGAAATGCATTCATGAACCATATATATATCATGACTATACTAAATTTAATTAAATTTTAAAAAATAAAGTAATTTATCTGGCAACAATAGCTAGTCATCCTTTGGTTAAAAAAATGCTAACTTCATTCCGCTGCACTGACGGTGCATGTTGTGGGAGATGGCATAGATTGGACTATACATAGCAATGGTGCGGGTTGGGTTAAATGTATTGATGGTAAACTAACTTTATTTATTGCAATTTAGATATTTCACTTCAAGTTTTATTTTTTTTGTCACCTAATTTTAATTTTATTAAAAAAAAAGTATTGCTTAATCCTCTAAATTTTTCTTAAAACCATTTAAATTCTTTAATTTCTTTATCTTTTCAATTTAGTATAAAAATTATATAAAATTTGAAAGTTTTCTACTTATAGGCTTTGATACCTCTCATCACAAGTTTGCTCTTACTAAGCATAATCAAAATAATTTTTAAATTTTTTCTTATTTTCTATAAATATATAGAAAATATGGACTTATTTGAAAAAAAAAATTAATTCTGAATTAAAATAATAATTCTAAATTATTCAGATATTAAAATTTTTTTTAAATGATTTCTATAAAATTAAATAAAAATTTACTATTTAAAAAGATACAAATCGAAATTTAGTAACTAAATTGAATTAAAGTTAAAATTTGATATCCTCTCATGCATTTGACATTTACCAATTTATGATAAAAAAATAAAAATATTTTCCATCTTATGGTACTTTAAAAACTTTGGTGAATTTTGAAATAATTTCTCAATCTACAATACTTTTGACTGAGCGGAGAGGAGAGAAAAAATTATTGTCCATATTGCCATTGGTAGTGACTGAATAGTCATACCGCCAGCTGAAATGACGGTATAAATGTAATATTTTTTAATCCA
Organism: Mallotus nudiflorus; assembly: GCA_947683625.1. Taxonomy (NCBI): domain Eukaryota; kingdom Viridiplantae; phylum Streptophyta; class Magnoliopsida; order Malpighiales; family Euphorbiaceae; genus Mallotus; species Mallotus nudiflorus. Next base: position 862,238 of record CANTUR010000126.1, on the reverse strand, counting down.
TTCCGCCTATGATACTGGTGGAATGAGGAGAAAATTTTTCTCCAAAGATTGAGAAGGCCAAAAAAAATTCATGTTTGAGTGAAATGGAATAGGAAACATTTATATCATCTTTTAATAATTAGTGAAATGGACTGGGAAATTTTTTTTTTTTGGTGTCCAACAAATGCCATCTCAATTTTTTTTGCCCACACAAATAAAATAATAATAATAATAAAAACAAAAAATTAAAATTTAACAATTTTTACATGGCCAAAATTGTGATTAGTTTTTAATTTTTAATTTTAATATTATAATGAATATAACATTATTATTATTATTATTATTATTATTATTATTATTATGGCCCATTTGGGCCATCTCAATTTTTTTATATTCACACAAATAATAATAATAATAATAATAATAATAATAATAATAATAATAACCGGTTTCCTTACCATAAATTTTGCAAATGTTGGTATATTAAACGTTGATAATTTAAAAGAAGGAATGTGGCACGCATCTGTTTCTTCATCTTCTCCCAAGTCATAGTTTTTTACTTTCCCAATCGGACTTACGTTTGTTTAATTTGCTACCATGAAGCCATTGCTCGATCTCGAAACGTCGTGGCCACCAATGGTACTTGTTGGCCCTCTGGCACCTCTTCAAATTCTAAGATCTCTTCTACCATGATAACTCGATATTTTAAATTATTAAAAATTATTTTGGGATATGCAGTGTTAATAATATTTTAAATTTATGTATATTATAAATTATTTGTGTATGTATATGATTATATATTCATTTATTAATATTATTATCGTTATTATTGTGAATATTATTATTATTATTTTATATATGTGTTAGTGTGATGTTATATATATATGTATATATATATTAAAGTTAGTTAATATATATATATATATATATATATATATATATATATATATATATATATATATATATATATATATATATATATATATATATATATATATATATATATATATATATATATATATAAAGGTTAGGACAAAATTTTTTGGGTTTCTTTTCCTCTCGCCTCCTTTCTTCTTTTCTTTCTGTGTTTCTTTTCGTTCTTATTTTCTTCTTCTTTTTGCGTCTCACGCAAAACCACCAGTAGCTCCACATAGCCCCATTGTCGGCCTCCACCTGTTGCCACCACCACACCTCCTCCCCTCATTCCTTTCTTCCTTCAGGTATTGTCGGAGCGCCTCACATCGCTAGAAACAAGGAGAAACAACAGCAACAATAACAACTTGCAGGGCGTTGCTGATGGCGATTCTGACTGTGAAAGCTTGTGATCCCGAGCTCATTTGAACCCTCTTGGTTCGGGCAAGCTAGTTCTTAGCTCAGTTCAAGCTTACATTGTCTATATTATGAGTTTTCTTCAAGTTTTTATTTAGGTTAATTTTAGTTTTTTATTTTTTTTAGCTTAGTTTCCTATGATTTGACCTTATTATCTTTAGAAAAGTTATTGTTTGTAGCTTAAGCTTTCCAAATATATTTTTTGTTTATTTTTTGAATTATTTGGATTTTGAGTTTTCCTGCGAGTCACTGTTCTGGTGACCCTCACCAAAAAACCTTTGTATTTTTAATAAACTGATTATAATATTTAGAGTTGTCACGACCCAAAACAGGGGCCATGACCAGCGCTAGGGAACGGGAATTCTTTCGAATCCGGAACCCGTAGCAAGCCTAAAAATAAAATAAATATGCAATAATAACCATAAAAATATAATATGCAGCGGAAAATAAAAAAATCATAAATATTACAATATCATCCATATCAACTGGATTTAATTCAAAACTCATCACATCGCATATATAATCTCATAAATGTATAATCTTTATACAAATCCAGTTTTACTATAATACATCTCTTTAAAACAAATACTTTATTTCACAACTACTGCAGTGTCTAGATAAAATAAATAAGACTCAAGTATATAATTTACATAAAGAAGCCGGGGCGGAAGAAATCCGGCGTATCGACCTGCTACTGAGGTCTGAGGAAGTTGACTCTCCTGAAAAATAGTCAACGGAGGGGAGTCAGACCTCACTGAGTGAATTACTATAATACATATACATACACTCTAAGTGATAATGCATACAGTCAACAATATATGAGTAATATGTATATATACAGGCAAGTTCATACAGATGCAGAAAAATCATTTTATATATTTTGTCTGAAAATCAACTTTTATGAAGGATCACATAGAACCCTAGAATATCGCAACCTCAGAAAAATAGTGTTAAACAACACTCTAGCCATACAGGCTCACTTATTCCAAATATATCCACTTAATCCATATGGACAGTAGACTGGCCCCGAGACACTAAGTCAACCGAGCTCCAGCAGTCTGACTGCCAGTGTGATTGGCCCCGAGACACTTGGTCAACCGAGCTCCAGCAATCACACCCACAAACCACATCTCACATATATCAATAATCATAATCAAATCGATATCCACAAATAAGTTTGTAATATAGCCTAAAGCTATAGGCGTACCGGTACGTACTCGGTCCTAGTGCTGCCCACTAGGTAGCACGTTCTATTGATATCCTTCATTCTTAAATATAAAACATTCATTCACAAAAATAAATGATGCATGGATATAAATGAAATAGCAATATAAACCATATATATACCGAAAATATACCAAACATAAACCTGGTATATTTTGAGTATATATATGTCAAATAAATCCAATCAAATCATGAATTAAACTAAAAATATATTTAAAAACATTTTAAATATATTTTATTAATAAAACATGTATATAATTTATTATATACCAAAAATATACTTGAATATAAATCATGTTATTTATGCATATTTAGTCAAAATAAAACATGCATTTTCTAAATCATGCATCCTAAGCATATATATATAATATAGTAACTCACCTAATGCGCTCCACGAGACGGGTCCGACGGGCCTGGTCCACTAACCCTCGGTCTCGGCGCAACTAAACAAGAAATAATTAATCGACATCAGAATAACCCTAACAGAAATCCTAGAATTCAATCTAGAGTATTCAACACAGAATCGGAAATTAGGGTTCGACTGGATATCACGTTTTACGAGAATTCTACCGGAAATCCGGCAGAACCTCCCCTGTAAAACGGACATCTCTCTACTCAAAAGAGTAGAGCCGACCCTGCAAAGAAAATACACTTCAAAAATAAACACCACAATCAATCACAACCCCTCGGTCGGACTCCAGACTACAATCTGTCGACCGGGGTCCACAAACACAGAATATATATTCAAATATACCAAAAATATCCTTAAATCATAAAAATACATTTCATACGTAGAAATTACATAATAAATCTTGAAACACTGTAAAAACCGATTAAAACTCATTTTATTAGAAAAACCGTATATTATATATATAATTGAAAATAATTCCCGGAAAATAGTTTTAATTAGTTAAAAATACTAAATATTTTGTAGAAATCATTTTTATACCTTAAATAAATATTAAAACCAATTAAATTACATTTTTAGACAATTTAGGGTAAAATTACCAAAATACCCCTATATATATATATATACCTAAATTACTTCAAAAATTCACCAAAAATCATACAATTATCCAAAATTAATTTTCTCAACATATTTATCAATAATATCAATAATTAAACTCAATTAACCAATTAAATTCAATTTAAAACACAATTAACTTAATTTTACAAAATCACATAAACTTCAATAATTAAAAATAAATACTTAGAAATTCATAAAAATTCCAAATAAATTTCTATAATTCATTTCAACACCTAATTCAACCATAAACTCCAATTTCATAATTTAAATAATTAATTTCCGAAAATTAGAAAATAATATTAAAATATTCAAAAATACCCAAAAATCCAAACAATCTCCAAAAATTCTGTAAAAATTCATACATGAATATTAAGCTACCAGGAACAACATTTGTGAAGGAATTTTCCATGAATCATCCAAATCGAAGCTCAAAAAAATCGAAAACCCAAAGAGGCTGAAATTTTCAAATCGAAACCTAAGCAATTCTAGACCATTTTAGCTCAAACCAAAGCTAGAATAACACTCACCGGAGCTCAAGGAGAAGATAGAGACCGGCGGTGTCGAAAACGGTGGCCGGAGGAGGGAGAAACGGCGGTGAGGAAATGGTGGTCGGCGTCGGGCGCGGGAGAGAAAGAAGAAGAAGAAGAAAAACAAAAAGAAAGAAAAGGAAAGAAAAAGAAAAAGAAAAAGAAAGAAAAAGGAAAAGAAAGAGAAAAAAAGAAAAAAAAAATAATAAATTAAAATAATTAAATATTAATAAATAATTAATAATAAAATAATAAATTTTAATAATTTAATAATAAATAAAATAATCAAATAATAATAAATAAATAATAAAATATTAGGGTAATAATAAACCCTAATTAAATAAATATACACACACAGGCTTTATTTAATAATTTAAAAATATGTATGAGTTCATGCAAACCCGTAAATACATTTAAAATAATTAATAATACATTGTTTACGTGGAAATTTCCCCGAAAATGAAAGTCCCGGGAAAATTTTACGTAAAACACTGTATATAAGACACAGTAATTAAAATAGGTTTAAAATACATATCAACTCATAAAAATATCGTATAATGCATGAAAATTATTGACACTGTATATCCAGGTACAGTGTAAAAATATTTAAAAAAAAAACACGGGATATTACAAGAGTATAGTTTGTGAAGGAAGTATGTTGAAATTGTTTCCCGATTAATTACTACAAATTTTTGAAAGTTTATGTGAAAAATTAATTTTTGGAAAAATTAATATAAATTAGTGAATTTGGTGTTTCAATTGAAATTATGGTTAATTAGTACGTTTTGAATAATTATGGAATAATAAATGGTATTAAAATAATTTTTACGAATTAATTACTATTTTTAACTAATTAATAATAATTTTTGAAAATATATTCAAAGAATAAATTTATTTACTATTTTTGTGACTAAATGAATTCCTAACTATTTTTATTACATATTTGAACTATTTAAATAATTAATTGTGAACTTTACTATTTAATTTTGAATAATTAAAAATTTGGATTTTTATTAATATTATATAATTTGTTGAGATTTTATTAATTAATTTGAAAACAATTAGCTTTAATGCTTTTGCTATATAAATAAATTATAGTGTGGTTTATCATTGATGCTTATGGATTTTAATGATTTTTATTACATTATTATTATTATTATTAAATATTGAGTTTTGAGTATTGTGTTCCTCAGTTGGGAAATTGTGTAGTTTGGGGTCCCAACCCGAGGTGTTATGCTTTTGAGTATTATTAAAGCGTGTTTGCTTACAGGATTAGCTCTACTTTTAGTAGAGAGATGTCTGTTTTACAGAGGAGACTCCACCAAATTTTCGATAGAATTCTCATAAAACGTGACATCGTGTCGATCTTGAGTTTTTGGTTTTATGGTTGAATCGTGTCTTAGATCGAGTCACTCTTTAGAATTTCTAGAAGTATGAAATTAGGAATTTGATTCTTATACTGTTATTATTATTTATTTTCTATAGTTACGCTGAGACTGAGGCCTATCGGACCAGGCCTGTTGAGTCTGTTTAGAGAAGCGCACAACTGTGAGTTATTATTTTATATATGCATTGCATGTAGAATACATAAGTATGAGTATCCATATTTTCATAATGTATTTAAACATGAATTATTTTATTAAATGATTAAGTATATGCTGGTATACTTTTGGTATATATGTGACATATATATTTGGTATATTCTTAATATAGATTTGGTATATTTTTGGTATACTTATGATATATTTTGGTATATATGTGGTGTATATATTTAGAATATTTTTAGTATATATTCGATATATTTTTTGTATACAATTGGTATATTTCCGGTATATGCTTGGTATATGTTTGGAATATAAGTGGTATTTTCTTTTAAAATAGATTCCATTATGTTTAAACTATGAATTTTATTATTTCCAACATTTACATGATTTATTTGAAGGATATCAGTAGAACGTGCTACCTAGTGGACTGCACTAGAACTATGTACATACTAGTGCATGAGATTTTAGGGTTGAGATTATGAAATCATTTGATATGAAATTTGATTATTCGATTATTGAGAATTATGGTGAGAGAGTAATGTGATTGCGGGAGATCAGTTGACCTAGTGTCTCGGGGCCAATCACACTGATAGTGAGATTGTGGGAGCTCGGTTGACTTAATGTCTCGAGGCTAGTCTACTGTCCAAAAATGGAAAAGAGAATTATTTTGGAATTAAGTAAGCCTATTGACTAGTGAGATATTTTGATTGAGGTTGCGTAATATTTTAGGGTTCTATTTGATCCTTCACTTAAAAAAACTTTTTTTGCATTTATTATATATAAAACGAATTTTAGCATTTGTGTGAAATGCTTGTATATATTTATATCGATGCTTGACTGTATATGACTTTAGGTTGCATGTATATATATTCTAATAATTCACTTAGTGAGGTTTGACTTCCCTCAATATTTTTTTACAGGATATTCTTCTTCTTTAGACCTCCTTAGTAGTACTTTACGCCAATCTTTTTTAGCCCTTACTAGATTATATAAATTTTATATTTAACTCTTATTTGTATTCTAGAAACTGCAATAATAATGTTATTGTGATAGAAGTGTGTTGTATTGGTTTGAGATTTTGCATATGAATCTTGTATGAAGTATTTTTATTATGTATGATATATATAAAGATTTATTTTCATATTAATTATAGTTTTAATTCAGGCATATTTTATACATGTGTTTTTATTTTTAAGGCCTACTACAGGTTCCAAAATTTGAAAGAATTTTCGTTCCCTAGTTTGGGTCATGACTCCTTAGTTTGGATCATGACATCTATTGTGGCCAACTAGTCAAAGAATTCTTCTGGTTGTAAGGTACCACGAAATTCAAGGATTTCAGTTCACATACTTGCCTCCCACCATCTCCTATCCTCATTCTCAATATGTTGTCATTGATGTCTACATGGTATGTCATTATAACCATCACCATAGTCGTCTTCATCATCATTTCCTTTAGCAAAAGGATTGACTTGATCACTAACGTTAGGGACCCATCACTGATTCGATTGCCTCCTATTTTGATTGACTAACAGCTCGTCCATTCTCTCCATGAGTTGTTCTATGAAGGTGTCAATTTGTTGATCCATTTGTTCCATTCACTATTTGAATCGCTGCTCAAAGCGACATAGATCATCATGCTTATAAACCTCTTTTACATGTTGCTATTATGGTTGTTGTTGCTGCTATTGTCTTCTATGAGACATCTTGACCGAGGAGCACAACTCTGATACTAAATTGACATAGCGGAAGAATGATAGAATAAAAATTAATGATTGTTGAATCACGCATAACTACCAATCACTAATCGTCTATAACCTACAATTCACAAACTCAAGATATAGGCATCAAAATTCAAAGAATTTTAGAAAAATTGAAAGGAATTTGAATTGTATTAATCATAATGATGGCTAAAGTTTCAAAACATAAGCTTAAATAGAAAAACCCTAAAAAAAATCCCAACTGAATTAGGAAAAAAAGAATCTTAAAACAACTAAAATATAAAATTGCCTTTTTGAAGGCCTAAATGATTAAATTTGCCCCAAAAGAAATAGAGCTTATAAGAAAAGCTAGTAACTTGTGATCATTGGGTCATTTCTAATCAAATTGGGCTCCTGATTCACTAAAATTCGAAACTCCAAAGTTATAGATAATTATAAAACTGCCACTACTGTAAATTTTCATATTTTTTTCAGAAATCAAATTGCTTACTCTTCGATGCCCACATCATTCTACCCAAGGTGGACAGAATTCGCCCAATTAATCTAACTTATCTAAAGAATCACCTACATATAGAATTAGATACTTAACATTAAAAACATCTGCAGTGCAAATATGGTTAGGCAACTTTAAATGGTAGGCATTAGGATTGATCTTCTCGATGACTTCCACTGATCCAATCTTCTTGATAGATAGCTTGCTATACTCACCCATAGGAAACCTCTCATTGGTAAGGACAACCTACATATAATCCCCCACATTAAATTTGACATGTCGCCTCTTCTTATCAATAACCTATTTATATTTGGAGGTAGCTTAGACCAAATTATCATGGAAAGTCTTATAAACTTCCTGTAATCCACTAAAAAAATCCACTGCCTTGCCATGAACCCTCATTTTTTCTGGGAGAGGAATCAAATCCAGCAGTCCTCTTGGCACAACAAAATACACCACATCAAAAGGGCTAAATCCAATGCTCCAATTGACTACAAGATTATGAACGAACTCTACTTGACACAGCTTCTGATCCCAGCTCTTCATATGTTCACCCACTAAGCACCTCAACAAATTACCTAAAGGCCAATTCACCACCTCAATTTGCCCGTTTATTTGTGGATGATAAGCACTACTCAAATTAAGTTACATGTTCACCATTTTCCAAAAGTTGCGCCAAAAATGACTAAGGAACCTAGTATCTTGATTAGACATAATAGATATAAGCAACCCATACAATCTATATAAATCTCATTAAAGAACAACTGAGCATCATGGACAACATCTGTGGTTTTCTTACATGGTATAAAATGCACCATTTTTAAAAACTGATCAACTACCATAAATATAGAATCATTACCTCATTGTGTGCGTGGTAATCCTAATACAAAATCCATGTTAAGCTCCACCCAAGGCTGCGAAGGAACTGGCAATGGCATATACAAACTCATGTTAAATGTTGTTCCTTTAGAAACTTTATAAATCTAACATCTCTGCACTAATTTTTCCACTTCTATATGAATGGTAGGCCAAAAGTAATGAGCCTGCACCAGTTGCACAATTCTATCTCATCCCATATGCCCCCTACACCATGCAATTCTTTAATAAATTTCAAACATAAACTGCAATCCGGGACACATAGCTGATTACCCTTAAACACAAATCCCTTACGCAACAGTAAATATGTTTTCTCCCCTGCTTTAACCTTAGCCATAATAGCATAAAAATATGGATTAGTCTTAAATAATTCTACAAAGGAATCAAAATTAGGTACCTCAATGGACATTTGAGTCAACAGACTCTTTTATCTACTTAATGCATCAACCACCTATTAGTAACCTGACTTATACTTCACCATAAAGGTAAATCTCTAAAGATAAGCAACCCAACTAGCATGTCTAGTAGAAAATTTATCTTGCCAATGTAAATGCTTCAATGCCTCATGATCTGTATACAAGATAAACTCTCATTAAAATAAATAGTGATGCCAATGCTTAATAGCTTGTACCACAATATAGAATTCGACATCATAGGTGTTAGTAATACAATCTGGGCCCCGATAACTTCTCATTGAAATATGCTACTAGTTTGTTATTTTGACTCAGAATAGCCCTAATTCCCACCTTAGAAGCATCTGAATGCAACTCAAGAGGTTGATGAAAATCTAGAAACACTAAAATAGGAGTTGTAGTAAGGCGTAATTTAATTAGTGCAAATGCCTTTTCTACCTCATCTATCCACATAAATTTTCCACCTGCCTCATGCAATTAGTAATAGGTGTCATAATGCTGCTAAAATGCAAAATAAAATGCCTATAAAAGAGGCCACCATAAAAACTCCTCACCTTAGTAATGGTAGTAGGTTTTGGCTAATGTTTCACAGCCTCTACCTTTGATTCATTTACCTACAGTCCCTTACCTGACACCATATAGCTAAGAAACAACACACTGGTAGAAAAAAAGGCACACTTTTTAATGGTTACATGGAACTTCTCCCCATGCAGCATAGTGAGAACATCTTAGAACTAACTAAGGTGCTCATCTGAGTTAGCACGATAAATCAGAATATCATTAAAGTACACAACAACTCACTTACCAATGAAAGGCCTCAAAAGCTGGTTCATAACACGCATGAAAGTACTTGGTGCATTCAATAACCCAAATGGAATGACTAGCCATTCATACAATCCCTTCCTTATTTTGAAGGTTATTTTCCATTCATCTCCAACTCGAATCCAGATTTGATGATAACCACTCTTCAAATCCAATTGAGTAAAAATCATGGCTCTACTAAATTAATCAAGTAAGTCATCCAACCTAGGAATAGGAAAATGATACCTGATAATTATTTTGTTAATGGTTTGGCTATCCATGCACATCAACTAAGAACCATCCTTCTTAGGTGTTAGAAGGGCTAGTACAACACAAGGACTCAAGCTCTCTTGAATATGTCCTTTAGCCAGTAACTCTTCCACTTGCCTCTTCAACTCTTCGTGCTCACTTGGACTCATCCTATAGTGTGGTCGATTTGGCAAAGCTATACCTAGTTCAAGGTTAATTTGATGTTAAATATCTCACATGAGAGGTAACCCTTTAGGTAATTCTTCTAGAAATAAATCATTGGACTATTCCAGAAGTGGTAAAACTACATCAGGAACCACTACCTCTTTGTACACCATCTTCCCAAGTAGGACATAAATAACTTTAGATTTCTGCGCTAATCTATCAAATTACGCCAGAGTTAATAAACTAACTGTAATATCCCAAGTTTTTAAATATTTTTATACTGCATCGGGATATGCAGTGTTAATAATTTTTGTATGTATTTATAATATTTTATGAGTTTGTTATTTGTTTAAAGCTAATTTTAATTATTTTACATTATTTTAAGTACTTTACATAAAATTTTCCTGGGAATTATATTTTCGGGAAAATTGATACATAAATAATTTAATGCTATTTATTTTGACTAGTTTTATGAATTTGCATGAACTCATATATAATTTTAAAGTGCTAAAATAAATTGTATATATGTGTATTTATTTAAATTAATTAGAGCTTAATTAATTTCCTTAATTTTATTATTTAATTTTTGTATTAATTAATTAATTTTAAGTGTATAAATTATTAAATATAATAAAATATTTGTGTGGTGAGTATTATTTGTGTGTGGGAATATATGTATTACTATAATATAAGGTGGACATATATATATATACATATATACATTATTTTATAACAAAATCAAAAGTTTGCTTTATTTATGATTTTGCCCCTCCTTTCTTCTTCTTCCTCCCAACACATTTTCTTCCATTTATGGCCATTTCCAGTTGGTTTTCTTGCTGTCACTGTGCCCCTCAGCCTTCCTCCTCCCTTGCCAGCCATTCCCGACGCCTGAATCACCTTTTTCCGGTGTGTTTTGGCCGGATTTTTCAAGGAGGCCAAAAATTGAAGTCAACTCTCATCAAGCCATTTTCGGCCACCAAATTCGACTCCGTCAGACTCTATCTTCTGCTTAAGCTTCGATGAGTGTTATTCCAAGCTTTGTTTCACTTGATTTGGTCTAGAATTGCTTAGGTTTCAATTTCTTCATTTCGGCCTATTAGGGTTTCTGAATTTTTTTAGCTCTAATTTGATTGATTCATGAAAAATTCCTTTAAAAAATTTGTTCCTAGAAGCTTAATCTACATACTATAATTTTTTTAGAATTTTTGGAATTTATTTTGATTTTTGGGTATTTTTTATTATTTTATTAATATTTTCTAATTTTCGAAAATTAATTAATTAAATTATGAAATTTTGTTTTATGGTGATTATAGGTGTTGAAATGAATTATATAAATTTATTTTTAATTTTTGTGAATTTTTATATATATATTTGGAATTTATCAAGTTTATGTAATTTTGAAAAATAGGGTTAATTATGTGTTTAATTGAAATAAATTGGTTAATTAAGTATATTTATTGATATTATTGAATTATATATTGAGAAAATTAATTTTGAGTAATTATATTATTTTTGGTGAATTTTTGGATTTATTTTAGTATATATATATATATAGGGGTATTTTGGTAATTTTACACTAAATTGGCTAAAAATATAATTAAATTGGTTTTAATAGTTATTTAGGGTATAAAAATTATTTCTACAAATTTTTTAGTATTTTTAACTAATTAAAACTATTTTTCGTAAATTATTTTCAATTATATATATAATATACGATTTTTCTAATAAAATGTGTTTTCATCGGTTTTAATGTGTTTTAAGGTTAATTACATAATTTTGATTTATAAAATGTATTTTTATTATATAAGGGTATTTTCGATATTTTTATAAATATTCTGTGAATTGTGAACCTCGATCGGTAAATTGTAGTTTGGAGTTCGACCGAGGGGTTTTGGTTGTGAATTCTATGTATTCTTGAAATGTATTTCTTTGCAGGACCGACTCTACTGTTTGAGTATAGAGATGTCCGTTTTACAGGGAAGGTTCTGTCGGATTTTCGGTAGAATTCTCGTAAAATGTGATGTCTGGTCGAATTCTGATTTTAATTCTATGTCTAGTAGTCTAGATCGAGTCTTTGGAATTCTGATAGATTTATTATGATATTTTGTGGTCGTTTGTTTGTTTAGTTGCGCCGAGACCGAGGCCTAGTGGACCAGGCCCATTGGACTCATCTCGAGGAACGCAATAAATAGTGAGTTGTTATTTTATATATATATGCTCTAGGGTGCATGATTTTAGAAATATATGTTTTATTTTGATTAAATATGTATAAATGATTTAATTAGTACTTAAGTTTATTTTTGGTTTATTTTTTATATATTTTAAATTATATGTATGTTTTATTAAACATTTATATTTAAAATGTTTTTAAATATATATTTAGTTTATTTTACGATTGTATTGGATTTATTGACATATATATACTCGAAATATACCTGGTTTATTTTTGGTATATTTCTAGTATATATATGGTTTATGTTGTTATTTATTTCGAATTCATGCATCATTTATTTTTATGAATGTATGTTTTATATTTTAATGAAGGATATCAATAGAACGTGCTACCTAGTGGGCAGCACTAGGACCGAGTACGTACTGGTACGCTTATAGCATTTAGGCTATATCACTAATCTATTTGTGGATATTGATTGGATTTGATTAATTGATGTGTGAGATATGATTTAGGAGTGTGATTGCTGGAGCTCGGTTGACCAAGTGTCTCGGGGCCAATCACACTGACAGTCAGACTGCTGGAGCTCGGTTGACTTAGTGTCTCGGGGCCAGTCTACTGCCCAAATGGAATAAGTGAATATATTTGGAATAAGTGAGCCTGTATGGCTAGAGTGTTGTCTAACACTGTTTTGAGGTTGCGATTTTCTAGGGTTCCATTTGATCCTTCATAAACAGTGATTTTCAATAAAAATATATAAAATGATTTTATTGCATCTGTGTGTATTTGCTTGTATACATACGCATTATATATACTTTTGATTGTGTGCATCATCATTTAGTATGCATGTATCTATATTATAGCAATTCACTCAGTGAGGTTTGACTCCCCTCTGTTGACTATTTTTCAGGAGAGTCATCGTCTTCATACCTCAGTAGCAGACCTGTATGCCGGATTTCTTCCGCCCCGGCTTCATTATGTAATATGCTTACTTGAGTTTTATTTTATAATCTAGACACTGCAGTAGTTGTATTCAGTTGTGGAGTTTATGTATTTATTTGTGTGAGTTACGTATTTTAAATATTTGAACTAGATTTGTATTAAAAGATTATTAATATATGAAATAAGGATATTCAATTTAATATCATTGGCAGATTATTATTTTATTTCATTTATGATTTATTTCCGCTGTAGATTATTTTAATTACGTTATTATTATTATTGTATATTTTTATTTATTTTAAGGCTTGCTACGGGTTCCGGATTCGAAAGAATTCTGGTTCTCTAATGCCGGTCATGGCCCTTGTTTTGGGTCGTGACACTAACACTGCCCTTGTTGTTTTTCTGCACCTGTTCAGGCTGATCACGATCCTTATTAGGTACTAACATGATCCTCACTCCCTCGAACATGAAACTGTAGGTGTTAGTCTTCCTATTATGAGTTACATCCTAATCAAATTGCCATGGTCATCCTAAAAATAAATAACATGCATCCATGGCTAATACATCACACTAAATGTCATTTTTATATTTTGCCCTAATAGAAAAGGAAACCAAGGCACATTTTGACATTATCACCTCACCCTTTTTTTTAGCCATGCCAACTTGTAAGGCTTAAGATGCTTCACAATTGGAATCCCCAATTTTTAGATCACCTTTACTGTGATTATATTCTCACAGCTACCTCCATCAATCATAAATTTACACACTTTGCCCTTGATAGTGTAGGTAGACTGAAAAATGTTATTTCATAACCAATCATTATTAGCAGCTCTAGGTGTTAAGGAGGACCTTCGCATGACCAAAGCAACCTCTACATCACTAGTCATGATCTCCTCGCCAATAAAATCTAAATCAAATACTGGATTGCCAGTTAGGTCAGCGACATCTTCATCTTCATCTTTATATTACTCATTTATCTCAATAAACATCACCCTTTTTGCTTTCTTCCTGCATTCAGCTTGCCTGTGACCCATTTTTCCATATGTGAAACACTTAATACCACTAGTTGAGCCAACTTTATGTGCAATTGTTAGGACTGCCCCTAATTTGGTTGTAGCACTGCCTTAGGTCTTTCTGCCAGTTGTACGGCTCACACTACTACCACCTCTTGTATTTTTTATTCTAGTAGCTTACATAAAACCACCTGGTCATTGCCTTTCAATTTGTAACACCTGTTGGCACATCACAAAAATAGATATAGGATCAAACATATTGACTATCTTTGCAATTTGTTCCCTTAAACCTCTAATATATTGAGCAGCTAATTGGTCCTCTGTCTCATGCACATCATTGTGAGTAATTAGTTGATAAAATTCAATAGTGTAATAATCAACTAACCGATTTCCTTGCCTCAAATTCTGCAAACACTGGTACATTAAACATTGATAATTAAAAAGAAGGAATGTGGAATGCATCTATTTCTTCATCTTCTCCCAAGTCGTAATTTTCAACTTCCCCAATCAGACTCATGTCTATTTAATTTGCTACCACCAAGCCATTGCTCGATCTTAAAACCTTATGGCTACCAATAGTACTCGTTGGCCCTCCAACACCCCCTTAAACTCTAAGATCTCTTATACTGTAGCCAACTAGCTAAAGAATTATTTTGGTTGTAAGGTACCATGAAATTTAGGGATTTTAGTTCACATACCTGCCTCCTATTGTCTCCTATCCTTATTCTCGGCATGCTGTCATTGATGTCCATATGGCACATTATCATAACCATCACCATAATAATCTTTATCATTATTTCCTTCAGTAAAAGGATTAACCTAATCATCAATGTTAGGGACCCATCGATGATTTGACTACCCCCTATTTTGATTCATTAACAACTCGCCCATTTTCTCCATGAGTTATTCTAAGAAGATGTCAATCCGTTGATCCATGTGTTCCATTTTTTATTCAAATCACTGCCTAAAGTGACATAGATCATCATGCTCATAAACCTTTTCTACATGCTGTTGCTGTCTTCTGCAAGACATCTTGTCCAAGGAGCATAACTTTGATATCAAACTAACGTAGCGAAAGAGTGATAGAATAAAAATTAATAATTATTGAATCATGTATGACTACTAATAACTAATCATCTATAACTTGTAATTCACAAACTCAAGATATAAGCATCAAAATTCTTTGAATTTTGGAAAAATTGAAAGGAATTCAAATTGTATTAATCATAACGACGACCAAAGTTCCAAAACACAAGCTTAAATAGAAAAACCCTAAAAAAGAATCCCAACCAAATTAGTAAAGAAAGAATCCTAAAATAACTAAAACATAAAATTACCATTTTGAAGGCCTAAACAATTGAATTTTCCCGAAAAGCAATGGAGCTTACAAGCAAAGCTAGTGACTTATGATAATTGGGTCATTTCCAATCAAATTAAGCTCCTAATTTGCCAAAATCTGAAACTCCAAAGTTGCAAATAATTATAAAACTGCCACTACCATAATTTTTGATATTTTTCCAGAAATCGAATTGGTCACTCTTCAATGCCCACATCAGAGAGATATGTAATTTTTGTTATTATTAAAATTTTATATTTGATATCAATTAGTTTTAAATTTTTAGGAAAGTAAAGGAATGTAACACACTTTTTTCGAATTGGAAAATTTTTACTTATACTGGGTGTATTACACAAAATTAGTGAGATTTATAACAAAGAGACATGTGTGTTATTTTCAATGGCCAAGTGTAAATCACTTGATTGATGTGTCACAAATCCCAACTGAAGGTGTAATACATCCAGTTTAGGCAAGAATCTTCGGATTAAAATAAGTTATTTTTCTAGCTAAGTAATGTTGGCGTTTGATTCAGAACATAATCCTTTTGTTCTCAAGTTATGAAAGCCAATTATTTCCCAAGGAGAGAGGTCTTATGGAGGCAACTTCTAGTTATCACCCAAGTTTCTTATGGCGGAGCATGTTGGAGTCTAGATTTTTATTAAAGGAAGAAATGGGTTGGCGTATTGGTAATGCAAAATCTGTTAATATATGGGCAGATAAGTGGATATCAAGTATTGCTAGTATGAAGCCTTTCGTCCCTCAAATTGATTGAGAGGAGTCCATGATGGCTAATCTTATTAATCCAGATTTAAAATGGTGGAAAGTTGATATGGTAAAATGTCTTCTCTTGCCTTTTGAAGCTGAAGCAATTCTTAAAATACCAATTAGCCATAGACTCCTTAGTGATTCTCAATTCTTCACACTGACTAAAGATGGTCGCTATTCAGTGAAATCGATTTATCATCTTGCCTACTAAGTCCTATATTGGAGTGAAGCTTCATCATCTGCATCTTCTCATCTTGAATCTATATGGAAAATTCTTTGGAAGCTTAACATTGCTCTAAAGGTGAAGCTTTTTTTATGGAGGGTGCTTCATAACTCTTTGCCAAGTGTTGATAACCTAAGATGCAAAGGCATTTAAGTTTCTAATTTGTGTTCTTTTTGTGGTCAGATTGATGAATCTCTCATTCACATCTTTAAAGATTCTTGTTGGTCATGCAGAATGTGGTTTGCTTCCCCTTTTTATCTTTAAACAGTTAGCATCAGTGGTACAACTATAAAAGAATGGTTTGTTAATCTAATTTCTTAGTATGCCAGGCTTGAGATTGCGTTCTTAGTTTGTATAATATGGAGTTTGTGGTATTACCGCAATTAAATTATTCTTAGTTCACCAACTATGTAGATCAATCAAGTCTTATCTTTGGCTCAAAAAATATGTTATGCATATAAGTCTTGGTTCCAACCTTCATCTTAGTCTCTTATAGACAAGAACATGAATGAAATTTGTTACCCCCCAGTTAGTGCCTACATCAAAATCAATTCTGATGCCACTATTTCTGATTATGGTAATCATGTTGGTATTGGTATTATGGCGAGGGACTGTCATGGAAAGGTTGTTTTCTCTGCAGGGAAAATCATTTGTAATTGCCTTGATATCCAATTGGTCGAAGCATTTGCTTAGGTATGGTCTCGAGTTGGTTATAAAATTTTCTCTCCATGACATTATTTGTGAAACAGATTCATCGTTAACTATCCATAATTTGTGAATAAATAGCTCGGGCTTATTCTTTATTTGGTAAAATTTGCCTATCCCATATTGGGAAGAAAATAAAAATTGAGGGGGACTTAAGGTTATAAAAGGACCCCTCCTCCTCCTTAGTTTTAATCATCTCAAATTGTCTTTGCTATATATTTAGGCAATTGTCTTTGCTATATATTTAGGCAATTGTATTCTTTCTCTCTCTTTTGTAATATTTCCTTATTTAGTGAAATGTTATTTTGGTAGTGTCCAAGAACGTAGGAATAATTAGCTGAACCTCATTAAATTTTGGTATTCTCTTTTATGTTTATTTAATAACTATTGTTGGGTATAGTTATTGTTAATTATTGTGCTATTAAAATTACTTATCTTGGTAAAATTCTATCTAAGGAGAGTGGTTTTTAAGTGGGACTATTATGACCCCCCCACTCTTTCTTGGGAATATACCTTAGGGTGATTTTTAGTATAATCGTTTGCACTCTAGTCACATGTACAATAGTTCTCAAGGTGATTTTTGTTATTATAGGTGGAAATTAACCAAAATTCCATAATAATTAGTATCAGAGCTCTTGGTTAATTTTAGTATGCTTTGTGGTTGCAGCTTAGGCTAATCTTCCACATCAAAAAAAATTTCCTTAGGCTAATTGGCATTCTACATCGACAACTATTAAATAAAATTTGTAGCAAAAATGGCATACGGCATAAAAGTATCCACATCGGCATTAATAGCTTCTTCATCTTCAATTTTAACAAGAAATACTATGACAAATGCTAGATTTACAGTGAAGATTTTTTATGGCACTAGTCATTTCGGTATATGGAAAAGTGAGGTTCTAGATGCCCTCTTTTAGCAGGGCCTAGACATTGCTATTGAAGGAGAGAAATCAGATGATGTTGAGGAGAAAGAATGGAAGATGATCAATAGATTGGCATGTGGTACAATTCAATCATGTCTTTCTAGAGAGCAGAAGTATGCATTTTTTAAAGAAACTTTTACAAGTAAATTATGGAAGGCACTAGAAGATAAATTCTTGAAGAAAAAGAGTCAAAACAAACTCTACATGAAAAAGAGATTATTCTGCTTCAATTATGTCCCAGGTACCATAATGAATGATCATATTACTAGCTTTAATCAACTAGTAACTGATTTGATGAATATGGACTTGACTTTTAATGATGAAGATCTAGCTCTAATGTTAGTGGGATCACTTCCTGATGAGTTTAAGTATCTTAAAACTACTCTACTTCATGGGAAAGTTGTTATGTCTCTAAGTGAAGTAACTGCAACCGTGTATAGTTATGAATTGTGAAAGAAAGAAAAGCAAGAAATACAAGTATTGAAGCAGAAGCTCTTGTTGTCAAAGGCCATTTGCAGGCCAGAATAAAGAAAGGAGAGGGAGATCAAAGTCAAAGTCCAAATTGAGCAAAGATTAATATGCATTTTATTGAGCAAAAGGGCAGTAGAAGTAAGATTATCCCAAGCTAAAGGAAAAAGGCAAACTTGGAAAGGAAAATGTTGTCTTAAATTCAAATGTAGCTGAGTGTGATGATGCAAATTCAGATCTTTCATTTGCTGTTACACCATCAACTAGTTGTTCGAGTTCATGGTTGCTAGATTCAGCTTATAGTCACCATATGACTCCTAATCGAGAATGGTTCTTTAACTTTAAAGAACTAAAAGGTGGAGTTATCTGCACAGCGAATAATGCCCTTTTAAACATACATGGGATTGGTTCAGTTCGCTTGAGCAATAAGGATGGATCAATCAGAACCTTAACAGGTGTTCATTATGTGCTATATTTAATGAGGAATCTCATTTTTATTGGAACCTTAGAGTCAAAAGGTTTTGAAGTAAGGGCGAAAGATGGGATAATGAGAATCATCTCTGGTGCACTTATGATAATGAAGGGGATTAGAAAAAGAAATAATGTGTATTACTTTTTGGGTAGTATAATTATTGGGACAACAACAGCGGTAGCTTCTACTGATGATTAAGAGTCAGAAGCAACTAGGTTATAACATATGTGCTTAGGGCATGCTGGAGAAAAATCCTTAAAATTGTTGATAGATCAAGGATTATTGAAGGAGCTCGAGCTTACAAATTGAATTTTTATGAGCATTGCATCAAAGGGAAGAAGATAAGGGTGAAATTTGGAACAACCATTAGTGATATTGAGGGGGCCTTCCAAGAATGCTTCATTAGGAGGAAAACACTATTACATTTCTTTTGTTGATGGTTTTTCCTAAAGAGTATGGATGTATACAATGAAGACGAAGGATGAGGTGCTAGGAATTTTCCTTAAATGGAAAAAGATGGTGGAGACTCAAACAGGCATAAAATCAAACCTCTCTGTATAGACAATGATAGAGAATTAAAAAATGATCCATTTTGGAAAGTCTATGAAGATGAAGGTATTGTTAGACACTTCACCGTTAGATATACACCACAATAAAATGGGGGTGGTAGAGCGAATAAACTGAACATTATTGGAGAAGGTTCAGTGTATGTTGTCCAATGCTGGGTTGGGTAAGGAATTTTAGGCTAAGGCTATAGTCTATGCTTATCACCTTGTCAACTGTTTACCATCGACTGCTATTAGTGGTAAAATGCCATTAAAGAAATGGTTTGGAAAACCTTCTATAGATTGTGATTCCTTACATGTGTTTGGTTCCATTACATATTACCATGTTAAGGAGTCAAAGCTGGATGTAAGAGCAAAAAAGGCAATCTTTATGGGGATCACTTTTAGTGTGAAAGGCTATCATCTTTGTTGTCCAAAAACAAAGAAAGTAATTTTTAGTAGGGATGTTACCTTTAATGAATCTACCATGTTGAGAAAGGTGAATTTAGAAAAAATGGAGCAAATAGATGGTACTCCCCAAACAGGTGGAGTTTGATGGCAATAGAATTGTCCCAATTAATATAGAAACTGATAATGACTCTCCTATGGTAGAAGAAGATTCAAATGAAGAAGAGGTTTAGATTCAAGAACCTCCACAACAACATGAATTAATTGCATTAGGGAAGGGAAAGAGGACCATTAAACAACCTACTCGCTATGCTGATATGGTCTCTTCTGCATCACCAATTACCATTGATGATGTTCCTGCCACTTATAATGAAGTAGTCTAAAGTTTAGAACATAAAAAGTGGAGGATTGCCATGAATGAAGAAATGCAGTCCCTTTAAAAGAATCAGACTGAAAACTAGCTAATCTTCCAAAGGGAAAGAAGGCAATTGGGTGCAAATGGGTATATGCAAAGAAAGATGGATTTCCTAATAAGAATAATTTTTGCTACAAAGCAAGATTGGTGGTTAAAGGCTACGCACAGATGGAGGAAATTTATTATAATGAAGTATTTTCTCCAGTTGTAAAGCATTCCTCTATCAAAATTTTATTGACTTTGGTAGCACAGTTGGATTTGGAACTAGTTTAGATGGATGTAAAAACTGCATTTTTACATGGAGACTTAGATGAGGAAATCTACATGACTCAGCCAGTTGGATTCAAAGTTGCTAGTAGAGAAAAGTTGGTTTGCAAATTGGAAAAATCCCTATATGGATTGAAACAATCTCTGAGGCAGTGGTACAAACAATTTGATAAGTTTATAATAGGGCAAAAGTACACGAGAAGCAAATATGATCATTGTGTATATTTGCATAAGATACAAGATGGATCCTATATATATCTTCTTCTTTATGTTGATGATATGCTAATAGCTTCTGGAGTCAAATAGTGATTGAGAAATTAAAGACTCAATTGAACATGGAGTTTGAGATGACGGATCTTGGTGAAGCAAAGAAAATTCTTGGCATGGAAATATCCAGAGATAGGAAATTAGGGAGGCTTTGTTTGTCTCAAAAAGAATATCTAAGGATAGTACTAAAACGTTTTAGTATGAATGAAAAGTCAAAACCAGTTAGTACTCCACTTGCTCCTCATTTCAAGCTTAATGCATCTATGTCACCGAAGAATGATGCAGAACGGGAACACATGTCAAAAGTACTGTATGTAAGTGTTGTTGGTAGCTTGATGTATGCAATGGTGTGTATGGGGCCCAATATTTCACAGGCAATTGGGGTTGTGAGTAGGTACATACATGATCTTGAAAAGGAGCATTAGCAAGTTGTGAAATGGATTCTCAGCATATTTTGATCACCGTAAATATTAGTTTGGTATTTCAGCAGGATAGATCAAATGGTCAATATGTAGTTGGGTATTATGATTCTGACAATACTGGTGATTTGGATAAGTGTCGATTAATTATTGGTTATGTGTTTACTTTTGCATAAGCACCAGTCAGTTGGAAGTCCACTTTACAGTTAACAGTTGCTTTGTCTACTACAGAAGCAGAGTATATGATAGTTACAGAGGCTGTAAATAAGGCAATTTAGCTTCAAGGGTTACTTGGTGAACTGGGAACGGAGCAGAAGCACATAAAAGTGCATTGTGACAGTCAGAGTGCTATTCATTTAGCAAAGAACTAGGTTTATCATGCAAGGACGAAGCATATCGATGTTCGATATCACTTTGTACGGGAGATTCTGGAAGAAGGTGGAGTCATAATCCAGAAGATTCGAACTACTGAGAATCTTGCTGATATGACGACAAAAGTAGTAACTGCAGTTAAGTTTAAACATTGTTTAGACTTGATCAATATTGTTAAAAATTGAAAGATGAAATTTGCAAACACTATTGAAGGTTGGATTTGAGAGAGAATTATATGAAATTTTGCCAATGTGGAAATTTGTTGTTTGTTTGGTAAAATTTGCCTATCCCACATCGGGAAAAAAATAGAAATGGAGGGGGCATTAAGGTTATAAAAGGACCCCTCCTCCTCCTTAGTTTTAATCATCTCAAATTGACTCTCCTATATATTTAGTCAATTATATTCTTTCTCTCTCTTTTGTAATATTTCCTCATTTAGTGAAATATTATTTTGGTAGTGTCCGAGTACATAAGTATAATTGACTGAATTTCGTTAAATTTTGCTGTTATCTTTTATGTCTATTTAATAGCTATTGTCGAATATAGTTGTTTTTAATTATTGTGCTATTAAAATTACTTATCTTGATAAAATTCTATTATAGAAGAGTAATTTTGAAGTGGGACTATTATAATCTCACCACTCTTTTCTAAAAATATACATTGGGGTGATTTTTAATATAATAATTTACACTCTAATTATCCGTGTAATAGTTCTTAAGGTGATTTGAAAATTAAACGAAATTCCACAACAGGGCTTCTCTTTGCATGACCTTATTGGAGAAGATATTCTTCAAGCAGCAAAGAGTTTTAATTCAGTTTTTTTTTTTTTTTTTTTTGTCAAAAGAAGGGGTAAACATGTCGCCCATTCTTAGCTAAATTTGTGTTACATCAGGGCCAGGATTTTGTAATTTGGAATGCTGTTCCAAACTCTGCTAATTCAGTTGTAATGAGGGGACGTTACCCTTTCATTCAATTAATAAAAGTTCTTGGTTGTTAAAAAAAAAATAATTTTTTTCCAATAATTTGAGGTATATCAATTTTTTTTTGAGAGAACGTATATCAATTTTTTAAATAAAAATATTATTAATTTTTGAGAAAAAATATATTAAAAGATAGTAATATATTTATTTTAAATTCATTTCACTTTCTTTTAAGAGTGAGTGCAATACAAATTTCTAAATTTGGATCTAATTAATTAACCATAATGTAAAATGTTCTGCATAAAATTACCAAAACTTGTTTTTGGAGTGAACTAGCCCTTGGTTACAAGTTCAGGGGGCAAATGGCTACTTTCTTAAACTCCAAAACAATAACCATTATAGTTTATTCATAAGAAATTTTTTGTTTGGTCACCGCTCATCAAGAGATGATCGGTGGTGACCTGATATTATTATTTTTTATTTTTCTAGTTTTTTACTTTTAAAAACAAAAATTCTTTACAACTAATAAATATAATTTCTTTATCTATTTATTTATTTTGTTTTGAAAATTTTTAAATTTTCTTTCATTAAATTATTAATATCTTTTATGAGATTTTGTTGATTATCTTAATATCTTTTATGAGATTTTGTTGATTATCTTGTATATATTTTATTTTTTTATTCATTGTGTAATTTTTATGAATATTTTTACATTTTAATTCATTTAATTTTTTAGCTGTTGTAAAATTTTTGTTAATATTTTTACAATTAGATTCAATTAAAAATTAAAGAGTCAATTTATCACTAATTAATGTTATGGAGTGAATTATACAAATTGTCGAATTGTAAATTAAAATAACTCTATCAACGCGATTGAAACATAGTAACAAACAACCTCACAAGAGAAATTATTTTGATATATTATATTTTGATCAATATGTAATTTTAATCTTTATGAATTTTCTCAAAAAAAAAAAAATTGTTAATGTTGATATTTAGATCTGAATCAATAAGTCAGCGAATTAAATTCACATATCGGGTTGGCTGGGCCAGTTGCCTGAATAAGAAAGTGTAAAAAAATAAATAAATAAATAAAGCAAGAAGCTAAGAAACTTCCTTGTCAATTATGCGCATACACCATGGAGTCTCTTTGAAAGTGTCCTATTAGTAATAGTGTCTAAGAGGTCTCATTTGTCTGCAAATATAAAGTCTCACAAATTAAAAGAAAATGAAAAGTTCCATAAATAGTAAATGTTGCCTTTTTTCATATCTTTCTTTTCCAAATATTTTGGTTTGAACCAAGAAAAATCGTAACTCTAGAAATTTTATTTCCAAACTTTATAAGCCTAATTTTTTGACTTTTGAGACAAGGACTTCCAACAATGTAGAAAGCTCTATTAAAGTCTATTGATTTCTAAAACTTTTTTTTTTAACAAAAATATTCTATTTACTAGACTTTTTAAAAAATAATAATTTGATTCAACAGTATAATTTAAGATCTTATTATATATTAATATATTAAAAATTAATTTTGAAATGCATGAATAAATATATATAATTAAAACCCTCATATATGTTTAGAGTCTGTGAAATGAAAATAAAAAGATAAAAATAATTTTTATTTCATATCACGGTTTGCGACATAAAATATTATGTATAAGACCATATTAATGGAAATGTTATTCAAAGCAGAACGAAAAAAACTGAACCCTTATTCATGGGGCAGTATTGTAAAAAAAAAAAGTTCTTGTCCATAACGGCTTGCTTCATCGTGGGCTGCGACAAGTATTATCACTCCTATATTAAATATATACAACCTTATTAAATTTGAAAAATAAACTAATCTATCTAACCAACACTACCTAATCATCTTTTGGTTAAAAAAAATAATTTCATAAAATCAAGGAAAAAAAAACCTAAGGCCGAGTCAAGAAGAGAATTGAAGCCAACTGCGAAAGTGTGTATGCCCTGAAAAGAAACATAGATTAAGTCATAAATTCATAAATTGCATTAGAATTTTGCAACTTGGGGCTGTTAAATGAATTAATGCGTGTGTAACTAGGTCTCCACCGTTAGGGCTCACCAAACCTTGCATATCATTGATCTTCAAACAAAGACCGGCACTCTTTCTTTGCCTTAAGGTCTACGCGGGTTGCCACCTTCTTCTCTCGTCCATTTCTATGTCGAGACCTCTTCTACTTCTCTAACAAATAATCAACACACTAACTTACCCTTCTATATATACCCTATATCCCATTGTGACTATGGCACATCGATCTCATAGCTCCATAATTACAACCTTCAAACATACAAAAAGAATTAAAAGGGTTTGTGTTTAAAGAGCTAAGAGAAAAAAAAAATCTTAAGAAGAAATGGCAAGGTCTATTTGTGTAGCTTTTGGGTTTGTTATGATGGTCTTGTTGCAATGTGCAGCTGCACAGACGGTGCATGTTGTGGGAGATGGCATAGGTTGGACTATTCCTAGTAATGGTGCTGCTGCCTACACTAATTGGGCTAGTGGCAAAAACTTTGCTGTTGGTGATATCCTAAGTAAGTCTTGATTTGCTTCTTTTTATACATAATTTATCTGAACATCTCAATATTTGTTTAAATCACTGCTATACAATTCACTCGACATCTCAAATTTCTATTTACGTAATAATTATCTAACAATTTGTTTATTTTTCTATGCTTGATTCTCACAAAACATAAAAAACACTATCTGACGTCTTCTTTGATCTTATTAATTATCAGCATTCAACTTCGCAACTAATGCGCATGATGTAGTCCGAGTCCCAAAAGCATCATATGATGCATGCACTGCTTCAAATCCTATCGGAAATGTAATCACAACCGGACCTGTCAACATCACTGTCGACACCGCTGGAGAACACTATTACATTTGTACATTCTCTGGTCATTGTCGGATTGGCCAGAAACTCGCCATTACTGTCTCATCATCTCCAGCAGGCACACCGGGTTCCTCTCCAGCACCTCCCACCACCACTCCAACTACTCCCACTACACCATCACCAACAAATAATGTCCCAGCTGCTCCTTGTCCTACAGACTCACCAACCGCAGCACCAGGACCCAGAACGCAGAATACCTCTCCTCCTCCAAATTCTTCATCCTCTAAGGTGTTGGCCGGTGCATCAGTGTCCATGATGGCGATGATCTTGGGTTTGATGTTTTAATTCATTTTATTCTGATAAAGTACAATACTTTGTAGATGTTACAAAATAAAATTTTTTGTGTTTTTTTTTTTTTTGATATAGAGAGATATATGTAATTTTTCTTATTATTAAAATTTTTTGATGGCATATTCAATAGAATAAAATTTTGATGGCTGATACGTGATCAAATCTTTTCTAATAATTTAATGGTTTATCGTGTATGTTAAGAATCACTATTTATTAGCAAATTCAACATTTGCAAGTACATATGATTGTGCCTACATACGCACGAAGTATGATACTCGATAGTTCGCTAAGAGATATATATGTTTTGAGTATTTTAAGTTTGTTTACAAATCTAACACCATGATATATTGTACCTATAATAGGAATTTTTTTTTAGTTAAATATCCATTAATTCTATGAATGATTGGAATTGGAAAATTTATGTCTATTTCAATTGAATTATAGTTATAGTTAAATGTATGAGACATATATTATATTTTTATTAATAAAGTACACAACATTCAAAATATATATCACTTATATAGGATATAATACTCTAGTAGAGGAAAGAATTGGTCTTTAATATTAGTAATAGTTTTTAAAATTTTTATGGTGAAAAAAAAAAAAAAAAACAATTTTCACTGAGTATATAAGTTAATTACATATAAGTTAATAGATATGGCTATAGTGATTCAGTATTAATAGGATATATATAGTGATTCAGTATTAATATGACTCTGAAAAGATATATGACATGTAATGGAATAGTTAAATGAATTCAGTATTAATAGGATATTCACTTACAATGCAAGATTCAATGTAACATATATAAGTTAATTAAAAACAAAGGATGAAGGAGTGTGAAAAAAAAAAAGATAAAAGAATGCAGTGAAAATGAGTATAAGCTGAAAAAATTTGTGGAATTCACATTTTAATATTTTGCCGCCCACACTTAAAGAAAATAAACCATTATTCTAATAAAAATGATTTCAAAACAACAAACAATGTTATTTTATTTAATAATATTAAATTTATTTTTTTTAACCTTTCAAAGGTGAATTGAAACTAGAGTTAGAGGATATATGTAAAAAGAATTCTAAAAATTAAGCTCTTACAAAAGAAAATAAAACTAATAATTGGTGCTTAAGAATTTTACTTTAGTTTATCGTGAAAGAAATTGCATAAAAATTTAAATTTTATTAAAAAATTTCAATAACTTGAGTTTGATATCTCAAACGCACATTCATTAAAAAAAT
The DNA here is from genome assembly GCA_947683625.1 of Mallotus nudiflorus. Taxonomy (NCBI): domain Eukaryota; kingdom Viridiplantae; phylum Streptophyta; class Magnoliopsida; order Malpighiales; family Euphorbiaceae; genus Mallotus; species Mallotus nudiflorus. The sequence continues at coordinate 834,823 of CANTUR010000126.1, read as the reverse complement.
AATTTTTTTTAAAATACACCATATCAATGTAAAAAAAAATATGTAATTTTAATTGTTCCAAATAGAATAGTGTATTTTCAAAATTATTAAATTGGAATGCTCAAGAGAGAAGAAAAAAAGAAACGGACGCACAAAAAGCAACTATACCATGGTTGCCTAAATTTAGAAACTTACTTACACATGGAAAACGCAAAACTATGCAGTCAACAACCTTTTGCGGTTGTTAACTCATGACGGGGGCTGGGATTGAAATATCTACCACAAAAATAGTTGTGTTGATGGTGGTGCATGTAAATAAATTAAACATTTTTTTAATAATACCTCTAGTGTAGGTAGATGATGTGGTACTTCTTCATTTTTTTTTTTTCATTTGAAAACAAAAAGGTGCAATGTTCTCCAAAACAAATATGTGACTATCTCTTTCAAAAATCACCTGCCCTTTATTTCTCATCGTTTTTTCTACCAACTAGATAATTGTTTGTTTTTTAGATATTTTATACATCATGTGTATTACGTAATTTTCAATTTTTTACTTATAAAAATTTTAATAAGTTAATTTAATACACTTTAGTTAATTATTTTAAACTACAATTACATATAACTAAAATACTAATTAACTTAAAAAATATGTAATATTTAAAAAATTATAACTGTACATATTAATTTATTTCATAAAAATACTTATTTCTATTAAAATAGAAGACAAATCGAGTCCTGAAAAATTTATTAGCTATTTGAAATAGAGAAAAATAATTGATTACATTTTATTCATCATTTTAAATGAAGGAAAATTTGCGCGTACCTGTATGATATAATCCTTACGAAATATTCCAATCATGCGTTTCAATAATTAATAAATTCCCGGCCTTCAATAGATCAACATGATGCCAAACTTATATATACAGTGAGCTATTATATATAAGTGCATCTTTCAAAAATTATCTAAGTTAAATTATTAAATTTAGGGAAAAAATTAATGGTCTGATTAACTATAGCTACTATATGGTTAAAAAAAACAATGATAATTATTCATGCATGAGAATATACATCGCACTCACGATGAAAAATGATAAAATTAAAAAATTAAAATTTACACTTTTGACCTATATTTATAGGAAGGCAGTACATTTGAGGAGCAGCAATGTTATTTATTGCAAATTGTGATCACCCATTATTAATATATGTTGATTTAAATAATAAAAAAAAGTTAGATGATATATAGTGTTATTATGTTATATTTGTATGTTTTAGGTTTAAATTCTAAAGAAAAAAAGTAAAAATGTTAAAAATTATTAAGTAAGGTTTTGGATTGAACTCTTACACAAAAGTAAAAAATAATGATTGGTTGCGCAGCCGGTAAGGTGAACAGTCTTGTGTGGACTTGCCAAACTCTCAAATTGCCCCCTTCTAATTGAATAGTCCATGTATTTGGGGATAAAAAAAATTCAGTTTAAATTTTTTTTATTCATATTATGACGGGCTAACGTAAGATTATTCATCTTATGAGCTGTGTCATATATCGTTTTTTATAAAAAAACAAAAATGACGATGGTTATCATTATTTGTCAAAAAAATTATTTCTATTTTGCACTCGATATAGGAGATAAATTTACACTTAGATAATTTTAGAACTCACAAATACTGTTGTTGTTACGAGTTTTGACAAAAATCATTTTAAAAAAAAAGTGTTGAAAGTAGTTGAAACCTTACTTATGATTACCGCATACTACGACATGAAACGGAAAAAAAAAAAAGAACAGTGATAATTTCATAGCAAAAAGAAGAAAAGCCTAGTCAAGCAAGGCAAAGAATTGAAGCCAATGGTCAAAGTATGTGTATGCCCCAAATGAAACGTAGATTAAGTCATCAACTAATTCATGCATCGTTGCATTTGAATTTTCAACATATGGATCGGCTTGTGTAATCAGGTCTTCACCGTTAGGACTCACCAACCAAGACTATTTCACTAACAATCAACACGGTAGCTTACCTTTCTGACCACCACTCTATATACCTTATACTCATGGCTAGCATGGCATATCGATCTCATAGCTCCATTACAACTCTCAAACATAAAAAAAGAATTAAAGGGTTTTATTGAATAAAAGGGCTAAGAGGAAATTTTAAGAGGAAATGGCAAGGTTAGTTGGTGCAGCTTTTGGGTTCGTTTTGATGGTTTTGTTGCAAAGTGCAGCTGCACAGACGGTGCATGTTGTGGGAGATGGCATAGGTTGGACTATTCCCAGCAATGGTGCTGCTGCCTACACTAATTGGGCTAGTGGCAAGAATTTTGTTGTTGGTGATATCCTAAGTAAGTCTTCGATCATTTACATGTTCTTTACATAATTTGTTTGAACATCTCAAATTTTTATTTACGCAATAAGTATCTGTATCTAACAATTTGTATATGCTTGTATGCTTAATTTACTTACAAAATGATAAAGCCTTACACTAATCGATGTTTTCTTTAATATTTTCAATCATCAGCATTCAACTTCGCCACTAATGGGCACGATGTAGTCCGAGTCCCCAAAGCATCATATGATGCATGCACTGCTTCAAATCCTATCGGAGATATAATTACCACCGGACCTGTCAACGTCACTCTCGACACCTCTGGAGAACACTATTATATTTGTACATTCTCTGGTCATTGTCAGATTGGACAGAAACTCGCCATTACTGTCTCATCATCAGCGGGCACACCGGGTTCCTCTCCAGCGCCTCCCACCACTACTCCAACCACTCCCACTACACCATCACCAACAAACAATGTCCCAGCTGCCCCTTGCCCTACAGACGCACCAACCGCAGCACCAGGACCCAGAACGCAGAATACTACTCCAGGATCAATGAGTCCTACCTCTCCTCCTCCAAATTCTTCATCTTCTAAGGTGTTGGCCGGTGCATCAGTTTCCATGATGGCCATGATCTTGAGTCTGATGTTTTAATTCATTTTGTTCTGATAAAGTACAATACTTGTAGATGTTACAAAGTAAAATTTATTGTGCTTTTTTTTTTTTAAATAAATTTTGATTTAGAGAGATATGCAATTTTTCTTATTCTCACAAAATTTTGATGGCATATTTAATAGAATAAAATTTTGATGGCTGATATGTGATCAGATATTCTCTAATAATTTTATGGTTTATCCTGTATGTTAAAAAATCTACATTTATTAGCAAATCCAACCTTGCAAGTATATATGTATGCCTTTTCATAAAAAAATTGTCTGCATACATACGAAGTATGACATTCAAGAGTTCGTAAGAGATATATATTTTAAATATTTTTTGTTTGTTTACAAATATAACAATGGAATGTATTGTACCTCTATTTCAAATAAATTATATTTAACAATTAAATGTGTAACACATATCTTATATTTTTATTAATAAATTACACAATATTAAAAAATTTTATCACTTATTTATTTATTGGATAGAAATACTCTAGTAGAGGAAAAAATTGTTGTTTAATATTTGTAATAGTCTTTAGAATTTTTATGGCGATAAAAAAAAAACACAATTTTCATTTCTGTTGGAAGCTTGTTAACTCAAGAGGAGGGCTGGAATGAGAGATTGTAGGAGGCAGGTTAAACATACACCCGAGTGTTTAACGATCACGATACTGTGTAGACTTTAAGTTTACTGAAAAATACAAAGTAGACTTAAAGTCCAAATTAGAGAAGGAGTCGCTATCCGGATAAGACTCCAGACACATTGTATAGCAACTGAATTATAAGAAGGTTGCCAGCAGCCGTTTTTAGAGAATGGATTTAAAAATTGGATATGGATTTTTGGAATGTTCACCCAAACTTGCGGTTGGCCTCGTGTGTGTTTTTTATTTTATTACTTTTAATTATTCAATTATGTCTTCATTAACATGCAAATTGTAGTTTACTCTAATTTTACAATTTAGTCTGAATTTGTACATTAATCCTATTCCATGCATATTAAGGGTGATTTTCTACACTCATTACAAATATACAAAACATTCATAAAAATAACGATAAAGAAACAAATATACATACAAAGAAGTAGGGGGAGAAATGAGTTACAACACTTGATCACACAAATAAAGGTAAAATAAACAGAAAATAAATTGGTCACAAAACAAGTGAATCCATAAATAAGTTAGGAGGATTAAAGCTTGACGATAAGAATCATCCTAATATTCCTGCAAATAATAAAAGATTAACCTCTAGAAATGTATATAAAGTCCTACAAAACAAGAAACCTCGATGTTAATTCATAGGTCCAACAACATAAAACTGCATAAATACCTAATTTAGCAAGGTGTCATGATAATTATGCAGAAGATTAGAGTTTGGCGATATGAAAATAGATAAAGGAACGTATATCATCTAAGGTAAACACAAGGAATTAAAATCAAAATTTTATATAGTTATGTTAATGTGGCGGTGCCTTATCAATGAGGTGTTGCCTCTAGACATAGTGGCGATGCCACATCGCATGATTCCTAAAGGGTGACGCCTCTTCGAAGAGGCATTGCCTGATGAACAAAGACAGTAGCAAATCTACACTTTCTTAAATCTTAAGCAAGATCAAATGCAAAAAAATGAAAACTTATAACTATATTTAGGAATTTAAAAGATCATATCATAAACATAGTGTACAATAAGCAATGAATCTAAAATAACAAAACAAGAAAGAGCAAAGAAAGAGTTTTATGCAAGTTAATAATTTAACGCTTAAAAAATGGAGGTTCTTACTACTCAAGAAAAGTTTGAAGCTCCTAACTCAGCCCTCAGAGATGAGTTGTTAGTTCTAAACTTTTAGTTGAATGCAAGAAGCTCCCTCTCTTCTTGAACAAAAATGAACTTCCTAACTAAACTTCTTCTTTTTTCTCTTAAGAATGTCCTCCTCTCTTCTTTAAAGCTTTGTTTTTTTTAAAAAAAAAAAACCAGCTAACCTGTTTTTTCTTTTCCTCACTTCCTCTTTTTTAAGCTTTTTCCCTATGCCTTTTATAAGACCCCCCTTTTTCTCCCATCATCATACCTCTTTCTAGTCACCTTTTAGCCTCTAAAGTCTCACTTTCATACAAGCATGTTCAGGCTAGTAGCCAATAGGCCCACCCACTTGCTCATTACTGCTATCCTTACATTTAATACTTGTACAAGTGGATGGTAAAGATTTGGCACCTCTTCGAAGAAGTGTCGCCTCATTAAAGTGGCCACCATAGAGGTGGTGCCTCTCAGGTGTCACCTCTTTGGTCTTGAACAAAGATGGGGCTTTTAGGCCAAAGTGGGCCTGGGCTGGGGCTTAGGCTTAGTCTTTGGACTTAGGCCATGTATTTACATGGGTTCAGGTTATTGGAGCCTCACAAGGATGGGAGTTTGTGCTTTTCGGTCCATTCCCAAAAAGATTTTGGACCTTTTACATTCAAGATTCGTATTTTCTCATTATTGGGTTTTCGTTACGAATTGATCAAACAGAGTGTTAATAAATATCTACCACAAAAGTTGTGTTGATGGTGGTGCATATAAATACATTAAACCTTTTTTTTAATAATACTTCTAGAGTAGGTAGATGTTGCGGTACTTCTTCATACCTTTTTTTTTTGAAAAAAAATTACAATGTTCTTCAAAACAAATATGTGACTATATCTCTTTTAAATATCACCTGCCATTTACTTCTCATAATTTTTTCTACCAATTAGATAATTTCTTAAAAAAATATTTTATTCATCATATGTATTACGTAATTTTCAATTTTTACTTATAAACATTCAAAAATTAATTAATTTAATAAGTTAATTTAATACAATGTAGTTAATTATTATAAATATCTATTTCGTAGTCCTGCACGATGCGCAAGCTGTGATTTAATTTTTTTCTAATAATAAATTAATTGTAAAAACATATATATACATACATGCACACATTAAGTTTATATAACTAAAAAAATACTATTATAAAATTAAAAAATAAAAATGAAAGAAACATTTAAGCATGTTTGAAACATTTAACCTCTTATTGAATTCAATTAGAGTACATTTGCTCATCTTAGGCAACCAAACAATGTAGTCAAAATATCAGTGAATTGAAATCCCCACACTGATTAATTAAGCGAACCAAGTTCAAATCCCAGCTCATTTAATACAAATTACAATTAAGATGAAAAAGAAACTTTTAGCAAGTGATACCCCACATATATATTCTTGTTTAATTAAGGTCTTTACTTCATTATGCAGGTTACTTGGAAAGGAAGGACAACCGAAGACATTCAGGAAAAGGTTCCTGAGATAGGATACTTCCTAAAAAAGAAGGAACACTCTTCTAATTGGCTTAGAACTCTAATTCAAAGAGGAATCCTACTCCTTTTAGGTTTGAGTATCATTATCACTATAAATAGGACCCTATATCCTCATTCTCATTCATTATATTCTCTTATGCTCTCATTATTCTCCTCCTCTCTCCAGATTCTTTCTATTTCTTCTTACTTAAGCATTAGAGGGTTTATGGGGATCTTATCCACCTCTCACCTTGCCCTTTGTTGATCACTTGCAGGGTTCCAGCTTAAAAGTTCAAGAAAACAAGTTATCAAGTGGAGCCGTCTATGGGAACTCTTAGGTAAAAGCCATTAGTGCATCTGCCAAATTAAGACATTGACATCATGACTTCTAGCCCGCCGCCAATCTTGACTCCTGACACTTACATCAATCTATTCGCTCCCATTCCTCTAATCAATTTGTCAACACCTCTCCCAATAGTAGTACCTCTAACCCCTTTCTAGTATGTCGGACCTTCATTTGGTGGTATACATATACACCTTAGAAACACCCAAAGGTGGCCAGTTCTTGGCATCGACTTCTCATATTATGCTCCTTTGCAACACCATCACAAACCTATACCTTTTGTACCTTTTCCAAGTCTAATAAATACACCTACCATAACTACACCTAACCTAAACACTATAACCTAAACACCCCAATAAACAAGGAAGCAATAATACAAAATATTCAAGCTCAGATAGCCTTTATGTAACAACAATTGAATACCTTAATTCAAAGTGCCAATCCTGGATCAGCTCATACCGAAAATAACACCCCATCTTTGAAATTACCTAGGGGAAGCAAAGGGAAGTGTAAAGTTCTGAAAGGGGAATCTAGCTCGATGATTCTGGCTCTTGATGACTCAAAATTAAACCAGAAGGTTAAAGAAGTTATACATAAATCCCACATAAGGCTAAGGAAAGAAGATGAATGTGTGATGAAGGGAAGAACGCCCTTTATAAAAAGGACAATCCACACAGAGATCCTAACTAAATTCAAAATGCCACAACTGGATCAATAAGATGGAACTGTAGATCCCATCAACCATATATCCTAAATCAAAACAAGAATGTTACTCCATAATGTGAATGATGGAATCATGTGTATGGTTTTCCCAAGCATGCTCATAAAGAGTGCTAAAACATGGTTTCACTAGCTTTCAAAGAACTCCATCACTTCTTTTGAAGACTTAGCAAATAAATTCTAGACTAGGTTCATCACTAACATTCCCCCAGCTAAAAACATTAATGACGTCTGAATGTACCAACCAGAGATCGATGAATCACTATGAAGCTATTTGGACCGGTTCAATAAGGTGGCCATGCAAATTGAGAATCTTGTAGATGGAGTGGCTATCGAAGTCCTAAAGAATGGCGCCAGACTCAAAAAATTCAAAGACAAGATAATGACAAAAGAACCTCACACATTCATGAAAGTGATGGCCATGATAGATAAAATGATGAAAATGAATAAAGACAAAAGGATGTGAAGGGATGAAGAGAGAGCACTGGCTAAAGAAAAAAGATCAAGACCCAAGAGGGAAAACTTTCCACGAAAAAACTCCATAAACTCAGTAGAAAGGTTTGAAAAGGAAGTTGAAAGATACACGCCTTTAAACACCTCCAGATCCAGGATCCTCATATGAGTTAGACAGAACGGTATGGGAATTACCCCAGCCAGAAGAATAAGCCCAAGCCAGAGAGCTACACAAGATAGAGGGCACTATTGCTAATATCACCAGGATTACAGGCACAATACCGAGGCCTACAGAGAACTGAAGAATGCCATAGAAAGAATGGTGCAAAATGGCAGCCTCAATAACTTCACCGACACATCTAGAGGAGCCAAGAATATGGATGTGCAAAGGTGAGACAGACCTGAACCAAAGAAGGCCTGAAATGAACCAGCCAACATCATCAATATGATTATCGGAGTAGAGAACATTGAGAAGAGGCTTAAAAGGAGCCACATAGAGGAAAAACCTACCCTCAAAGAGAGATAAACCATCATGCTTGATTCAGAAGATGGGGACCATGTTCGACACCCCCACAATGATGCCCTAGTGGTAAGCGCATACATTAACAATTATCTGATGAAGAGATTACTGATCGATGATGGAAGTGCCATCAATGCATTATTTTAAAATACTTATAAAGCAATGGAAGGCTCTGTCACTAACCTAAAGGCTATCAAGAATCCTATTATAAGCTTTTGTGAAGGAACTATACAGTTGATGGGAATTGTAGAGCTAATTCTGGAATTCGGAAATTGGGAAATTGAAGAAATGAAAGTCATCAAAGCTCTCAATATGGTGGATCTTCCACTAGCATACAACGATATCATAGGTCGCCTAGTGCTTTATGAAACTGATGTAGTCATAAGTATCTGACACTTGACCATGAAGATTCCTATTGAAGGAGGAAATCTAACGATTCATGGAGATCAGCACACGGCCAGGTAGTGCTACCAGATGGTAATCAAACCTCAGACATAAGCATTCCCCCTAGAAACTTGGGAGATAAAGGAGTAGGGAGCTAGCCCTGAACTAGTGGACAACGTTTAGACATTATAGATTATTGATGGAAAAATAGTAAAGATCAACAATGAGTTTGATAGTGAAACTAAGCGAGGAATAAGTGAAGTCCTCACTAAGCACTCAGGAGGTTTTTCCTCTCAGGCATTCGAGATTACTGGGGTGGATCCTTGGACTGCCTCGCACAGCTTGAACATCATACTAGGGGCGAAGCTGGTGATCCAAAAGAAGAGAACTTTTGCATATGATAGGCAGAAGATAATTGCTGAAGAAATAAGGAAGTTGCTAGAAGCTGGATTCATCAAAGAAGTTACCCACCCGAAATGGGTAGCCAACATGGTGCTAGTAAAGAAATCAAATGACAAATATAGAATATGTGTGGATTATACTGACCTCAACTGGGCATGCCCCAAAGATAGCTACCCATTACCAATAATTGACTAATTAGTAGACTCCACTGCCGACCACGGTCTATATAGTTTCATAGATGCAGCACAAGAATATCACTAGATACTGATGAAGGAAGAAGACTAAGAGAAAACATCTTTCATCACCCACGAAGGTCTTTACTGCTATAAAGTAATGCCCTTTGAATTAAAGAATGCTGGAGCAACCTATCAGAGGATGATGAACCATGTACTTCGGAACCAGATTAGGAGACATGTGGAAGTATATATGGATGACATTATTATTAAAAGCAAGCATGCAGAGCAGAACCCCGCAGATCTCGATCAAATCCTCCAATTGCTAAGGTAGTCCAAGATTAAGTTGAATCCAGAAAAGTGCATCTTCAGAGTCAAGGAAAGAAAGTTCTTGTGATTCATGATATCCCACAAAGGTATTGAAGCTAACCCGAAAAAGATGGAGGCCATTCTCAACATGAAAGCTCCGAAGACTATCCATAAGCTACAAAAACTAAATGGCAGGATCACGGCTTTAGGGCATTTCATCTCTTACTCAGCCAAGCAATGCCTACCACTATTTTGAGCTTTAAAAAATTCCAAAAAATTATTTGGACTAAAGACTGCCAAGTAATCTTTGAAGATATTAAAAAATTCATATCCTCACTACCTCTGCTCAGCAGGCCAGTCCCAAAGGAAACACTATATTTATACCTTTTTATGGGCCAATAATCCACAGCTTCGGTATTGGTGAGGGAGGAAGAGAGCTAGTAAAATATGGTATACTACGTTAGTAAAGTACTTCAAGAATCTGGGATTCGATACCTAACACTAGATAAACTGGCCATGGATGTCATCCATGTATCTTGAAAGCTCAGGCACTACTTCCAAGCTTATCCCATTGTAGAAAGGTCCAGCTTCCTTTTGAGAAAAATTTTACAAAGACCTGAGACATTGGGCAGATTGGTCCAATGGTCAGTATCACTTGAAGAATTTAACATCGACTACGAGTCTCGGTAGTAAGTGAAGGCTCAAGCATTAGTAGACTTTATATAGGAAATGAAGCCAGAACATCTCACCACCTCCAAAGCACCAGAATGAAGGCTTTATGTTGATGGGGCACGCTCCACACAAGGATTCGGTGTCAAGATTATCCTTAAAGGACCACACAAAGTTCATATCAGATATGCAGTTTGAAGAGAGTATAATGCAACCAACAATGCTATGGAATATAAGGCACTCATTATAGGCCTAAAGTTGGCTACAAAAGTCAAAGTCGAGCATCTCACGATACACTCAGACTCTCAATTGGTAGTAAACCATGTCAAAGGGACACTCCAAATGAAAGATCCATGCATTGCCAGATATGTTGAAAAAGTCATGCAGCTCCTGAAGAAGGAATGGAGCTCACCAAAGCACTGACAAAACCCAACACCAAGGATTCATATATCATAAAGGCATGGGAAGTCCCGGAATGGATGAAACCGATTGTTCAATATCTGGAAAATAGGAAACTTCTAGAAGATAAATTGAAAGCTTAGGAACTGAAGATAAAGGTGGCCCACTACTCTTCCATCACGGAGAACTCTACAAAAGATCTCTCTCACACCTATGGTCTAAATGTGTGTCCTTAGAAGAAAGGAATTACGTACTCAGGGAAATCCATGAAGGAATTTATGGAGCACACAAATCATAATACACATTAACCAAGAAATCATTATTGCAAGGATACTAATGGCCCACCATGTCCCAAGATGCTCAGAAGCTAACTCAGGAATGTCATAAGTGCTTGCAGTTTGCCTATCTTAATCATAAGCCTTCCAACCCTCAACATCCGATTGGTAGCCCTTGGCCCTTTGCAATGTAGGGAATGGACATCCTAGGCCCCTTCTCAGCCTCAACATCATAGAAAAAATTCTTAATTGTGGCCATAGACCATTTCACTAAGTGGGTAGAAATGGAAGCTATACCGACCATCATAGAGGCCTGGATTTAACATTTCTTTTAGAGAGAAATCATTTATAGGTTTGGAATACTGCATACCCTAATTATAGACAATGAAAAGCAGTTTGATAATAAGAAATTTAAAAGGTTTTGCTTTGACCTCAGAATAAAGCTCTGTTTCACCTCAGTAGCTCACCTGCAGACAAACGGGCAAACGGAGGTCACCAATAGGATTATCATTCAAGAATTGAAGAAAAGGCTCAACAAAGAGAAGGGAAACTAGGTTAAAGAACTTAACAATGTTATCTAAGCTTATAAGACTATACCTAGATCGTCTACGAAAGAAACACCATTTCTGTGGTATAAACATAGTGAAACCAGTAGAAATCATATCACCAAGTTACAAGGTCAGCAAAGAATTAGATCAGGACATCAATAACATTGACATTTGGATATGCTTCGATCTACTGGAAGAAAGAAGAGAATGGGCGTCCATTATAACAGAGGCACACAGGCAAAAGATAGTTTAGTATCATCTCCAATGTATCCAACCAAGACAGTATAAGATAGGAGATTGGGTGCTTAGAAGGATAGACATTGGCAAAGGCAACTCTGGTACCGTAAAACTTGGACCTAATTGGTAAGGCCCCTATCAGATCACAGTGCAAACATTTAAAGGGGCATATAAAATCAAAGACAAACAAGGGAAGGAATTATAATGATATTGAAACTCAGATTTTCTTTAAAAATATTACCAATAGATGTACTCAAATACTATTAAATAAAGTATCTTTATTCACTAATAAGAAAAATTTATTACAAAGTCCACAAAAAAAAATCTCTAGTCTAATAACTGAGCATCGGATGGCTCAAACTTGGACATACGGGGAGCAACATTGGTAGCACTGATGGATGCAGGAGGCTCAGAAGATGATTCCCCAACTGATTTGGTAGCTTTTTTCACATGAAGATAAAAGGCTTTGCTCTAGGTATCCTCTTTAGAAGTAATCCTAGCCAGGTTAGCCAGAGTTATCTTGTTCAGGTCTGTCAAGTCCAAATTCGAATTCTGGGAAAGTAGGAATCTCTGACACTTGGACTTATAAGCCTTGAGAAACCCTCCGACCATATTCTGGTAGGCCCTCTTATCATCTTCTCAAGATCTCTCGGCCTCGCCTAACTTCCTCTCTAGGTTGGCAATTCAGGAGTCTTGCTCCTTAATTTTCCTAGTTAACTGAGCTTGACTGTGCTCTAGCTCAGCCACCTTCTTCTGGTTCGCCTTTACTTTAGACTTCACCTCTGCATATTTAGTTTGGTAGAGTTCCAGTGTCACCTTCACCTTATCCAACTTCTTCTTAAAGTCAATTACTATGGTCCCCACCTCCGTCTCCTTTAGGCTATATTGGCTCTTCAGGAAGAAGTATTCATCCTTCGCCAACAACAAAGCCTAAGTCATTTGAGAAAGAGAACTAATCCTTGAAATCTGAAAGAAAAAAAAAATCAAATGACATTGAACACTTGCCTCTAGTGAATGTCGTATCATGGAGCTATACAACTCCTCATGGCCCTCCTCTGTCCAATGCTGCATGTCAGCTAGCAGCCTTAAGGACTTTGCATATTGATCTCTAACCTGGGCATTTGAGACACTTGGAGGTTTCATCCTATTTAAGATCTAAGCCCTCATGTTTAAACACCCGAAGAGCTTCGGACCTTGGACAAATATTTCCTCATCAAATTCCTCAACATCCAAATCTCTATTTAGGATTCATCTTTTTTGCCTCCTTTCCTTCTCAGTTTGAGAGGACCCAACTACAGATTTCTCCTTCAGAATGATAACAGCTTCATCTGGGATTGCTGGTACTACAAGCTTGGGTGATGGGGAGGATATATGAGTATCTCCTTGCGCCTCTGGCTCATTAACTACAAGTCGAATATCATCCGTAAAGGAAAAAAAGTCAGCCATCTATAAAATAAAAAAGAAAAATATGGAAGTCAGAACAATACCTCTCGAAGCTCAAAACATACCAGTGGATTATACATAATATGGGTAAACTCTCCAAAGATATCTTCTTAATAGATATTTGGCTGACTGAGCATCGGCCAGGCCATGAAGATAAAGTCTCAAGACCATCTCTATATCGTGGTCGGAAAACTTTAAAGGGTGCTTTACCTTATGGCACTCATCAAACCACATTCGTCAGACATCCACAAAGTTTGGTGGTGCTCGACAATGAAAAACTTGTGCCTTCACTTCTTGTGAAGGTCTAGTAGCTTCACAAAAAGATTATGGTTAGGGATGGCCGATAATAAGAACATCAACTCCCTTTTTTTCTTATTCAGACTATACATGTATCCCAGGACATCTAATTCTGGCTCTCTACCCTCCTCATGCATTAACTCTATGAACTCGGTCAAGATCCAGTAATTGTTGGGATAAAGCTGATCGGTGCTATGTTATACTTATTCAATAATGTTTTCACAAAGGGATCCAGAGGGAACTTTAAAGCCCCCTATAGTTGGTCAAAATACATAACTAACCTATTGAAATCTAGCATTGAAGTATGGGCTTTAAATTTCCTATTTACGGCGTGTAGGGTAAAATCGGCAGGAATACTAAAATGCCTCTGATACCACCCAAAAAAATCTTTATTTATTCTAGAGATGAACATATAAGAGCTAAATTGCTCCCTCGATACCATGGATTTATCTAACAAGCAAAAAAGAAATGTATAAAGGAAGAAAAGGTTCACCTGGTTACAGAACGCAAGGGTTGCTGTAGGAAAAGCTTAATGATAGAACACACAAGGAAAAAGAAGCAAACAGGATAAAAATAAGAAAAAATACAACAAATTGAAGAAGTTGAGGCACTTATAAGATAATAGAAGGCTTTGGAATAAGCCATTACTACCCGCATAAATACTTTGGTCTCTCCCACATCATTAAGGGCAATTTAGGAAACAGAAAATACCTATTTATTGAGCAGTCATCATTTTCGTAGTAGAAACATCTCATCTTCTTACACTTGAACATATACAACTATTACATAATTCAAATTTCAAAAAAGGCATCAAAGCGACATAGCAGTTATTAACCCCGTACACATCACTTCTAGTTGTCCCTTCATAACGAGCATCTAAAGCTCCAATATCAATGACTAGTAACTGAAAACTAGCACCCTCAGGTTGCTTCTATAGTACTAAGGTTTGGCACTCGAGCTACACTTTTAATGCACCAAGACTATACGATAGTTGAGCTACACTTTTAATGCACTAAGAATAAGTCTAGTGACTAAAGCTGGCACCCTGAGGTCACTTCTGCAGTACTGAGGTTCCAAGCATGTAAGCCTTGTGTCCTTGTACCAAGCATCTAAGCCTTGAGAATCTAAGTCCAGTGACAAAAGCTGGCACCCTTAAGTCACTTCTATAGTACTAAGGTTTGGCACTCGAGCAGCGCTTTTACTGCACCAAGCATCAAAACTCTAGTGACGACTGGTTCCATCATATTGTCTCCACACTAGCGGGTTAATCCCTTACACCAACCATTTTTATTGCAGGTTTTGTGCACTCAAGTCTAGCTGACACTTCAATAATGTTCTTATTCGATAATTTCAAGACTCGGTACCAAGCTTTATCTTTTCTTGTGACTGAAGTTGGCCACCTCAGCTCACCCTTTCATAACAAATGCAATGATTCAAGCAGTCTTGACCTCTAAAAAGAATGACATTTCCATCACCACATGGACCTAAATATATCAGACATAAATATCCAAATAGATTCGCAGGGGGGACTCTTGATACCTTACATATATATTCATATTTAATTAAGGTCTTCATTTCACTATGCAGGTTATTTGGAAAAGAAGGATGATTGAAGAAATTTAGGAAAAGGTTCCTAAAATAAGAGACTCCTAAAAAAGAAGGAACACTCTCCTAATTAGCTTAGGACTCTAATTCAAAGAGGAATCCTACTCCTTCCAAGTTTGAGCATCAGTGTCACTATAAATAGGACCCATATTCCTCATTCTCATTCATCCTATTCTTTTATGCTCTCATTGTTCTCCCTCTCTCTCTAGATTCTCTCTATATCTTCTAACTTAGGCATCAGAGGGTTTGTAGGGATCTTCCCCACCTCTTACCTTACCTTTTGTTGATCACTTTTAGGGTTCCAGCTCAAGAGTTTTAAAAATCAAGTTATCAGCAAGTAATACATAAAATCACTAAATTATATAATATTAGTTATAAGGCATGCTTTTTAACATTTATTGGTCCTTTTAGAATTTTATAAAGAACTTTGGAGTTAAAATTTTCAAACAATTTCTTCATGTTTTGATTGCTTTTTCTAGTAAAACTATCCACCTGACCTTCATGTATCTTATACAAAGCTGGCAGTGTTGCCATGCCCACATACACTATAGTCCATCAAGTAAATAATAAATGTGAAAACACAAAAAACATCATAAATTTATCTGAAAAAAAGGAAGAGCTTGCCCCTTATGAGGTACACTCAACTTGGTTTGGATTAGTCAAGGTCTTTGTTCTAGAATTACAAAAAAAAAAGCTTCATCAAGTCAGGTTCTTACCAATGTACAGAAGAGTAAAAGTATCACTAACTGTGTAATGTGGAGTTTGTAGTTCTATCGCAATCAAATTGTTCTTAGTTCACCAACTGTGTAGATCAATGAAGTCTTATCTTTGGCTTAAAAAATATGTTATGCATACAAGTCTCAGTTCCAGCCTTCATCTCAATCTCTTATAGACAAGAACATGAATGAAACTTGTTGCTCCCCAGTCAGTCCCTCCATCAAAATCAATTCTGATGCTGTTGTTTCTTATTAGGTAATTAGGTTAGTATTGGTATTGTGGCGAGGGACTATCATGGAAAGGTTGTTTTCTCTATAGGGAAAATCATTTGTAATTGCCTTGATATCCAATTGGCCGAAGCATCTGCTTAGGTATGGTCTTGAGTTGGCTATAAACCTTTCTCTCCAGGACATTATTTGTGAAACAGACTCATAGTTAACTATCCATAATTTCATAACAAATAGCTCGGGATTGTTGTTTATTTGGCAAAATTTGCCTATCCTACATCAGGAAGAAAATAGAAATGGAAGGGGACTTAAGGTTATAAAAGGAGCCCTCTTCCTCCTTAGTTTTAATTGTAATAACCCTTGTTTTTAATTTATTTTATTAAATAATGAGATATGCAGTGTTAATAAAGTTTAAAAGTTATATTTAGTTATTTTACTATTTTGTGATTTAGTATTACTATTTTATGTTTAATTAAATTTTCTACGTAAATATTTTTATTTTGAACTTATTAATTTGGACATTTAAATTTTATTGTGTAAATTTATATGTTTGGATAGTATTGTTTAGCAATATTTAATTTAGTGCATTGTTATTTTAATATTATTAATTCTATTATTGTTTTATAAAATTTCATTATTTATTTTATTAGAATTATCATTATTATTTAATGTTATTTGATTTATATTATTATTAATTTATGTTATGTATATTACATGTGTATATGTTATATATATGTGTGTGTGTGTGTATATATATATATATATATATATATAACTTTATAATATAATATTATATAATATAACAAAACTTTATATTATAATATAATATAACTTTAAATTTGACAATTCTTCACCACACAAGTATCTTATATACATACATACATACATATATATATATATATATATATATATATATATATATATATATATATATATATACTTATAAAAAACGCATTCTTCCCCGCTGCAACCTCTCCTCCGCGTGCTTTCAACCATCCTCCGCCCATCGCCACTTGTTTCTCTTACCAACAGAGCATCGTCTGGTCTTTTAGTCACCGCCACCTCCTACAAACACCACCGCCTCCTCCTTCTTCTCTGACAACATCGACAGCAAGCAGTAGCAGCGTCCAACAAGTCGTTCTTCACCGTTGCTCCGCCCTCCGACCGCCACAACTCATCTTCCCGGTGTCGTTCGACTCCTGGAGTTGGGTAGAAGTTGATCCAAGGCTCAGATCAAGCTCAAATTCGGTTTTTTGTAAGATTTTTGTTTGGTTTTTGGATTTTGGTTATTTGAGTTTTATTTTTTTACTTTTAGTTCGAAATTGTTGATTTATTGATTTTTATTTTTGAAAAATTTTTCTTGGTAGCTCAAGCTTGCTAAAAATAACTTTTGTTAATTTTTTTGAATTAGTTTAATTTATGGGTAATTTTGATTATTTTATTATTATTTAATTAATTTTTGTTAATTAATTATTTCAATTATGGATTTAATTAATTTAGTGTTATTATAGTATGTTAGTAATTATAATGTTGAGAAATTAATTTTTGGAATATTTATATAAATTTTTAGAAATATATATAGTTTATGTAATTTTGGAATTTTGAGTTAAATGCGTATTTTTGGTAGGAATTAGAGTTCAATTATGTAGTTGATATCATAATGCTATTTGTTGGTAAAATAATTTTTGTGAATTTACATAATTTTTTTATGGAATTTTATATAATTTATGTGTATTTTGGAATTATTAGATTAATATGTATTTTTATAGCAATTATTGGTTAATTAGGTGTATTTATTGATTTTAGTGAATAATATGTTGAGGAAATAAATTTTGAGTAATTACATAATTTTTATTGAATTTTTGAATATTATTAGTATTTTATGTGTATTTTTGTATACTCGGGGCATTTTGGTAATTTGATAATAATTTTTGGTTAAATATTAAATTTAATTGGTTTTAATAATTATTTGAAGTATAAAAATGATTTTTATAAATTATTTCTATTTTTAACTAATTAATACTATTTTTCAAAAATTATTTTCAAATTATATATAATATATTATTTTTGTAAATAAATGGGTTTTTAGTAACTTTTAGTATGTTTATGGATTAACTAAGTAATTTGGATTTATAAAATGGATTTTTATTAATATTGGTGTATTTTTCAAGAAATATCGATTTTTACTTATATTATATTATTATTAGGGTTTTTAAGTAATTACGGGTAAAATAATTATTTTTGATGTTTTTAATGTTTAAATTGCCATATTTTGATACTTAAAGGGCATTTTTGGTATTTGTTGAATTTATGTATATTTTATTGTATCTTGTGGTGAATTGTGGACTTCGGTCGAGAGAAATTGTAGTTTGGAATCCCGACCGAGGAATTGGGAGAATTTTGTATTATAAGTGTATTTTCTGTGCAGGATCGGCTCTACTTTTGTAGGGAGATGTTCGATTTACAAAGGAGACTCTGCCGACATTTCGATAGATTTCTCGTAAAACATGACAATCGGTCCGAGTCTAGTTTTGAATTTTTAATTGAGTCTTTCCATAGTAATTCTAGAAGCGTAGAGTTAGAATTTATTCTGATGGTTGTTATTTTATTTTCCTAACTACGCTAAGACCGAGGCCTAACAGACCAGGCCCGCCGAGTTTGTCTCGAGGAGCGCACACTAGTGAGTTATTATACTGTATATATATGCATTGCATATAGGATGCTTCACTTAGGGTTTTTCATTTTCATTATATGTTTTTAAAAGTGATTTAAATTATAATATTTTTAATATATCTAGGGTTTATATTTTTATATATATGCATGTTATATTATTAAAATGCACTTAAATTGTTTTTAATTATATTAATGGTTTATCTTTAGTATATTGTATGTTTTATTTGACATATATATACCTGAAATATATTGGGTATATTTTAAGTATATTTTTGGTATATATATGGTTTATTTTACTATTATGAATGTCGTTCTACATTAATTATTTTTTGAATGAATTATTTATTTTAAATGAAGGATATCAATAGAACGTACTTCCTAGTGGGCAGCACTAGAACCGTGTACGTACCGGTGCGATAGATTTAGGTTTGAGTGAGGAATTAATTGTGGAGATTACAATGTGATTAATAATTATTTGATTGATATGATTGAGATATGATGTGATTGAGAGTGTGATTACGCGAGCTTGATTGACCAAGTGTCTCGGGGCCAATCACACTAACAGTTAGACTACTGGAGCTCGGTTGACTTAATATCTCGAGGCTAGTCTACTATCCAGAATGTAATAAGTGATCTATTTGGATTTAAGTGAGCCTATATGGCTAGAGTGATGATATGGTTGATTGAGGTTGCGATTAATAGGGTTCTATTTGATCCTTCATGTATTAAAATAAATGTTTTCTACGTCTATTATATTTATAAAAGCAGAGTTTGGCATTTGTGTAAAATGTGTGTATGTACATATATATATATATATGAGAATGCCTGATTATTATGGTTTAGATTGCATGTATATATAGTATAATAATTCACTCAGTGAGGTCTGACCCCCCCTCAATTACTTTTTTTCAGGAGATCCTATATCGTCAGACCTTAGTAGTAGAGTTCTTCGCCGGCGTTCTTCCGTCTTGGCTATTTTATGTAAATGTATATTTTGAACTCTAAATTGTATTCTAGAAAATGCAGTAGTAGTAATGTTAATGTATCAAAAGAGTATTATTTTGTTTTGATATTAAATACTCAGAGAGTTGTATTTAAACATTATATGAATATATTTATTTATGAAAGGATTTGGAGTATTTATTTATTCTATTAATTCGAAAAATTTTAATTATGTCGTACTTTTTATTTATTTACTATATAATTTTATTTTCTAAGGCTTGCTATGGGTTCTGGATTTCTAAAGAATTCTCGTTCCCTAGCGCCGGTCATGACTCATACTTTAGGTCGTGACATTAATTATCTCAAATTACCTCTCCTTATTTAGTAAAATATTATTTTGGTAGTGTCTGAGGATGTAGGCATAATTGGTCAAACCTCATTAAATTTTAGTGTTCTCTTTTATGTTTATTTAATAGCTATTGTTGGGTATAGTTGTTGTTAATTATTATGCTATTAAAATTACTTGTCTTGGTATAATTCTTTCTAAGGAGAGTAGTTTTTAAGTGAGATCATTGTGACCCCCCCACTCTTTCTTGGGAATATACCTTAGGGTGATTTTTAGTACAATCATTTACACTCTAGGCACCTGTGCAATAGTTCTCAAGGTGATTTTTATTATTATAGGTGGAAATTAACAAGAATTCCACACTAATTGGTATCAGAGAGCTCTTGATTAATTTTAGTATGCTTTGTGGTTGCAGCTTAGGCTAATCTTCCACATCAAAAAAAATTTCCTTGGGCTAATTGGCATTCCACATCGATAACTATTAAATAAAATTTGTAATAGAAATGGCAGACGACACAAAAGTATCCATATCGGTGTCAATAGCTTCTTCATCTTCAATATTGGCAAGAAATACTATGACAAATGCTAGATTTAGAGTGGAGATTTTTTATGGCACTGGCCATTTTGGCATATGGCAAAGTGAAGTTCTAAATGCCCTCTTTCAGTAGGGTCTAGACATTGCTATTAAAGGAGAGAAACCAAATGATGTTAAGGACAAAGAATGGAAGGTGATAAATAGAATGACATGTGGTACAATTCGATCATGTCTTTCTAGATAGCAGAAGTATGCATTTTTTTAATAAAACTTCTGTAAATAAATTATGGAAGGAACTAGAAGAGAAATTCTTGAAAAAAAGCAGTCAGAACAAACTCTACATAAAAAAGAAATTGTTCCACTTTAATTATGTCCCAAGTACCATGATGAATGGTCACATTACTAGTTTTAATCAGATGGTAACTTTTAATCAGATGGTAACTAATTTGATGAATATGGACATGAATTTTAATGATGAAGATTTACCTCTGATGTGTTGGGGTTTCATGATACAAACGCAGCAGAAAATTAAAATTTTATCACGTTCTCAAACCTGGATCCATGTAATTCAACTACTTGATTAAATCTAAAGTTTCAAGAATCTCACCAAAATGTAGAAGAGGTAAGATTTTCTGGAAGGATGAGAAAAGGTTCACACTGGTAACACCTTACCTCGAGCTTTTTGCTTTGGTTATTCGGATCAAGACGTCTCTAAAAGGATGCGTCCTTTATAGGTATCCACATGAACAGCCCTTAACAAAATGAATTGGAGTGTGTGCTAGAAACTTTCTTGATTGTCTCACAAATCAAGAACAAAAGAAAAACTCTATGTTTGTTTTCTAGGAAAAGAGAAAACCATTTTAGAGGCAGGGAAAAACAAAACTATTAAACCCTAGAGAATATAATATATTTATAGACTCCAAATTAGGGTTTCACCTACCAAAAACCTTTTTGGTAATTTCCATTTATTACATTCTGATTTTGTTTTAAAAAAAATTAGAAATAATATCTTATTTATTTAAAATAACATTTATCTTAAATAAATAAACAAATAAATAAAACACTTTAATTATTTATTTCCATAGAGTTTATTTTGGGCTTATTAAACCCATAATCGTTTTGGGCTTGTTCTAAGTGTGTGACCCTGTAGGTTCACATAACATTAGTAGTGGGCCTAAATCTCTATTAAGGCCTACAAGTCATAAGTGGCCTCTAGCAAGACATTATGACTACCCAAGTCATGTGAAGTCAATAATCCGACATAACCTAATTACAGTGAATTTTATCGTCCCTTTATCACATGATATCTTAATTGAACATAAGGCATAGAATGTCATCCTTATATAGTTTAATATTCTGACTTAATTCCAAGTAGACTGAAAATGATAACTCTTTATCAATTCATTTAAGCATGGCCATGCATTTTCCTTCAGTCTATCTCATCAAAGGGCCCATAGATATCTTTCTCATATTAATGAGGGATAAATTCCTTCTAAATCACTCACATTCCTCACATAACTAATTTCATATCCAACAACATCCTATTTAATCATTCAGTTAAAGACAATGTTAGAATGTGTCAAAACAGAAAATAGCTATATAGAAATCCATGATGATTTCAAGGTCAAAGGACTGAAATAAAATTACTGTGATGAGAAATACTTATAACAATATTCTATGCAGTGTTCTCATAGTGGGTCAATCCAATACATGATCTCTCATCATGTACCTATGAGTTGACTTAATATCTCATATTCATGATTAGTAAAACATAACCATCAGTCAACATCATACTAGCCTTAATACTTTAATATTTATATAATTAATAAATGGCTAAGGATAATTAGAATAGAACTCTTATTTTAATCTAAGGGTTTTACTATCAAGTCACATACTCGATGGCCTTAGTAAGAATTAACCATTCATATAATTATTATAAAATCAAATGATAATGAAATACCTCTTTATTAATAAAATAAGAAAGTCAATACATAATCAAATGATTGATCTAGTGCATATCACTAACATGATGTTGGTTGGATCACTTCCTGATGAGTTTGAGTATCCTGAAACTACTCTACTTCATGGGAAAGTTGTTATGTCTCTAAGTAAAGTAACTGCAGCCTTATATAGTTATGAATTATGAAAGAAAGAAAGAAAAGAAAGAAAATACAAGTGTTGAAGCAGAAGTTGTTAAAGGCCATTTGCAAAGCCAGAATAAAGGAAAGAGAGGGAGATCAAAGTCAAAGTCCAAACTGAGCAAAGATCAATGTGCCTTTTATCGAGAAAAAGGGCACTGGAAGCAAGATTGTCCCAAGCTAAAGGATAAAGGCAAACTTGGAAAGGGAAATGTTGTCTCAAATTCAAATGTAGCTGAGTGTGATGATGTAGATTCAGATATTTCAATTGTTGCTACACCATAAACCAACTGTTCGAGTTCATGGTTGCTAGATTCAACTTGTAGTCACCATATGATTCCCAATCAAGAATGGTTCATTGACTTTAAAGAACTAAAAGGTGGAGTTATCTGCATAGTGAATAATGCCCCTCTTAACACATATAGGATTGGTTTAGTTCACTTGAACAATAAGGATGGATAAATCAGAGCCTTAATAGGTGTTCATTATGTGCCAAATTTGGTGAGGAATCTTATTTTTGTTGGAACCTTAGAGTCAAAAGGTTTCAAAGTAAGGGTGAAAGATGAGATAATGAGAATCATCTTTGGTGTACTTGTGATAATAAAGGGGATTCAAAAAAGAAATAATGTGTATTACTTTCTGGGTAGTACAATTGTTGGGAAAATAGCAGCAGTAGCTTATACTAATGATTAAGAGTCAGAAGCAACCAGATTATGGCATATGCACTTAGGGCATGGTGGAGAAAAATCCTTAAAATTGATGATAGATCAAAGATTATTAAAAGGAGCTCGGGCTTGCAAATTGAATTTTTATGAGCATTACATCAAAAGGAAGAAGACAAGGGTGAAATTTGGAACAGCCATTAATGATACTGAGGGTATTCTAGATTATGTTCATCCAAATGTGTGGGGGCCTTCCAAGAATGCTTTATTGGGAGAAAAACACTATTACATTTCCTTTGTTGATGATTTTCCCAAAGAGTATGGGTGTATACAATGAACATGAAGGATGAGGTGCTAGGAATTTTCCTTAAATGGAAAAAGATGGTGGAGACTCAAACAGGCAGAAAAGTCAAACATCTCCGCATAGACAATGGTGGAGAGTTAAAAAATGATCCATTTTTAAAAGTTGTGAAGATGAAGGTATTATCAAACACTTCACCATCAAATATACACCACAATAAAATGGGGTGGCAGAGCGAATAAATTGAACATTATTAGAGAAGGTTTGATGTATGTTGTCCAATGCTAGGTTGGGCAAAGAATTTTAGGCTAAAGCTGTAGTCTATGCTTGTCACCTTATCAACCGCTTACCATTGAATGCTATTAGTGGTAAAAAAAAACCATTAGATAAATGGTTTGGAAAACCTGCTATAGATTATGATTCCTTACATGTGTTTGATTCCACTACATATTACCATATTAAAGAGTCAAAGCTAGATCTAAGAGCAAAGAAGGCAATCTTTATGGGAATCACTTTTAGTGTGAAAGGCTATCATCATTGGTGTCCAGAAACAAATAAAGTAATTTTCAATAAGGATGTGTAAGCACCCAATTTTGGGATGCAATTGTGCACAATTGCATTTTCTCAATGTAGACGCTTACCCACTAATTGTCTATAACTTGCATCGTGAATAATCTCTAAAATGAGGCAAGTATATATAGATACTCTGCCTGTGTCTGGGGAACCTATTTTGTAAATTTTTTTACTAATATCAATGTCAAGTGTACAGATCCATATAAGGAATAGATCAAACGGACTCACATAAGAAGCATTTGGTGGATAAAAGCTAGGAAGTTGAGCATCATCGAACTGCATCTGCTGCTCAATTGGAGCCTGAACAGTAGGAGCCTAGTAGAACATGGACCTATCTGGAAGCGAGATATCACCAAGGGTAATGCTCACAAAAGCACCATCGCGACTAGACCCAACGTGATGAGCATGATAAACACATGCATCATACATACATGCATACATATAGTCCATGCATCATACTAACACCTTGTTTTGCAACCATCATAGATTCATCTGGGTCTTCTTGTGTTTAGGGATGAAGAGGTGGAAGATTAACCAGAGTTGATTTAATTCCAGAGTCTATAGCTCAAAGCATTCTTCACATATTGGAGAGACTAGAGGGAAGTCCAATCAATCCACTATTCCTAGAAGCTAAATCAGCTCAAACTGAACATACTGAAATGGAACAATAACCAGAGTTGTGGACCTTGGAGGAAATTAAGGGAGCTTTGATGGATGACATGAGAGCTATGATGCAAGATGAACTGAGACAGACTTTGGTCGGACTAGTGCAACCTGTTGTTGGACAACCACCTACTGCTGCTATTGAACAACCACCTGCTGCTACTGTTGAATAGCCACTTACTGTAGGAGCTCCACCTATTGCTGTAGCTCCTCCACCTACTGCTAATAATGCTGAGGGGCAACCTGCTACTAGAAATATGTCTGCTACTAATGTGAGAATGGAAGACATTGAAAACTATATGGTAGAAAAGGTGAAGAGAGAATCACTTGAATTGGTTCAAGACCTTGAGTCCAAGTTGATACAAGCACTAACTCAGAAAATGTCCAAGATGGAAGAGTTGATTAGAGGACAAGGAATAGGATATTCTTTTGACTTTAATGCAATATCCCGAGATTTTAAATAATTTTAAATTTCTTATGTAAAATTTTTTTGAGAATTTTATTTTTGGGAAAATTAAAACCTAAATAAATATTTATTAATTATGTTAGTCCGTTTTATGTGATTGCATAAGTCCATACATGATTTTAATTATCGTATTAATATATATACGTATACATGCATATATATACATATTTAGTATTTTAGGGTTTATTTTTAATTAAGTATATATTATATAGTTTTATTTAATTAACATGTATTATATATGCATATGTATATAGATATTGTTATTTTTTAGTCATGTGGTGTAGAATTATTTTGGAATATAATATTAATATATTATAATATAAGTTAATAAAGTTATATATATATATATATATATATATATATATATATATATATATATATATATATATATATATATATATATATATATATATATATATATTAGGTTCACTTTATTTACAACCCGTGCCACCCTCTTCTTCCCCTAGCTCCTGACGCACCCTACCCCTATTCCTTGCTACTACAACCTCTTCCCTTACCGTTGGTGTGCCGTTCGGCGTGCCACCACCCTCTCTAGCTCATTTTTCCGCCAGTAGCTTCCATTTCTGGCGAGTTTTGGTCGTTCTCCACCCGAGAAGCCGAAACTCAAGCTAACGCCGTTCAACCCTTTTTCGACCACCAAATTGGATGCTACCGATCTCTGTCTCTTCCTTGATCTCCGATGAGTGCATTTCCAAACTTGGTTTCACTTGATTTGGTCTAGATTTTCCTTAGTTGGGTGTACAGTCAGGTGGATTTTAAACTACTCCGTACTCGAGTTTCCAAATTGGTTTGAGTAGTCAGCAGAGAGGTCCAGCTCAGTAAAGTCACAGACAGCAACAGCGGGTACATCATAGCAGTAGACATGGCTGTGGAGGTCAGCGTAGACCATTCAGACTTGGGTCAGGTGCTTCGAGCAGCAGCAGTGGACGTAGTTTTGGGTCAGCTGCCAGTGTATGTCAGACCTACGGCAGAGTCCATCAAGGACCATGTTATATGATACCACTGACATGTTTCAGATGCGAGTAGATGGGACATTTTACTAGATTATGTCCTTTTTTCGGGTATAAGCAGCTACAGATTTTGCGATTTCCTCAGCAGTCGATTGCTAGTGTTACACTCGTTCCTTTTCAGTTGCCTCCAGCCCAATATCAGAGTTCTACCCAGATTGTTCCCCAGTAGGGTCATGGTAGAGGTACCAGAGGAGGTGCTAGAGGTGTTGGCTAGGCTTCTACTAGCTAGCGGGGAGGTCGAGGACAAGCCAAAGTCTTCCATCTTACTCAGCAGGATGCTCAGGCATCCAATGCAGTCGTGGCAGGTATTATTTCTATCTGTTACCTGGATGCATGGGTTCTGTTTGATCCGACTGCCACACATTCATTCATTTCTCCTGTTTTTACTTATTTCTCCTATTTTTACTTCCAATTCTTATTGGCAAGCTTCGAGGATGGATTTTCCTTTGTCTGTCGCCACTCCTCTAAGTGATTCTTTGGACATCGATATTGTTTTTTCTAGTTATCCAGTTCTTGTTAAGGGTAGAGAATTATCCGCTGATTTGATTCTATTGAATGTGATGGAGTTTGATGTCATTATGGGTATGGATTGGTTATCTCAGCACTATGCCATTATGGATTGTCGGAGTAAAGAGGTGACTTTCATAATTTCTAGTGAAGAAGAATTTAAGTTTATGGGTGATAAGAGTTCAGCACCTCAGAATCTCATTTTTGCTATTACGGCTAGGAAGTTACTGAGGAAGGGTTGTCAAGGATATTTGGCATTGGTCATGGATACTTCAGTGGAGAAGTTGTCAATCACAGATGTTCTTGTTGCCTGTGAGTTTCCTGATGTTTTTCTTGAGGAGTTGCCAGGTTTACCACCTCACAGAGAGATTGAGTTCTATATAGATGTAGTTCCAGGCACTGATCCTATATCTATGCCACCCTACAGAATGGCTCCTGTAGAGTTAAAAGAGTTAAAGGAGCAATTGTAAGAGTTGTTGGATAAGGGTTTCATTAGACCTAGTGTTTCTCCTTGGGGTGCACCGGTCTTATTTATGAAGAAGAAGGATGGTATCCTGAGACTGTGCATTGACTACAGAAAGTTTAACAAGGTGATAATGAAGAACAAGTATCCTCTTTCGAAGATAGATGACTTGTTTGATCAGTTACAGGGTGCACAGTTCTTTTCTAAGATTGATCTGAGGTCGAGTTATCATCAGTTGCGGATTAGTGAAGCCGATGTTCCTAAAACGGCATTTGACACTCGATATGGCCATTATGAGTTTCTGGTGATGTCTTTTGGCTTGACTAATGCACCAGTAGCTTTTATGGACCTGATGAATAGGGTATTCAGACCATATGTGGATCGATTTATGGTAGTCTTCATCAATGATATACTAGTGTATTCGAGGAGTATGGAGGAGCACGTATATAACTTGAGGACTGTAGTGTGATTTTTGGATGAAGAGTGTTGCTTTTCTTGGACACATGGTGTCTAAAGAAGGTATCTAGGTGGATCCATAGAAGATTGAAGCAGTGTCTGAGTGGCCTAGACCGACTTCAGTTACAAAGATTCAGAGTTTTTTGGGTTTAGCTAGGTACTATAGGAGGTTTGTGCAGGATTTTTCCAGAATTGTAGCTCCTATGACTCGCTTGACTCATAAGAATGTAAGATTTGAGTGGTCAGAAGCTTATGAGAATAATTTTCAGTTGTTGACGGAGAAGTTGACCACAGCCCCAGTGTTAACTTTGCCTAATGGTGTGGACAAGTTCACAGTTTATTGTGATGCCTCTAGAGTTGGCCTTGGTTATGTGTTGATGCAAAATGGTAGGGTGATAGTCTATGCTTTAAGGCAGTTGAAGAAGCATGAGCAAAACTATCCTACACATGACCTTGAGATGGCTACAATGATCTTTGCTCTCAAGATCTGGAGACATTATCTGTACAGGGTGACTTACGAGATTTTTACTGATCATAAGAGCCTTAAGTACATTTTCCAGCAGAGAGATCTGAATCTAAGGCAGAGGAGATGGTTGGAACTATTGAAAGATTATGACTATGAGATTTTATATCATCCAGGTAAGGCTAATATGGTAGCAAATGCCTTGAGTAGGAAGTCCTCAGGCAGTCTTGCTCATATTAATGTGGAGAGGAGACCATTGATCCAGGAGTTACATCTGTTGGTGGATCAAGGTCTGATGATGAAGCTTAGTAGATCGGGTGGACTGCTAGCTTAATTTATGGTGTGATATATACTGAGAGATAGGATTGAGGCAACTCAGAGCTGAGATCCTATTCTAGAAGAGCTTGCAGAGAATGTCCATGGAGGGAAGTTGACTGATTTCACACTCGATGATGATGGTGTTTTATGGATCAGTGGTAGATTGTGTGTTCCTGATGTGGATAATTTGAGAGAAGAGATCGTAGAGGAAGCACATTCTATAACTTATAGCATACATACAGGTGTCACTAAGATGTACCACAGTATCAGAGAATTGTACTGGTGGGACGGACTGAAAAAGGATGTCGTTGATTATGTTACTAAGTGCTTAACGTGTCAGCAAGTAAAACCTAAACATCAGAAGCCTTCGAGGATGCTTCAGCCTCTCCCTATTCCTGAATGGAAGTGGGAAAGGATAGCTATGGATTTTGTGGTTGATTTACCTCGCTCTAAGGATGGATACGATTCCATTTGGGTGATTGTGGATAGGTTGACTAAGTCTACACATTTCTTGCCTGTGAAAGCCACTTACTCTGTAGCTAGATTGGCGAAGTTGTATGTGAAGCATATTATGTGCCTTCATGGACTACCAGTGTCCATTGTGTTAGACAGAGGTTCAGTGTTTACCTCACATTTTTGGCAAAAGTTGCAGGAAGCGATGGGCACTAGGTTAGACTTCAATACTGCTTTTCATCCTCAGACAGATGGTCAGCCTGAGAGGATGATCCAAATACTGGAAGATATGTTGAGGATGTGTGTTTTGGATTTGGGAGGTAGCTGGATGATCATTTGCCACTCATAGAGTTTGCATATAACAATAACTACCATATCAGTATTGGAATGACACCATATAAGGCTTTGTATGGAATGAAGTGTAGATCCCCTCTGAGTTGGGATGAGATTAGTGAGAGAGCTTTGACTAGACCTGAGATGGTTCAGGATGCTACAGAGAAGGTCACTGTGATTAAGCACACATTAGAGACTGCAGTTAGCAGGCAGAAGAATTATGCGGATCCTAGGCGTAGAGATGTGGAATTTTAAGTTAGAGACTTTATTTTCCTAAAGGTATCTCCGATGAAGGGTATTATAAGATTTGGCAGGAAGAGTAAGTTAGCACCGAGATATATAGGATCGTTCGAGATTCTGGAGAGAGTTGGCACTATTGCATATCGGTTGGCTTTGCCCCCGAGTATGTCTTAAGTGCATCCAGTATTTCATATCTCGATGCTGAGGAAGTATGTCTCAGACCCTTCACACGTGTTACAGCCCGACGGCATTGAAGTGAATGAAGATTTGACATTCATGGAAGAACCTGTGGCGATCGTTGATTATCAAGTTCGACAGTTTCATTCGAAGCAGATTCCGATGGTCAAGGTTCTATGGCGCAGCAATAGAGTAGAGGAGCATACGTGGTAAACCAAAGCTAAGATGCGAGCTTCTTACCCTTATCTCTTCCCTTCTTGATTTTGTATTTCTTCTTTTTCTGGAATTGAGGGACGAATTCTTATAGGGGGAAGACTATAATATCCCAAGATTTTAAATAATGTTAAATTGCATCGGAATATGTAGTGTTAATAATTTTGATAAATATATTTGATTAATTAATTAGTTTGATAATTATTAAAGTTATTTTAAATTATTTTAAATTTCTTACGTAAAAGTTTTTCAAAAATTTTATTTTTGGAAAAATTAAAACCTAAATAAATATTTTAGTCCGTTTTATGTGATTGCATGAGTCCATGCATGATTTTAATTATCGTATTAATATATATACGTATACATGCATATATATACATATTTAGTATTTTAAGATTTATTTTTAATTAAATATATATTATATATTTTTATTTAATTAACATGTATTATATATGCATATGTATATAGATATTGTTATTTTTTAGTCATGTGGTGTAGAATTATTTTGGAATATAATATTAATATATTATAATATAAGTTAATAAAGATATATATATATATATATATATATATATATATATATATATATATATATATATATATATATATATATAAAGTTCACTTTATTTACAACCCGTGCCACCCTCTTCTTCCCCTAGCTCCCAACGCACCCCACCCCCATTCCTCGCTGCTGCAACCTCTTCCCTTACCATCGGTGTGCCGCCCGATGTGCCACCACCCTCTCCAGCTCATTCCGCCGCCTGTAGCTTCCATTTTCGGTGAGTTTTGGCCGTTTTCCACCCGAGAAGCCGAAACTCGAGCTAACGCAATTCAACCCTTTTCCGATCACCGAATTGGATGCCATAGGTCTCTATCTCTTCCTTGAGCTCCGGTGAGTGCATTTCCAAGCTTGGTTTCACTTGATTTATATTTTCCTTGGTAATCAATTTTCATTTTCGGCCACTTTGAGTTCTTAATTTTTTTGAACTTTGATTCTAATGATTCAAGTTAAGTTCCTTCACAAAGATTGTTTCTAGTAGCTCAATCTACATTTTGTAATTTTTGTGCAATTTTTGGAAATTATTTTGATTTTTGAGAATTTTTTATTATTTTATTAATATTTTCTAATTTTCGTAAATTAAATAAATAATTTGTGAAATTGTGATTTATGGTGTTTTTAAAGGTTGAAATGAATTTTAGAATTTAATTTTTAATTTTTGTGATTTTTGTGTAATTATTATGAATTTATTTAGTTTAGGTGAATTTTGGAAAATTAGGTTAAATAAGTATTTTATTAAAATTAATGGGTTAATTGAGTATAGTTATTGATTTTATTGAATTATATGTTGAGAAATTAATTTTTGAGCAATTTTATAATTTTTAGTGAATTTTTAAATAATTATTGTATATCATGTGAATTTATATATAATTAGGGGTATTTTGATAATTTGGTACTAAATTGATTGAAAATTAAATTAAATTAATTTTAATAATTATTTGAGGTATAAAAATGATTTTTACAAATTATTTAGTATTTTTAACTAATTGAAACTATTTTTTGAAAATTATTTTCAAGATATATATAATATACTATTTTTGTAAATAAATGAGTTTTTAATGATTTTTAATATGTTTTAGGGCTAATTATGTAATTTGAATTTATAAGATGAATTTTGGTTAATATTTATGAATTTATCGAGAATTGTTGATTTTTAATAATATTTTATTAAAATTAGGGTTTTATTGTAATTATCGATAAAATAATTATTTTTAGTGTTTTAAATATCTAGTTTGCTATACTTTGATATAAATAGGGTATTTTCGATATTTTTGGCATTTTAAATATATTCTGTGCATATCTCGTGAATTGTGAACCTCAGTCGGTAGAATTGTAGTTTGGGAGTCTGACCAAGGGGTTGTGTAACTGTATATACTCGAAGTGTATTTTCTTGCAGGACTGGCTTTACTTTCTAAGTAGAGAGATATCCATTTTACAGGGGAGGTTCTGCCGAATTTTTTATAGAATTCTCATAAAACATGACATTTGGTCGAATCCCTATTCCTAATTTGTGTCTAGTGTTTTAGATCAAGTCTCTAAAATTTCGTTAGATTTATTATGATTTCATGTTGTCGTTTGTTTGTTAGTTACGTCGAGACCAAGGCCTAATGGACCAGGCCCGTCAGACCCGTCTTGTGGAGTGCATAACTGTGAGTTGTTATTTTATATATACATGTTTTAGGGTTGTATGTTTTAGAAATGTATGTTTAAATTTTATGAAATATGCATAAATGGTTTAATAAATGCTTAGGTATACTTTAGGTATATTTTAGTATATTTTTGGTATATTTTGAATTAAATACTTGTTTTATCCATGATTTATACTTAAATTGTTTTGAAGTATATATATAGTTTACTTCTGGTTTATTTTGTAATTAAACTGAATTTATTTGACGTATATATACTCAAAATATACTTGGTTTATTTTTGGTATATTGCTAGTATATATATGGTTTATATTGTTATTTTAATTAATGTCATGCATCATTTATTTTATGAATATATGTTTTATATATAAATTAAGGATATCAATAGAACGTGCTACCTAGTGGGTAGCACTAGGACCGAGTACGTACCGGTACGATGATAGACTGTAGGTTAAATTACTAACCTATTTGTAGATTATGAATGGACTAATTTAATTGATGTGAGATGTGATTTGAGAGTGTGATTGTTGGAGCTCGGTTGACTAAGTGTCTTAGGGCCAATCACATTGACAGTCAAACTGCTGAAGCTCGGTTGACTTATTGTCTCGGGGCCAATCTACTATCCAAATGGAACAAGTGAATTTATTTGGAATAAGTGAGCCTGTATGGCTAGAGTGTTGTCTAACACTGTTTGAGGTTGCGATCATTTAGGGTCCTATTTGATCCTTCATAAACGGTTATTATTTTCCGTATTATATAAAATGATTTTTGTTGCATCCGTGGGTATTTACCTGTATATATATTTATTATATATAATATTGAATGTGTGCATTTTTCATTTAGTTATGCATGTATATATATTATAAAAATTCACTCAGTGAGGTCTAACTCCCATCTGTTGATCATTTTTCAGGAGAGTCTTCATCCTCAGACCTCAGTAGCAGACCTTTACGTCGGATTTCTTCTGCCCCAGCTTTATTATGTAAACTGCTTACTTGATTTTATTTTGTATTCTAGACACTGCAGTAGTTGTAGTCAAGTTATGAGATGTATGTATTATATATGTATGAGATTTATATTTTAAAGATTTGAACCGAGAATTGTATTTAAAAGATTTTATATATATGAGATGAGTTTGTATTATTAAATCTGTTGGTGGATTATTATTTTATTTATGAGATTTAATTCCACTGCATAATGTTTTATTTATTTTAATATATGTTGCATGCTTTTATTTTATTATAAAGGCTTGCTACGGGTTCCGGATTCGAAAGAATTCCTGTTCACTAGCACCGATCATGGCCTCTGTTTTGGGTCATGGCATTAATGATATGTTGCAAATGGAGGGTGACAACCTGCCTAAAAAATTCCAAATGCCTCAACTGCAGAAGTTTGATGAGAGAGGAGATCCAAGGATTCATTTGAGTCAATACACCACAACCATGAGCTATAATAAAGCACCATTGTAGATGGTGGGGTTTAGCGCCCGTCTAAGATTTTAGCAACCGTGACACTATAGGGCTCTAGAGAACACACTAACCACTGTCACAAAGACATGGCGTGGAGATGAGGAGTCGCCACCCAGGGTAATAACTAGGACAAATCGAAAAGGTGATACTCGATTCCCTAAAAGAAAGCTAGCACCACGACCAGGAGATTCTGGATACGGAATACTAACTTCTTTCAGTCTTGTGTTCATTTAGAATTACTTTATGAATTATTATCTTATTCTCTATTTACATGCAATTTCATATGAACCCAAAACAATAAACTCCAAGGCAAACTAGTCATGAAATATAGAAGTAAACAATGCATTCAATAAATCACATAATCCCTAAGTTAGTATAATCTACATGGATTTTAATTAAATGAGTTAAATCTACATGTTTTAATGTATAAGTGAACCTAAAGACCTAGTTCCTTTTTATTTTAATTAAATAAACCTAAGTCTATTAATAAAAATGGGCCTAATTCTACAAATTATGGAATATTTAAATTAATGGGCCTAATTCTACATGTTTTAATTAAATAGTGATCTTAAATCTAAAATTATGAAAAAGAGCTTAAATTAAATGGGCTAAGTCTAAATTAATTAAATTGAGTTATGTGGGCCTATGTCTAATTGACTAGATGAGCCTAAGGATATTTATAATCTAAAATCTAATTAATTATGGACCTAAAAATATATTTTAATTAATTAAACCTATTTAATTATTAAGTGATATAAGCTAAAAGAATTATCTAAACTTAAATAAATAAATCAAGGCCTAAAGTGGGCTTAAGGCCCCAAAACACACAAAAATAATAAATAAACCCAAAAACAAATAATAACATAAAAGAAACAATTAAATAAGATCAAACAAGTAATTAAATTAACCCTTACTAAAACCCTACTTTTATTAACATGCAACCTAAATTAATCTATTTCCTCCATTGATTTTTTATAATTACCTAATTGAAACCTAACTTAACTAACCAGTTTAATAAAAAAAATCATGCAACCACACTTATAATTTTATTACTATTCCTACTATTGGGGCTATTACATTAATTCCTAAAACAATTAATAAAAATAAAACAATAAATAAAATATAAAGATGATAAAAAAACAAAATAAAACCCTAGAAACTAAGTCGCTACGAGGCTTTATTCATAATCTTGTGTGGACTTCTAATGAGATTCATCTCCCTCATATGATCATCATGCGTTATCCTCCATAATCACTACAAAATAAGATAAAACAATGATTAATGAATAAATTATGATAATAACTTTTAAAAAATAAAAATAATAATGTAAAATAATTAAATAAATAAATAATGAAATAAAGAATAAAAGAAGATGATATGCTTATGGATGATTTAAGGTACTCCTCAGATTGATAGTTCACCGTTCTTGACAAATCTTCGAATCTTTTTCCTTAAAGTTCTTCATGAGTCTTGAACTGATTGTTAAATCAAAAGGAATTTTTTAAGTAAAAAAATCAAAAGAAATCACGATTTTCCTTTTCTCTTCCGTTTCTTCTCCTTCTTTTTCCGTTTTTCTTTCTACGCCCCTCTTTTTTTCTCTACTGCTACGCCTTTTCTCTCTATTTCTTTTTCTCCCTTTTCACGCTTTTTCTCCCCTTTTTTCACTGCTCCTTCCTTTCTTTTTATAGTAGAACCAGGAGGGATAACCCTAATCCTAATGTGATTCTACTTCCTAAAGTGTATTTAGGAATTTTAAACCAATTAGGAATGAATTGATTAGGAAATTTAAACCAATTTGGATTGAATTAATTAGGAAGTTTAAACCAATTAAAACACTAAATTGGAAGTAATTTAGAAATAGGAAAATGAAAGAATTCAATTCCGACCGGGATTGTGTAATTCCGATCGGAATTATACAATCCTGATTAGAATTGTTGTAATTCCGATCGGAATTACATAATTGTAATATCCTGTATTTTTAAATATTTTAATACTGCATCGGGATATGCAGTGTTAATAATTTTGTATATAATTATGAGATTTTACGAGTTAATATGCATTTAAAACTTATTTTAATTATTGTATGTTATTTTAAGTGCTTTACGTAAAATTTTCCCGGGACTTGCATTTTCGGGAAAATTTTTACATAAATAATTTACTATTAATTATTTTAAATAGATTTATGGACTTGCATGAACTCATATATATTTTTAAAGTACTAATTAATGTATATATGTGTATTTATTTATTTAGTTAGGGTTTGATTAATTACCCTATTATTTTATTATTTATTTATTAGTTTTATTGTTATTTAATTATTTTTATTTAGTATTAAATTATTAAAATACTAAATTATATGTGTGTGGTGTATATTTAATGTGTGTGATTTTATATTATTTTAATATATAGTGTAAAGTATATATATATACATATATACATTTAATATTAACAAAATTATAAAGTTAGGTTTATTTACAAGATTGCCATTCTTCTTCCTTCTCCCTCCCGACCATTTCCCATCATTGTTCCGCTGCCTGCCGTCCCATTTCCTTGCCGTCGGCGTGCCTCCCACCGTGCCACCTCCATTTCTAGCTTGCTCCGCTGCCCCTAGTCTTCTTCTCCGGCACCGTTTGGCTTAATTTTGGCTGGAATGACCGAAACTTCTCTCCTCGCCGTTCACCGACTTCCCAACCACCAAATCCAGTGATTATGGTGTCGTTGAACTCCTTAGCCTCCATAGAAGACGATTCCAAGCTTCCTTTTAGCTTAAAATTTGTTTTGGTAAGGTTTTGAGCTTAATGTTAATTTCAGCCATTTTTATTTCTGAATTTATTTGAACTTCAATCTTAATTATTCAAGCTTAATTCCTTAACAAATGTTGATCCTAGTAGCTTAATCTACATGTGTGAATTTTTGTAGAATTTTTGGAGATTATTTTGATTTTTGGGTATTTTTGAATATTTTAATATTATTTTCTAATTTTCGAAAATTAATTAATTAAATTATGAAATTTTGTTTTATAATAAATATAGGTGTTAAAATGAATTATAGAAATTTATTTGGAATTTTTATGAATTTCTATGTATTTATTTTGAATTTAATTAATTTATGTAATTTTTGGAAAATTAGGTTAATTGTGTTTTTAATTAAAATTAATTAGTTAATTGAGTTTAATTATTGATATTATTGATAAATATGTTGAGAAAATTAATTTTGAATAATTATACTATTTTTGGTGAATTTTTGGAGTAATTTTAATATAATTATACATATAGGGGTATTTTGGTAATTTTACCCTAAATTGACAAGAAAAAAATGTAATTTAATTGGTTTTAATAGTTATTTAAGGTATAAAAATGATTTCTACAAATTATTTAGTATTTTTAACTAATTAAAACTATTTTTCGTGAATTATTTTCAATTATATATATAATATACGATTTTTCTAATAAAATGAGTTTTTATCGGTTTTAAATGTGTTTTAGGGTTAATTATGTAATTTCTACTTATAAAATGTATTTCTATGATATAAGGGTATTTTTGATATTTTCATAATTATTCTGTGATTGTGGACCCCGATCGGTAGACTGTAGTTTGGAGTCCGACCGAGGGATTGTGGATGTGTTTTTGTGCTTGTTTTTTGAAGTTTGTTTCTTTGCAGGGCCGGCTCTACTCTTTGAGTAGAGAGATGTCCATTTTACAGGGGAGGTTCTATCGAATTTTTGATAGAATTCTCGTAAAACATGATATCCGGTCGAACCCTAATTCTGATTCTGTGTCCAATATTCTAGATCGAGTTTCTAAGGTTTTTTGTTAGGTTTATTCTGATGTCTGTTATTTATTGTTTATTTAGTTGCACTGAAACCGAGGCCTAGTGGACCAGGCCCGTCGGACCTATCTCGAGGAGCGCACTAAGTGTGAGTTACTATTCTATATATATATATATGCTTAGGGTGCATAATTTAGAAATGTATGTTTTATTTTGATTAAATATGCATAAATAACTCAATTAGTATTTAAGTTTATTCTTGGTTTATCTTTGATTTATTTTTAGTATATTGTAAATTATATTCATGCTTATTTAAACATTTATATTTAAAATGTTTTAAATATATATTGAGTTAATTTTACAATTATATTGGATTTATTTGACGTATATATACTCGAAATATACCTGGTTTATTTTTGGTATATTTCTAGTATATATATGGTTTCTTGTTGCTATTATATTTAAATTCATGCATCATTTATTTTTATGAATGTATGTTTTATTTATTAAATGAAGGATATCAATAGAACGTGCTACCTAGTGGGCAGGACTAGGACCGAGTACGTACCGGTACGCTTATAGCATTTAGGCTATATTACTAACTTGTTT
The DNA here is from genome assembly GCA_947683625.1 of Mallotus nudiflorus. Taxonomy (NCBI): domain Eukaryota; kingdom Viridiplantae; phylum Streptophyta; class Magnoliopsida; order Malpighiales; family Euphorbiaceae; genus Mallotus; species Mallotus nudiflorus. Next base: position 796,840 of record CANTUR010000126.1, on the reverse strand, counting down.
GAGGATATTGATGAAATTTGATTATTTGATGTATGAGAAATGATTTGGGAGTGTGATTGCTGGAGCTCGGTTGACCAAGTGTCTCGGGGCCAATCACACTGACAGTCAGACTACTGGAGCTCGGTTGACTTAGTATCTCGGGGCCAGTCTACTGTCCAAATGGAACAAGTGATTATATTTGGAATAAGTGAGCCTGTATGGCTAGAGTGTTTTCTAACACTGTTTTGAGGTTGCGATATTCTAGGGTTCTATTTGATCCTTCATAAACGATGATTTCCAATAAAATATATAAAATGATTTTACTGCATCTGTGTGTATTTGTCTGTATATATACATATTAGATACATACTGTTGACTGTATGCATTGGCATTTAGTATGCATGTATTTATATTATAGTAATTCACTCAGTGAGGTCTGACTCCCCTCCATTGACTATTTTTTAGGAGAGTCATCGTCTTCAGACCTCAGTAGCAGGCCTGTACGCTGGATTTCTTCTGCCCCGGCTTCTTTATGTAAACTGCTTATCTGAGTCTTGAGTTTTATTTTTATAATCTAGACACTGCAGTAGTTGTAAATTAATTATGGGTTTTATGTATTATATTTGTGTGAATTATGTATTTTAAGAATTTGAACTGGATCTGTATTAAAAGATTTATATATATGAGACGGGGATTTGATTTAAATCCCGTGGTGGATTATTATTTTTATATTTATGATTTTATTCCGCTGCACAGTATTTAATTTAATTGTGTTGTTATTATTACTATTGCATGTTTTATTTATTTTTTAGGCTTGCTACGGGTTCCGGATTAGAAAGAATTCTCGTTCCCTAGCACCGGTCATGACCCCTGTTTTGGGTCATGACAATAATTCTGGTCAGAATTATGGAATTTCGACGCATTTTTTTTAACATTTAATTACAAAAAGGCTCCTAAAAAAAATTTAAATTTTACAATTAGGTCCTAAAAAGAACTTTGCAATTTAGTCCCTGAAAACATTAAATCCTTCCTTTAAAAGCCCTTAGAATTTTTTAAGGATTAAGTTTCAAAGACATTTTCATCACTCGAGTCCTTTGTTACATCCATAACATATCATCCCAAAATTGGGTGTCTACAGTTGCCCCCCTTGGTCGCTATTTGCTTGACAAATTGCAGCAAAGCAAAATAGAACCCAATTTCTAAATTGAAAGTTAAGGTACTTACCTGTACTCCTTGAGGCTTCTGCTTGTGAATTTGCTATACTTGGACGTACAGCGTTTCAAATGATATATCATACTCGGTCATATGATATTGATTATACGACGAGGATAATCTTGTTTTGATAAGGAACATCATACTCGGCCGTATGATGCCGATTATACTCGGTCGTATAATCGATTGAGGATACATTGCACTCGATCGTACAATGTTGACTACACTCGATCGTATAGTCTATTTTGATAAGGAACATCATACTCGATCACATGATGCTGATTATATTCGATTGTATAATCTGTTTTGATAAGGAACATCATACTCGGTCGTATGATGCTGATTATACTCGGTCGTATAATCTATTTTGATAAGGAACATCATACTCGATCATATGCTGCTAATTATACTCGATCATATAATCTATTTTGATAAGGAACATCATACTCGGTCGTATAATGCAGATTATACTTGGTTGTATAATTGATTGAGGATACATTGCACTCGGTCGTACAATGCTGACTACACTCGGTCGTATAGTTTGTTTTGATAAGGAACATCATACTTGCTTGTATGATACTGATTATGCAATCATGCTGCAATATGTAATTGCTTACTATTAGCTGCAACCCTTCCCTTGCTCACTTTCGATGCTACAGTCCATAACTGCTCGCGATCAGCTGCAACCTTTTCATTGCACACTGATGATGCTGCAGTCCAAAACTGCTTGCAATTAGCCGCAACCCTTTCATTACTCACTGATGATGTTGCAATCCATAATTTCTCATAAATTGACTGTAATCCTCTCATTGCTCACTAATGATGTTGCAGTCCAAAACTGCTCACGATTAGCTACAACCCTTTCATTGCTCACTGATGATGTTATAGTCCAAAACTGCTCACAATTAGCTGTAACCCTTTCGTTGCTCACTGATGATGCTACAGTTTATAACTGCTCACGCGATTAGCTATAACCCTTTCGTTGCTCACTGACGATGCTGTAGTCCAAAACTACTTGCGATTAGCTGTAACCCTTTCATTGCTCACTGATGATGCTACAATCCATAATTGCTCATGATTAGCTACAATCATTTCATTACTTGCCTTTGATGATGCTATAGTCCATAACTGTTCGCTGATTTTTATCTTTAGTTATTTGAGTTGAATGCTTTGAATTCTTTGTGCTGACTATTTAGCTCTTTTGTTGACTGACTTTGAATTTTACTATATTGATTGGCTTTGCGAGTTGAGTATACCCCCTTTTGGATTTGAGATTCCTACAGAATTGCTGAAGTTAGTTTTAACAAGATGAATATATAATTATTTTGAAAATTTATAAGAAAATTCATCACTTTGCATGAGATAACATGTACTTAACCAATCTCCATAATTTTGATCCTCATGACTATCATTTATTTACCATTCGCAAAGGGCAAAGGCATCGTTAACCATTTTATGCTGAGAGTATATTTTTTACCAAGTGAAGAGCTTACATCCACACCTAAATTCAGGAAGAATCTACTAGAAAAAACTTATGGTATTTGAGCATAAATGGATCAGATTCTAAGTATCAAAATAGTCTTTGAATTATTTTTGTGCTTTTCTTCCTTATCCGAATATTCCCCACCTTTCTCATATTACTCAGTGTGGATACCGTTGAAAAGGTCCTTTGGATACTCATACTCATATAGAGCATTAGAGTAAATAGAGAAATTTTTGGCATGGTACTCTTTTAGTATTCCCCTGCCTTTCATGTATTACACAGCATGGATACTGCCAGAGGTTTTCTGTTGATACTCTTACTCATTTTTTAGCATTGGAGTAAATTATGCTTGCTCTTTTTTCTATTCCCCTCTTAGTATTCCCCTACCTTTCTCGTATTACTCAACGTGGATACCGTCAAGGGATTTTGTACTCATACTCATTTTTTAGCATTGGAGTAGATTATATGCACATTTATTATTCACAAGACTGAAATGATACCCTAAAATTTAATCAATTATACCACAAGTCCATAGATTTTGTCTTTGCATGTCCTTCCTAGCATTTGGGTGCAAAATAAGCATTAAATTGATTAGAGTTTAGAAATTCTCAGCATAGAAATGTTAATAAGACATTTGAATTCTACAAGGCTAATAAAAGAAAGTCACTAAAATCAAAAGTCATGAGATAAATTTTCACGCAAGATCTCATGGAGTGGATGAATTTCCTTTCAATTTGTGAATTTTCTTATTGAGGATTTATTTTATTGTAGAATCAAAGGAGATGGAGTTGTATTACTTCCCTTTGGTATTTGCATAGGGTGAGGTTTTGATGAGTGATTGGTATTTGCTATCTTGCCGATTCTTATTGATGTATCCGTTCCTTTTCCCTTCTTCATTCTCTTTTATTTTCCCTGCACAAAATACCATAAGTTAGTATGATCTATTCGCAAGTGAACAAATTTTTTCAAAATGCAGTGTTTTTCATTTTTGCATTCTTCCCTTTAGATTTATAGTGATGATGTCTTCAATCACAAGGTCGTGATGCTCCACCATTAAAGTTGTGGCTTTATCTCATTGATGCTCTGGTAAAGGGCTTTATTTCTCTTCTCAATATTTCCTACAAAAGAAGAGATTTAGGAGTTAGAGGTTTTTATTTCATAATCAAAGAAGTTTTTAGAGTGCATTCATCTCAATTTTTAAGTGCATTCTTCCCTTTCATATTGAATATGAGGAACTTGAACATCCTATCTAGCCTCTTGAAGTTTCCAAGATAATGCTTCTTGGTAGTGTTACTCCTCTTATGTTCATTCTTTCAGATGTTTCACATGTGAATACTCTGACCACTTTCCTTTCTTCCAACACTAATTTCAAATGTTAGTAGTAGAGTATATGTACAATATTGTCTAGGCTTAAAGACTTTTATTATAGGAAATAAGTGTTTCATAAAATATGTATGCATGTGTATGCATGCTGTGCATGATCCTAATGGGTCTCCTATTTGGAACAGAGCAACTCATCAATAGCCTGTCAGCTTGAGCATTGAATGATTCGTTATTGGTACTTCTGATGTTAAAGCTTCCGATATGATTCATCAGACTGATTACTAGGCTACCAAGTAGGGTCCATGGCTTTACAATAGAGCTTGTGATTGACTGATGCACTATTGAACTTTTCTTTTATTAATGTTAATGATTGAGGTATTAGCTCTTGCACTTCAACATCCATCTTCGCTCTTTGACTACCGATACCATTTGCCTCCTGAGTTGTATTTTGCCCCCAGTTTTATTTTTATGTGCAAGAGACCTAGTTCGTCCACTGCTGTTGTTGATCCTTTGACTTATTAACCCTATTAGTTGCAATCTCATGCATTGGAGATGTATAGGAATGGGCAAACTAACCGAAGCGAGTTTTTAATGATGAAATCAGCTGGACTTGCACTTTGAAGAACTCTTGAGCAGGATATGAAGCTTGATATTAATGTAATGATTGATGATAGTTATAGGACAAGAGTTACAATGCAACTTATCGAGCCATTTGAATTCTCAAGGTGTAAGGGGACCCTAGGCTGATAAAGAAAATTACAAAGGAAACATAACTAAAATAGTGATCTCATAGCTATGATTTTAGCTTTTATTATGTAATGTCTTTCCATTCAGATACTTATGCAATATGATAAAGACGACTATATGATATTTGAAAAAAATCTCCAATTCAATTTTACCCATTCATTAGGGCAAAAATGAGAACATTTATTACATCACATAATACAACTCCTATAATTAATTAATCCTAAATTTTCTCTCTAATTTTTCACCTTACTGTTCTTTTTCTTTTTCTTTCTCTTTGTTTTCTTCTCTTTTTATCATTATTCTTATTTTTCCTTAGATGTTATTCTCTTTAGAAGTTATGTCATGTGATATAAGACTATTCTTTAAGTTTACATTTGTGCCCATACTGAATGAATCTAATTGCATTAAATTTTTGTCAAACATGCAGATGTGATCAATATCATAATGCGTAGTACCTTCTGGATGCATATTACATAAGTGAGCATAATCATAATTTATATCATCGATCACTAAAATAAAACAAGTTCTAAAGAGACTAAAATTTTATTTAAAGAAGATAATTTTATTTCCTATTCTAGATGCTAGGGATTCTGAGTCTCATAGTGGTTGTCTTTCAGGATCTGTGATTTTTCTAGAGTCTATGAGGTTTTGGATTTCATGTTTAAGGCGGATGCAGTTATCTATGGAGTGTTGGAGGTTTTGGTGGAATTTGTAGTGTTTATTCGGGTTATAGCCTGGGATATTTGGATTTGGTGGGTTTGGAGTAGGTAAAGGTTGAAGTAAGCCCTTTTCCATTAGGCACTCTAGGACTTTTGATAAAGGTTGGTTAAAATTTAAGAACCTCTTTGGTTGTTGAACAACATGGACTCCTACAATCTGACTAGTGCTCCCCTATTGTGTACCCCCAATTGAGTAATTTCGAGTTATTGTGCCTCTATAACTTTTCTTTTTCTCATCCTCTATCTCTTCAGCTTGTAGACTGTCATCATACAGGTCTACGAAGGTCTTTGGGTTCATCATTTGCAACCTCTCCACTAGGTTAGGTGACACATTTCGAACTATCATTCTAACCTGTCTTTCTCTACCAATTTGTTCTTCATCATTCCCGCCTTATTCATGAATCTAGTTAGAAAATCTAAAAATGATTCGTTGGGCTTTTGTTTGGTCAATTCTAGATCTCTTATAGACACCTCAAGCCTAGTATTATAGTTGTATTACTTTAGAAAAGCAGTGCACAACTCCCTCTAATCTGCTCGGATAGACTTCTCTAACCAATGATAATAGTTAACGGCCATACCTTCCAAGGAAAACACAAACAACTTAGTAACCACAGCCAAAGGAGCCTTAGTGGTACTCATAATAGTTCTATATTGACTAAGATGAACCCTCGGGTCCCCAGTACCATTAAACTTCTGCAACTATGGCATTTTGAATTTATCAGGTAGCTTGTCTTCCTTAAATTGCATCATATCATCAAAGTCAAAAGGGTATCCTAGGCCTTGTCCCCTCATCAACTCTTCTATCTTAGACATCTTCTGAGTTAATGCCTTAATCTATCTAGATTCCAGCTCTTGAACTTGCTCAAGTGATTCCTTTTTCGCCTTTTCAACCATGTAACTATCAACATCCTCAAGTTTCATTTCTCCAACACTATCATTGTTAATAGGTAGTGGACCCATGGCAAGTGGGTTGGCCACGATGGGTGGTGCAGCAGCAATAGGTAGTGGTATTAATCCCGCTAAAGCTTATCTTAACTCGTCTTGCATCATTGCTCTCATATCCTCCATCAATGCTCCTTTGACATCTTCTAGGGTCCATTTTCCTCTCTCTTATTATTCAATTCTTTCAGTTTGTTCAGGTTGCGTAGCTTTCAAATAGAGAGGATTAATGGGGCTCTCTTTTAGTCTGCTAAGGATCTCTTTTACGATCGATTGGGGGCTTGAATCAGTTCTCACTAGTCTGCCACCTTTTCGACTCTAAACACAGGAAGACCCAGATGAATCTATGATGGCTGCAAGACAAATTATTAGTATGATGCATGAGATGCATGTATGCATGATGCACGTGTTATGCAACAAATAGCAAGTAACAAGTTAGGTATACATACATCCTTCCAACCTTATTCCTCCCGCACACGTATTCAATGGCGAGTCTCTTTTCCTAGGATTTTTGGATCTTGGCCTTAATATCAACAGGGGATATCAGGGTCCAACACGTATGCCAAATCTCTCAAAATAATAGAAGCACAGAAATAGTATTTCTAGGTGTAAAAGATTAGCCTAATCTTTATTAACCTAAACGGGTTTCTAAAGTATGGGCTTGGGCCTTTACAAATAGAAATACCTCATGGCAACATTCACAAGAAATTTGGGTAGATCCTAAGGGAAATAACTAAGCCATTATATGTGGTTAAGGTCCAGTAAAAAGGTTAAGGTTCCCTTAGCAAGATGCTCTCCATTATGGACTTTGAGTTATAGGCCAAGGTCAGAGGGGCCCAGCATCCATTGCAAACTCGAGAGAAGACTACCCCCCTTAAGGACTTAGGTTACAAGCTCTGGTTAGATGACCCCGGTAATCTCTCTTAGATCGAGTTAAGGCTAAGAGTGATGGTTAGCCAATCTACAATCCCATGAAGCTAGTGGAATCATGGAACCATAAACCAACGCCATCGGTTAATAGGGACATGCAGAATGAATTTAAGAATAAAATAATAATTAAAAAAACAATTCTACAAAACACAAGTAGAATCAGTATCTCTTATCCCCAGTGGAGTCGCCACTGTAGACGGCAGGGTTTAACGCGTGTCCAAGATTTTAGCAACCGTGATACTATTTGAGCTCAGGACTCTAGAGAACACACTAACCACTGTCACAAAGACATGGCATGGAGATGAGGAGTCGCCACCCAAGGTAATAACTGGGACAAATCGAAAAGGTGGTACTCGATTCCCTAAAAGAAAGCTAGCACCACGACTAGGAGATTCTGGATACATAATACTAACTTCTTTCAGTCTTGTGTTCATTTAGAATTACTTTTTGAATTATTTTCTTATTCTTTATTTACATGCAAGTTCATATAAACCCAAAACAATAAACTCTAAGGCAAACTAGTCATGAAATATACAAGTAAATAATGCATTCAATAAATCACATAATCCCTAAGTTAGTCTAATCTACATGAATTTTAATTAAATGAATTAAATCTACATGTTTTAATGTATAAGTGAACCTAAAGACCTAGTTCCTTTTTTTATTTTAATTAAATGAACCTAAGTCTATTAATAAAAATGGGCCTAATTCTACAAATTATGGAATATTTAAATTAGTGGGCCTAATTCTACATGTTTTAATTAAATAGTGACCTTAAATCTACAAATTATGAAAAAGAGCTTAAATTAAATGGGCTAAGTCTAAATTAATTAAATTGAGTTACGTGGGCCTATGTCTAATTGACTAGATGGGCCTAAGGATATTTCTAATCTAAAATCTAATTAATTATGGACCTAAAAATATATTTTAATTAATTAAACATATTTAATTATTAAGTGATATAGGCTAAAAGAATTATCTAAACTTAAATAAATAAATCAAGGTCTAAAGTGGGCTTAAGGCCCCAAAACACACAAAAATAATAAATAAATCCAAAAACAAATAATAACATAAAAGAAACAATTAAATAAGATTAAACAAATAATTAAATTAACCCTTACTAAAACCCTAATTTTATTAACATGCAACCTAAATTAATCTATTTCCTCCATTGATTTTAAATAATTACCTAATTGAAACCTAACTTTACTAACCAGTTTAATAAAAAAAATCATGCAACTACACTTATAGTTTTATTACTATTCCCACTATTTGGGCTATTACATTAATTCCTAAAACAATTAATAAAAATAAAACAATAAAAAAAACATAAAGATGATAAAAAAAACAAAATAAAGCTCTAGAAACTAAGTCTCTACGAGGCTTTATTCATAGTCTTCTGTGGACTTCTAATGAGATTCACCTCCCTCACGTGATCATCATGCGTCATCCTCCATAATCACCACAAAAAAAGATAAAACAATGATTAATGAATAAATTATGATAATAACTTTAAAAAAATAAAAATAATAATGTAAAATAATCAAATAAATAAATAATCAAATAAACAATAGAAGAAGATGATATGCTTATGGATGATTTAGGATGCTCCTCAGATTGATAGTTCACCGTTCTTGACAAATCTTTGAATCTTTCTCCTTAAAGTTCTTCACAAGTCTTAAACTGATTGTTGAATCAAAAGGAATTTTTTAAGTAAAAAAAATCAAAAGAAATCATGATTTTCCTTTTCTCTTCCGTTTCTTCTCCTTCTTTTTCCTTTTTTCTTTCTACACCCCTCTTTTTTTCTCTACTGCTATGCCTTTTCTCTCTATTTCTTTTCCTCCCTTTTCATGCTTTTTCTCCCCTTTTTCCACTGCTCCTTACTTTCTTTTTATAGTAGAACCAGGAGGGCTAACCCTAATCCTAATGTGATTCTACTTCCTAAAGTGAATTTAGGAATTTTAAACCAATTAGGAATGAATTAATTAGGAAGTTTAAACCAATTTGGATTGAATTAATTAGGAAGTTTAAACCAATTAAAACACTAAATTGAAAGTAATTTAGAAATAGGAAAACGGAAGAATTCAATTCCGACCGGGATTATATAAGTTCGATCGGAATTATACAATCCCGATCGAAATTGTTGTAATTCCGATGCACTTTTTTTTTTAACATTTAATTACAGAAAGGCCCACAAAAAAATTTAAATTTTGCAATTAGGTCCTAAAAAGAACTTTGCGATTTAGTCCCTGAAAACATTAAATCCTTCCTTTAAAAGCCCTTAGAATTTTTTAAGGATTAAGTTTCGAAGACATTTTCATCATTGGAGTTCTTTGTTACATCCATAACATATCATCTTGAAATTGGGTGTCTACAACCATTGTCAGTAGTTGCTAGGCTGTTTGTACTGTCCCTAGAAGGAATGGCTATGAACTGGTACCATGGGTTAGAAAAGTCTATTAGAGCTGACTGGATGGAACTATGTACTTCATTCTTAAAACAATACGATTATAACACTCGATTGGAAGTGTCAATTAGGGATTTGGAGTTGACTAAACAAAAATCAAATGAGTCTTTTTCTGATTTTTTAACTCATTTCATGAATAAAGTAGGGATGATGAAAAACAAGCTTGCTAAGAAGGATCAAGTTAGAATGATAGTTCGTAATGTGTCACCTAATTTGGTCGAGAGGCTACAGATGATGAATCCTAAAACCTTTGTTGATTTATATGATGACGGGTTACAAGCTGAGGAAATTGAGAGTGAGAAAAAAAACTGCTACAGGCACAAGAACTCAAAACTACCCAACTAGGGGCATACAAAAAGGAAGTACTAGTGGAGCTACAGAGGTGTGTGCAGTTCAACAACCTAGAAGGTTCTCCAACTTCAACCAACCACTTTCCAAAGTGCTAGAGAGGCTAATCCAAAAAGGCCTACTTTGACCCTTAACCTTTTCCAAACCCCTGAATCCAAATCTCCCTAGCTATGATCCAAACAGTTACTACAAGTTTCATCAAATAGCTAGTCATTCTATAGATACCTGCATTCGCCTAAAACAAAAAATCAAAAACTTGATAGACTCTGAAAAAATCATTGACCCTGAGAAATCCAATTCCAACCCAAACACCAGAAACAACCCTTTCCCAGACTACCATAATGTTCCACCACCAGCCACCATGATGATCAACTCAGGGGTTAGCAAAGAAGAAGTGCTAAGCTCCTTCGAGGATCTCAACCTTATACCCAATGGAGAACCTTTCGGACAGTCATAGAGAGGAGTAGAAGATTTATTGGGCCAGCCCTCAGGCAAGTTTGATTACAAAGTATTCTACTCAAAACCACCCTCTACTGATATCCTTATTAAATCAATTGAGCCCTCAGGTTGGGGAGATGAGTTTGATGATAAGCCAGTAAAAGAAGAGCCTAAAATTCCCAAGCAATCACCAAGAGGAGTTGAAGATCTGTTGGGACAACCTTCAGGCAAGTTCGATTACAGAGTGTTCTATTCTAAACCCGCTTCCACTGACATCCCCATTGAATCAATTATGTCGATAGGATGGGGTGATGAGTTTGAAGAAGATGAATTCTTAACCCCAGAAATGTCCCAAAAAGGGGTTGAAGAGCTGTTAAACCAACATATGGACAAGCTAAGGGAGTTGAAAGGAAAAGAAACATGCACAGTGGAAGTTTGGAAAAATGAGAAAAGAGAATGGATTATTGGGGCCGTGGACATCTGGTATGATTCTAATGAAGAAAAATCCACTGGAATCGATGTATGGAGTGATTCTCCAAATGTGAATCATGCTACTAGAAGTGGGAGGAATTATTGGGCAGTAGAAAAGCAAAATGAAAGGGTTGCTGAAATGGAAGAAACAGAAGATGCAGAAGTAGAGGAAGGATAGAAAGAGGATCTGATTTTGGAATAATTGAAGAAGGCTAAGGCAAACATCAACATTTAGGAATTACTGATGCATTCAAGTAGCCATGGAAGGGCTCTTGTAAAAGCTTTATTGAATATGAGCTTTGAATCAGTCGCTACTCTAGAAGCTATGGTGGCAAAGGTTACAGAAAAGAAACATGGGTTGGTAACATTCTCAGATGATGACTTGCCTTTGGAAGGAAGAAATCATAATAAGGCATTATTTATCCCAGCTGAAGTAAAAGGAAAGAGAACCAACTTTGTAATGGTAGATGATGATTCAACTATAAATGTATACCTGCTAAAGATCTTGCCCAATTTGGGTCTGAAAGTAGATGACTTGACGATTTCAAACCTTATAATCAAAGCTTATGATGACAGTACTAGGAATGTGGAGGGAATATTTTAGGCTTTGGTCAAAACAGGGCCTGCAGAGTCGACTGCTAAATTTACTATACTAGACATCCCTGTTACCTATGCCCTGCTATTGGGAAGCCCATGGTTTCATGCCCTAAGAGGAGTACCTTCAACAATGCACCAGAAAATAAAATTCCCTCATTAAGGAGATGTTGTGACAATAAAAGCTAGAACCAATGTAGTTGCAGTAGCTATACTTGATAAACAGAAGTAAATGTGTGTTCCGCCTGGTTTCCAAGTTGCTGGAATATTTGATGAGATGGATCCCAGGTTGCAAAAATGATGGAAAACATGAATTATCGACCTGGATAGGGGCTTAGGAAGAATGAACAAGGAAGTCCTAGGCCCCAGAACATTAAGACCTAGGACCATACGAAGGGTTTAGGATATATAGAGGCAAGACCAGCTAGTAGAAGAGCAAAGAACAAGGAGAAAGCAAAAAGAAATAAGCCCTTGGGAAGGATTGGACCACTAAGTGAGAATTTCATCAAGCTAGAGGAGGGCAAGTATTATCTGGGCACCAAAGAATCTGTTAACATGGTTGGAAAGGATGTCCCTAGGTTTGAGATCCTCAAAGAGTAGATTGTGTAAAACCTAGTAACCAGTAACAAAGAGGAACTCATGAAGCAAGTAACTGAAAGGATGGGTGATGATGTTGTTGAGGAGCTGTTGTGTCTACCACCTAAGGAGGAACCACCCCAGGACTTAGCTACTATCATTAGTGATAGTTTTATTGATGTTTTTTATGAATAAATTGATGTAATAATGTTCGGTCTTTATGCGGACGAAGATGTTGTTTTTCCTATGGTCAATGACATGAATGCTGGTTTTACTTACTTGTGTAATGTGCATCCTGATAGTTCTGTGCATTATAATTTTGATCGGTCATGCATGTTTGACATTAATTCAATTCAATTTGATTCATTTAACATGGGCACAAATGATAATCCAAAGAACATTTCTATATCACATGATGTAACTCTTGAAGAGAGAAAAAATTTTGAGAGAATATTAACAAAAAGAAAGGTAGCATTCGCTTGGACTTATAAAGACATGCTAGGTTTGGATAGGGAAATAGCAAAGCATTACATTCCAACTCATCCAGAAACTGGTTAAATAGAAATTGCACAGATTAAGACCGGAATGGACAAAAAAAAATAAGAGAGGAAATTGCTAAACAAATACAGGCTAACTTCCTAGAAGTAGTAGACTACCCTTAATGGTTAGCAAATGTAGTACCTGTTCCTAAGAAAGATGGCAAAGTATGGATATGTGTAGATTTTAAGGATTTGAACAAAGCTTGTCCAAAAGATGACTTCCCGTTACCTTACATTGATGTGATAGTGGATAGTGCTACAACAATTGTAATGTATTATTTTATGGATGAATTTTTTGGGTACAACCAGATCATGATGGCAATCATGGATAAAATTAAGACAACTTTCATCATAACAAGGTGATGCCTTTTGGACTAAAGAATGCAGGTGCAACTTATCAAAGAGTTGCTACCGCACTTTTCCATGATATGATGCATAAGGAGGTTGAAGTGTATGTTGATGACATGATGGTCAAATTAGAGACAAGAGGAGGACACTTTAAAGCCTTAGACAAGTTCTTAGCCTAAATTGAGAGGTACAACCTGAGACTTAACCCGAAGAAGTGCATTTGTTACTTCAGGGAAGCTGTTAGGGCATATAGTGAGCAGTCGAGGAATTGAAGTGGATCCGGATAAAGTGAAAGCCATCCAAGAAATGCCAGCACCAAAGATGGAGAAAGAAGTAAGAGGATTCCTTGGCAGGTTGCAATATATTAGTAGGTTTATCGCAAAACTCATTAACATTTATGATCATATCTTTAAACTCTTAAGGAAAGATCAGTCGGTTAAGTGGAATGATGATTGTCAGAAACCTTTCGATAAGATCAAGGAGTATCTTATTAATCCACTTGTTCTGAAACCACCTAGACTAGGTAAGCCATTGGTTTTACACTTGGCTTTAGAAGAGGATGCAATAGGAGCAATATTAGCACAAGAAGGGTCAGATGGAATAGAGCACACAGTGTACTACTTGAGCAAGAAGTTTTTGTCATACGAGGAAAAAATATGATTTAGTAGAAAATACATGTTTGATCATGATTTAGGCTATGAGGAAATTGAGGCATTATTTTCAATCCTATAGGGTTCAAGCTATTTCAAGAATAGACCCTCTAAGGTATATATTTCAAACATCGACTTTAACTGGAAAAATGTCTCGATGGTTGGTACTCTTAACTGAATTTGATATAGAGTACATTACTACGAAGGTAATCAAGGGAAGAGCAGTAGTATAATTCTTAGCTTAGAATGCGATCGAAGGTGAAGAGCAGTTGAATTTGGAGTTTCCAGATGAGAACTTAACAGTTGAAGAGCACCGGCAGTGGAAACTTTACTTTGATGGAGCTATAAACAACAAAGGAGTTGGATTGGGAGTGATTCTTATTGCATTGAAAGGAGAAACTATACCAATGGCAAAGAAACTGGATTTCAAGGTCACAAACAATATGGTTGAGTATAAAGCATGTATCTATGGATTTGAGGCAGCTATGGCAACTGGAGCGAAAGATTTATTGGTTTATGGGGATTCAATGTTAGTCATCAATTAGGCTAATGAAGAATGGGAGGTAAAAGAGGAAAAGTTGAAGCCTTATATCTGCTATTTGATAGCCTTAATGAAGAATTTCAATAAATGTATCTTTATCCATCTATCCAGAGATGATAATTAGATGGCAGATGCACTTGCAACACTCTCTTTAATGTGGGATAGTGCAACTAGGTTAGCTATGAAACCTTTAGTGATCATGAAGTCTAGAGCACCATGTTATAAAGGGTGAGCAGATTAGGAATGTTCAAATGGGGCTTGAAGAAAAGCCTTGGTTTTATGATGTCTAAAGATTCATTGAAAAAGGAATTTATCCAGATGAAGTGACCTCAAAAGAAAGATATGCTCTTCATGTTCTTACACGTAACTATGCAAGTCATGACGGAGTATTATACAAAAAATGTCGAACGGAATGCAGCTCAGATGTCTCAAAAAAGATGAAGCTGAGGAGGTGATGAAAGAAATTCATGTAGGAACATGCGGTTCTCATATGAATGGGATGATATTAGCCAAGAAAATAATCAGATAAAGGTACTATTGGATGACTATGGAAAAGAATTGTATTAGGACAATAAGACAATGCCATCAGTGTCAGATCCACAGGAATCTTAGTCACATGCCTCCAACAGTGCTGAATAGTTTATCATCCCCTTAGCCCTTTGCAGCATGGGGAATTGATATCATAGGAGAAATAAGACCAACAACATTAAATGGGCATAAATATATAGTGGTGGCAATCGATTACTTCTCGAGTTGGGTAGAAGCATAATCTTTCAACACTCTAAAAGCAAAACATATGGCACGGTTCATCGAGAAGAGCCTTATTTGTAGATATGGGGTTCCACATCATGTTGTGATAGATAATGGGGTTCAGTTTCAAGCAGAAATAACAAAGTTGTTATAAAAGTATGGGATTGAGCACCATAAATCTTCACCTTATCACCCTCAAGCTAATGGAGCAATGGAAGTGACTAATAAAAATGTCAAGAAAATCCTTTCAAAGATGGTCAAAACTTACAAGGATTGGTCTGAATATCTTCCTTTTTCCTTGTGGGGATATAGGACTACAGCTAGAATCACCACAAGCCAAACACCATTCTCATTGGTGTATGGTTATGAGGCAGTTTTGCCCATAGAAACTAAGATTATATCCTTGAGAGTAGTCATGGAGGCTAAAATAACTAAGAATGAATGGGCACAAAAAAGATATGATCATCTGGTATCTCTAGATGAGAAAAGGATGGATGCTTTTTTTCATACTCAGATATATCAGAGAAGGATAGCAAGGGCGTTCAATAAGAAGGTTAAGCTTGGGAAGATTAAAGCTGGAGATATGGTGCTGAAACAGTCTAGAGCCATGGTGTTTGATCCAAGAGGTAAATTTAGACCGAATTAGGAAGGACCGTGCTTGGTCAAATTAGTCCTACCTAAAGGAGCTGCTAAAATATCAAATCTTGAAGGGAATGAGTTTATAGAACCTGTTAATTTGGATCGCCTCAAGAAGTATTACCTGAAAAAAATGTGAATAAAAGTATAATAAAGAAAATAAATTCCGTTGGCTAGAAAACATGAAAAGGCTAGTCAAACAAAAGTTAAGACATTTTCACTATTCAGAAAATCTGCAAAGGGCTGACAGGCAAAAGTTAGGGAAATAAATAAAAATAATGGTCCCACTGAGTAGAAAACCCACAAAGGGCTAGTCAGGCAAAAATCAGGGAAATAAAATGTGAAATATTCGGTGAGGACTAGCTAATAACTGGAGTTATGTCATGTGATGTATTAAATGTACTCATTTTAGCCCTAATTAATGAATGAAATTGAAATTGAAGTTTTGTTAAACTTTGCATATCTTTCTTTATTATAAAGCATAAGTACTTGAAGGGATAACAAAACATAAGAAAGCCTAAGACTAACTCTATGAGACCATTCTATCTAGTGATGTCTTTGTTTCTTGCTTCGTGACTCATCATACAAAGTTTGAGTTCTCTTATACCTACCAAATCCTGGCGGTTCTGTCTTTTGGATAACAACCTAAGTTTTGTAATCATCATTAATAGTAACATCAGCATCCAGGTGTATGTTCCGTTCAAGGGCTCTATAAGGCCACAATCTCCTAATCTTATCCATAGAATCTTGTTTTAAAGGAAAGCCTTCAAAGTCAATTAGAACAGTAACGATGAACTGAGGGTGACCATATTAATAACAAAGGCGTAAAGGGGTAAAAAAGGTAGAGAAGTGCAGCCCTGGAATAGGAACACAGTGATCATACAGCTTAATAGTCATGAACTTCAATCTCCACCAAGGGCAGACCCATATGATCTCAGCATCTTAAATCTCCTTCAACCAGTCAACCCATTAGTCCATAGAATGTTTGTCTTTCATTTTTAGAGAATGAGATTGTAGCTGATAAGGTTGATAATTCAAAGGATTGAGGGGTACATTAAGCAAACTCAACTTTTCTTGTAACCAAATCTTAAAAAAAATGGTATAAGAAGAATAAAATAAAAGCCTACTAAGTTGAAAACCCAAAAGGGCAGCTTAGGCAAAAGTTAGGGCAAGCCTGCTAATCTGAAAACATGAAAGGGTGGCTTAGGCAAAAATTAGGGCAAAAATAAAATAAAAATAAAAGTTTTAGTTGCACACCTGAAGAAGAAGTAAACTGCCTGAGAAATAGTTATGAGTCTTGAAACTGTCAAGCCCAATGATGGTCTCAACAAGGATAACTGGCATAGGATTAGCTCCAAGCTCCACCTATTCTAAAATACTAACAATACGTGTATCGACACCACCATGATGAGAAACTAGCAAAAATTGAGCATATAAATAGCAAGCAACTGTTCTAGTCTAAGAAGTAGTGTTCTTGTCCCGAGTCCCACAGATGGTGATTAGAGAAGAAAGATGAATGGTCCTAGGGTTATGAGCATACATGTAAATATCATCTGGGGGAAAATTAAAGAATGCAACCAATCTACCAGGAAACTACATCTCCAAATCAGGAAGGGCTATCATAGCAGTCGAGTCTAATGTGCATCCCAGGATAGCAACAAACTCTTCAATCATTGGACAACGCTCCTGCTCATTAAACCTGAATACATGGTCCTTGATATCCCAGAAGGTAGTAGCAGCATGTAGGAGATTGTTATTGATAGTCAAGTGTTGAAGAGATTTCAGGGATTTGATATTGAAAGGTTAAAGTTGTTCCAATCATCGCCATTGAGACTTTTAAGAAATTTCTTCATTGTTTGGAGAGATGCTTGAGTCATGATGAGTGAGTAAAGGATGAAGGAGAATGCCTCTTGTATGGTCTTATATAGGGAAAGAAGACAAATTTATATGGGAAAGGATTCTGCTAGCAAAGAAAATGTGGATAAGATGATAGAATCTGAGAAGGATTGGGATAAATAGATAATTAGGAAGATAATCCATTCTTTTAATTATTTATCTATCCAATATTATCCATCTTGGGAAAGGATTAAGATAAATGGATAATTAATTAAAAAGGATAATGTTTATTAACTATCTTTTTTAATTAGTTATTTATTAAAAAAATAAAAATAAAAACTTTTTAAATCACTCATCTCAAGCTTTGGTATTAGGCCATGGGCTCCATCCTCTAGTAGGGTCATCATGATGATAAGTGTCTGGAGGTCTAGCAGATAAAGTCCCAGCACCATACGGATCAAAGCCCAAGTCTACAAGCTACCAACGAAGCATCTCATTCTCCCGCTCTAGACTGTGGGAATAGCTCTGCATACATAGGAAACATCATATCATATGCATTCCATGCATAACATGCATACATTTTTCATTTTCTCAATGTAGACGTTTACCCGCCAACTGTCTGTAACCTACATTGTGAATAATCTCTAAGATGAGGCAAGTCTGTATATATACTCTGCCTGTGTCTGGGGAAACTATTTTGTAAAATTTTTTTTTACTAATATCAATGTCAAGTGTACAAATCCATATAAGAAATAAATCAAACAGACTCACATGAGAAGCATCTGGTGGGTAAAAGCTAGGAAGCTAAGCATCACCGAACTGCATCTACTGCTCAATTGGATCCTGAACAATGGGAGCCCAGTAGAACATGGACCTATTTGGAAGCGAGATATCACCAAGGGTAATGCTTACAAAAGCACCATCGCGACTAGAACCAACGTGCTGAGCATGATAACAAGGACTAGGTCTAAGCTCAGGGCTCTCAATATCAGGAACAACCTCAGTCTCTGAAGCAACCTCAGTCTCTAGAGCAATCTCAGTCTCCTCATCCGCATCAACAGGAGAGCGAACCTCCTCAAACTGTAAAGAGAAGGAGTGATTCATAGGTTCTAGAAATAGAAGCTAAAATAACGAGAAACTACCTCATCATCGTCAATAAGAACATGCTTCAAAAGACTCTCATGGATAAATTACTGATAATATCGAGAACGCTTAAGGAAATCAGAGGCAGTATATCCCTGTAGTGCATTCCTCAGCTCTGAACCTGTAAGATGCGAGCTGCGAAGCATAGAGGAAGGGACACTAGATGGAATGCGACATCGAGAAGGGCCAGAAGACCAACGATACACTTGCTCCCCTAAATACCACATCAGACATCCATAACCAAAGAGCAGGATCCTCATAGGCTCCAAGCGAGCTGTAGCCGCCATGAAATCATATCACTGGATGTCCTCAACACCCTCTAACCAATAAGAGTTTATCTATAATTTATGTAAATTAAGTCTAATCTCTATTAAACTATAACATACTAATGATTTTATTTTCTTTTTCCTTACCAGGTGCCACTCGACAGTGTTCAACTGATCACAGTACATCTGCAAAGTATTCATGTTGCTAACAAGGCGGGAAGAACCCCATCTCATCATCAAAGGAAAGGTCTTATCAAAACTGATAGCATTAAAGCCTCGAATCAGCCCGATCTTTATGCTTCAAATCTAGAAAAAAGAGAACATATCAGAAAAAGGCAAAGAAGAGCAAGACTATAAAGATCAAATAAAAGAGAATATACATGCAAGATGTGCCAAAAGCCACACATCGTGACAGCACCTCTACAAACATTGTCCAATATATAATAAATATAAGCGAGTGCAGCAAATCCTCAATCTAGTGTGGCAACTCGATCCAAGTCACGAAGAGGACCCAATAGAGCAATACTGACCTCATGACCAGTCTCACAAAAGAGGGTCATGCCTAATAATATCAAAAGGAAACACCTCGCCTTATGAATAATCTGACGAGGAGTAGAAGTAGGAAGGCGTCTGAATCCCTTAACTAATGATAAAAGAAGAACGTTCTTTCGATTCTTCTATACTAGGGCGAACCTGATCAAATCTCGCACGTACTGACTCCATGTATGCTCTGGAAGACTATAATAGCTGATGTCAAATAGAACTAGGGATCCTACAAAGGCAATCCATATGATAGCAGAGAAACTCATAGGTGAAACGATCAACTCACCCACATGAGTATGAAAAGTGTGGGTAGTATTCATCCATCGCTCGATCAAAGCAAATAAAGAATAATGGTCAGACCAGCCTTAAACAGTCAGAAGTGCATCAATGAAATGCCTAAATCCGGAAGCCCAAATCAGATGTGTCACATGCTCTGACAATCTGTGAAAAAATTCCCAGGTTAGATTGAAACAGCCTGTGAACTTCATCGGACGCTATTTCAATTTCAAAAAGAAAATAATAATTAATTAATTGAAAGATTAATTAATTAATCAAAGAATTTAAATTGAAGAATTTGATTAGTTAATTAATTAATTAATTGCCCCTTAAAAAAATAATAATAATAAGTAAAAAAAAAACTCTTTTTTTGATCAGTAATATAGATTGCCGACCAACAATCTCGAATGTCGATCGGTAATCTACTATGCTGATCAACATTAACTTGACTAATCGAAAATCTAAAATTATTCCAGACATCTGATCCTCCATTCTGACAACCCGAGAGTCAAATTTCATATTTTCAGAGTTAATTTCAATTTATCATGCATTTTCATGTTAATTTCTTACTAATATACATATCAATGTCAATCTCTACTCTAAAACTAACTCTAATTACTAATTATACATGTAATATTTTTGTAGAAATAAATAAAAACAACAAAAGTTACCTCATTACCCACATCTCTGCACCTGTGGGTATGTAAATGAGTTAAAAGGAAAGATAGTTGAGTCTTCTCGAAGTTCCAGATTATTTTGAGGAAAACGAAGAAGTAGAATCCTCTGAAATTCTGAAGTCTCAACTCCTTCATGTTGTCCATGTGACGAGGAGGCCATAGGATCAAACAAATTGTAAATCGGACAACAAATGGTGAAGAAATTAAAAAAAGAAAAATCAAGATCAATTGAAAAAAAAAGAAAGAAGAAGAAAAGAATAGGAAGAGAAGTGAAGTGATCGACATGGGAAGGGTATATAAAATGAAAAATATCCATTTTAATCCTTTCAATTTATATTCTTTTTATTCATCTTTTATTTCTTGCAATTTGATCCATAATTGCATTTGGATTAGGAACATGTTCCTAATTAAATCATGACATTCATCAAATTAATAATTCATTGAATTATTAAAACTGCATAATCAATCTATGATTCTGAATTTTCTATGAAGTACAGGATACAAAACAAGATTACATAATTCATTTTTTGTATTTTACATGCATCATTGCAATCAAAGGGTTCATATACTGCACAGTAGCTATGATATGAATTTCAAATGATTACGTTATATGCTGCATAGTAGTCATAACCTTCATTATGTTATGTACTGCATAGCAGTTATAACATAAACTTTCAAATTCATCATTACTAGACGTTCCATAAGAACTATAGTAAGTTTTCAATTCAACTACACTAGACGTCCCACAGGGAATATAATGAAATTCATCATTACTAGACGTTCCACAGGAACTATAGCAAGTTTTTAATTCAACTTCACTAGACGTCCCATAGGGAATATGGTGAACATCGTTAGACATCCCACAGGGAATATAACGAAATTCATCATTGCTAGACGTTCCACAAGAACTATAACAAGTTTTTAATTCAACTTCACTAGACGTCCCACAAGGAATATAGTGAACATCGTTAAACGTCCCACAGGGAATATAACAAAATTCATTATTGCTAGATGTTCCACAGGAATTATAGCAAATTTCAATTCATCTACACTAGATGTCCCACAGGGAATATAGTGTGCATCGTTAGAAGTCCCATAGGGAATATAATGAAATTCATCATTGCTAGACGTTCCACAGGAACTATAGTAAGTTTTCAGTTTATCATCGCTAAACATCCCATAGGGAATATAGCGAAACTCATTTGCATAAAGTCCACTAGACGTTCAGCAGGAAATATAGTGAGACTTATCAAACACTACACCTTGCTTAACAATTTGAGCATCAATCTATCATTTAGGATACAATTAAGTGTCCTAATTTCTTTCTTTCAAAATTGTGTGCTTTTATTGCTTTGTCGCAATTTGTCAAGCAAACAGTGACAAAGAGAGGCAACTGTAAGCACCCAATTTCAGGATGCAATTATGCACAATTGCGACGTAAGCCCTTATGATGAAATTCATTCAAAAATTGAACTTGGTTGTCGATTTTCTAGACTTTTGGTTGTCGATTTTCTAGACTTTAAGGACTAAATTGCAACATTTTTTAGGATTTGATTGCAAATAAGTCAATTTTTCAAAGGTCTTTTAGTAATTAAAAGTTACAAAAATTTAGGATCGGCATTGGTGTAATGCTAACCGGCATTATATAATGTCGATCGACATTGCACAGTGCCGATGCGCAATAAGTCCTTTTTTTTATTTTTTGGCTTATTTTTTCTTATTTTTTGTCAATTTTTTCAATATTTGGATTGGTTGAAAATTTAATTTAATTATCATTATTATCTGATGAAAATTTTGACACATTCAAAGGACGTAAATAGGTTTCAAAAATTAAATCTTATCAGGATGCTATCTGATAAGATAGGTATGTTCCTCCTTTGGAGGAAGTTAGTACATGCAGACTCTGCATTTAAAAGTAGAGTCTGCATGCGTGCATGAGGAGAAGGATTTTTTTACACAGACGGAGGAACTGAGAGAAACTCACACATCCGTAGATCAAACTTTGATTTCTTCTATTCTTTCAAAACCCTAATTTTCACAGCTCATTTAATGAGGACAATTCAACATTTTTTTAGTCCCAGTCTAGAATCAAATCAATACTGAGTCAATTTCAATGGTGAAAATCCTAATCTGAGGGGCTAAAAAAGGACATTTGCACAACATCTAAATCATCAGTGTTATTTTCTGTAATATCTCGGGTTTTTAAATATTTTAATACTGCATCGGGATATGAAGTGTTAATAATTTTTGTATATATTTATGATATTTTATGAGTTGTTATTTAATTAAAACTAATTTTTAATTATTTTATATTATTTTAAATACTTTACGTAAAATTTTCCTGGGACTTACATTTTCGATGAAATTAACACGTAAATAATTTAATATTAAATATTTTAAAGAAATTCACGCATTTGCATGAACTCATATATATTTTTAAAGTACAAAAATAAAGAGTATATATGTGTATATATTTAAATTTAATTAGGGTTTAATTAATTACCCTAATTTTTATTATTTATTATTTAGTTTTAATATTATTTAATTGTTTCTAAGTATATCAATTATTAAATATATTAAATTATATGTGTGTGGGAGTTTATATTATTATAATATATAGTGTGATTATATATATATATACATATATACCTAACTATTTGTCAAAAAAATCAAAGTTGCCAAAATTACCAAACTGCCCCTCCCTCCTCCTTCTTCTTCCCCGACGCCCTACCCTCACTATGCCTCTCGGTTTGGCATGCCAGACCACCCTTCGCCGCCACCAGCTGCCGCCAACCTCCTTCCCCCTCCTTCCTCTTCCTCTCCGACGTGATTAGGTCACCAGAAGCTCATTGGAACACCCGAAATTTGCTATGGCAGAGTGTGAAGTTCTTCACCGTCGATCGCGATTCCGACCACCATTTCATGCACCGCTGGTCTCCATCGACTCCCTGAGCTCTGGTGGTCCCTATTCTAAGCTTCTTTTGGCCGAAAAACAGGTGGTTGTTGAGGTTTGAGCTTGATCTTCATTTCGGTCAACTTGAGTTTTTAATTTTTTTTAGCTTCAATTTGATTGATTCATAAAAAATTCCTTAACAAACTTTGATCCTAGTAGCTTAATCTTCATGTGTGAATTTTTCTAGAATTTTTTGAATTTATTTTGATTTTTGGGTATTTTTTATTATTTTCTAATTTTCGAAAATTAATTAATTAAATTATGAAATTGTGTTTTATGGTAAATATAGGTGTTGAAATGAATTATAGAAATTTATTTGTAATTTTTGTGAATTTTTATGTATTTATTTTGAATTTATTTAGTTTATGTAATTTTGAGAAAATAGGGTTAATTGTGTGTTTAATTGAAATTAATTAGTTAATTGAGTTTAATTATTTATATTACTGAAATATATGTTGAGAAAATTAATTTTGTGCAATTATATTATTTTTGGTGAATTTTTGGATTATTTAGGTAATTTTACATTAAATTGGCTAAAAATGTAATTAAATCGGTTTTAATAGTTATTTAGGGCATAAAAATGATTTCTACAAATTATTTAGTATTTTTAACTAATTAAAACTATTTTTTCGTAAATTATTTTCAATTATATATATAATATACAATTTTTCTAATAAAATGAGTGTTTATCGGTTTTACTGTGTTTTAGGGTTAATTATGTAATTTCTACTTATAAAATGTATTTTTATTATATAAGGGCAATTTTGGTATTTATGTAGCATTCTATGAATTGTGGACCTCGGTCGGTGATTCGTAGTTTGGAGTCCGACCGAGGGATTATGGTTGTAATTCTGTGTTTATTCTTGAAGTGCATTTCTTTGCAGGACCAGCTCTACTCTTTAAGTATAGAGATGTCCGTTTTACAAGGGAGGTTCTACCGGATTTTTGGTAAAATTCTCGTAAAACGTGATATCTGGTAGAATTCCCATTTTAATTCTGTGTCTAGTAATCTAGATCGAGTCTTTAGAACTTCTGTTAGATTTGTTCTGATTCCTTTCATTTTTGTTTGTTTAGTTGCGTCGAGATCGAGGCCTAGTGGACCAGGCCCATCAGACCCATCTCAAGGAGCATAGTAATAGTGAGTTACTATTCTATATATATATGCTCTAGGGTGCATGATTTTAGAAATCTATGTTTAAGTTTGACTAAAAATGCATAATGGTATTAATTAGTACTTGAGTTTATTTTAGTTTACTTTTGGTTTATTTTTGGTATATTTTAAACTATATGCATGTTTTACTAACGAATTATGTTTAAAATGTCTTCAAATACATTTCTAGTTTATTTTGTAGTTTAATTGGATTTATTTGACGTATATATACTCGAAATATACTTGGTTTATTTTTGGTATATTTCTAGTATATATATGGTTATTGTTGCTATTATATTTAAATTCATGCATCATTTATTTTTATGAATGTATGTTTTATATTTCAATGAAGGATATCTATAGAACGTGCTACCTAGTGGGCAGCACTAGGACCAAGTACGTACCGGTACGCCGATAGTATTTAGGCTATATTACTAACTTGTTTAAGGATATTGGTTGGATTTGATTATTTGATGTGTGAGAAAGGATTTGGGAGTGTGATTGCTGGAGCTCGATTGACTTAGCATCTCGGGGCCAGTCTACTGTCCAAATGGAACAAGTGAATATATTTGGAATAAGTGAGCCTGTATGGCTAGAGTGTTGTCTAACACTGTTTTGAGGTTGCGATTTTCTAGGGTTCTATTTGATCCTTCATAAACAGTGATTTTCAATAAAAATATATAAAATGATTTTATTGCATTTGTGTGTATTTGCTTGTATACATATATATTATATATACTTTGACTGTGTGCATTGGCAATTAGTATGCATGTATATATACTATAGTAATTCACTCAGTGAGGTCTGACTCCCCTCCGTTGATTTTTTTCAGGAGAGTCATCTTCATCAGACCTCAGTAGCAAACCTATACGTCGGATTTCTTCCGCCCCGGCTTCATTATGTAAACTGCTCACTTGAGTTTTATTTTATTAATCTAGACACTGCAGTAGTTGTAAAATTGTTAGAGGGTGTTGTATTATATTTGAACTGGATTTGTATTAAAATTTTATTTA
Organism: Mallotus nudiflorus; assembly: GCA_947683625.1. Classification (NCBI taxonomy): domain Eukaryota; kingdom Viridiplantae; phylum Streptophyta; class Magnoliopsida; order Malpighiales; family Euphorbiaceae; genus Mallotus; species Mallotus nudiflorus. The sequence continues at coordinate 771,293 of CANTUR010000126.1, read as the reverse complement.
TATGAGATGAGGATATTGATTTAATTGCATTTGGTGGAAATATTATTTTGATATTTATGATTTTATTCCACTGCATAATATTTTACTTAATTGTGTTGTTATTATTACTATTGCATATTTTTATTTTATTTTAAGGCTTAATACGGGTTCCGGATTCGAAAGAATTCTCGTTCCCTAGCGCTGGTCATGGCCCCTGTTTTAGGTCGTGACATTTTCTATTTCATTTTTTATTCTTTCTATTATTTTCTTTTTGTGATTTTTCTTTTATTTTGTTATTCTTTTTTATTGTTTAATTTCACTACTAATCTGATTACTTTTTTTTTTTTTGATATGTGCATGTGGATTGAGGAGGATACTGCCTATATTTAAATTGAATAGAAGGTTCGTGGAATGCCATGGAAGAACCTGTGTTATTTTCCAGTAGAATTTAGGGTTTTTTCTTTATTTTTTCCATTTTTGGTGTTCTGTAGTTATTTTAATTTTTGGGTGTATAATCATTTAAATTTAATTTTTGTATGTAGTTTGTAATAGCCCCAATAGTAGGAATGGTGAAAATTTTAATTTTCTGTACTTTAAAATTAATTAGTAATTAGGTTTAATTGGGTAAGAAAATCAATTAAAATCAATGGCGACAGTAGCTTAAATTAGGGTTTGCATGTAATTAATTTAGGTTTTTTTAGAAAATCACTGTAATGTTTATTTGATCCATTTTTTGTGTTTTATTTGTTTTGGGCCTGTTTTTTTATGTTTTTATCCTTTTGGGCCTCAAGCCCATGCTTAGGTCCAACTCACTTTAAATAAGCTGAAAATTAGTTTAGGACTTTAAATAATTAAAATTAATTTAGGCCCATTAGGTTAATTAGGTTTTAGGCCCGCTTAGTTAATTAAACTTGTTTAGACTTAGCTCAGCCCACTTAATTTCATTTCTTTTAAAATAAATAGACTTAGGCCCACGTTTCACTTAAAATAAAACCAAATTAGACTTAGGCCCACTAATTTAACTTTCCTTTAAAATTTAATAGACTTAAGCCCATTCCATAGACAAACAAAAATAAATAGATCTAGGCTCACTAATTAATAAAAATGTAGGTCCACCTTTAGTCCATTTCTCACTTGTAAATAAAAACCTAGTTAACTTTTTAATAAAATTAACATAGTTTAGACTTAGGGACAACACGATCTTGAATGCATTTTTACTTGTAATTTTATTGACTTGTTGCCTTTTGGGTTAGATGGATGTTAACTAGGGTTTAATAAAATTACATGTAATTAGAGGATGAAATAATCATTTATAAAATTATTCTAAATGAACATGAGACTAAGAGAAGTTAGTATTTTGTATCCAGAATCTCCTGGTTGTGGTGCTAATTTTCTTTTAGAGAATCGAGTACCACTAATTATATTATCCCAGTTATTACCCTGGGTGGCGACTCCTCCTCTCCACGCTATGACTCTGTGACATAGTAGTGTATTCCCTAAGGCCCTGAGCCTAAACAGTGTCGCAATCGCTAAAATCTTGGATGCACGCTAAACCCCGCCGTCTACAGGATGTTACCTTTGATGAATCTACCATGTTAAAAAAGGCAACTTCAGAAAAAATGGAGCAAACAGATGGTACTCCTAAACATGTGGAGTTTAATGGCAATAAAATTTTCCTAGCCAATGTAAAAACTGATAATGAATCTCCTACGGTAGAAGAAGATTCAAATGAAGAAGAGGTTCAAATCCAAGAACCTCTATAGTAACATGAATCAATTGCATTAGGGAAGGGAAAGAGGACCATTAGACAACCTGCTCACTATACTGATATGGTCTCTTTTGCATCACCAATTGCCATTGATGATGTTCTTGCCACTTATAATGAAGCAATCTAAAGTTCAGAACATGAAAAGTGGAGGATTGCCATGAATGAAGAAATGTAGTCCCTTCAAAAGAATCAGATATGGAAACTAGCTAGTCTTCCGAAGGGAAATAAGGCAATTAGGTACAAATGGGTATATACAGAGAAAGAAGAATTTCCTGAAAAGAATAATGTTTGCTCCAAAGCAAGATTGGTGGCTAAAGGCTATGCATAGACGGAGGGAATTGATTATAATGAAGTATTTTCTCCAGTTGTAAAGCATTCCTCCATCAGAATTTTATTGGCTTTGGTAGCATAGTTGGATTTAGAATTAGTTCAAATGGATGTAAAAACTGCATTTTTACATGGAGACTTAGATGAGGAAATCTACATGACTCAGCCAGATGGATTCAAACTTGCTGGTAGAGAAAAGATGATTTGCAAATTAGAAAAATCGCTATATGGATTAAAGCAATCTCTGAGGTAGTAGTACAAGAGATTTGATAAGTTTATGATAGAACAAAAGTACACGAGAAGCAAATATGATCATTGTGTATATTTGCACAAGCTATAAGATGGATCCTATATATATCTTCTTCTTTATGTTGATGATATGTTAATAACTTTCAGGAGTTAAATAGAGATTGAGAAATTAAAGACTCAATTGAACAAGGAGTTTGAGATGAAGGATCTTGGTGAAGCAAAGAAAATTATTGGCATGGAAATATCCAAAGATAGGAAATTAGGGAAGCTTTTTTTATCTTAGAAAGAATATCCGAGGAAGGTACTAAAACGTTTTGGCATGAATGAAAAGTCAAACCTGCTCCTCATTTCAAGCTTAGTGCATCTATGTCACCAAAGAATGATGCAGAATAGGAACACATATCAAAAGTATTGTATGCAACTGATGTTGGTAGTTTGATGTATGCAATGGTGTGTATGAGGCCCGATATTTCACAGGCAGTTGGGGTTATGAGCAGGTACATGCATGATCCTGGAAAGGAGCATTGGTAAGCTGTGAAATGGATTTTACGGTATATTCTAAACAATGTAAATATTGGTTTTGGTATTTCAGCAGGATAGATAAGATGGTTAATATATAGTTGGGTATTATGATTCTGATAATGCTGGTGATTTGGATAAGTGTCGATTAATTACTGGTTATGTGTTTACTTTTGTAAAGGCACCAATCAGTTGGAAGTCCACCTTACAATCAACAGTTGCTTTGTTTACTACAAAGGCAGAGTATATGGTAGTTACAGAGGCTACAAATGAGGCAATTTGGCTTCAAGGGTTGCTTAGTGAAGTGGGAATGAAGCATAAGCACATCAAAATGCATTGTGATAGTCAAAGTGCTATTTATTTAGTAAAGAACCAGGTTTATCATGCAAGGATGAAGCATATTGATATTTGATATCACTTTATACGGGAGATTCTGAAAGAAGGTGGAGTCACAATCCAGAAGATTCAAACTACTGAGAATCCTGCTGATTTGATGACAAAAGTGGTAACTGCGATTAAATTTAAACATTGTTTAGACTTTATCAATATTGTTACAAATTGAAAGATAAAATTTGCAGACACTACTGAAGGTTGAATTTGAGAGAGAATTATATGAAATTTTGCCAAGGTAGAGATTTGTTGTTTGTTTGGCAAAATTTGCCTGTCCCACATCGGGAAGAAAATATAAATGGAGGGAGACTTAAGGTTATAAAAGGACCCCTCCTCCTCCTTAGTTTTAATCATCTCAAATTGTCTCTCCTATATATTTAAGCAATTGTATTTTTCTTCTATTTTTTGTAATATTTTCTCATTTAATAAAATATTATTTTGATAGTATCCGAGAACGTAGACATAATTGGCCGAACCTCATTAAATTTTTTCTCTCTTATATCTATTTAATAGCTATTGTCGGGTATAGTTGTTGTTAATTATTGTGCTATTAAAACTACTTATCTTGGTAAAATTCTGTCTAATGAAAATGATTTTTAAGTGAAACTATTGTGACCTCACCATTTTTTATCTTAAGGTAATTTTTAGTATAATAATTTACACTCTAATTACATGTATAATAGTTTTTAAAGTAATTTTTGTTATTATAGGTGGAAATTAAACGAAATTCTACATCAGGGTTTGTTTTTGCATGATCTTATTGGAGAAGATATTCTTCAAGCAGCAAAGAGTTTTAATTCGGTCTTTTTTTTTTTTTTTTTGTCAAAAGAATGGGTAAACATATCGCCCATTCTTAGCTAAATTTGTGTTACAGCAGGGCCAGGATTTTGTAATTTGGAATGCTGTTCCAAACTCTGTTAATTCAGTTGTAATGAGGGGACGTTTCCCTTTCATTCAATTAATAAAAGTTCCTGGTTCTTCCAAAAAAAAAAAGTTATTTTTTTCCAATAATTTGAGGTATATCATTTGTTTTTGGAGAGAAGGTATATCAATTTTTTTAAATAATAATATTATTAATTTTTGAGAAAAAATATATTAAAAAATAGTAAGCTATTTATTTTAAATTCATTTCACTTTCTTTTCAGAGTGCGTGCAATACAAATTTCTAAATTTTGATCTAATTAATTGACCATAATGTAAAATGTTCTGCACAAAATTACCAAACCTTGTTTTTGGGGGCAAAGGGCTACTTTCTTAAACTCCAAAATAATAACCATTATAGTTTATTCATAAGAAATTTTTTGTTTGGTCACCGCTCATCAAGGGATGATCGGTGGTGACCTGTTATTATTATTTTTTATTTTTCTAATTTTTTTGTTTTTTTTAAAAAAATTCTTTACAACTAATAAATATAATTTCTTTATCTTTTTTATTTTTTGAAAATTTTTAAATTTCTTTCATTAAATTATTAATATCTTTTATGAGATTTTGTTAATTATCTTGTATAGATTTTATTTTTCTATTCGTTGTGTAATTTTTATTAATATAATTTTTTTTATCTGTTGTGAAATTTTTGTTAATATTTTTACAATTAAATTCAATTAAAAATTAAAAAGTCAATTTATCACTAATTAATATCATGAAGTAAATTATATAAATTGTCGAATTACAAATCAAAATAACTCTATCAACACGATTGAAAAATAGTAACAAACAACCTCACAAGTTGAATGAGAAATTATTTTGATATATTATATGTTGTTCAATATGTAATTTTAATCTTTATGAATTTTGTCAAAAAAAAAAAATTATTAATGTTGATATTTAGATCTGAATCTGCAAGTCAGCGAATTAAATTCACATCGGGTTGGCTGGGCCATACTGCTATGAACTAGCCCCAGTTGCCTGAATAAGAAAGTGTAAAAAAATAAATAAATAAATAAAGCAAGAAGCTAAGAAACTTCCTTGTCAATTATGCGCATACACCATGGAGTTTTTTTTGAAAGTGTCCTATTAGCAATACTGTCTAAGAGTTCTCATTTGTCTGCAAATATAAAGTCTCACAAATTATAAGAAAATGGAAAATTCCATAAATAGTAAATATTGCCTTTTTTCATATCTTTCTTTTCCAAATATTTTGGTTTGAACCAAGAAAAATCGTAACTCTAGAAGTTTTATTTCCAAACTTTATAAGTCCAATTTTTTGACTTTTGAGACAGGGACTTCCAGCAATGTAGAAAGCTCTGTTAAAGTCTATTGATTTCTAAAACTATTTTTTTTAACAAAAAAAATTCTATTTACTAGACTTTTAAAAATAATAATTTGATTCAACGGTATAATTTAAGATCTTATTATATATTTGCATATTAAAAATTAATTTTGAAATACATGAACAAATATATATAACTAAAACCCTCATATATGTTTAGAGGCTGTGAAATGAAAATAGAAAGATAAAATTAATTTTCATTTCATATTGCGTTTGAGACATAAAACATTATCTATAAGACGATATTAATGGAAATGTTATTTGCAGAGGCCTGTTATTCAAAGCAGAAAGCAAAAAACTGAACCCTTATTCATGGGGCAGTATTGTACACAAAAAAAAAAGTTATTTGTCTATAACCGCTTGCTTCATCGTGGGCTGCTACAAGTATTATCACTCCTATATTAAATATATACAACCTTTATTTCCAACACTACCTAATAATCTTTTGGTTAAAAAAAAAATAATTTCATAAAATCAAGGAAAAAAAAAAACCTAAGGCCAAGTCCAGAAGAGAATTGAAGCCAGTTGCGAAAGTGTGTATGCCCTGAAAAGAAACATAGATTAAGTCATAAATTCATAAATTGCATTAGAATTTTGCAACTTGGGGCTATTAAATGAATTAATGCGTGTGTAACTAGGTCTCCACCGTTAGGGCTCACCAAACCTTGCATATCATCGATCTTCAAACAAAGACCGGCACTCTTTCTTTGCCTTAAGGTCTACGCGGGTTGCCACCTTCTTCTCTCTCCATTTCTATGTCGAGACCTCTTCTACTTCTCTAACAAATAATCAACACACTAACTTACCCTTCTATATATACCCTCTATCCCATTGTGACTATGGCACATCGATCTCATAGCTCCATAATTACAACCTTCAAACATACAAAAAGAATTAAAAGGGTTTGGGTTTGAAGAGCTAAGAGAGAAAAAAATATTAAGAAGAAATGGCAAGGTCTATTCGTGTAGCTTTTGGGTTTGTTATGATGGTCTTGTTTGCAATGTGCAGCTGCACAGACGGTGCATGTTGTGGGAGATGGCATAGGTTGGACTATTCCTAGTAATGGTGCTGCTGCCTACACTAATTGGACTAGTGGCAAAAACTTTGCTGTTGGTGATATCCTAAGTAAGTCTTGATTTGCTTCTTTTTATACATAATTTATCTGAACATCTCAATATTTGTTTAAATCACTGCTATACAATTCACTCGACATCTCAAATTTCTATTTACGTAATAATTATCTAACAATTTGTTTATTTTTCTATGCTTGATTCTCACAAAACATAAAAAACACTATCTGACGTCTTCTTTGATCTTATTAATTATCAGCATTCAACTTCGCAACTAATGCGCATGATGTAGTCCGAGTCCCAAAAGCATCATATGATGCATGCACTGCTTCAAATCCTATCGGAAATGTAATCAGAACCGGACCTGTCAACATCACTCTCGACACCGCTGGAGAACACTATTACATTTGTACATTCTCTGGTCATTGTCGGATTGGCCAGAAGCTCGCCATTACTGTCTCATCATCTCCAGCAGGCACACCGGGTTCCTCTCCAGCACCTCCCACCACCACTCCAACTACTCCCACTACACCATCACCAACAAATAATGTCCCAGCTGCTCCTTGTCCTACAGACTCACCAACCGCAGCACCAGGACCCAGAACGCAGAATACCTCTCCTCCTCCAAATTCTTCATCCTCTAAGGTGTTGGCCGGTGCATCAGTGTCCATGATGGCGATGATCTTGGGTTTGATGTTTTAATTCATTTTATTCTGATAAAGTACAATACTTTGTAGATGTTACAAAATAGAAATTTTTTGTGTTTTTTTTTTTTTTGATATAGAGAGATATATGTAATTTTTCTTATTATTAAAATTTTTTGATGGCATATTCAATAGAATAAAATTTTGATGGCTGATACGTGATCAAATCTTTTCTAATAATTTAATGGTTTATCGTGTATGTTAAGAATCACTATTTATTAGCAAATTCAACATTTGCAAGTACATATGATTGTGCCTACATACGCACGAAGTATGATACTCGATAGTTCGCTAAGAGATATATATGTTTTGAGTATTTTAAGTTTGTTTACAAATCTAACACCATGATATATTGTACCTATAATAGGAATTTTTTTTTAGTTAAATATCCATTAATTCTATGAATGATTGGAATTGGAAAATTTATGTCTATTTCAATTGAATTATAGTTATAGTTAAATGTATGAGACATATATTATATTTTTATTAATAAAGTACACAACATTCAAAATATATATCACTTATATAAATCACCTGCCCTTTATTTCTCATCGTTTTTTCTACCAACTAGATAATTGTTTGTTTTTTAGATATTTTATACATCATGTGTATTACGTAATTTTCAATTTTTTACTTATAAAAATTTTAATAAGTTAATTTAATACACTTTAGTTAATTATTTTAAACTACAATTACATATAACTAAAATACTAATTAACTTAAAAAATATGTAATATTTAAAAAATTATAACTGTACATATTAATTTATTTCATAAAAATACTTATTTCTATTAAAATAGAAGACAAATCGAGTCCTGAAAAATTTATTAGCTATTTGAAATAGAGAAAAATAATTGATTACATTTATTCATCATTTTAAATGAAGGAAAATTTGCGCGTACCTGTATGATATAATCCTTACGAAATATTCCAATCATGCGTTTCAATAATTAATAAATTCCCCGCCTTCAATAGATCAACATGATGCCAAACTTATATATACAGTGAGCTATTATATATAAGTGCATCTTTCAAAAATTATCTAAGTTAAATTATTAAATTTAGGAAAATAAATTAATGGTCTGATTAACTATAGCTACTATATGGTTAAAAAAAAACAATGATAATTATTCATGCATGAGAATATACATCGCACTCACGATGAAAAATGATAAAATTAAAATTTACACTTTTGACCTATATTTATAGGAAGGCAGTACATTTGAGGGGCAGCAATGTTATTTATTGTAAATTGTGATCACCCATTATTAATATATGTTGATTTAAATAATAAAAAAAATTTAGATGATATATAGTGTTATTATGTTCTATTTGTATGTTTTAGGTTTAAATTCTAAAAAAAAAGTAAAAATATTAATAATTATTAAGTAAGGTTTTGGATTGAACTCTTACACATAAGTAAAAAATAATGATTGGTTGCGCACCAGTAAGGTGAACAGTCTTGTGCGGACTTGCGAAACTCTCAAATTGTCACCTTCTAATTGAATAGTCCATATATTTGGGGATAAAAAAACATCAGTTTAAATTTTTTTTATTCATATTATGACAGGCTAACGTAAGATTATTCACCTCACGAGTTGTGTCATATATCTTTTTTATAAAAAAAAAAAAATGACAATGATTATCGTTATTTGTCAAAAAAATTATTTATATTTTGCACTCGACATAGGGGATAAATTTACACTTAGATAATTTTAGAACTTGCAAAGATATTTTTATATTTTTATTATGTTGTCATGAGTTTCCACAAAAATCATTTAAAAAAAAAAGTGTTGAAAGTAGTTGAAACCTTCTTATGATTACCGCATACTACGACATGAAACGGAAAAAAAAAAAAAAAAGAACAGTGATAATTTCATAGCAAAAAGAAGAAAAGCCAAATTCTTCATCCTCTAAGGTGTTGGCCGGTGCATCAGTGTCCATGATGGCGATGATCTTGGGTTTGATGTTTTAATTCATTTTATTCTGATAAAGTACAATACTTGTAGATGTTACAAAGTAAAATTTATTGTGCTTTTTTTTTTTTAAATAAATTTTGATTTAGAGAGATATGCAATTTTTCTTATTCTCACAAAATTTTGATGGCATATTTAATAGAATAAAATTTTGATGGCTGATATGTGATCAGATATTCTCTAATAATTTTATGGTTTATCCTGTATGTTAAAAAATCTACATTTATTAGCAAATCCAACCTTGCAAGTATATATGTATGCCTTTTCATAAAAAAATTGTCTGCATACATACGAAGTATGACATTCAAGAGTTCGTAAGAGATATATATTTTAAATATTTTTTGTTTGTTTACAAATATAACAATGGAATGTAGTGTACCTCTATTTCAAATAAATTATATTTAACAATTAAATGTGTAACACATATCTTATATTTTTATTAATAAATTACACAATATTAAAAAATTTTATCACTTATTTATTTATTGGATATAAATACTCTAGTAGAGGAAAAAATTGTTGTTTAATATTTGTAATCGTCTTTAGAATTTTTATGGCGATAAAAAAAAAAATACAATTTTCATTGCTGTTGGAAGCTTGTTAACTCAAGAGGAGGGTTGAAATGAAAGATTGTAGGAGGCGGGTTAAACATACACCCGAGTGTTTAACGATCACGATACTGTGTAGACTTTAAGTTTATTGAAAAATACAAAGTAGACTTAAAGTCCAAATTAGAGGAGTCGCTATCCGGATAAGACTCCAGACACATTGTATAGCAACTGAATTCTACGAAGGTTGCCAGCAATCGTTTTTAGAGAACGGATTTGAAAATTGGATATGGATTTTTGGAATGCTCACCCAAACTTACGGTTGGCCTCGTGTGTGTTTTGTATTTTATTACTTTTAATTATTAAATTATGTCTTCATTAACATGCAAATTGTAGTTTACTCTAATTTTACAATTTAGTCTGAATTTGTACATTAATCCTATTCCATGCATATTAAGGGTGATTTTCTACACTCATTACAAATATACAAAACATTCATAAAAATAACGATAAAGAAACAAATATACATACAAAGAAGTAGGGGGAGAAATGAGTTACAACACTTGATCACACAAATAAAGGTAAAATAAACAGAAAATAAATTGGTCACAAAACAAGTGAATCCATAAATAAGTTAGGAGGATTAAAGCTTGATGATAAGAATCATCCTAATATTCCTGCAAATAATAAAAGATTAACCTCTAGAAATGTATATAAAGTCCTACAAAACAAGAAACCTCGATGTTAATTCATAGGTCCAACAACATAAAACTGCATAAATACCTAATTTAGCAAGGTGTCATGATAATTATGCAGAAGATTAGAGTTTGGCGATATGAAAATAGATAAAGGAACGTATATCATCTAAGGTAAACACAAGGAATTAAAATCAAATTTTTATATGGTTATGTTAATGTGGTGGCGCCTTATCATTGAGACGTTGCCTCTAGACATAGTGGCGATGCCACATCGCATGATTCCTAAAGGGTGACGCCTCTTCGAAGAGGCATTGCCTGACGAACAAAGATAGTAGCAAATCTACACTTTCTTAAATCTTAAGCAAGATCAAATGCAAAAAAATGAAAACTTACAACTATATTTAGGAATTTAAAAGATCATATCATAAACATAGTGTACAATAAGCAATGAATCTAAAATAACAAAACAAGAGAGAGCAAAGAAAGAGTTTTATGCAAGTTAATAATTTAATGCTTAAAAAATGGAGGTTCTTACTACTCAAGATAAGTTTGAAGCTCCTAACTCAGCCCTCAGAGATGAGTTGTTAGTTCTAAAATTTTACTTGAATGCAAGAAGCTCCCTCTCTTCTTGAACAAAAATGAACTGCCTAACTAAACTTCTTTTTTTTTCTCTCAAGAATGTCCTCCTCTCTTCTTTAAAGCTTTGTTTTTTTTAAAAAAAAAAACCAGCTAACCTGTTTTTTCTTTTCCTCACTTCCTCTTTTTTAAGCTTTTTCCCCATGCCTTTTATAAGACCCCCCTTTTTCTCCCATCATCAAGCCTCTTTCTAGTCACCTTTTAGCCTCTAAAGTCTCACTTTCATACAAGCATGTTCAGGCTAGTAGCCAATAGGCCCACCCACTTGCTCATTACTGTTATCCTTACATTTAATACTTGTGCAAGTGGATGGTAAAGATTTGGTACTTCTTCGAAGAAGTGTCGCCTCATTAAAGTGGCCACCACAGAGGTAGTGCCTCTCAGGTGTCACCTCTTTGGTCTTGGACAAAGATGGGGCTTTTAGGCCAAAGTGGGCCTGGGCTTGGGCTTAGGCTTAGTCTTTGGACTTAGGCCGTGTATTTACATGGGTTCAGGTTATTGGAGCCTCATAAGGATGGGAGTTTATGCTTTTCGGTCCATTCCCAAAAAGATTTTGGACCTTTTACATTAAAGATTCGTATTTTCTCATTATTGGGTTTTCGTTACGAATTGATCAAACAGAGTGTTAATAAATATCTACCACAAAAGTTGTGTTGATGGTGGTGCATATAAATACATTAAAACTTTTGTTTAATAAAACTTCTAGTGTAGGTAGATGTTGCGGTACTTCTTCATACCTTTTTTTTTTTTTTTGAAAAAAAATTACAATGTTCTTCAAAACAAATATGTGACTATATCTCTTTTAAACATCACCTGTCATTTACTTCTCATAATTTTTTCTACCAATTAGATAATTTCTTAAAAAAATATTTTATTCATCATATGTATTACGTAATTTTCAATTTTTACTTATAAACATTCAAAAATTAATTAATTTAATAAGTTAATTTAATACAATGTAGTTAATTATTATAAATATCTATTTCGTAGTCCTGCACGATGCGCAAGCTGTGATTTAATTTTTTTATAATAATAAATTAATTGTAAAAACATATATATACATACATGCACACATTAAGATTATATAACTAAAAAAATACTATTATAAAATTAAAAAATAAAAATGAAAGAAACATTTAAGCATGTTTGAAACATTTAACCTCTTATTGAATTCAATTAGAGTACATTTGCTCATCTTAGGCAACCAAACAATGTAGTCAAAATATCAGTGAATTAAAATCCCCACACTGATTAATTAAGCGAACCAAGTTCAAATCCCAGCTTATTTAATACAAATTATAATTAAGCTGAAAAAGAAACTTTTAGCAAGTGATACCCCACATATATATTCTTGTTTAATTAAGGTCTATACTTCATTATGCAGGTTACTTAGAAAGGAAGGACAACCGAAGACATTCAGGAAAAGGTTCCTGAAATAGGATACTTCCTAAAAAAGAAGGAACACTCTTCTAATTGGCTTAGGACTCTAATTCAAAGAGGAATCCTACTCCTTTTAGGTTTGAGTATCATTATCACTATAAATAGGACCCTATATTCCTCATTCTCATTCATCATATTCTCTTATACTCTCATTATTCTCCTCCTCTCTCTAGATTCTTTCTATTTCTTCTTACTTAGGCATTAGAGGGTTTATAGGGATCTTCTCCACCTCTCACCTTGCCCTTTGTTGATCACTTGTAGGGTTCCAGCTTAAAAGTTCAAGAAAACAAGTTATCAAGTAGAGCCGTCTATGGGAACTCTTAGGTAAAAGCCATTAGTGCATCTGCCAAATTAAGACATTGACATCATGACTTCTAGCCCACCGCCAATCTTGACTCCTGACACTTACATTAATCTATTCGCTCCCATTCCTCCAATCAATCTGTCAACACCTCTCCCAATAGTAGTACCTCTAACCCCTTTCTAGTATGTCGGACCTTCATTTGGTGGTATGCACATACGCCTTAGAAACACCCAAAGGTGGCCAGTTCTTGGCATCGACTTCTCATATTATGCTCCTTTGCAACACCATCACAAACCTATACCTTTTGTACCTTTTCCAAGTCTAATAAATACACCTACCATAACTACACCTAACCTAAACACCCCAATAAACAAGGAAGCAATAATACAAAATATTCAAGCTCAGATAGACTTTATACAACAACAATTGAATACCTTAATTCAAAGTGCCAATCCTGGATCAGCTCATACGGAAAATAACACCCCATCTTTGAAATTACCTGGGGGAAGCAAAGGGAAGTGTAAAGTTCCGAAAGGGGAATCTAGCCCGATGATTCTGGCTCTTGATGACTCAAAATTAACCCAGAAGGTTAAAGAAGTTATACATAAATCCCACACAAGGCCAAGGAAAGAAGATGAATGCGTGATGAAGGGAAGAATGCCCTTTATAAAAAGGACAATCCACACAGAGATCCTAACTAAATTTAGAATGCCACAACTAGATTAATATGATGGAACTATAGATCGCATCAACCATATATCCTAAATCAAAACAAGAATGTTACTCCATAATGTGAATGATGGAACCAAATGCATGGTTTTCCTAAGCATGCTCATAAAGAGTGCTAAAACATGGTTTCACTAGCTTCCAAAGAACTCCATCACTTCTTTTGAAGACTTAGCAAATAAATTCTAGACTAGGTCCATCACTAACATTCCCCCAGCCAAAAACATTAATGACCTCTGAATGTACCAACAAGAGATCGATGAATCACTATGAAGCTATTTGGACCGGTTCAACAAGGTGGCCATGCAAATTGAGAATCTTGTAGATGAAGTGGCTATCGAAGCCCTAAAGAATGGCACCAGACTCAAAAAATTCAAAGATAAGATAATGACAAAAGAACCTCACACATTCATGAAAGTGATGGCCATGACAGATAAAATGATAAAAATGAATAAAGATAAAAGGATGCGAAGGGATGAAGAGAGAGCACTGGCTAAAGAAAAAAGACCAAGACCTAAGAGGGCAAACTTTCCACGAACAAACTCCATAAACTCAGTAGAAAGGTTTGAAAAGGAAGTTGAAAGATACACGCCTTTAAACACCTCCAGATCCAGGATCCTCATGTGTGTTAGACAGAACGGTATGGGAATTACCCTGGCTAGAAGAATAAGCCCAAGCCGGAGAGCTACACAAGATAGAGGGCACTATTACTAATATCACCGGGATTACGGGCACAATACCGAGGCCTACAGAGAACTTAAGAATGCCATAGAAAGAATGTTGCAAAATGGCAGCCTCAATAACTTCACAGACACATCTAGAGGAGCCAAGAATATGGATGTGCAAAGGTGAGATAGACCTGAACCAAAGAAGGCCTGAAATGAACCAGCCAACATCATCAATATGATTATCGGAGTAGAGAACACTGAGAAGAGGCTTAAAAGGGGCCACATAGAGGAAAAACCTACCCTCAAAGAGAGACAGACCATCATGTTTGATTCAGAAGATGGGGACCATGTTCGGCACCCCCACAATGATGCCCTGGTGGTAAGCGCATATATTAACAATTATCTGGTGAAGAGATTACTGATCGATGATGGAAGTGCCATCAATGCATTATTTTAAAATGCTTATAAAGTAATGGAAGGCTCTATCACTAACCTAAAGGCTATCCAGAATCCTATTATAAGCTTCTATAAAGGAACTATATAGTTGATGGGAATTGTAGAGCTAATTCAGGAATTTGGAAATTGGGAAATTAAAGAAATGAAAGTCACCAAAGCTCTCAATGTGGTGGATCTTCCACTACCATACAATGATATCATAGGTCGCCTAGTGCTTTATGAAACTGATGTAGTCATAAGTATTCGACACTTGACCATGAAGATTCCTATTGAAGGAGGAACTCTAACGATTCATGGAGATCAGCACACTGCCAGGTAGTGCTACCAGATGGTAATCAAACCTCAGACATAAGCATTCCCCCTAGAAACTTAGGAGATAAAGGAGTAGGGAGCTGGTCCTGAACTAGTGGACAACGTTTAGAAATTATAGATTATTAATGGAAAAATGGTAAAGATCGACAATGAGTTTGACAGTGAAACTAAGCGAGGAATAAGTGAAGTCCTCACTAAGCACTCAGGAGTTTTTTCCTCTCAGGCATTCGAGATTACTGGGGTGGATCCTTGGACTGCCTTGCACAGCTTGAACATCATACCAGGGGCGAAGCTGGTGATCCAAAAGAAGAGAACTTTTGCATATGAGAGGCAGAAGATAATTGCTGAAGAAATAAGGAAGTTGCTAGAAGCTGGATTCATCAAAGAAGTTACCCACCCGGAATGGGTAGCCAACATGGTGCTAGTAAAGAAATCAAATGACAAATATAGAATATGTGTGGATTATACTGACCTCAATTGGGCATGCCCTAAAGATAGCTACCCATTACCAATAATTGACTAATTAGTAGACTCCACTGCCGACCACGGTCTATATAGTTTCGTAGATGCAGCACAAGAATATCACTAGATACTGATGAAGGAAGAAGACTAAGAGAAAACATCTTTCATCACCCACGAAGGTCTTTACTGCTATAAAGTAATGCCCTTTGAATTAAAGAATGCTGGAGCAACCTATCAGAGGATGATGAACCATGTACTTCAGAACCAGATTAGGAGACATGTGGAAGTATACATGGATGACATTATTATTAAAAGCAAGCATGCAGAGCAGAACCCCGCAGATCTTGATCAAATCCTCCAATTGCTAAAGTAGTCCAAGATTAAGTTGAATCCAGAAAAGTGCATCTTCAGAGTCAAGGCAAGAAAGTTCTTATGATTCATGATATCCCATAGAGGTATTGAAGCTAACCCAAAAAAGATGGAGGCCATTCTCAGCATGAAAGCTCCGAAGACTATCCATAAGCTACAAAAACTAAATGGCAGGATCATGGCTTTAGGGCATTTCATCTCTTACTCAACTAAGCGATGCCTACCACTATTTTGAGCTTCAAAAAATTCTAAAAAATTATTTGGACTAAAGACTGTCAAGCAATCTTTGAAGATATTAAAAAATTCATATCCTCACTACCTCTGCTCAGCAGGCCAGTCCCAAAGGAAACACTATATTTATACCTCTTTATGGGCCAAGAATCCACAGCTTTGGTACTAGTGAGGGAGGAAGAGAGCTAGTAAAATCTGGTATACTACGTTAGTAAAGTACTTCAAGAATCTGCGATTCGATACCTAATAGTAGATAAACTGACCATGGATGTCATCCACATATCCTGAAAGCTCAGGCACTACTTCCAAGCTTATCCTATTATAGAAAGGTCCAGCTTCCCTTTGAGAAAAATTTTACAAAGACCTGAGACATTAGGCAAATTGGTCCAATGGTCAGTATCACTTGAAGAATTTAACATCGACTACGAGTCTCGGTAGTAAGTGAAGGCTCAAGCATTAGTAGACTTTATATAGGAAATGATGCTAGAAGATCTCACCACCTCCAAAGCACCAGAATGAAGGCTTTATGTTGATGGGGCATGCTCCACTCAAGGATTCGGTGTCAAGATTATCCTTAAAGGACCACATAAAGTTCATATCAGATATGCAGTTTGAAGAGAGTATAATGCAACCAACAATGCTATGGAATATAAGACACTCATTACAAGCCTAAAGTTGGCTACAAAAGTCAAAGTCGAGCATCTCATGATACACTCAAACTCTCAATTGGTAGTAAATCATGTCAAAGGGACACTCCAAATTAAAGATCCATGCATTGCCAGATACGTTGAAAAAGTCATACAGCTCCTGAAGAAGATAGAGCAAGATGGGGGACAGTGGGAAATAGTCCAAATACCCCAAAATGAAAACTCTGAGGATGACCTATTGGCTAAGTCAGCAACTGAAGATAATCAGGCATTCATAGGAATGGAGCTCACCAAAGCACTGACAAAACCCAACACCAAGGATTCATATATTATAGAGGCATGGGAAGTCCCGGAATGGATGAAACCGATCGTTCAATATATGGAAAATAGGAAACTTCCAGAAGATAAATTGAAAGCTTAGAAACTAAAGATAAAGGTGGCCCACTACTCTTCCATCACGGAGAACTCTACAAAAGATCTCTCTCACACTTATGGTCTAAATGTGTGTCCCTAGAAGAAAGGAATTACGTACTCAGGGAAATCCATTAAGGAATTTATGGAGCACACAAATCATAATACACATTAACCAGGAAAGCATTATTGCAAGGATACTAATGGCCCACCATGTCCCAAGATGCTCAGAAGCTAACTCAGGAATGTCATAAGTGCTAGCAATTTGCCTATCTTAATCATAAGCCCTCTAACCCTCAACATCCGATTGGTAGCCCTTGGCCCTTTGCAATGTAGGGAATGGACATCCTAGGTCCCTTCTCAGCCTCAACATCATAGAAAAAATTCTTAATTGTGACCATAGACCATTTCACTAAGTGGGTAGAAGTGGAAGCTATACCGACCATCATAGAGGCCTGGATTTAACATTTCTTTTAGAGAGAAATCATTTATAGGTTTGGAATACTGCATACGCTAATTATAGATAATGAAAAGCAGTTTGATCATGAGAAATTTAAAAGGTTTTGCTTTGACCTCAGAATAAAGCTCTGTTTCACCTCAGTAGCTCACCCGCAGACAAACGAGCAAACGGAGGTCACCAATAGGATTATCATTCAAGAATTAAAGAAAAGGCTCAATAAAAAGAAGGGAAACTAGGTTAAAGAACTTAACAATGTTATCCAGGCTTACAAGACTATACTTAGATCGTCTACGAAAGAAACACCATTTAGAATAACCTGTGGTATAAACATAATGAAACTAGTAGAAATCATATCACCAAGTTACAAGGTTAGTAAAGAATTAGATCAGGACATCAATAACATTGACACTTGGATATGCTTCGATCTACTGGAAGAAATAAGAGAATGGGCGTCCATTATAACAGAGGCACACAGGCATAAGATAGTTTAGTATCATCTCCAATGTATCCAATCAAGACAGTATAAGATAAGAGATTGGGTGCTTAGAAGGATAGACATTGGCAAAGGCAACTCTGGTACCAGCAAACTTGGACCTAATTGGTAAGGCCCCTATCAGATCACAGTGCAAACATTTAAAGGGGCATACAAAATCAAAGACAAATAAAGGAAGGAATTATAATGATATTGGAACTCAGATTTTCTTTAAAAATATTACCAATAGATGTACTCAAATACTATTAAATAAAGTATCTTTATTCACTAATAAGAAAAATTTATTACAAAGTCCACAAAAAAAATCTCTAGTCTAATAATTGAGCATCGGATGGCTCAAACTTGGACATAAGGGGAGCAACATTGGTAGCACTGACGGATGCAGGAGGCTTAGAAGATGATTCCCTAACTGATTTGGTAGCTTTTTTCATATGAAGATAAAAGGCTTTGCTCTAGGTATCCTCTTTGGAAGTAATCCTAGCTAGGTTAGCCAGAGTTATCTTGTTCAGGTCCGTCAAGTCCAAATTCGAACACTTAGACTTATAAGCCTTGAGAAACCCTCCGACCATATTCTGGTAGGCCCTCTTATCATCTTCTCAAGATCTCTCGGCCTCACCCAACTTCCTCTCTAGGTTGGCAATTCGGGAGTCTTGCTCCTTAATTTTCCTAGTCAACTGAGCTTGACTGTGCTCTAGCTCAGCCACCTTCTTCTGGCTCGCCTTTACCTTAGACTTCACCTCTGTATATTTAGTTTGGTAGAGTTCCAGTGTCACCTTCACCTTATCCAACTTCTTCTTAAAGTCAATTGCTATGGTCCCCACCTCCATCTCCTTCAAGCTATATTGGCTCTTCAGGAAGAAGTATTCATCCTTCACCAACAACAAAACTTAAGTCATTTGAGAAAGAGAACTAATCCTTGAAATCTTAAAGAAAAAAAAATCAAATGACATTGAACACTTACCTCTAGTGAATGTCCTATCATAGAGCTATACAACTCCTTATGGCCCTCCTCTGTCCAATGCTGCATGTCAGCTAGCAGCCTTAAGGACTTTCCATATTGATCTCTAACCTGGGCATTTGAGACACTTGGAGGTTTCATCCTGTTTAAGATCTAAGCCCTCATGTTTAGACACCCGAAGAGCTTCGAACCTTGGACAAATATTTCCTCATCAAGTTCCTCAACATCTGAATCTCTATTTAGGATTTGTCTTTTTTGCCTCCTTTCTTTCTCAGTTTGAGAGGACCCAGCTACAGATTTCTCCTTCAGACTGATAACAGCTTCATCTGGGACTGCTGGTACTACAAGCTTGGGTGATGGGGAGGATATCTGAGTATCTCCTTGCGCCTCTGGCTCATTAACTACAAGTCGAATCTCATCCGCAAAGGAAAAAAAGTCAGCCATCTATAAAATAAAAAAGAAAAATATGGAAGTTAGAACAATACCTCTCGAAGCTCAAAATATACCGGTGGATTATACATAATGTGGGCAGACTCTCCAAAGATATCTTCTTAATAGATATTTGGCTGACTGAGCATCGGCCAGGCCATGAAGCTGAAGTCTCAAGACCATCTCTATATTATGGTTGAAAAAATTTAAAGGGTGCTTTACCTTATGGAACTCATCAAACCACATTCGTCAGACATCCACAAAGTTTGGTGGTGCTCGACAATGAAAAACTTGTGCCTTCACTTCTTGTGAAGTTCTAGTAGCTTCACAAAAAGATTATGGTTAGGGATGGCCGATAATAAGAACATGAACTCCCTTTTTTTCTTATTCAGACTATACATGTATCCCAGGACGTCTAAGTCTGGCTCTCTACCCTCCTCATGCATTAACTCTATGAACTCGGTCAAGATCCAGTAATTGTTAGGATGAAGCTGATCGGTGCTATGTTATACTTATTCAAGAATGTTTTCACAAAGGGATCCAGAGGGAACTTTAAAGCCCCCTATAGTTGGTCAAAATACATAACTAACCTATTGAAATCTATCATTGAAGTATGGGCTTTAAATTTCCTATCTACGGCGTGTAGGGTAAAATCGGCAGGAATACTAAAACGCCTCTGATACCACCCAAAAAAATCTTTATTTATTTTAGAGATGAACATATAAGAGCTAAATTGCTCCCTCAATACCATGGATTTATCTAACAAGCAAAAAAGAAATGTATGAAGGAAGAAAAGGTTCACCTGGTTACAGAACGCAAAGGTTATTGTAAGAAAAGCTTGATGATAGAACACACAAGGAAAAAGAAGCAAACAGGATAAAAATAAGCAAAAATACAACAAATTGAAGAATTAGAGGCACTTATAAGATAATAGAAGGCTTTGGAATAAGCCATTATTACCCTCATAAATACTTTGGTCTCTCCCACATCATTAAGGGCAATTTGGGAAACAGAAAAGACCTATTTATCGAGCAATCATCATTTTGGTAGTAGAAACATCTCATCTTTTGACACATGAACATATACAACTATTACATAATTCAAATTTCAAAAAAGGCATCGAAGCGACATAGCAGTTATTAACCCCGTACACATCACTTCTAGTTGTCCCTTCATAACGAGCATCTAAAGCTCCAGTATCAATGACTAGTAACTAAAAATTAGCACCCTCAGGTTGCTTCTATAGTACTAAGGTTCGGCACTCGAGCTACACTTTTAATGCACCAAGACTATACGATAGTTGAGCTACACTTTTAATGCACCAAGAATAAGTCTAGTGACTAAAGCTGGCACCTTGAGGTCACTTCTGCAGTACTGAGGTTCCAAGCATGTAAGCCTCGTGTCCTTGTACCAAGCATCTAAGCCTTGAGAATCTAAGTCCAGTGACAAAAGCTGGCACCCTTAAGTCACTTCTATAGTACTGAGGTTTGGCACTCGGGCAGCGCTTTTACTGCACCGAGCATCAAAACTCTAGTGACGATTGGTTCCATCATATTGTCTCTACACTAGCGGGTTAATCCCTTACACCAAGCATTTTTATTATAGGTTTTATGCACTCAAGTCTAGCTGACACTTCAATAATGTTCTTATTCGATGATTTCAAGACTCGGTACTAAGCTTTATCTTTTCTTGTGACTGAAGTTGGCCACCTCAGCTCACCCTTTCATAACAAATGCAATGATTCAAGCAGTCTTGACCTCTAAAAAGAATGAAATTTCCATCACCACATAGACCTAAATATATCAGACATAAATATCTGAATAAACTCGCAGGGGGGACTCTTGATACCTTACATATATATTCTTATTTAATTAATGTCTTTATTTCACTATGCAGGTTATTTGGAAAGGAAGGATGATTGAAGAAATTTAGGAAAAGGTTCCTAAAATAAGAGACTCCTAAAAAAGAAGGAACACTCTCCTAATTAGCTTAGGACTCTAATTCAAAGAGGAATCCTACTCCTTTCAAGTTTGAGCATCAGTATCACTATAAATAGGACCCATATTTCTCATTCTCATTCATCCTATTCTTTTATGCTCTCATTGTTCTCCTTCTCTCTCTATATTCTCTCTATATCTTCTAACTTAGGCATCAGAGGGTTTGTAAGGATCTTCCCCACCTCTTACCTTGCCTTTTGTTGATCACTTTTAGGGTTCCAGCTCAAGAGTTTTAAAAAGCAAGTTATCAGCAAGTAATACATAAAATCACTAAATTATATAATATTAGTTATAAGGCATGCTTTTTAACATTTATTAGTCCTTTTAAAATTTTATCAAGAACTTTGGAGTTAAAATTTTCAAACAATTTCTTCATGTTTTGACTGCTTTTTCTAGTAAAACTATCCACCTAACCTTCATGTATCTTATACAAAGTTGGCAATGTTGCCATGCCCATATACACTATAGTCCATCAAGTAAATAACAAATGTGAAAACACAGAAAACATCATAAATTTATCTGAAAAAAAGGAAGAGCTTGCCCCTTATGAGGTACACTCAACTTGGTTCATATCAGTCAAGGTCTTTGTTCTAGAATTACAAAAAAAAAAAAAAAGCTTCATCAAGTCAGGTTCTTACCAATGTATCACTAACTGTGTAATGTGGAGTTTGTAGTTCTACCGCAATCAAATTGTTCTTAGTTCACCAACTGTGTAGATCAATTAAGTCTTATCTTTGGCTCAAAAAATATGTTATGCATACAAGTCTCAGTTCCAACCTTCATCTCAATCTCTTATAGACAAGAACATGAATAAAACTTGTTGCTCCTCAGTCAGTCCCTCCATCAAAATCAATTCTGATGTTGTTGTTTCTTATTAGGGTAATTAGGTTAGTATTGGTATTGTGGCGAGGGACTATCATGGAAAGGTTATTTTCTCTACAGGGAAAATCATTTGTAATTGCCTTGATATCCAATTGGTCGAAGCATCTGCTTAGGTATGGTCTTGAGTTGGCTATAAACCTTTCTCTCCAGGACATTATTTGTGAAACAGACTCATAGTTAATTATCCATAATTTCATAACAAATAGCTCGGGATTGTTGTTTATTTGGCAAAATTTTCCTATCCCACATCGGGAAGAAAATAGAAATGGAAGGGGACTTAAGGTTATAAAAGGAGCCCTCTTCCTCCTTAGTTTTAATTGTAATAACCCTTGTTTTTAATTTATTTTATTAAATAATGAGATATGCAATGTTAATAAATTTTAAAAGTTATATTTAGTTATTTTACTATTTTGTGATTTAGTATTACTATTTTATGTTTAATTAAATTTTTTACGTAAATATTTTTATTTTGAACTTATTAATTTGGACATTTAAATTTTATTGTGTAAATTTATATGTTTGGATAGTATTATTTAACAATATTTAATTTAGTGCATTGTTATTTTAATATTATTAATTCTATTATTGTTTTATAAAATTTCATTATTTATTTTATTAGAATTATCATTATTATTTAATGTTATTTGATTTATATTATTATGAACTTATGTTATGTTTATTACATGTGTATATGTTATATATATGTGTGTGTGTGTGTGTGTGTGTGTGTGTGTATATATATATATATATATGTATGTATGTATGTATGTATGCATGTATGTATGTATGTATATAAGATACTTGTGTGGTGAAGAATTGTCAAATTTAAAGTTTTGTTATATTATATAATATTATATTATAAAGTTATATATATATATATATATATATATAACTTATAAAAAACGCATTCTTCCCCTCTGTAACCCCTCCTCCGCGTGCTTTCAACCATCCTCCACCCGTCGCCACTTGTTTCTCTTACCAACAGAGCGTCGTCTGGTCTTTTAGTCACCGCCTCCTCCTTCTTCTCCGACAACATCGACAGCAAGCAGTAGCAGCGTCCAGCAAGTCGTTCTTCACTGTTGCTCCGCCCTCCGGTCGCCACAGCTCATCTTCCCGGTGTCGTTCGACTCCTGGAGTTGGGTAGAAGCTGATCCAAGGCTCAGATCAAGCTCAAATTCAATTTTTGTAAGATTTTTGTTTGGTTTTTGGATTTTGGTTATTTGAGTTTTATTTTTTTTTAGTTCAAAATTGTTGATTTATTGATTTTTATTTTTGAAAAATTTTTCTTGGTAGCTCAAGCTTGCTAAAAATAACTTTTGGGTAATTTTGATTATTTTATTATTATTTAATTAATTTTTGTTAATTAATTATTTCAATTATGAATTTAATTAATTTAGTGTTATTATAGTATGTTAGTAATTATAATGTTGAGAAATTAATTTTTGGGATATTTATATAAATTTTTAGAAATATATATAGTTTATGTAATTTTGGAATTTTGAGTTAAATGCATATTTTTGGTAGGAATTAGAGTTCAATTATGTGTTTGAGTTGATATTATAATGCTATTTGTTGGTAAAATAATTTTTGTGAATTTACATAATTTTTTTTATGGAGTTTTATATAATTTATGTGTATTTTGGAATTATTAGATTAATATGTATTTTTATAGAAATTATTTGTTAATTAGGTGTATTTATTGATTTTAGTGAATAATATGTTGAGGAAATAAATTTTGAGTAATTACATAATTTTTATTGAATTTTTGAATATTATTAGTATTTTATGTGTATTTTTGTATACCAGGGGCATTTTGGTAATTTGATAATAATTTTTGGTGAAATATTAAATTTAATTGGTTTTAATAATTATTTGAAGTATAAAAATGATTTTTATAAATTATTTCTATTTTTAACTAATTAATACTATTTTTCAAAAATTATTTTCAAATTATATATAATATATTATTTTTGTAAATAAATGGGTTTTTAGTAACTTTTAGTATGTTTATGGATTAACTAAGTAATTTGGATTTATAAAATGGATTTTTATTAATATTGGTGTATTTTTCAAGAAATATCGATTTTTACTTATATTATATTATTATTAGGGTTTTTAAGTAATTACAGGTAAAATAATTATTTTTGATGTTTTTAATGTTTAAATTGCCATATTTTGATACTTAAAGGGCATTTTTGGTATTTGTTGAATTTATGTATATTTTATTATATCTTGTGGTGAATTGTGGACTTCGGTTGGGAGAAATTGTAGTTTGGAATCCCGATCAAGGAATTGGGAGAATTTTGTATTAGAAGTGTGTTTTCTATGCAGGATCGCCCTTACTTTTGTAGGGAGATGTCCGATTTACAGAGGAGACTCTGTTGAAATTTCAGTAGATTTCTCGTAAAATGTGACAACCGGTCCGAGTCTAGTTTTAAATTTTTAATTGAGTCTTTCCATAGTAATTCTAGAAGCGTAGAGTTAGAATTTATTCTGATGGTTGTTATTTTATTTTCTACGCTAAGACCGAGGCCTAACGGACCAGGCCCGCCGAGTCTGTCTCAAGGAGCGCACACTAGTGAGTTATTATACTGTATATATATGCATTCCATATAGGATGCTTCACTTAGGGTTTTTCATTTTCATTATATGTTTTTAAAAGTGATTTAAATTATAATATTTTTAGTATATTTAGTGTTTATATTTTTATATATATGCATGTTATATTATTAAAATGCACTTAAATTGTTTTTAATTATATTAATGGTTTATCTTTAGTATATTGCATGTTTTATTTGACATATATATACCTGAAATATATTGGGTATATTTCTAGTATATATATGGTGTATTTTACTATTATGAATGTCATTCTACATTAATTATTTTTGAATGAATTATTTATTTTAAATGAAGGATATCAATAGAACGTGCTTCCTAGTGGGCAGCACTAGAATCGTGTACGTATCGATGCGATAGATTTAGGTTTGAGTGAGGAATTAATTGTGGAGATTACAATGTGATTAATAATGATTTGATTGATATGATTGAGATATGATGTGATTGAAAGTGTGATTACGAGAGCTCGATTGACCAAGTGTCTTGGGGCCAATCACACTAACAGTTAGACTGCTGGAGCTCGGTTGACTTAATATCTCGGGGCCAGTCTATTGTCCAAAATGGAATAAGTGATCTATTTGGATTTAAGTGAGCCTATATGGCTAGAGTGATGATATGGTTGATTGAGGTTGCGATTAATAGGGTTATATTTGATCCTTCATGTATTAAAATAAATGTTTTCTACATCTATTATATTTATAAAAGCAGAGTTTGGTATTTGTGTAAAATGTGTGTATGTACATATATATATATATATATATATATATATATATATATATATATATATATATATATATATATATATATATATATATATATATATATATATATATGAGAATGCCTAATTGTTATGGTTTAGATTGCATGTATATATAGTATAATAATTCACTCAGTGAGGTCTGACCCCCCCTTAATTATTTTTTTTCAGGAGATCCTATATCGTCAGACCTTAGTAGTAGAGTTCTTCACCAGCGTTCTTCCGTCTCAGCTATTTTATGTAAATGTATATTTTGAATTCTAAATTGTATTCTAGAAAATGCAGTAGTAGTAGTGTTAATGTATCAGAAGAGTATTATTTTGTTTTGATATTAAATACTCAGAGAGTTGTATTTAAACATTGTATGAATATATTTATTTATGAAAGGATTTGGAGTATTTATTTATTCTATTGATTCAAAAAATTTTAATTATGTCATACTTTTTATTTATTTACTACATAATTTTATTTTCTAAGGCTTGCTATGGGTTCTGGATTTGAAAGAATTCTCGTTCCCTAGCGCCAGTCATGACTCCTACTTTAGGTCGTGACATTAATTATCTCAAATTACCTCTCCTATATATCTAGGCAATTGTATTCTTTCTCTCTCTTTTGTAATATTTTCTTATTTAGTAAAATATTATTTTAGTAGTGTCCGAGGATGTAGGCATAATTGGTCGAACCTCGTTAAATTTTAGTGTTCTCTTTTATGTTTATTTAATAGCTATTATTGGGTATAGTTGTTGTTAATTATTATGCTATTAAAATTACTTGTCTTGGTATAATTTTTTTTAAGGAGAGTAGTTTTTAAGTGAGATCATTGTGACCCCCCCACTCTTTCTTGGGAATATACCTTGAGGTGATTTTTAGTACAATCATTTACACTCTAGTCACCTGTGCAATAGTTCTCAAGGTGATTTTTGTTATTATAGGTGGAAATTAACAAGAATTCCACACTAATTGGTATCAGAGAGCTCTTGATTAATTTTAGTATGCTTTGTGGTTGCAGCTTAGGCTAATCTTCCATATCAAAAAAAATTTCCTTGGGCTAATTGGCATTCCACATCGACAGCTATTAAATAAAATTTGTAATAAAAATGGCAAACGACATAAAAGTATCCATATCGGCATCAACAGCTTCTTCATCTTCAATATTGGCAAGAAATACTATGACAAATGCTACATTTACAGTGGAGATTTTTTATGGCACTGGCCATTTTGACATATGGCAAAGTGAAGTTCTAAATGCCCTCTTTTAGTAGGGTCTAGACATTGCTATTAAAGGAGAGAAACCAAATGATGTTAAGGAGAAAGAATGGAAGGTGATAAATAGAATGACATGTGGTACAATTCGATCATGTCTTTCTAGATAGCAGAAGTATGCATTTTTTAATAAAACTTCTGTAAATAAATTATAGAAGGCACTAGAAGAGAAATTCTTGAAAAAAAAAGCAGTCAGAACAAACTCTACATGAAAAAGAAATTGTTCCACTTTAATTATGTCCCAGGTACCATGATGAATGGTCACATTACTAGTTTTAATCAAATGATAACTAATTTGATGAATATGGACATGAATTTTAATGATGAAGATTTACCTCTGATGTGTTGGGGTTTCGTGATACAAACGCAGTAGAAAATTAAAATTTAATCACGTTCTCAAACCTGGATCCATGTAATTCAACTACTTGATTAAATCTAGAGTTTCAAGAATCTCACCAAAATGTAGAAGAGGCAAGATTTTCTGGAAGGATGAGAAGAGGTTCACACCGGTGACACCTTACCTTGAGCTTTTTGCTTTGGTTATTCGGATCAAGACATCTCCAAAAGGATGCGTCCTTTATAGGTATCCACATAAACAGCCCTAAACAAAACGAATTGGAGTGTGTGCTAGAAACTTTCTTGATTGTCTTATAAATCAATAACAAAAGAAAAACTCTATGTTTGTTTTCTAGGAAGAGAGAAAACCATTTTAGAGGCAGGGAAAAACAAAACTATTAAACCCTAGAGAATATAACATATTTATAGACTCCAAATTAGGGTTTCACCTACCAAAAACCTTTTTGGTAATTTCCATTTATTACATTCTGATTTTGTTTTAAAAAAAATCAGAAATAATATCTTATTTATTTAAAATAACATTTATCTTAAATAAATAAACAAATAAATAATTAAATAAAAAACTTTAATTATTTATTTCCATAGAGTTTATTTTGGGCTTATTAAACCCATAATCATTTTGGGCTTGTTCTAAGTGTGTGACCCTGTAGGTTCACATAACATTGGCAGTGGGCCTAAATCTCTATTAAGGCCTATAAGTCATAAGTGGCCTCTAGCAAGACATTATGACTACCCAAGTCATGTGAAGTCAATAATCCGACATAACCTAATTACAGTGAATTTTATCATCCCTTTATCACATGATATCTTAATTGAACATAAGGCATAGAATGTCATCCTTATATAGTTCAATATTCTGACTTGATTCCAAGTAGATTGAAAATGATAACTCTTTATCAATTCATTTCAGCATGGTCATGCATTTTCCTTCAGTTTATCTCATCAAGGGGCCCGTCTCATATTAATGAGGGATAAATTCCTTCTAAATCACTCACATTCCTTACATAACTAATTTCATATCCAACAACATCCTATCTAATCGTCCGTTTAAAGACAATGTTAGAATGTGTCAAAACAGAAAATAGCTATGTAGATATCCATGATGATTTCAAGGTCAAAGGACCGAAATAAAATTATTGTGATGAGAAATACTTATGACAATATTCTATGCAATATTCTCATAGTGGGTCAATCCAGTACATGATCTCTCATAATGTACCTATGAGTTGACTTAATATCTCATATTCATGATTAGTAAAACATAACCATTAGTCAACATCATACTAGCCTTAATACTTTAACATTTATATAATTAATAAATGGCTAGGGATAATTAGAATAGAACTCTTATTTTAATCTAAGGGTTTTACTATCAAGTCACATACTCGATGGCCTTAGTAAGAATTAACCATTCATATAATTATTATAAAATCAAATGATAATGAAATACCTCTTTATTAATAAAATAAGAAAGTCAATACATAATCAAATGATTGATCTAGTGCATATCACTAACATGATGTTGGTTGGATCACTTCCTGATGAGTTTGAGTATCTTGAAACTATTCTACTTCATGGGAAAGTTGTTGTGTCTCTAAGTAAAGTAACTGCAGCCTTATATAGTTATGAATTATGAAAGAAAGAAAAGAAAGAAAATACAAGTGTTGAAAGCAGAAGCTCTTATTGTTAAAGGCCATTTGCAAAGCCATAATAAAGGAAGGAGAGGGAGATCAAAGTCAAAGTACAAACTGAGCAAAGATCAATGTGCCTTTTATCGACAAAAAGGGCACTGGAAGCAAGATTGTCCCAAGCTAAAGGACAAAGGCAAACCTGGAAAGGGAAATGTTGTCTCAAATTCAAATGTAGCTGAGTGTGATGATGTAGATTCAGATATTTCAATTGCTGCTACACCATCAACCAACTGTTCGAGTTCATGGTTGCTAGATTCAGCTTGTAGTCACCATATGATTCCCAATCAAGAATGGTTCATTGACTTTAAAGAACTAAAAGGTGGAGTTATCTGCACATTGAATAATGCCCCTCTTAACACACATAGGATTGGTTCAGTTCACTTGAACAATAAGGATGGATAAATCAGAGCCTTAACAGGTGTTCATTATGTTCCAAATTTGATAAGGAATCTTATTTTTGTTGGAACCTTAGAGTCAAAAGGTTTCAAAGTAAGGGTGAAAGATGAGATAATGAGAATCATCTTTGGTGTACTTGTGATAATAAAGGGGATTCAAAAAAGAAATAATGTGTATTACTTTTTGAGTAGTACAATTATTGGGAAAATAGCAGCAGTAGCTTATACTAATGATTAGGAGTCAGAAGCAACCAGATTATGGCAAATGCACTTAAGGCATGGTGGAGAAAAATCCTTAAAATTGATGATAGATCAAAGATTATTAAAAGGAGCTTGGGCTTGCAAATTGAATTTTTATGAGCATTACATCAAAAGGAAGAAGACAAGGGTGAAATTTGGAACAGCCATCAATGATACTGAGGGTATTCTAGATTATGTTCATCCAAATGTGTGGGGGCCTTCCAAGAATGCTTTATTGGGAGAAAAACACTATTACATTTCCTTTGTTGATGATTTTCCCAAAGAGTATAGGTGTATACAATGAAGATGAAGGATGAGGTGCTAGGAATTTTCCTTAAATGGAAAAAGATGGTGGAGACTCAAACAGGCAGAAAAGTCAAACATCTCCGTATAGACAATGGTGGAGAGTTAAAAAATGATCCATTTTTAAAAGTTGTGAAGATGAAGGTATTATTAAACACTTCACCATCAAATATACACCACAACAAAATGGGGTGGCAGAGCGCATAAATTGAACATTATTAGAGAAGGTTTGATGTATGTTGTCCAATGCTAGGTTGGGCAAAGAATTTTAGACTAAAGTTGTAGTCTATGCTTGTCACCTTATCAATCGTTTACCATTGAATGCTATTAGTGGTAAAACACCATTAGATAAACGGTTTGGAAAACCTGCTATAGATTATGAATCCTTACATGTGTTTGATTCCACTGCATATTACCATATTAAAGAGTCAAAGCTAGATCTAAGAGCAAAGAAGGCAATCTTTATGGGAATCACTTTTAGTGTGAAAGGCTATCATCTTTGGTGTCCAGAAACAAATAAAGTAATTTTCAATAAGGATGTGTAAGCACCCAATTTTAGGATGCAATTGTGCACAATTGCATTTTCTCAATGTAGACGCTTACCCACTAACTGTCTATAACCTGCATCGTGAATAATCTCTGAAATGAGGCAAGTATGTATAGATACTCTGCCTATGTCCGAGGAACCTATTTTGTAAATTTTTTTACTAATATCAATGTGAAGTGTACAGATCCATATAAGAAATAGATCAAACGGACTCACATGAGAAGCATCTGGTGGATAAAAGCTAGGAAGTTGAGCATCATCGAACTGCATCTGCTGCTCAATTGGAGCCTGAACAGTGGGATCCCAGTAGAACATGGACCTATCTGGAAGCGAGATATCACCAAGGGTAATGCTCACAAAATCACCATCGCGACTAGACCTAACATGATGAGCATGATAAACATATGCATCATGCATACATGCATACATATAGTCCATGCATCATACTAACACCTTGTTTTGCAACCATCATAGATTCATCTGGGTCTTCTTGTGTCTAAGGATGAAGAGGTGGAAGATTAACCAGAGTTGATTTAAGTCCAGAGTCTATAGCTCAAAGCATTCTTCACAGATTGGAGAGACTAGAGGGAAGTCCAATCCATCCACTATTCCTAGAAGTTGAATCAGCTCAAACTGAACATACTGAAATGGAAAAATAACCAGAGATGTGGACCTTGGAGGACATTAAGGGAGCTTTGATGGATGACATGAGAGCTATGATGCAAGATGAACTGAGACAGGCTTTGGTCGGACTAGTGCAACCTGTTGTTGGACAACCACTTATTGCTGCTATTGAACAACCACCTGCTGCTACTGTTGAATAGCCACTTACTGTAGGAGCTCCACCTATTGCTGTAGCTCCTCCACCTAGTGCTAATAATGCTGGGGGGCAACCTACTACTAGAAATGTGTCTGCTACTAATGTGAGAATGGAAGACATTAAAACTATATGGTAGAAAAGGCGAAGGGAGAATCACTTGAATTGGTTCAAGACCTTGAGTCCAAGCTGATGCAAGCACTGACTCAGAAAATGTCCAAGATGGAAGAGTTGATTAGAGGACAAGGAATAGGATATTCTTTCGACTTTAATAGCAATATCCCGAGATTTTAAATAATTTTAAATTTCTTATGTAAAATTTTTTTGAGAATTTTATTTTTGGGAAAATTAAAACCTAAATAAATATTTATTAATTATGTTAGTCCGTTTTATGTGATTGCATGAGTCCATGCATGATTTTAATTATCGTATTAATATATATACGTATACATGCATATATATACATATTTAGTATTTTAGGGTTTATTTTTAATTAAGTATATATTATATAGTTTTATTTAATTAACATGTATTATATATGCATATGTATATAGATATTGTTATTTTTTAGTCATGTGGTGTAGAATTATTTTGGAATATAATATTAATATATTATAATATAAGTTAATAAAGTTATATATATATATATATAT
Organism: Mallotus nudiflorus; assembly: GCA_947683625.1. NCBI lineage: Eukaryota > Viridiplantae > Streptophyta > Magnoliopsida > Malpighiales > Euphorbiaceae > Mallotus > Mallotus nudiflorus. The sequence goes on along the minus strand of CANTUR010000126.1, from coordinate 739,273 downwards.
ATATATATAAATATATATTAGGTTCACTTTATTTACAACCCATGCCACCCCTCTTCTTCCCCTACTCCCTGACACACCTTACCCCCATTCCTCGCTACTACAACCTCTTCCTTACCATTGGTGTGCCGTCAGGTGTGCCACCACCCTCTCCATCTCATTTCGCCACCTGTAGCTTCCATTTCTGGCAAGTTTTGGTCGTTTTCCACCCGAGAAGCCAAAACTCAAGCTAACGCTGTTCACCCTTTTTTGGCCACCAAATTGGATGCTGTCGATCTCTATCTCTCCTTGAGCTCTGGTGAGTGCATTTCCAAGCTTGGTTTCACTTGATTTGGTCTAGATTTTCCTTAGTTGGGTGTACAGTCAGGTGGATTTCAGACTACTCCGTACTCTAGTTTCCAAATTGGTTTGAGTAGTCAGCAGAGAGGTCCAGCTCAGTAGAGTCACAAACAGCAGCAGCGGGTACATCAGAGTAGTAGACATGGCCATGGAGGTTAGCATAGACCATTCAGACTTAGGTCAGGTGCTTCTGGAGCAGCAGCAGTGGACGTAGTTTCGGGTCAGCTGCCAATGTATGTCAGACCCTATGGTAAAGTCCCTCAAGGACCATGTTATATGATACCGTTGACATGTTTCAGATGCGGGTAGACGGGACATTTTTCTAGATTGTGTCCTTATTCCGGTATATGCAGCTGTAGATTTTGCGATTTCCTAGCAGTCAATTGCTAGTGGTTGCACCCGTTCCTTTTCAGTTGCCTCCACCCAATATCAGAGTTCTACCCAGATTGTTCCTCAGCAAGGTCGTGGTAGAGGTACCAGAGGAGGTGCCAAAGGTGTTGGCTAGGCTTCTACTAGCCAGCGAGGGAGGTCGAGGACAAGCCAGAGTCTTCCATCTTACTTAGCAGGATGCTCAGGCATCCAATGTAGTCATGGCAGGTATTGTTTCTATCTGTTACCTGGATGCATGGGTTCTGTTTGATCCGACTACCACGAATTCATTCGTTTCTCCTGTTTTTACTTCCAAGTCTTATTGGCAAGCTTCGAGGATGGCTTTTCCTTTGTCTGTCGCCACTCCTCTAAGTGATTATTTGGACATCGATGTTGTTTTTTTCTGGTTATCCAGTTCTTGTTGGAGGTAGAGAATTATCCGCTGATTTGATTCTATTGAATGTGATGGAGTTTGATGTCATTCTGGGTATGGATTGGTTATCTCAGCACTATGCCATTATGGATTGTCAGAGTAAAGAGGTGACTTTCATAATTTCTAGTGAAGAGAATTTAAGTTTGTGGGTGATAAGAGTTCAGCACCTCAGTATCTCATTTCTGCTATTACGGCTTAGAAGTTGCTAAAGGAAGGGTTGTCAAGGATATTTAGCATTGGTCATGGATACTTCAGTGGAGAAGTTGTCAGTCACAGATGTTCTTGTTGCCTGTGAGTTTCCTGATGTTTTTCTTGAGGAGTTACCAGGTTTACCACCTCACAGAGAGATTGAGTTCTGTATAGATGTAGTTCCAGACACTGATCCTATATCTATGCCACCCTACAGAAATGGCTCTGTAGAGTTTAAAAGAGTTAAAGGAGCAGTTGTAAGAGTTATTGGATAAGGGTTTCATTAGACCTAGTGTTTCTCCTTGGGGTGCACCTAGTCTTATTATGAAGAAGAAGGATGGTACCCTGAGACTGTGCATTGACTACAGAAAGCTTAACAAGGTGATAATGAAGAACAAGAATCTTCTTTCGAGGATAGATGACTTGTTTTGATCAGTTTACAGGGTGCACAGTTCTTTTCTAAGATTGATCTGAGGTCAGGTTTCATTAGTTGCGGATTAGTAAGCCAATGTTCCTAAAACGACATTTCACACTCGATATGGCCATTATGAGTTTCTAGTGATGTCTTTTGGCTTGACTAATGCACTAGTAGCTTTTATGGACCTGATGAATAGGGTATTCAGACCATATATGGATCGGTTTGTGGTAGTCTTCATCGATGATATACTAGTGTATTCGAGGAGTATGGAGGAGCACGTATATCACTTGAGGACTGTATTGCAGACACTGAGAGAACATCAGCTTTATGCTAAATTCTCAAAGTGTGATTTTTGGATGGAGAGTGTTGCTTTTCTTAGACACATGGTGTCTAAAGAAGGTATCTAGGTGGATCCACAGAAGATTAAAGCAGTGTCTGAGTGGCCTAGACCGACTTCAGTTACAGAGATTCAGAGTTTTTTGGGTTTAGCCGGGTACTATAGGAGGTTTGTGCAAGATTTTTCCAAAATTGCAGCTCCTATGACTCGCTTGACTCAGAAGAATGTAAGATTTGAGTGGTCAGAAGCTTATGAGAATAATTTTCAGTTGTTGAAGGAGAAGTTGACCACAGCCCCAGTGTTAGCTTTACCTAATGGTATGGACAAGTTCACAGTTTATTGTGATGCCTCTAGAGTTGGCCTTGGTTGTGTGTTGATGCAAAATGGTAGGGTGATAGCCTATGCTTCAAGGCAGTTGAAGAAGCATGAGCAAAATTATCCTACACATGACCTTGAGATGGCTACAGTGATCTTTGCTCTCAAGATCTGGAGACATTATCTGTACAGGGTGACTTGTGAGATTTTTACTGATCATAAGAGCCTTAAGTACATTTTCCAGCAGAGAGATCTGAATCTAAAGCAGAGGAGATGGTTGGAACTATTGAAAGATTATGACTGTGAGATTTTATATCATCCAGGCAAGGCTAATATGGTAGCAAATGCCTTGAGTAGGAAGTCCTCAGGCAGTCTTGCTCATATTAATGTGGAGAGGAGACCATTGATCCAGGAGTTACATTTGTTGATGGATCAAGGTGTGATGATGAAGCTTAGTAGATCGAGTGGACTGCTAGCTTAATTTATGGTGCAATCTATACTGAGAGATAGGATTAAGGCAACTCAGAGTTGAGATCCTATTCTAGAAGAGCTTGCAGAGAATGTCCGTGCAGGGAAGTTCACTGATTTCACACTCAATGATGATGGTGTTTTATGGATCAGTGGCAAATTGTGTGTTCCTGATGTGGATAATTTGAGAGAAGAGATCCTAGAGGAAGCACATTCTACAGCTTATAGCATACATCCGGGTGTTACTAAGATGTACCACAGTATCAGAGACCTATACTGGTGGGATGGAATGAAGAAGGATGTCACTGATTATGTTGCTAAGTGGCTGACGTGTTAGCAAGTGAAAGCTGAGCATCAGAAGCCTTCTGGGAAGCTTCAGCCTCTTCCTATTCCCGAGTGGAAGTGGGAAAGGATAGCTATGGATTTTGTGGTAGGATTACCTCGTTCTAAGGATGGATACGATTCCATCTGGGTGATTGTGGATAGGTTGACTAAGTCTGCACATTTCTTGCCCGTGAAAGCCACTTACTCTGTAGCTAGATTGGCGAAGCTGTATGTGAAGCATATTGTGTGCCTTCATGGACTACTAGTGTCCATTGTGTCAGACAGAGGTTCAGTGTTTACCTCACGTTTTTGGCAAAAGTTGCAGGAAGCGATGGGCACTAAGTTGGACTTCAATACTGCTTTTCATCCTCAGACAGATGGTCAGCCTCAGAGGACGATCCAGACACTGGAAGATATGTTGAGGATGTATGTTTTAGATTTAGGAGGTAGCTGGGATGATCATTTGCCACTTATAGAGTTTGCATATAATAACAACTACCATAGCAGTATTGGAATGACACCATATAAGGCTTTGTATGGAATGAAGTGTAGATCCCCTCTAAGTTGGGATGAGATTGGTGAGAGAGCTTTGACTAGACCTGAGATGGTTCAGGATGCTACAGAGAAGGTCACTGTGATTAAGCACACATTAGAGACTACAGTTAGCAGGCAGAAGAACTATGCGGATCCTAGGCATAGAGATGTGGAATTTTAAGTTAGAGACTTTACTTTCCTGAAGGTATCTCCGATGAAGGGTATTATAAGATTTGGCAGGAAGAGTAAGTTAGCACCGAGATATATAGGATCGTTCGAGATTCTGGAGAGAGTTGGCACTGTTGCATATCGGTTGGCTTTGCCCCCGAGTATGTCTTAAGTGCATCCAGTATTTCATATCTCGATGCTGAGGAAGTATGTCTCAGACCCTTCACACATGTTACAGCCCGACAGCATTGAAGTGAATGAAGATCTGACATTCGTGGAAGAACCTGTAGCGATCGTTGATTATCAAGTTCGACAGTTTCATTCGAAGCAGATTTCGATGGTCAAGGTTCTGTGGCGCAGTAACAGAGTAGAGGAGTATACGTGGTAAACCGAAGCTAAGATGCGAGCTTCTTACCCGTATCTCTTCCCTTCTTGATTTTGTATTTCTTCTTTTTCTAGAATTAAGGGACGAATTCTTATAAGGGGGAAGACTATAATATCCCAAGATTTTAAATAATGTTAAACTGCATCGGGATATGTAGTGTTAATAATTTTGATAAATATAGTTGATTAATTAATTAGTTTGATAATTATTAAAGTTATTTTAAATTATTTTAAATTTCTTACGTAAAAGTTTTTCAAAAATTTTATTTTTGGAAAAATTAAAACCTAAATAAATATTTTAGTCTGTTTTATATGATTGCATAAGTCCATGCATGATTTTAATTATTGTATTAATATATATACGTATACATGCATATATATACATATTTAGTATTTTAGGGTTTATTTTTAATTAAATATATATTATATAGTTTTATTTAATTAACATGTATTATATATGCATATGTATATAGATATTGTTATTTTTTAGTCATGTGGTGTAGAATTATTTTGGAATATAATATTAATATATTATAATATAAGTTAATAAAGTTATATATATATATATATATATAAAGTTCACTTATTTACAACCTGTGCCACCCTCTTCTTCCCCTAGCTCTCGACACATCCCACCCCCATTCCTCACCACTGCAACCTCTTCCCTCACCATCGGTGTGCCGCCCGGTGTGCCACCACCCTCTCCAGCTCATTCCGCCGCTTGTAGCTTCCATTTTCGGTGAGTTTTGGTCGTTTTCCACCCGAGAAGCCGAAACTCGAGCTAACACCGTTCAACCCTTTTCCGATCACCGAATTGGATGCCATAGGTCTCTATCTCTTCCTTGAGCTCCAGTGAGTGCATTTCCAAGCTTGGTTTCACTTGATTTATATTTTCCTTGGTAATCAATTTTCATTTTCGACCACTTTGAGTTCTTGATTTTTTTGAACTTTGATTCTAATGATTCAAGCTAAGTTCCTTCACAAAGATTGTTCCTAGTAGCTCAATCTATATTCTGTAATTTTTGTGAAATTTTTGGAAATTATTTTGATTTTTGAGAATTTTTTATTATTTTATTAATATTTTCTAATTTTCGTAAATTAGATAAATAATTTGTGAAATTGTGATTTATGGTGTTTTTAGAGGTTGAAATGAATTTTAGAATTTAATTTTTAATTTTTGTGTAATTATTATGAATTTATTTAGTTTAGGTGAATTTTGGAAAATTAGGTTAAATAAGTATTTTATTAAAATTAATGGGTTAATTGAGTGTAGTTATTGATTTTATTGAATTATATGTTGAGAAATTAATTTTTGAGAAATTTTATAATTTTTAGTGAATTTTTGAATAATTATTGTATATCATGTGAATTTATATATAATTAGGGGTATTTTGATAATTTGGTACTAAATTGGTTGAAAATTAAATTAAATTAATTTTAATAATTATTTGAGGTATAAAAATGATTTTTACAAATTATTTAGTATTTTTAACTAATTGAAACTATTTTTTGAAAATTATTTTCAAGATATATATAATATACTATTTTTGTAAATAAATGAGTTTTTAATGATTTTTAATATGTTTTAGGGCTAATTATGTAATTTGAATTTATAAGATGATTTTCGGTTAAAATTTATGAATTTATCGAGAATTGTTGATTTTTAATAATATTTTATTAAAATTAGGGTTTTATTGTAATTATTGGTAAAATAATTATTTTTAGTGTTTTAAATACCTAGTTTGCTATACTTTGACATATATAGGGTATTTTTGGCATTTTAAATGTATTCTGTGCATATCTTATGAATTGTGAACCTCAGTCGGTAGAATTGTAGTTTGGGAGTTCGACCAAGGGGTTATGTAACTGTGTATACTCGAAGTGTATTTTCTTGCAGGACTGACTTTACTTTCTAAGTAGAGAGATATCCATTTTACACGAGAGGTTCTGTCGAATTTTTTATAGAATTCTCGTAAAATATGACATCTGGTCGAATCCCTATTCCTAATTTGTGTTCGGTGTTTTAGATCGAGTCTCTAGAATTTCGTTAGATTTATTCTGATTTCATATTGTCGTTTGTTTGTTAGTTACGCCGAGACCAAGGCCTAGTGGACCAGCCCCGTCAGACCCATCTTGTGGAGTGCATAACTGTGAGTTGTTATTTTATATATACATGTTTTAGGGTTGTATGTTTTAGAAATGTATGTTTAAATTTTATGAAATATGCATAAATGGTTTAATAAATGCTTAGGTATACTTTAGGTATATTTTAGTATATTTTTGGTATATTTTGAATTAAATACTTGTTTTATCCATGATTTATACTTAAATTGTTTTTAAGTATATATATAGTTTACTTCTGGTTTATTTTGTAATTAAACTGAATTTATTTGACGTATATATACTCGAAATATCCTTGGTTTATTTTTGGTATATTGCTAGTATATATATGGTTTATATTGTTATTTTAATTAATGTCATGCATCATTTATTTTATGAATGTATGTTTTATATATAAATTAAGGATATTAATAGAACATGCTACCTAGTGGGTAGCACTAGGACCGAGTACGTATCGGTACAATGATTGACTATAGGTTAAATTACTAACCTATTTGTGGATTATGAATGGACTAATCTAATTGATGTGAGATATGATTTGAGAGTGTGATTGTTGGAGCTCGGTTGACCATGTGTCTTAGGGCCAATCACATTGACAGTCAGACTGCTGAAGCTCGGTTGACTTAGTGTCTCGGGGCCAATCTGCTATCCAAATGGAACAAGTGAATTTATTTGGAATAAGTGAGCCTGTATGGCTAGAGTGTTGTCTAACACTGTTCAAGGTTGCGATCATTTAGGGTTCTATTTGATCCTTCATAAACGGTTATTATTTTTCGTATTATATAAAATGATTTTTGTTGCATCCGTGGGTATTTACCTGTATATATATTTATTATATATAATATTGAATGTGTGCATTTGTCATTTAGTTATGCATGTATATATATTATAAAAATTCACTCAGTGAGGTCTGACTCCCCTCTGTTGATCATTGTTCAAGAGAGTCTTCGTCCTCAGATCTCAGTAGTAGACCTTTACGCTGGATTTCTTCTGCCCCGGCTTTATTATGTAAACTGCTTACTTGATTTTACTTTGTATTCTATACACTGTAGTAGTTGTAGTCAAGTTATGAGATGTATGTATTATATATGTATGAGATTTATATTTTAAAGATTTGAACCGAGAATTGTATTTAAAAGATTTTATATATATGAGATGAGTTTGTATTATTAAATCTGTTGGTGGATTATTATTTTATTTATGAGATTTAATTCCACTGCATGATGTTTTATTTATTTTAATATATGTTGCTTGCTTTTATTTTATTATAAAGGCTTGCTATGGGTTTTGGATTAGAAACAATTCCCGTTCACTAGCACCGATCATGGCCTCTGTTTTGGGTCATGACATTAATGATATGTTGCAAATGGAGGGTGACAACCTGCCTGAAAAATTCCAAATGCCTCAACTGCAGAAGTTTGATGAGAGAGGAGATCCAAGGATTCATTTGAGTCAATACACCATAACCATGAGCACTAATAAAGCACCATTGTAGATGGGGTTTAGCGCGCGTCCAAGATTTTAGCAACCGTGACACTGTTTGAGCTTAGGGCTCTAGAGAACACACTAACCACTGTCATAAAGACATGGCATGGAGATGAGGAGTCACCACCCAGGGTAATAACTGAGACAAATCAAAAAGGTGGTACTCGATTCCCTAAAAGAAAGTTAGCACCACGACCAGGAGATTCTGGATACGGAATACTAACTTCTTTCAGTCTTGTGTTCATTTAGAATTACTTTATGAATTATTATCTTATTCTCTATTTTCATGCAATTTCATATAAACCTAAAATAATAAACTCAAAGGCAAACTAGTCATGAAATATAGAAGTAAACAATGCATTCAATAAATCACATAATCCCTAAGTTAGTATAATCTACATGGATTTTAATTAAATGAGTTAAATCTACATGTTTTAATGTATAAGTGAACCTAAAGACCTAGTTCCTTTTTATTTTAATTAAATGAACTTAAGTCTATTAATAAAAATGGGCCTAATTCTACAAATAATGGAATATTTAAATTAGTGGGCCTAATTTTACATGTTTTAATTAAATAGTGATCTTAAATCTAAAAATTATGAAAAAGAGCTTAAATTAAATGGGCTAAGTCTAAATTAATTAAATTGAGTTACGTGGGCCTATGTCTAATTGACTAGATGGGCCTAAGGATATTTATAATCTAAAATCTAATTAATTATGGACCTAAAAATATATTTAAATTAATTAAACCTATTTAATTATTAAGTGATATAAGCTAAAAGAATTATCTAAACTTAAATAAATAAATTAAGGCCTAAAGTGGGCTTAAGGCCCCAAAACACACAAAAATAATAAATAAACCCAAAAACAAATAATAACATAAAAGAAACAATTACTTAAGATCAAACAAATAATTAAATTAACTCTTACTAAAACCCTACTTTTATTAACATGCAACCTAAATTAATTTATTTCCTCCATTGATTTTTTATAATTACCTAATTGAAACCTAACTTTACTTACCAGTTTAATAAAAAAAATCATGCAACCACACTTATAATTTTATTACTATTCCTACTATTGGGGCTATTACATTAATTCCTAAAATAATTAATAAAAATAAAACAATAAATAAAACATAAAGATGATAAAAAAAATAAAACCCTAGAAACTAAGTCTCTACGAGGCTTTATTCATAGTCTTATGTGGACTTCTAATGAGATTCATCTCCCTCACATGATCATCATGCGTTATCCTCCATAATCATTACAAAACAAGATAAAACAATGATTAATGAATAAATTATGATAATAACTTTTAAAAAATAAAAATAATAATGTAAAATAATCAAATAAATAAATAATGAAATAAAGAATAGAAGAAGATGATATGCTTATGAATGATTTAGGGTGCTCCTCAGATTGATAGTTCACCGTTCTTAACAAATCTTCGAATCTTTTTCCTTAAAGTTCTTCACTAGTCTTGAACTGATTGTTAAATCAAAAGGAATTTTTTAGGTAAAAAAAATCAAAAGAAATCACGATTTTCCTTTTCTCTTCCGTTTCTTCTCCTTCTTTTTCCTTTTTTCTTTCTACGCACCTCTTTTTTTCTCTACTGCTATGCCTTTTCTCTCTATTTCTTTTCCTCCCTTTTCACACTTTTTCTCCCCTTTTTTCACTGCTCCTTCCTTTCTTTTTATAGTAGAACCAGGAGGGCTAACCCTAATCTTAATGTGATTCTACTTCCTAAAGTGTATTTAGGAATTTTAAACCAATTAGGAATGAATTGATTAGGAAGTTTAAACCAATTTGGATTGAATTAATTAGGAAGTTTAAACCAATTAAAACACTAAATTGGAAGTAATTTAGAAATAGGAAAACGAAAGAATTCAATTCCGACCGGGATTGTGTAATTCCGATCGAAATTGTTGTAATTCCAATCGGAATTACATAATTCTGGTCAGAATTATGGAATTCCGACGCATTTTTTATAACATTTAATTACAGAAAGGCTCCTGAAAACATTTAAATTTTGCAATTAGGTCCTAAAAAGAACTTTGCAATTTAGTCCCTGAAAACATTAAATCCTTCCTTTAAAAGCCTTTAGAATTTTTTAAGGATTAAGATTCAAAGACATTTTCATCACTGGAGTCCTTTGTTACATCCATAACATATCATCCCAAAATTGGGTGTCTACAGTTGCCCCCCCTTTGTCGCAGTTTGCTTGACAAATTGAGGCAAAGCAAAATAGCACCCAATTTCTAAATTGAAAGTTAAGGTACTTACCTATACTCCTTGAGGCTTCTGCTTATGAATTTGCTATACTTGGACATACAATGTTTCAAATGATATATCATACTCAGTCATATGATATTGATTATACGACCGAGGATAATCTTGTTTTGATGAGGAACATCATACTCGGTCGTATGATGCCGATTATACTTGGTCGTATAATCGATTGAGGATACATTGCACTCGATCGTACAATGTTGACTACACTCGATTATATAGTCTGTTTTGATAAGGAACATCATACTCGGTCATATGATGCTGATTATATTCGGTCGTATAATCTGTTTTGATAAGGAACATCATACTCGGTCGTATGATGCTGATTATACTCGATCATATAATCTATTTTGATAAGGAACATCATACTCAATCGTATGATGCTAATTATACTCGTTCATATAATCTGTTTTGATAAGGAACATCATACTTGGTCGTATGATACTGATTATACTCGGTCGTATAATCGATTGAGGATACATTGCACTTGGTCGTACAATGCTGACTACACTCGGTCGTATAGTTTGTTTTGATAAAGAACATCATACTCGCTTGTATGATACTGATTATGCGATCATGCTGCAATCTGTAATTGCTCACTATTAGCTGTAACCCTTCCCTTGCTCACTTTCGATGCTACAGTCCATAACTGCTCGCGATCAGTTGTAACCTTTTTGTTGCACACTGATGATGCTGCAGTCCAAAACTGCTTGTAATTAGCTGCAACCCTTTCATTGCTCACTGATGATGTTGCAATCCATAATTTCTCGCAAATTGACTGTAATCCTCTCATTGCTCACTGATGATATAGCAGTCCAAAACTGCTCACGATTAGCTACAACCCTTTCATTGCTCACTAATGATGTTATAGTCCAAAAATGCTCACAATTAGCTACAACCCTTTCGTTGCTCACTGATGATGCTACAGTCTATAACTGCTCATGTGATTAGCTACAACCCTTTCGTTGCTCACTGACGATGCTGTAGTCCAAAACTGCTTGTGATTAGCTGTAACCCTTTCATTACTCACTGATGATGCTACAATCCATAATTGCTCACGATTAGCTACAATCATTTCATTACTTGCCTTTGATGATGCTACAATCCATAACTGTTCGCTGATTTTTATCTTTAGTTGTTTGAGTCGAATGCTTTGAATTCTTTGTGCTGACTATTTAGCACTTTTGTTGATTGACTTTGAATTTTACTATGTTGATTGGCTTTGCGAGTTGAGTATACCCCCTTTTGGATTTGAGATTCCTACATAATTACTGAAGTTAGTTTTAACAAGATGTATATATTATTATTTTGAAAATTTATAAGAAAATTCATCACTTTGCATGAGATAACATGTACTTAACCAATCTCCTTAATTTTGATCCTCATGACTATCATTTATTTACCATTCGCAAAGGGTAGAGGCATTATTAACCATTTTATGCTGAGAGTATATTTTTTACCAAGTGAAGAGCTTACATCCACACCTAAATTCAGGAAGAATCTACTAGACAAAACTTATGGTATTTAAGCATAAATGGATCAGATTCTAAGTATCAAAATAGTCTTTGAATTATTTTTGTGCTTTTCTTCCTTATCCAAATATTCCCTACCTTTCTCATATTACTCAGTGTGGATACCGTTGAAAAGGTCCTTTGGATACTCATACTCATATAGAGCATTGGAGTAAATAGAGTAATTTTTGGCATGGTACTCTTTTATTATTCCCCTGCCTTTCTTGTATTACTCAACATGGATACTGCCAGAGGTTTTATGTTGATACTCTTACTCATTTTTTAGCATTGGAGTAAATTATGCTTGCTCTTTTTTCTATTCCCCTCTTAGTATTCTCCTACCTTTCTCGTATTACTCAACGTGGATACCGTCAAGGGATTTTGTACTCATACTCATTTTTTAGCATTGGAGTAGATTATATGCACATTTATTATTCACAAGACTAAAATGATACCCTAAAATTTAATCAATTATACCACAAGTCCATAGATTTTGTCTTTGCATGTCCTTCCTAGCATTTGGGTGCAAAACAAGCATTAAATTGATTAGAGTTTAGAAATTCTCAGCATAGAAATGTCAATAAGACATCTGAATTCTATAAGGCTAATAAAAGAAAGTCACTAAAATCAAAGGTCATGAGATAAATTTTCGCGCAAGATCTCGTGGAGTGGATGAATTTCCTTTCAATTTGTGAATTTTCTTATTGAGGATTTATTTTATTGCAGAATCATAGGAGATGGAGTTGTATTACTTCCCTTTGGTATTTGCATAGGGTAAGGTTTTGATGAGTGATTGGCATTTGCTATCTTTCTGATTCTTTTTGATGTATCCGTTCCTTTTCCCTTCTTCATTCTCTTTTATTTTCCCTACAAAAAATACCATAAGTTAGTATGATCTATTCGCAAGTGAACAAATTTTGTCAAAATGCAGTGTTTTTCATTTTTGCATTCTTCCCTTTAGATTTATGGTGATGATGTCTCCGATCACAAGGTTGTGATGCTCCACCGTTAAAGTTGTGGCTTTATCTCATTGATGCTCTGGTTGAGGGCTTCATTTCTCTTCTCAACATTTCCTACAGAAGAAGAGATTTAGGAGTTAGAGGTTTTTATTTCATAATCAAAGAAGTTTTTATAGTGCATTCATCTCCAGTTTTAAGTGCATTCTTCCTTCTCATATTGAATATGAGGAACTTGAACATCCTATCTAGCCTCTTGAAGTTTCCAAGATAATGCTTCTTGGTAGTGTCACTCCTCTTATGTTCATTCTTTCAAATGTTTCACATGTGAATACTCTGACTACTTTCCGTTCTTCCAACACTAATTTCAAATGTTAATAGTAGAGTATCTATACAATATTGTCTAGGCTTAAAGACTTTTATTATAGGAAACAAGTGTTTCATAAAATACGTATGCATGCTATGTATGCTGTGCATGATCCTAATGGGTCTCCTATTTGGAACAGAGTGACTCATCAATAGCCTGTCAGCTTGAGCATTGAATGATTCATTGTTGGTACTTCTGATGTTAAAGCTTCCGATATGATTCATCAGACTGATTACTAGGCTACCAAGTAGGGTCCATGGCTTTACAATAGAGCTTGTGATTGACCGATGCACTATTGAACTTTTCTTTTATTACTGTTAATGATTGAGGTATTAGCTCTTACACTTCAGCATCCATCTTCGCTCTTTGACTGCTGACACCATTTGCCTCCTGAGTTGTATTTTTCCCCCAGTTTTATTTTTATGTGCAAGAGACCTAGTTCGTCCACTGCTATTGTTGATCCTTTGACTTATTAACCCTATTAGTTGCAATCTCATGCATTGGAGATGTAGAGGAATGGGCAAACTAACCCAAGCGAGTTTTTAATGATGAAATTAGTTGGACTTGCACTTTGAAGAACTCTTGAGCAGGATATGAAGCTTGATATTGATGCAATGATTGATGATAGTTATATGACAAGAGTTACAATGCAACTTATTGAGCCATTTGAATTCTCAAGGTGTAAGGGGACCCTAGGCTGATAAAGAAAATTACAAAGGAAACATAACTAAAATAGTGATCTCACAGCTATGATTTTAGCTTTTATTATGTAATGTCTTTCCATTCAGATACTTATGCAATATGATAAAGACGACTATATGATATTTGAAAAAAATCTCCAATTCAATTTTACCCATTCATTAGGGTAAAAATGAGAACATTCATTACATCACATGATACAACTCCTATAATTAATTAATCCTAAATTTTCTCTCTAATTTTTCACCTTACTGTTCTTTTTCTTTTTCTCTCTCTTTTTTTTTCTTCTCTTTTTATCATTATTCTTATTTTTCCTTAGATGTTATTCTCTTTAGAAGTTATGTCATGTGATATAAGACTATTCTTTAAGTTTACATTTGTGCCTATACTGAATGAATCTAATTGCATTAAATTTTTATCGAACATGCAGATGTGATCAATATCATAATGCGTAGTACCATCTGGATGCATATTACATAAGTGAGCATAATCATAATTTATATCATCAATCACTAAAATAAAACAAGTTCTAAAAAGACTAAAATTTTATTTAAAGAAGATAATTTTATTTCCTATTCTAGATGCTAGGGATTCTAATTCTCATAGTGGTTGTCTTTCAGGATCTGTGATTTTTCCAGAGTCTATGAGGTTTTGGATTTCATGTTTAAGGCGGATGCAGTTATCTATGGAGTGTTGGAGGTTTTGGTGGAATTTACAATGTTTATTCGGGTTATAGCCTGGGATATTTGGATTTGGTGGGTTTGGAGTAGGTAAAGGTTGAAGTAAGCCCTTTTCCATTAGGCACTCTAGGACTTTTGATAAAGGTTAGTTAAAATTTGAGAACCTCTTTGGTTGTTGAACAATATGGACTCCTTGTAATATCCCGTGTTTTTACAATATTTTTACACTGTACCGGGATATGCAGTGTTAATAAATTTTGAATATATATATGATTTTTATACGAGTTGATATGTATTTAAAACCTATTTTAATTATTGTGTATTATTTACAGTGCTTTACGTAAAATTTTCCCAGGACTTTCATTTTCGGGGAAATTTTCACATCAATATTTTAATATTAATTATTTTAAATATATTTTCGGACTTGCATGAACTCATGCGTATTTTTAAATTTCTAAATAAAGCCTATGTGTGTGTATATTTATTTAATTAGGGTTTAATATATTACCCTAATATTTTATTATTTGTTTATTAATTTATTGTTATTTAATTATTTTATTCATTATTAAATTATTAAAATATTAAATTTTATGTGTGTGGTGTATATTTAATGTGTGTGATTTAATATTATTTTAATATATAGTATAATATATATATATATACACATTATATATCAAAAAAAAAATCAAACTTTGGAAAATTACAAAACTGCCCCCGAGCCTCCTTCTTCCCCGATCACCTTCCCTTCGCCGTCCGGATGCTTGCCGTGTCGGGAGAGTGCCGTCCGGTGTGCCACCACCTTCCCCAACCTTCCTCGCCGCCTGTGGTAGCCATTTCCGATGCCTAGAAGCCATTTTTGGCCGGAGAAGCCGAAACTTTGGCCACCGTCGATCACGCCGATTTCGACCACCATTTTCGACACCGCCAGTCTCTTTCTTCTCCTTGAGCTCTGGTGAGTGTGATTCTAGCTTTGGTTTGAGCTTAAATGGTCTAGAATTGCTTAGGTTTCAAATTTTCAATTTCGGCCTATTAGGGTTTTTGATTTTTTTGAGGTTCGAATTGATTGATTCATGAAAACTCCCTTCACAAATGTTGATCCTAGTAGCTTAATCTACATGTATGAATTTTTGTGTAATTTTTGGAGATTTTTTGGATTTTTGGGTATTTTTGAATATTTTAATATTATTTTCTAATTTTTGGAAATTAATTATTTAAATTATGAAATTGTGTTTTATGGTTAAATTAGGTGTTGAAATGAATTATAGAAATTTATTTGGAATTTTTATGAATTTCTAAGTATTTATTTTGAATTATTGAAGTTTATGGAATTTTGGAAAATTAGGGTTAAATGTGTTTTTATTTGAATTTAATTGGATAATTGGGTTTAATTATTGATATTATTGATAAATATGTTGAGAAAATTAATTTTGGATAATTATACTATTTTTGGGGAATTTTTGAAGTAATTTTAGTATATTTATATATATAGGGGTATTTTGGTAATTTTACCCTAAATTGGCTAAAAATGTAATTTAATTGGTTTTAATAGTTATTTAAGGTATAAAAATGATTTCTATAAATTATTTGGTATTTTTAACTAATTAAAACCATTTTTCGTAAATTATTTTCAATTATATATATAATATACGGTTTTTCTAATAAAATGAGTTTTTATCGGTTTTTACAGTGTTTTAAGGTTAATTATGTAATTTCTACTTATAAAATGAATTTCTATGTTATAAGGATATTTTTGGTATTTCTGGAATTGTTCTGTGTTTGTGGACCCCGGTCGGTAGATTGTAGTTTGGAGTCCGACCGAAGGGTTGTGGATTTATGTTGAGCCTATTTTTCGAAGTGTGTTTCTTTTCAGGGTCGGCTATACTCTTTTGAGTAGAGAGATGTCCATTTTACAAGGGAGGTTCTACCGAATTTTTGGTAGAATTCTCGTAAAACGTGATATCCGGTCGAACCCTAATTTCTGATCTTGTGTTTAATACTCTAGATCGAATTCTAGGATTTCTGTTAGGATTATTCTAATGTCTGTCGTTATTGTTTGTTTAGTTGCACCGAGACCGAGGGCTAATGGACCAGGCCCATTGGACCCGTCTCGTGGAGCGCACTAGGGTGAGTTACTATACTATATATATATGCTTTAGGATGCATGATTTAGAAATATATGTTTTATTTTGATTAAATATGCATAAATAATGTGAATTGAATTTAAATATATTTTTGGTTTATTTTTGGTATATATTAAATTATATGCATGTTTTGTAAATAAAATATATTTAAAATGTTTTTAAATATATTTCCAACTTAATTTATAATTTGATTGAATTCATTTGACATATATATACTCGAAATATACCTGGTTTACTTTTGGTATATTTCCAGTATATATATGGTTTATATTGTTGTGTTATTTAAATTCATGCATCATTTATTTTTGTGAATGAATGATTTATATTATTGATGAAGGATATCGATAGAACGTGCTACCTAGTGGGCAGCACTAGGACCGAGTACGTACCGGTACACCTATAGTATTTAGGCTATATTACTAACCATTTGTGGATATTGATTGATTATTTGATGTGTGATATGTGATTTGGGTGTGATTGCTGGAGCTCGGTTGACCAAGTGTCTCGGGGCCAATCACACTGGCAGTCAGACTACTGGAGCTTGGTTGACTTAGTGTCTCGGGGCCAGTCTACTGTCCAAATGGATTAAGTGGATATATTTGGAATAAGTGAGCCTGTGTGGCTAGAGTGTTGTCTAACACTATCTGAGGTTTTCGATATCATAGGGTTCTATTTGATCCTTCATAAAATATGATTTTTAATAAGAAATATATAAAATGATTTTACTGCATCTGTGTGTATTTGCCTGTATATATACATATTAGATATATACCATTGACTGTATGCATTGTCATTTAGTATGCATGTATATATATTATAGTAATTCACTCAGTGAGGTCTGACTCCCCTCCGTTGACTATTTTTCAGGAGAGTCAACATCTTCAGACCTCAGTAGCATGCCTGTACGCCGGATTTCTTCCGCCCCGACTTCTTTGTGTAAATTATTTACTTGAGTCTTATTTTTATAATCTAGACACTGCAGTAGTTGTGAATTAAAATGTGGTATTTCATGTATTTTATTTAAAGAGATGTATTATATTGAAACTGGATTTGTACTGAAAGATTTTATATATATGTGAAGAGATGAGATTTGATTTAAATCCAGTGATGAAATAATATTATGATATTTATGATTTTTATTCCCGCTGCATTTAATATTGTTATTGTTATTATTGCATGTTTTATTTTATTTTTAGGCTTGCTACGGGTTCCGGATTCGAAAGAATTCCCATTCCCTAGCGCCGGTCATGGCCCCTGTTTTGGGTCGTGAAAAAGTTGGTATCAGAGCGGAGTTCTGTGTCAGGGCTTAGTTATATAAGTTGTGGCCCTAGTTTTTAAGTTGTGTTTTCTGTTGAACTACTGCAGTGTCTTAGGTTCAAGTATGTCTTGATAAGTATTCCTTGCCTTAGTTTTCTGCGTTATTCCTCCGTTGTTTATTTTGTTTGAATCTTTCTATTTGTCTTTTCAGTATGAGGAGGCGAGCGCGTGTCGCTCCACCGGTCGTTGAGGCCGAGGATGATAAGTCTTTTCAGGATGAGGTTTTACCTCCTGAGCAGCCAATTAGGCGTAGAGGTCGTGGCAGAGGTAGACCTCGAGGAGCGACAGGTCACCGTAGGCAGAGAGAGTTACAGGATGAGGAGCCTGTAGAGCCTGAGTTTGATGTTCCTGTTCCTCTAGTTGTTCAGCCTGCCTATCAGTAGGGTATGTCTGACCCTGAGGCAGCTTTGTTCTATGATCGAGTTGGTAGGATTGCGTTTGATGGTACTTTCGATCCGTTAGATTTTCTGCATGCGATCGAGACTAGGACTCGGACTGCTCATACCGAGTACCAGTGGATTATGATCGTTGAGTTGTCTGTTGAGGGACCAGCCTTAGATTGGTTCATTTAGATGATCCAGCCCTATATGATGACGATGACCTGGGCTCAGTTTCGAGAGCAATTTATGAGGAGATTCTATCTAGAGCCACTTCGTTTGAGTTATCGTCTTCGACTGACCAGTATTTCTCGTGGAGATCGATCTGCAGAGGAGTATACCTGAGAGTTTCTTCGTCTGGGTAGATATGCTGAGGATCTGATGCGAGATCAGTATTTTACAGTCACTACGTACGTTACTTGTTAGGCAGGGAGCGATGCCTACTTTTGCTGGTATGCCTACAGCAGGTCTTACTTTGGAGTCTGTGATTGAGTTGGCTAAGGAGATTGAGTTGAGACTAGTTAGGCAGGGAGCGATGCCTGATTATTACCAGCTAGGAGTTCAGTCGAGTGGATTGCAGGCTACTCCATATTTGAGTTTTCATGTTGGTTCGAGTAGTCAGCAGCGAGGCCCGACTCAGCAGAGTCAGAGACAGCAGCAGCGAGTGCATCGGAGCAGTAGGCATGGCCGTGGAGGTTAGCGTAGATCGTTCAGATTTGGGTCAGGTGCTTCGAGCAGCAGCAGTGGTCATAGTTCTGGATCAGTGGCCAGTGTTTGCCAGACTTGTGGTAGAGTCCATCAGGGACCGTGTTATCTGACACCACTAACATGCTTCAGATGCGGGCAGACAGGACATTTTGCCAGATCGTGTCCTTATTTCGGGTATTAGTGATCGCAGATTCCGCGATTCCCACAGCAGTCGATTGCTAGTGCTGCACCCGTGCCATTTCAGTTACCACCAGCCCAGCATCAGAGTTCCACTCAGTTTGTCCCACAGCAGAGTCATGGTAGAGGTACTAGAGGAGGTGCCAGAGGTGTTGGCCAGGCTTCTACCAGTCAGTAAGGAGGTCGAGGTCAGGCTAGAGTTTTCCATCTCACTCCTCAGGATGCTCAGGCATCTAATGCAGTCGTGGCAGGTATTGTTTCTGTTTGTTACCTGGATGCTTGGGTTTTGTTTGATCCGGGTGCCACGCATTCGTTTGTTTCTCCTGTTTTTGCTTCTAAATCTTATTGGCAAGCTTCGAGGATGGCTTTTCCTTTGTCTATTGCCACTCCTCTGAGCGATTCCTTGGACATCGATATTGTTCTTTCTGGTTGTCCAGTTCTCGTGGGAGGTAGAGAATTACCCGCTGATTTGATTTTGTTGGATGTGATGGAGTTTGATGTTATTTTAGGAACGGATTAGTTATCTCAACACTATGCCGTGGTAGATTGCAGGAATAAGGAGGTGACTTTTAGAATTCCTGGTGAAGAAGATTTTAAGTTTGTTGGTGATAGGAGTTCAGCACCTCATAATCTTATTTCTGTTATTACGGCTAGGAAGTTGTTGAGGAAAGGTTGTCAGGGATATTTGGCATTAGTCAGGGATACGTCAGTGGAGAAGTTGTTACTCACAAATGTTCCTGTTGCTTGTGAGTTTCCTGATGTTTTTCCCGAGGAGTTGCCAGGTTTACCACCTCACAGAGAGATTGAGTTCTGTATAGATGTGGTCCAGGTACTACTCCTATATCTATGCCACCCTATCGAATGGCTCCTGCAGAGTTGAAAGAGTTGAAGGATCAGTTGCAAGAGTTGTTAGATAAAGGTTTCATTAGACCTAGTATTTCTCCTTGGGGTGCACCAATCCTATTTGTGAAGAAGAAGGATGGTACCCTGAGACTGTGCATTGACTACAGAGAGCTGAATAAGGTGACAGTGAAGAACAAGTATCCTCTCCCGAGGATAGATGATTTGTTTGATCAGCTACAGGGTGCACAGTTCTTTTCTCAGGTCGATTTGAGGTCAGGTTATCATCAGCTACGTATCAGTGAATTTGATATTCCTAAGACAGCGTTCCGTACTCGATATGGCCATTATGAGTTTCTGGTGATGTCTTTTGGTTTGACTAATGCACCAGCAGCTTTTATGGACTTGATGAACAGGGTATTCAGACTGTATGTGGATCAGTTTGTAGTAGTCTTCATTGATGATATACTGGTATATTCAAGGAGTATGGAGGAGCATGTATATCACTTGAGGATTATACTACAGACATTGAGAGATCATCAGCTTTATGCTAAATTCTCGAAGTGTGATTTCTGGATGGAGAGTGTTTCTTTTCTTGGACACGTAGTGTCTAAAGAAGGTATTCAGGTTGATCCACAGAAGGTTGAGGCAGTATCTGAATGGCCTAGACTTACTTCTGTTACAGAGATTCAGAGTTTTCTGGGTTTAGCCGGGTATTATAGGTGGTTTGTGCAGGATTTTTCCAGGATAGCAGCCCCTATGACTCGCTTGACTCAGAAGAATGTTAGATTCGAGTGGTCAGAAGCTTGTGAGAATAGTTTTCAGTTGTTGAAGGAGAAGTTGACCACAGCGCCAGTGTTAGCTTTGCCTAATAGTGTGGATAAGTTCACAGTTTACTGTGATGCCTCTAGAATTGATCTTGGTTGTGTGTTGATGCAGAATGGAAGGGTGATAGCCTATGCTTCGAGGTAGTTGAAGAAGCATGAGCAGAACTATCCTACACATGATCTTGAGATGGCTGCAGTGATCTTTCCTTTGAAGATTTGGAGACATTATTTGTACGGGGTGACTTGTGAGATATTTACTGATCACAAGAGCCTTAAGTACATTTTTCAGCAGCGAGATCTGAATTTGAGGCAGAGAAGATGGTTAGAATTGTTGAAGGATTATGATTACGAGATCTTATATCATCCGGGTAAAGCTAATGTGGTAGAAGATGCCTTGAGTAGAAAATCCTCAGGTAGTCTTGCTCACATCAGTATGGAGAGGAGACCATTGATCCAGGAATTGCATCTATTGGTGGATCAAGGTCTGATGATGAAGATTAGTAGATCAGGTGGACTGCTAGCTCAGTTTAAAGTGCGATCTGTACTGAGGGATAGGATTAAAGCAGCTCAGAGCCGAGATCCCATTCTGGAAGAGCTTGCAGAGAATGTTCAAGCAGGAAGTTCACTGATTTCACACTCGATGATGATGGTGTGTTGTGGATCAGTGGTAGATTGTGTGTTCCTGATGTGGATGATTTGAGAGAGGAGATTTTAAAGGAAGCACATTCTACAGCCTACAGCATACATACAGGTGTTACTAAGATGTACCACAGTATCAGAGATCTATACTGGTGGGACGGATTGAAGAAGGATGTCGCTGATTATGTTGCTAAGTGTTTGACGTGTCAACAAGTGAAAGACGAACATCAAAAGCCTTCTAGGAAGCTTCAGCCTCTTCCTATTCCCGAGTGGAAGTGGGAAAGGATAGCTATGGATTTTGTGGTCGGTTTACCTCGTTCGAAGGATGGATACAATTCCATCTGGGTGATTGTAGACAGGTTGACGAAGTCTGCACATTTCTTGCCTGTGAAAGCCACTTATTCTGTAGCTAGATTGGCGAAGTTGTACGTGAAGCATATTGTGTGCCTTTATGGAGTACCTGTGTCCATTGTGTCAGATAGAGGTTCGGTGTTTACTTCTCGTTTTTGGCAGAAGTTACAGGAAGCGATGGGCACTAGGTTGGATTTTAGTACTGCTTTTCATCCTCAGACAGATGGCCAGTCTGAGAGGATGATCCAGACACTAGAAGATATGTTGAGGATGTGTGTCTTGGATTTGGGAGGTAGCTAGGATGATCATTTGTCGCTTGTTGAGTTTGCATATAATAACATCTACCATAGCAGTATTGGCATGGCATCGTATGAGGCTTTGTATGGAAGGAAGTGTAGATCCCCTCTGAGTTGGGATGAAATTGGTGAGAGAGTTTTGACTGGACCTGAGATGGTTTAGGATGCTGCAGAGAAAGTAGTCGTGATTAAGCGAAGATTAGAGACCGCAGTTAGCAGACAAAGAGTTATGAGGATCCTAGGCGCAGAGATGTGGAGTTTCAGGTTGGAGATTTCATTTTTCTGAAAGTATCTCCGATGAAGGGGGTGATGAGATTTGGCAGGAAGGGTAAGTTAGCACCGAGATATATTGGACCGTTTGAGATTCTGGAGAGAGTTAGCACTGTTGCGTATCGATTGGATTTGCCTCCGAGTATGTCACAGGTGCATCCAGTATTTCATATCTCGATGTTGAGGAAGTATATCTCAGATCCTTCTCACGTGTTGCAGCCCGACAGTGTAGAAGTGAGTGAAGATTTGACGTTTGTGCAAGAACCTGTGGCGATCGTTGATTATCAAGTTCGACAGTTGCGATCGAAGCAGATTCCGATGGTCAAGGTTTTGTGGCGTAGCGACAAAGTTGAGGAGCATACGTGGGAGACTGAAGTTGAGATGCGAGCTTCTTACCCATATCTCTTTCCTTCTTGATCCTGTAATCTTTTCTTTTTGGAATTCGGGGACGAATTCTTGTAAGGGGGGAAGACTGTAATATCCCGTGTTTTTACAATATTTTTACACTGTACCGGGATATGCAGTGTTAATAAATTTTGAATATATATATGATTTTTATACGAGTTGATATGTATTTAAAACCTATTTTAATTATTGTGTATTATTTACAGTGCTTTACGTAAAATTTTCTCGGGACTTTCATTTTCGGGGAAATTTTCACGTAAATATTTTAATATTAATTATTTTAAATATATTTTCGAACTTGCATGAACTCATGCGTATTTTTAAATTACTAAATAAAGCCTATGTGTGTGTATATTTATTTAATTAGGGTTTAATATATTACCCTTATATTTTATTATTTATTTATTAATTTATTGTTATTTAATTATTTTATTTATTATTAAATTATTAAAATATTAAATTTTATGTGTGTGGTGTATATTTAATGTGTGTGATTTAATATTATTTTAATATATAGTATAATATATATATATACACATTATATATCAAAAAAAAATCAAATTTTGGAAAATTACAAAACTGCCCCCGAGCCTCCTTCTTCCCAGATCACCTTCCCTTCGCCGTCCGGACGCCTGCCGTGCCATTCCCTTGCCGTGAGAGTGCCGTCCGGTGTGCCACCACCTTCCCCAGCCTTCCTCGCCGCCTGTGGTAGCCATTTCCGGCGCCTGGAAGCCAGTTTTGGCCGGAGAAGCCGAAACTTTGGCCACCGTCAATCATGTCGATTCCGGCCACCATTTTTGACACCGCCGGTCTCTTTCTTCTCCTTGAGCTCCAGTGAGTGTGATTCTAGCTTTGGTTTAAGCTTAAATGGTCTAGAATTGCTTAGGTTTCGAATTTTCAATTTCGGCCTATTAGGGTTTTTGATTTTTTTGAGCTTCAAATTGATTGATTCATGAAAACTCCCTTCACAAATGTTGATCCTAGTAGCTTAATCTACATGTATGAATTTTGATGGAATTTTTGGAGATTGTTTGGATTTTTGGATATTTTTGAATATTTTAATATTATTTTCTAATTTTTGGAAATTAATTGTTTAAATTATGAAATTGTATTTTATGGTTAAATTAGGTGTTGAAATGAATTATAGAAATTTATTTGGAATTTTTATGAATTTCTAAGTATTTATTTTGAATTATTCAAGTTTATGAAATTTTGGAAAATTAGGGTTAAATGTGTTTTTATTTGAATTTAATTGGATAATTGGGTTTAATTATTGATATTATTGATAAATATGTTGAGAAAATTAATTTTGGATAATTATACTATTTTTGGGGAATTTTTGAAGTAATTTTAGTATATTTATATATATAGGGGTATTTTGGTAATTTTACCCTAAATTGGCTAAAAATGTAATTTAATTGGTTTTAATAGTTATTTAAGGTATAAAAATGATTTCTATAAATTATTTGGTATTTTTAACTAATTAAAACCATTTTTCGTAAATTATTTTCAATTATATATATAATATACGGTTTTTCTAATAAAATGAGTTTTTATCAGTTTTTACAGTGTTTTAAGGTTAATTATGTAATTTCTACTTATAAAATGAATTTCTATGTTATAAGGATATTTTTGGTATTTCTGGAATTGTTCTGTGTTTGTGGACCCCGGTCGGTAGATTGTAGTCTGGAGTTCGACCGAGGGATTGTGGATTTGTGTTGAGCCTATTTTTCGAAGTGTGTTTCTTTGCAGGGTCGGCTATACTCTTTTGAGTAGAGAGATGTTCGTTTTACAGGGGAGGTTCTACCGAATTTTTGGTAGAATTCTCGTAAAACGTGATATCCGGTCGAACCCTAATTTCTGATCCTGTGTTTAATACTCTAGATCGAATTCTAGGATTTCTGTTAGGATTATTCTAATGTCTGTCGTTATTGTTTGTTTAGTTGCGCCGAGACCGAGGGCTAGTGGACCAGGCCCGTCGGACCCGTCTCGTGGAGCGCACTAGGGTGAGTTACTATACTATATATATATGCTTTAGGATGCATGATTTAGAAATATATGTTTTATTTTGATTAAATATGCATAAATAATGTGAATTGTATTTAAATATATTTTTGGTTTATTTTTTGTATATATTAAATTATATGCATGTTTTGTAAATAAAATATATTTAAAATGTTTTTAAATATATTTCCAACTTAATTTATAATTTGATTGAATTCATTTGACATATATATACTCGAAATATATCTGGTTTACTTTTGGTATATTTTCAGTATATATATATGGTTTATATTGTTGTGTTATTTAAATTCATGCATCATTTATTTTTGTGAATGAATGATTTATATTATTGATGAAGGATATCGATAGAACGTGCTACCTAGTGGGCAGCACTAGGACCGAGTACGTACCGGTACGCCTATAGTATTTAGGCTATATTACTAACCATTTATGGATATTGATTGATTATTTGATGTGTGAGATGTGATTTGGGTGTGATTGCTGGAGCTCGGTTGACCAAATGTCTCGGGGCCAATCACACTGGCAGTCAGACTGGTGGAGCTCGGTTGACTTAGTGTCTCGGGGCCAGTCTACTGTCCAAATGGATTAAGTGGATATATTTGGAATAAGTGAGCCTGTGTGGTTAGAGTGTTGTCTAACACTATCTGAGGTTTTCGATATCATAGGGTTCTATTTGATCCTTCATAAAATATGATTTTCAATAAGAAATATATAAAATGATTTTACTGCATCTGTGTGTATTTGCCTGTATATATACATATTAGATATATACAGTTGACTGTATGCATTTTCATTTAGTATGCATGTATATATATTATAGTAATTCACTCAGTGAGGTCTGACTCCCCTCCGTTGACTATTTTTCAGGAGAGTCAACATCTTCAGACCTCAGTAGCAGGCCTGTACGCCAGATTTCTTCCGCCCCAGCTTCTTTGTGTAAATTATTTACTTGAGTCTTATTTTTATAATCTAGACACTGCAGTAGTTGTGAATTAAAATGTGGTATTTCATGTATTTTATTTAAAGAGATGTATTATATTGAAACTGGATTTGTACTGAAAGATTTTATATATATGTGAAGAGATGAGATTTGATTTAAATCCAGTGATGAAATAATATTATGATATTTATGATTTTTATTCCTGCTGCATTTAATATTGTTATTGTTACTATTGCATGTTTTATTTTATTTTTAGGCTTGCTACGAGTTTCGGATTTGAAAGAATTCCCGTTCCCTAGCGCCGGTCATGGCCCCTGTTTTGGGTCGTGACACTCCTGCAATCCGACTAGTGCTCCCCTATTATGTGCCCCCAGTTGAGTAATTTCGAGTTATTGTGCCTCTATAACTCTTTTTTTCTCATCCTCTATCTCTTCAGCTTGTAGACTGTCATCATACAGGTCTATGAAGGTCTTTGGGTTTATCATTTGCAACCTCTCCACTAGGTTAGGTGACACATTTCGGACTATCATTCTAACTTGTCTTTCTCTGCCAATTTGTTCTTCATCATTCCCGCCTTATTCATGAATCTAGTTAGAAAATCTGAAAATGATTCGTTGGGCTTTTGTTTGGTCAATTCTAGATCTCTTATAGACACCTTAAGCCCAATATTATAGTTGTGTTGCTTTAGAAAAGCAGTGCACAACTCCCTCTAATCTGCTCGGATAAACTTCTCTAACCCATGATACCAGTTAATGGCCATACCTTCCAAGGACAACACAAACAACTTAGTAACACACAGCCAAAGGAGCCTTAGTGGCACTCATAATAGTTGTATATTGACTGAGATGAACCCTCTGGTCCCCAGTACCATCAAACTTCTGCAACTGTGGCATTTTGAATTTATCAGGTAGCCTGTCTTCCTTAAATTGCATTATATCATCAAAGTCAAAAGGGTATCCTAAGCCTTGTCCCCTCATCAACTCTTCTATCTTAGACATCTTTTGAGTTAATGCCTTCATCTGTCTAGATTCCAGCTCTTGAACTTGCTCAAGTGATTCCTTTTTCGCCTTTTCAACCATGTAACTCTCAACATCCTCAAGTTTCATTTCCCCAACATTGTCATTGTTAACAGGTAGTGGACCCATGGCAAGTGGGTTGGCTGCGGTAGGTGGTGCAGCAGTAGCAGGTAGTGGTATTAATCCCGCTAGAGCTTATCTTAACTCGTCTTGCATCATTGCTCTCATATCCTCCATCAGTGCTCTTTTGACATCTTCTAGGGTCCATTTTCCTCTCTCTTGTTGTTCCATTCTTTCAGTTTGTTCAGGTTGCGTAGCTTTCAAATATAGAGGATTAATGGGGCTCTCTTCCAGTCTGCTAAGGATCTCTTTTGTGATCGATTGAGGGCTTGAATCAGTTCTCACTAGTCTGCCACCTTTTTAACTCCAAACACAGGAAGACCCAGATGAATCTATGATGGCTGCAAGACAAATTGTTAGTATGATGCATGAGATGCATGATGCACGTGTTATGCAATAAATAGCAAGTAACAAGTTAGGTATACATACATCCTTCCAACCTTATTCCTCCCGCACACGTATTCAATGGCGAGTCTCTTTTCCTAGGATTTTTGGATCTTGGCCTTAATATCAACAGGGGATATCAGGGTCCGACGCGCATGCCAAATCTCTCAAAATAATAGAAGCACAGAAACAGCATTTCTAAGTGTAAAAGATTAGCCTAATCTTTATTAACCTAAACGGGTTTCTAAAGTATGGGCTTGGGCCTTTACAGATAGAAATACCTCATGGAAACATTCACAAGCAATTTAGGTAGATCCTAGGGGAAATAACTAAGCCATTATATGTGGTTAAGGTCCAGTAAAAAGGTTAAGGTTCCCTTAGCAAGATGCTCTCCATTATGGACTTTGAGTTACAGGCCAAAGTCAGAGGGGCCCAGCATCCATTGCAAACCCAAGAGAAGACTACCCCCTTTAAGCACTTAGGTTACAAGCTCTGGTTAGATGACCCCGGTAATCTCTCTTGGATCGAGTTAAAGCTAAGAGTGATGGTTAGCCGATCTATAACCCCATGAAGCTAGTGGAATCATGGAACCATAAACCAACGCCATCGGTTAAGAGGAACATGCAGAATGAATTCAAGAATAAAATAATAATTAAAAAAATAATTCTAAAAAACACAAGTAGAATCAGTATCTCTTATCCCCAGTGGAGTCGCCACTGTAGACGGCAGGGTTTAACGCGCGTCCAAGATTTTAGCAACCGTGATACTATTTGAGCTCAGGACTCTAGAGAACACACTAACCACTGTCACAAAGACATGGCATGGAGATGAGGAGTCACCACCCAGGGTAATAACTGCGACAAATCGAAAAGGTGGTACTCGATTCCCTAAAAGAAAGCTAGCACCATGACCAGGAGATTCTGGATACAGAATACTAACTTCTTTCAGTCTTGTGTTCATTTAGAATTACTTTATGAATTATTATCTTATTCTCTATTTACATGCAATTTCATATAAACCCAAAACAATAAACTCTAAAGCAAACTAGTCATGAAATATACAAGTAAATAATGCATTCAATAAATCACATAATCCCTAAGTTAGTCTAATCTACATGGATTTTAATTAAATGAATTAAATCTACATATTTTAATGTATAAGTGAACCTAAAGACCTAGTTCCTTTTTTATTTTAATTAAATGAACCTAAGTCTATTAATAAAAATGGGCCTAATTCTATAAATTATGGAATATTTAAATTCGTGGGCCTAATTCTACATGTTTTAATTAAATAGTGACCTTAAATCTACAAATTATGAAAAAGAGCTTAAATTAAATGGGCTAAGTCTAAATTAATTAAATTGAGTTACATGGGCCTATATCTAATTGACTAGATGGGCCTAAGAATATTTCTAATCTAAAATCTAATTAATTATGGACCTAAAAATATATTTTAATTAATTAAACCTATTTAATTATTAAGTGATATAGGCTAAAAGAATTATCTAAACTTAAATAAATAAATCAAGGTCTAAAGTGGGCTTAAGGCCCCAAAACACACAAAAATAATAAATAAATCCAAAAACAAATAATAACATAAAAGAAACAATTAAATAAGATTAAACAAATAATTAAATTAACCCTTACTAAAATCCTAATTTTATTAACATGCAACCTAAATTAATCTAT
Source organism: Mallotus nudiflorus (assembly GCA_947683625.1). Classification (NCBI taxonomy): domain Eukaryota; kingdom Viridiplantae; phylum Streptophyta; class Magnoliopsida; order Malpighiales; family Euphorbiaceae; genus Mallotus; species Mallotus nudiflorus. The sequence continues at coordinate 710,367 of CANTUR010000126.1, read as the reverse complement.
TTCCTCCATTGATTTTAAATAATTACCTAATTGAAACCTAACTTTACTAACCAGTTTAATAAAAAAAATCATGCAACCACACTTATAGTTTTATTACTATTCCCACTATTTGGGCTATTACATTAATTCCTAAAATAATTAATAAAAATAAAACAATAAAAAAAAACATAAAGATGATAAAAAAACAAAATAAAGCCCTAGAAACTAAGTCTCTACGAGACTTTATTCATAGTCTTCTGTGGACTTTTAATGAGATTCACCTCCCTCACATGATCATCATGCGTCATCCTCCATAATCACCACAAAACAAGATAAAACAATGATTAATGAATAAATTATGATAATAACTTTTAAAAAATAAAAATAATAATGTAAAATAATCAAATAAGGAATAGAAGAAGATGATATGCTTATGGATGATTTATGATGCTCCTCAGATTGATAGTTCACCGTTCTTGACAAATCTTTCTCCTTAAAGTTCTTCACGAGTCTTAAACTGATTGTTGAATCAAAAGGAATTTTTTAAGTAAAAAAAATCAAAAGAAATCATGATTTTCCTTTTCTCTTCCATTTCTTCTCCTTCTTTTTCCTTTTTTCTTTCTACGCCCCTCTTTTTTTTCTCTACTGCTATGCCTTTTCTCTCTATTTCTTTTCCTCCCTTTTCATGCTTTTTCTCCACTTTTTTCACTGCTCCTTACTTTCTTTTTATAGTAGAACCAGGAGGGCTAACCCTAATCCTAATGTGATTCTACTTCCTAAAGTGTATTTAGGAATTTTAAACCAATTAGGAATGAATTGATTAGGAAGTTTAAACCAATTTGGATTGAATTAATTAGGAAGTTTAAACCAATTAAAACACTAAATTAAAAGTAATTTAGAAATAGGAAAGCGGAAGAATTCAATTCTGACCGGGATTATATAAGTTCGATCGGAATTATACAATCCCGATCGAAATTGTTGTAATTCCGATCGGAATTACATAATTCCGATCGGAATTATGGAATTCCGACGCACTTTTTTTTTTACATTTAATTACAAAAAGGCCCCTAAAAAATTTAAATTTTGCAATTAGGTCCTAAAAAGAACTTTGCGATTTAGTCCCTGAAAACATTAAATCCTTCCTTTAAAAGCCCTTAGAATTTTTTAAGGATTAAGTTTCTAAGACATTTTCATCACTGGAGTTCTTTGTTACATCCATAACATATCATCTTGAAATTGGGTGTCTACAACCATTATCAATAGTTGCTAGGTTGTTTGTACTGTCCCTAGAAGGAATGGCTGTGAACTGGTACCATGGGTTAGAAAAGTCTATTAGAGCTTACTGGAAGGAACTAAAATAATATGATTATAACACTCGATTGGAAGTGTCAATTAGGGATTTAGAGTTGACTAAACAGAAATCAAATGAGTATTTTTCTGATTTCTTAACTCATTTCATGAATAAAGTAGGGATGATGAAAAACAAGCTTGCTAAGAAGGATCAAGTTAGAATGATAGTTCGTAATGTGTCACCTAATTTGGTCGAGAGGCTACAGATGATGAATCCCAAAACCTTTGTTGATTTATATGATGACGGGTTACAAGTTGAGGAAATTGAGAGTGAGAAAAAAAACTACTCAAGGCATAAGAACTCGAAACTACCCAACTAGGGGCATACAACAAGGAAGTACTAGTGGAGCTACAGAGGTGTGTGCAGTTCAGCAACCTAGAAGGTTCTCCAACTTCAACCAACCACTTTTTAAAGTCCTAGAGAGGCTAATCCAAAAAGGCCTACTTTGACCCTTAACCTTTTCCAAACCCCTGAATCCAAATCTCCCTATCTATGATCCAAACAATTACTACAAGTTTCATCAAGTAGCTGGTCATTCCATAGATACCTGTATTCGCCTAAAATAAAAAATCCAAAACTTGATAGACTCTGAAAAAATCACTGACCCTGAGAAATCCAATTCCAACCTAAACACCAGAAACAACCCTTTCCCAGACTACCATAATGTTCCACCACCAGCCACCATGATGATCAACTCAGGGGTTAACAAAGAAGAAGTGCTAAGCTCCTTCGAGGATCTCAACCTTTTACCCAATGGAGAACCTTTTAGACAGCCATAGAGAGGAGTAGAAGATTTATTGGGCTAGCCCTCAAGCAAGTTTGATTACAAAGTATTCTACTCAAAACCACCCTCTGCTGATATCCTTATTGAATCAATTGAGCCCTCAGGTTAGGGAGATGAGTTTGATTATAAGCCAGTAAAAGAAGAGCCTAAAATTCCTAAGCAGTCACTAAGAGGAGTTGAAGATCTGTTGGGACAACCTTCGGGCAAGTTCGATTACAGAGTGTTCTATTCTAAACCCGCTTCCACTGACATCCCTATTGAATCGATTGTGCCAATAGGATGGGGTGATGAGTTTGAAGAAGATAAATTCTTAACCCCAGAAATGTCCCAAAAAGGGGTTGAAGAGCTGCTAAACCAACATATGGACAAGCTAAGGGAGTTGAAAGGAAAAGAAACATGCATAGTGGAAGTTTGGAAAAACAAGAAAAGAGAATGGATTATTGGGGTTATGGACATCTGGTATGATTCTAGTAAAGAAAAATCCACTGGAATCGATGTGTGGAGTGATACTCCAAATGTGAATCATGCTACTAGAAGTGGGAGGAATTATTGGGCAGCAGAAAAGCAAAATGAAAGGGTTGCTGAAATGGAAGAAACAGAAGATGCAGAAGTAGAGGAAGGACAGAAAGAGGATCTGATTTTGGAATAATTGAATAAGGCTAAGGCAAACATCAACATTTAGGAATTACTGATGCATTCAGGCAGCCATAGAAGGGCTCTTGTCAAAGCTTTATCGAATATGAGCATTGAATCAGTCGCTACTCCAGAAGCTATGGTGGCAAAGGTTACAGAAAAGAAACATGGGTTGGTAACATTCTTAGATGATGACTTGCCTTTGGAAGGAAGAAATCATAACAAGGCATTATTTATCCCAGCTGAAGTAAAAAGAAAGAGAACCAACTTTGTAATGGTAGATGATGGTTCAACTATAAATGTATACCCGCTAAAGATCTTGCCCAATTTGGGTCTGAAAGTAGATGACTTGACGATTTCAAACCTCATAATCAGAGCTTATGATGACAGTACTAGGAATGTGGAGGGAATATTTCAGGCTTTGGTCAAAATAGGGCCTACAGAGTCGACTGCTGGATTTACTATACTGGACATCCCTGTTACCTATGCCCTGCTATTGGGAAGGCCATGGTTTCATGCCCTAAGAGGAGTACCTTCAACAGTGCACCAGAAAATAAAATTCCCTCATTAAGGAGATGTTGTGACAATAAAAGCTGGAACCAATGCAGTTGCGGTAGCTATACTTGATAAACAGAAGTAAGTGTGTGTTCCCCCTAGTTTCCAATTTGCTGGAATATTTGATGAGATGGATCCCAGGTTGCAAAAATGATGGAAAACATGAATTATCGACCTGGATAGGGGCTCAGGAAGAATGAACAAGGAAGTCCTAGGACCCAGAACATTAAGACCTAGGACCATACGAAGGGTTTGGGATATATTGAGGCAAGACCAGCTAGTAGAAGAGTAAAGAACAAGGAGAAAGCAAAAAGAAATAAGCCCTTGGGAAGGATTGGACCACTAAATGAGAATTTCATCAAGCTAGGGGAGGGCAAGTATTATCTGGGAACCAAAGAATCTGTTAACATGGCTGGAAAGGATGTCCCTAAGTTTGAGATCCTCAAAGAGTAGATTATGTAAAACCTAGTAACCAGCAACAAAGAGGACGTCATGAAGCAAGTAACTGAAAGGATGGGTGATGATGTTGTTGAGGAGCTGTTGTGTTTGCCACCTAAGGAGGAACCACCCCAGGACTTAGCTACTATCATTAGTGATAGTTTTATTGATTTTTTTTATAAATAAACTAATGTAATAATGTCCGGTCTATATGCGGACGAAGATGTTGTTTTTCCTATGGTCAATAACATGAATGCTGGTTTTGCTTACTTGTGTGATGTGCATCCTGATAGTTCTGTGCATTATAATTTTGATTGGTCATGCATGTTTGACATTAATTCAATTCAATTTGATTCATTTAACATGGGCACAAATGATAATCCAAAGAACATTTCTATATCACATGATGTAACTCCTGAAGAGAGAAAAAATTTTGAGAGAATAATAACAAAAAGAAAGGTAGCATTCGCTTGGACTTATAAAGACATGCTAGGTTTGGATAGGGAAATAGCAAAGCATTACATTCCAACCCATCCAGAAACCAAGTCGGTTAAATAGAAATTGCACAGATTAAGACCAGAATGGACAGAAAAGATAAGGGAGGAAATTGCTAAAAAAATACAGGCTAACTTCCTAGAAGTAGTAGACTACCCTTAATGGCTAGCAAATATAGTACCTATTCCTAAAAAAGATGGCAAAGTATGGATATGTGTAGATTTTAGGGATTTGAACAAAGCCTGTCCAAAAGATGACTTCCCGTTACCTCACATTGATGTGATAGTGGATAGTGCTACAACAATTGTAATGTATTCTTTTATGGATGAATTTTTTGGGTACAACCAGATCATGATGGCAATCATGGATAAAATTAAGACAACTTTCATCACAGAATGGGGGACCTATTATTACAAGGTGATGCCTTTTGGACTAAAGAATGTAGGTGCAACTTATCAAAGAGTTGCTACCGCACTTTTCCATGATATGATGTATAAGGAGGTTGAAGTGTATGTGGATGACATGAGGTCAAATTAGAGACAAGAGGAGGACACTTTGAAGCCTTAGATAAGTTCTTAGCCTGAATTGAGAGGTATAACCTGAGACTCAACCCGAAGAAGTGCATTTGTTACTTCAGGGAAGCTGTTAGGGCATATAGTGAGCAGTCGAGGAATTGAAGTGGATCCGGATAAAGTGAAAGCCATCCAAGAAATGCCAGCACCAAAGATAGAGAAAGAAGTAAGAGGATTCCTTGGCAGGTTGCAATATATTAGTAGGTTTATCACAAAAGTCACTAACATTTATGATCATATCTTTAAACTCTTAAGGAAAGATTAGCCGGTTAAGTGGAATGATGATTATCAGAAACATTTTGATAAGATCAAGGAGTATCTTATTAATCCACCTATTCTGAAACTACCTAGACTAGGTAAGCCATTGGTTTTATACTTGGCTTTAGAAGAGGATGCAATAGGAGCAATATTAGCACAAGAAGGGTTAGATGGAATAGAGCACACAATGTACTACTTGAGCAAGAAGTTTCTGCTGTACGTGGAAAAAATATGATTTAGTAGAAAAGACATGTTTGATCATGATTTAGGCTATGAGGAAATTGAGGCATTATTTTCAATCCTATAGGGTTCAAGCTGTTTCAAGAATAAACCCTCTAAGGTATCTATTTCAAGCATCAGCTTTAACTGAAAAAATGTCTCGATGGTTGGTACTCTTAACTGAATTTGATATAGAGTACATTACTACGAAGGTAATCAAGGGAAGAGCAGTAGTATAATTCTTAGCTCAGAATGCGATCGAAGGTGAAGAGCAGTTGAATTTGGAGTTTCCAGATGAGAACTTAGCAGTTGTAGAGCACCAGTAGTGGAAACTTTACTTTGATGGAGCTGTAAACAACAAAGGAGTTGGATTGGGAGTGATTCTTGTTACACCGGAAGGAGAAACTATACCAATGGCAAAGAAACTGGATTTCAAGGTCACAAACAATATGGTCGAGTATAAAGCATGTATCTATGGATTCGAGGCAACTGTGGCAACTGGAGCGAAAGATTTATTGGTTTATGGGGATTCAATGTTAGTCATCAATTAGGCTAATGAAGAATGGGAGGTAAAAGAGGAAAAGTTGAAGCCTTATATCTGCTATTTGAAAGCCTTAATGAAGAATTTCAATAAATGTATCTTTATCCATCTATCCATAGATGATAATTAGATGGTAGATGCACTTGCAACACTCTCTTTAATATGGGATAGTGCAACTGGGTTAGCTATAAAACCTTTAGTGATCATGAAGTCTAGAGCACCATGTTATGGGGGTGAGCAGATTTGGAATGTTCAAATGGGGCCTGAAGAAAAGCCTTGGTTTTATGATGTCTAAAGATTCATTGAAAAAGGAATTTATCCAGATGAATCGACCTCAAAGGAAACATATGCTCTTCATGTTCTTACACGTAACTATGCAAGTCATGATGGAGTATTATACAAAAGAATGCCGAATGGAATGCAGCTCAGATGTCTCAAAAAAGATGAAGGTGAGGAGGTGATGAAAGAAATTCATGTAGGAACATGCGGTTCTCATATGAATGGGATGATATTAGCCAAGAAACTAATCAGATAAAGGTACTATTGGATGACTATGGAAAAGGATTGTATTAGGACAGTAAGACAATGCCATAAGTGTCAGATCCACAGGAATCTTAGTCACATACCTCCAACAGTGCTAAATAGTTTATCATCCCCTTAGCCCTTTGCAGCATGGGGAATTGATATCATAGGAGAAATAAGACCAACAACATCAAATGGGCATAAATATATAGTGGTGGCAATCAATTACTTCTCAAGTTGGGTAAAAGCAGAATCTTTCAACACTCTGAAAGCAAAACATATGGCACAGTTCATCGAGAAGAGCCTTATTTGCAGATATGGGGTTCCACATCATATTGTGATAGATAATGGGGTTCAGATTCAAGTAGAAACAGCAAAGTTATTATAAAAGTATGGGATTGAGCACCATAAATCTTCACCTTATCACCCTCAAGCTAATGGAGCAATGGAAGCAGCTAATAAAAATGTCAAGAAAATCCTTTCAAAGATGGTCAAAACTTACAAGGATTGGTCTGAATATCTTCCTTTTGCCTTGTGGGGATATAGGACTACAGCTAGAATCACCACAAGCCAAACACCATTCTCATTGGTGTATGGTTGTGAGGTAGTTTTGCCCATAGAAACTGAGATTAAGTCCTTGAGAGTAGTCATGGAGGCTAAAATAACTAAGAATGAATGGGCGCAAAAAAGATATGATCATCTGGTATCTCTAGATGAGAAAAGGATGGATGCTTTTTTCCATACTCAGATATATCAGAGAAGGATAGCAAGGGCATTCAACAAGAAGGTTAAGCTTGGGAAGATCAAAGCGGGAGATATAGTGCTGAAACAATCTAGAGCCATGGTGTTTGATCCAAGAGGTAAATTTAGACCGAATTGGGAAGGACCATACTTGGTCAAATCGGTCCTACCTAAAGGAGCTGCTAAAATATCAGATCTTGAAGGAAATGAGTTTATAGAACCTGTTAATTTGGATCGCCTAAAGAAGTATTACCTATAAAAAATGTGAATAAAAGTATAATAAAGAAAATAAAGTCCGTTGGCTAGAAAACATGAAAAGGCTAGTCAAACAAAAGTTAAGACATTCCCGCTATTCAGAAAACCTGCAAAGGGCTGACACGCAAAAGTTAAGGAAATAAATAAAAATAATGGTCCCGCTGATTAGAAAACCCACAAAGGGCTAGTCAGGCAAAAATCAGGGAAATAAAATATGAAATATTCTGTGAGGACTAACTAATAACCGGAGTTATGTCATGTGATGTATTAAATGTACTCATTTTAGCCCTAATTAATGAATGAAATTGAAATTGAAGTTTTGTTAAACTTTGCATATCTTTCTTTATTATAAAGCAAAAGTACTTGAAGGGATAACAAAACATAAGAAAGCCTAAGACTAACTCTATAAGACCATTCTATCTAGTAATGTCTTTATTTCTTCCTTCGTGACTCATCATACAAAGTTTGAGTTCTCTTGTACCTACCAAATCCTGGCGGTTCCGTCTTTTGGATAACAACCTAAGTTTTGTAATCATCATTAGTAGTAACATCAGCATCCAGGTGTATGTTTCGTTCAAGGGCTCTATAAGGCCACAAGCTCCTAATCTTATCCAAAGAATCTTGTCTTAAAGGAAAGCCTTCAAAGTCAGTCATAACAGTAACAATGAACTGAGGGCGACCATATTAATAACAAAGGCGTAAAGGGGTAAAAAAGGTAGAGAAGTGCAGCCCTGGAATAGGAACACAGTGATCATACAGATTAATAGTCATGAACTTCAATCTCCACCAAGGGCAGACCCATATGATCTCAGCATCTTAAATCTCCTTCAACCAGTCAACCCATTGGTCCATAGAACGTTTGTCTTTCATTTTCAAAGAATGAGATTATAGCTTATGAGGTTGATAAGTCAAAGGATTGAGGGGTACATTAAGCAAAATCAACTTTTCTTGTAACCAAATCTTAAAAAAAATGGTATAAGAATAATAAAATAAAAGCCTACTAAGTTGAAAACCCAAAAGGGCAGCTTAGGCAAAAGTTAGGGCAAGCCTGCTAAGTTGAAAACCTGAAAGGGTGGCTTAGGCAAAAATTAGGCAAAAATAAAATAAAAATAAAAATTTTAGTTGCACACCTGAAGAAGAAGTAAACTGCCTGAGAAACAGTTATGAGTCTTAAAACTGTCAAGCCCAATGATGGTCTCAGCAAGGATAACTGGCATAGGATTAGCTCCAAGCTCCACCTATTCTAAAATACTAACAATACGTGTATCGGCATCACCATGATGAGAAACTAGCAAAAATTGAGCATATAAATAGCAAGCAATTGTTTTAGTCTAAGAAGCAGTGTTCTTGTCCCGAGTCCTACAGATGGTGATTAGAGAAGAAAGATGAATGGTCCCAGGGTTATGCGCATACATGTAAATATCATATGGGGGAAAATTAAAGAATGCAACCAATCTACCAGGAAACTGCATCTCCAAATCAGGACGGGCTATCATAGCAGTCGAGTCTAATGTGCATCCCAGGATAGCAATAAACTCTTCAATCATTGGACAACGCTCCTGCTCATTAAACCTGAATACATGGTCCTTGATATCCCAGAAGGTAGCAACAACATGTAGGAGATTGTTATTGATAGTCAAGTGCTGAAGAGATTTCAGGGATTTGATGTGGAAAGGTTAAAGCTTGTTCCAATCATCGCCATTGAGACTTTTAAGAAATTTCTTCATTGTTTGGAGAGATGCTTGAGTCATGATGAGTGAGTAAAGGATGAAGGAGAATGCCTCTTGTATGGTCTTATATAGGGAAAGAAGACAAGTTTATATGGGAAAGGATTCTGCTAGCAAAGAAAATGTGGATAAGATGATATAATCTGAGAAGGATTGGGATAAATAGATAATTAAGAAGATAATCCATTATTTTAACTATTTATCTATCCAATATTATCCATCTTGGAAAAGGATTAAGATAAATGGATAATTAATTAAAAAGGATAATGTTTATTAACTATCTTTTTTAATTAGTTATTTATTAAAATAATAAAAATAAAAACTTTCTGAATCACTCATCTCAAGCTTTGGTATTAGGCCATGGGCTCCATCCTCTGGTAGGGTCATCATGATGATAAGTGTCTGGAGGTCTAGCAGATAAAGTCCCAGCACCATACGGATCAAAGCCCAAGTCTACAAGCTACCAACGAAGCATCTCATTCTCCCACTCTAGACCGCGGGAATAGCTCTGCATACATAGGAAACATCATATCATATGCATTCCATGCATAGCATGCATACATTTTTCATTTTCTCAATGTAGACGTTTACCCGCCAACTATCTGTAACCTGCATTGTGAATAATCTCTAAGATGAGGCAAGTCTGTATAGATACTCTGCCTGTGTCCGGGGAAACTATTTTGTAAAATTTTTTTTTACTAATATCAATGTCAAGTGTACAGATCCATATAAGAAATAAATCAAATAGACTCACATGAGAAGCATCTAGTGGATAAAAGCTAGGAAGCTAAGCATCACCGAACTGCATCTACTGCTCAATTGAAGCCTGAACAGTGGGAGCCCAGTAGAACATGGACCTATTTAGAAGCGAGATATCACCAAGGGTAATGCTTGCAAAAGCACCATCGCGACTAGACCCAACGTGCTAAGCATGATAACAAGGACTAGGTCTAGGCTCAGGGCTCTAAATATCAGGAACAACCTCAGTCTCTGAAGTAACCTCAGTCTCTGGAGCAATCTCAGTCTCCTCATCCGCATCAACAGGAGAGCGAACCTCCTCAAACTGTAAAGAGAAGGAGTGATTCATAGGTTCTAGAAACAGAAGCTGAAATAACGAGAAACTACCTCATCATCATCAATAGGAACATGCTTCAAGAGACTCTCATGGATAAATTACTGATAATATCAAGAACGCTCAAGGAAATCAGAGGCAGTGTATCCCTGTAGTGCATCCCTCAGCTCTGAACCTGAAAGATGCGAGCTACGAAGCATAGAGGAAGGGAAACTAGATGGAATGCGACATCGAGAAGGGCCAGAAGACCAACGATACACTCGCTCCCCTAAATACCACATCAGACATCCATAACCAAAGAGTAGGATCCTCATAGGCTCCAAGCGAGCTGTAGCCGCCATGAAATCATATCACTGGATGTCCTTAGCACTCTCTAACCAATCAGAGTTTATCTATAATTTATGTAAATTAAGTCTAATCTCTATTAAACTATAACATACTAATGATTTTATTTTCTTTTTCCTTACCGGGTGCCACTCAACAGTGTTCAACTAATCACGGTACGTCTGTAAAGTATTCATATTACTAACAAGGCGGGAAGAACCCCATCTCATCATCAGAGGAAAGGTCCTATCAAAACTGATAGCATTAAAGCCTCGAATTAGCCCGATCTTTATGCCCCAGATCTAGAAAAAAGAGAACATATCAGAAAAAAGGCAAAGAAGAGCAAGACTATAAAGATCAAATAAAAGAGAATATACATGCAAGATGTGCCAAAAGCCACACATCATGACAACACCTCTACAAACATTGTCCAATATATAATAAATATAAGCGAGTGCAGCAGTTCCTCAATCTAGTGTGGCAACTCGATCCAAGTCACGAAGAGGACCCAACAGAGCAATACTGACCTCATGACTAGTCTCACAAAAGAGGGTCATGCCTAATAATATCAAAAGGAAACACCTCACCTTATGAATAATCTGACGAGGAGTAGAAGTAGGAAGGCATCTGAATCCCTCAACTAATGATAAAAGAAGAACGTTCTTTTGATTCTTCTATACTAGGGCGAACCTGATCAAATCTCGCACATATTGACTTCGTGCATGCTCTAGAAGACTACAATAGCTAATGTCAAATAGAACTAGGGATCCTACAAAGGCAATCCATATGATAGCAGAGAAACTCATAGGTGAAACAATCAACTCACCCACACGAGTATGAAAAGTGTGGGTAGCATTCATCCATCGCTCGATCAAAGCAAATAAAGAATAATGGTCAGACCAGCCTCAAACAGTTAGAAGTGCATCAATGAAATGCCTAAATTCGAAAGCCCAAATCAGATGTGTCACATGCTCCGACAATCTGTGAAAAACGGGCTAGATTGAAACAACCTGTGAACTTCATTGGACGCTATTTCAATTTCAAAAAGAAAATAATAATTAATTAATTGAAAGATTAATTAATTAATCAAAGAATTTAAATTGAATAATTTGATTAGTTAATTAATTAATTAATTAATTGCCCCTTAAAAAATAATAATAATAATAAGTAAAAAAAAAACTCTTTTTTTTATCGACAATGTAGATTGTTGACCAGCAATCTAGAATGCCAATCGGCAATCTACTATGCCGATCAACATTAACTTGACTAATCAAAAATCTAAAATTATTCCAGACATCCAATCCTCCATTCTGACAACCCAAGAGTCAAATTTCATATTTTCAAAGTTAATTTCAATTTATCATTCATTTTCATGTTAATTTCTTACTAATATACATGTCAATATCAATCTCTACTCTAAAACTAACTCTAATTACTAATTATATATGTAATATTTTTGCAGAAATAAATAAAAACAAGAAAAGTTACCTCATTACCCACATCTCTGCACCTGTGGGTATGTAAATGAGTTAAAAGGAAAGATAGTTGAGTCTTCTCGAAGTTTCAGATTATTCTGAGGAAAACGAAGAAGTAGAATCCTCTAAAATTCTGAAGTCTTAACTCCTTCACGTTGTCCATGTGACGAGGATGCCATAGGATCAGACATATTATAAATCGGACAACAAATGGTGAAGAAATTAAAAAAAGAAAAATCAAGATCAATTGAAAAAAAAAAGAAAAAAGAAGAAAAGAATAGGAAGAGAAGTGAAGTGATCAACATGGGAAGGGTATATAAAATGGAAAATATCCATTTTAATCCTTTCAATTTATATTCTTTTTATTCATCTTTTATTTCTTACAATTTGATCCATAATTGCATTTGGATTAGGAACATGTTCCTAATTAAATCATGACATTCATCAAATTAATAATTCATTGAATTATTAAAACTGCATAATCAATCTATGATTCTGAATTTTCTATGAAGTACATGATACATAACAAGATTACAGAATTCATTTTTTGTATTTTACATGCATCATTGCAATCAAAGGGTTCATATACTGCACAGTAGCTATGATATGAATTTCAAATGATTATGTTATATGCTGCATAGTAGTCATAACCTTCATTATGTTGTGTACTGCATAGCAGTTATAACATAAACTTTCAAATTCATCATTTCTAGACGTTCCACAGGAACTATAGTAAGTTTTCAATTCAACTACACTAGACGTCCCATAGGGAATATAGTGTGCATCGTTAGATGTCCCACAGGGAATATAATGAAATTCATCATTACTAGACGTTCCACAGGAACTATAGCAAGTTTTTAATTCAACTTCACTAGACGTCCCATAGGGAATATAGTGAACATCGTTAGACATCCCACAGGGAATATAACGAAATTCATCATTGCTAGACGTTCCACAAGAACTATAACAAGTTTTTAATTCAACTTCACTAGACGTCCCACAGGGAATATAGTGAACATCGTTAAACGTCCCACAGGGAATATAATGAAATTCATTATTGCTAGATGTTCCACAGGAATTATAGCAAATTTCAATTCATCTACACTAGATGTCCCACAGGGAATATAATGTGCATCGTTAGAAGTCCCATAGGGAATATAATGAAATTCATCATTGCTAGACGTTCCACAGGAACTATAGTAAGTTTTCAGTTTATCATCACTAAACGTCCCACAGGGAATATAGTGAAACTCATTTGCATAAAGTCCACTAGACGTTCAGGAGGAAATATAGTGAGACTTATCAAACATTACACCTTGCTTAACAATTTGAGCATCAATCTATCATTTAGGATACAATTAAGTGTCCTAATTTCTTTCTTTCGAAATTGTGTGCTTTTATTGCTTTGTCGCAATTTGTCAAGCAAAACAGTGACAAAGAGAGGCAACTGTAAGCACCCAATTTCAGGATGCAATTATGCACAATTGCGACGTAAGCTCTTATGATGAAATTCATTCAAAAATTAAACTTGGTTGTCGATTTTCTGGACTTTAAGGACTAAATTGCAACATTTTTTAGGATTTGATTACAAATAAGTCAATTTTTCAAAGGTCTTTTAGTAATTAAAAGTTAAAAAAATTTAGGATCGGCATTGGTGTAATGCTAACCGGCATTATATAATGTCGATCGGCATTGCACAGTGCTGATGCGTAATAAGTCCTTTTTTTTTATTTTTTTTGCTTATTTTTTCTTATTTTTTGTCAATTTTTTCAGTATTTTGATTGGTTTAAAATTTAATTTAATTATCATTATTATCTTATGAAAATTTTGACACATTCAAAGGACGTAAATAGGTTTCAAAAATTAAATCTTATCAGGATGCTATCTGATAAGATAGGTCTGTTCCTCCTTTAGCGGAAGTCAGTACGTGTAGACTCTGCATTTAAAAGCAGAGTCTGCATGCGTGCGTGAGGAGGAGGATTTTTTTACACAGACGGAGGAACTGAGAGAAACTCACACATCCATATATCAAACTTTGATTTCTTCTGTTCTTTCAAAACCTTAATTTTTACAGTTCATTTAACGAGGACGATTCAACATTTTTTTAGTCCCAGTCTAGAATCAAATCAATACTGAGTCAATTTCAACGGTGAAAATCCTAATTTGAGGGGTCAAAAAAGGACATTTGCACAACATCTAAATCATCAGTGTTATTTTCTATAATATCCCGGGTTTTTAAATATTTTAATACTGCATCGGGATATGCAGTGTTAATAATTTTTGTATATATTTATGATATTTTATGAGTTGTTATTTAATTAAGACTAATTTTTAATTATTTTATATTATTTTAAGTACTTTACGTAAAATTTTCCCGAGACTTGCATTTTCGGGGAAATTAACAAGTAAATAATTTAATATTAAATATTTTAAACAAATTCACGCATTTGCATGAACTCATATATATTTTTAAAGTACAAAAATAAAGAGTATATATGTGTATATATTTAATTTAATTAGGGTTTAATTAATTACCCTAATTTTTATTATTTATTATTTAGTTTTAATATTATTTAATTGTTTCTAAGTATACCAATTATTAAATATATTAAATTATATGTGTGTGGGAGTTTATATTATTATAATATATAGTGTGTTTATATATATACATATATACCTAACTATTTGTCAAAAAAATCAAAGTTGCCAAAATTACCAAACTGCCCCTCCCTCCTCCTTCTTCTTCCCCGACGCCCTACCCTCACTGTGCCTCTTGGTTTGGCACGTCGGACCACCCTTTGCGCCACCAGCTGCCTCCAACCTCCTTCCCCCTCCTTCCTCTTCCTCTCCGACGTGATCAAGTCATCGAAAGCTCACTGGAACACCTGAAATTTGTTGTGGCAGAGTGTGAAGTTCTTCACCATCGATCGCAATTTCGACCACCATTTCGTGCACCGCCGGTCTCCATCGACTCCCTGAGCTCCGGTGGTCCTTATTCTAAGCTTCTTTTGGCTGGAAAACGGGTGGTTGTTGAGGTTTGAGCTTGATCTTCATTTCGGTCAACTTGAGTTTTTGCTTTTTTTTAGCTTTAATTTGATTGATTCATGAAAAATTCCTTAACAAACTTTGATCCTAGTAGCTTAATCTTCATGTGTAAATTTTTGTAGAATTTTTGGAATTTATTTTGTTTTTTGGGTATTTTTGATTATTATATTATTATTTTCTAATTTTCGAAAATTAATTAATTAAATTATGAAATTGTGTTTTTTGGTAAATATAGGTGTTGAAATGAATTATAGAAATTTATTTGTAATTTTTTTGAATTTTTATGTATTTATTTTGAATTTATTTAGTTTATGTAATTTTGAGAAAATAGGGTTAATTGTGTGTTTAATTGAAATTAATTAGTTAATTTATTTTAATTATTGATATTATTGAAATATATGTTGAGAAAATTAATTTTTTGCAATTATATTATTTTTGGTGAATTTTTGGATTAATTTTAGTATATTTATATATATAGGGGTATTTTGGTAATTTTACATTAAATTGGCTAAAAATGTAATTAAATCGGTTTTAATAGTTATTTAGGGCATAAAAATGATTTCTACAAATTATTTAGTATTTTTAACTAATTAAAACTATTTTTTCATAAATTATTTTCAATTATATATATAATATACGATTTTTCTAATAAAATGAGTGTTTATCGGTTTTTATTGTGTTTTAGGATTAATTACGTAATTTCTACTTATAAAATGTATTTTTATTATATAAGGGCAATTTTGGTATTTCTGTAACATTATGTGAATTGTGGACCTCAGTCGGTGATTCGTAGTTTAGAGTCCGACCGAGGGATTGTGGTTGTAATTCTGTGTTTATTCTTGAAGTGCATTTTTTTACAGGATCGGCTCTACTCTTTGAGTAGAGAGATGTCCGTTTTACAGGGGAGGTTCTACCGGATTTTTGATAGAATTCTCGTAAAACGTGATGTTCGGTAGAATTCCCATTTTAATTTTGTGTCTAGTAATCTAGATCGAGTATTTAGAACTTCTGTTAGATTTGTTCTGATTCCTGTCATTTTTGTTTGTTTAGTTGCACCGAGACCGAGGTCTAGTGGACCAGGCCCATTGGACCCATCTCGAGGAGCGCAGCAATAGTGAGTTACTATTCTATATATATATGCTCTAGGGTGCATGATTTTAGAAATCTATGTTTTATTTTGACTAAAAATGCATAATGGTATTAATTAGTACTTGAGTTTATTTTAGTTTACTTTTGGTTTATTTTTGGTATATTTTAAACTATATGCATGTTTTACTAACGAATTATGTTTAAAATGTCTTCAAATACATTTCTAGTTTATTTTGTAGTTTAATTGGATTTATTTGACGTATATATACTCGAAATATACCTAGTTTACTTTTGGTATATTTCTAGTATATATATGGTTATTGTTGCTATTATATTTAAATTCATGCATCATTTATTTTTATGAATGTATGTTTTATATTTCAATGCAGGATATCTATAGAACGTGCTACCTAGTGGGCAGCACTAGGACCAAGTACGTACCAGTACGCTGATAGTATTTAGGCTATATTACTAACATATTTGAGGATATTAGTTGGATTTGATTATTTGATGTGTGAGAAAGGATTTGGGAGTGTGATTGCTAGAGCTCGATTGACTTAGTGTCTCGGGGCCAATCTCTGTCCAAATGGAACAAGTGAATATATTTGGAATAAGTGAGCCTATATGCCTAGAGTGTTGTCTAACACTGTTTTGAGGTTGCGATTTTCTAGGGTTCTATTTGATCCTTCATAAACAGTGATTTTCAATAAAAATATATAAAATGATTTTATTGCATTTGTGTGTATTTGCTTGTATACATACATATTATATATACTTTGACTGTGTGCATTGGCAATTAGTATGCATGTATATATACTATAGTAATTCACTCAGTGGGGTCTGACTCCCCTCCGTTGATTTTTTTCAGGAGAGTCATCTTCATCAGACCTCAGTAGCAGACCTGTACGCCGGATTTCTTTCGCCCCGGCTTCATTATGTAAACTGCTCACTTGAGTTTTATTTTATTAATTGAGACACTACAGTAGTTGTAAAATTGTTAGAGGGTGTTGTATTATATTTAAACTGGATTTGTATTAAAAGTTTATTTATATGAGATGAGGATATTGATTTAATTGCATTTGGTGGAAATATTATTTTGATATTTATGATTTTATTCCGCTGCATAATATTTTACTTAATTGTGTTGTTATTATTACTTTTGCATGTTTTTATTTTATTTTAAGGCTTGCTACGGGTTCTGGATTCGAAAAAACTCTCGTTCCCTAGCGCCGGTCATGGCCCTTGTTTGGGTCGTGACATTTTCTATTTCATTTTTTATTCTTTCTATTATTTTCTTTTTGTGATTTTTCTTTTATTTTATTATTCTTTTTTTATTGTTTAATTTCACTACTAATCTGATTACTTGTTTTTTTTTTATTTTCATATGTGCATGTGGATTGAGGAGGATACTGCCTATATTTAAATTGAATAGAAGGTCCATGGAATGCCATGAAAGAACCTGTGTTATTTTCAGTAGAATTTAGGGTTTTGTCTTTATTTTTTCCATTTTTGGTGTTCTGTGTAGTTATTTTAATTTTTGGGTGTATAATCATTTAAATTTAATTTTTGTATGTATTTTGTAATAGCCCCAATAATAGGAATAGTGAAAAATTTAATTTTTAGTACTTTAAAATTAATTAGTAATTAGGTTTAATTGGGTAAGAAAATTAATTAAAATCAATGGCGGCAGTAGCTTAAATTAGGGTTTACATGTAATTAATTTAGGTTTTTTTAGAAAATCACTGTAATGTTTATTTGATCCATTTTTTGTGTTTTATTTATTTTGGGCTTGTTTTTTTTATGCTTTTATCCTTTTGGGCCTTAAGCCCATGCTTAGGTCCAACTCACTTTAAATAGGCTGAAAATTAGTTTAGGACTTTAAATAATTAAAATTAATTTAGGCCCATTAGGTTAATTAGATTTTAGGCCCGCTTAGTTAATTAAACTTGTTTAGACTTAGCTCAACCCACTTAATTTTATTTCTTTTAAAATAAATAGACTTAGGCCCACGTTTCACTTAAAATAAAACCAAATTAGACTTAGGCCCACTAATTTAACTTTCCTTTAAAATTTAATAGACTTAAGCCCATTCCATAGACAAACAAAAATAAATAGATTTAGGCTCACTAATTAATAAAAATGTAGGTCCACCTTTAGTCCATTTCTCACTTGTAAATAAAAACCTAGTTAACTTTTTAATAAAATTAACATAGTTTAGACTTAGGGACAACACGATCTTAAGTGATTTTTACTTGTAATTTTATTGACTTGTTGCCTTTTAGGTTAGATGGATGTTAACTAGGGTTTAATAAAATTACATGTAATTAGAGGATGAAATAATCATTTATAAAATTATTCTAAATGAACACGAGACTAAGAGAAGTTAGTATTTTATATCCAGAATCTCCTGGTTGTGGTGCTAATTTTCTTTTAGAGAATCGAGTACCACCAATTATATTGTCCCAATTATTACCTTGGGTGGCGACTCCTCCTCTCCACGCTATGACTCTGTGACATAGTAGTGTATTCCCTAAGGCCCTGAGCCTAAACAGCGTCGCAGTCGCTAAAATCTTGGATGCACGCTAAACCCCGTTGTCTACAGGATGTTACCTTTGATGAATCTACCATCTTAAAAAAGGCAACTTTAGAAAAAATGGAGCAAACAGATGGTACTCCTAAACATGTGGAGTTTGATGGCAATAAAATTTTCCTAGGCAATGTAAAAACTGATAATGAATCTCCTATGGTAGAAGAAGATTCAAATGAAGAAGAGGTTCAAATCCAAGAACCTCCATAGTAACATGAATCAATTGCATTAGGGAAAGGAAAGAGGACCATTAGACAACCTGCTCACTATACTGATATGGTCTCTTCTGCATCACCAATTGCCATTGATGATGTTCTTTCCACTTATAATGAAGCAATCTAAAGTTTAAAACATGAAAAGTGGAGGATTGCCATGAATGAAGAAATGCAGTCCCTTCAAAAGAATCAGATATGGAAACTAGCTAGTCTTCCGAAGGGAAAGAAGGCAATTAGGTACAAATGGGTATATACAAAGAAAGAAGAATTTCCTGAAAAGAATAATGTTTGCTCCAAAGCAAGATTGGTGGCTTAAGGCTATGCATAGACGGAGGGAATTGATTATAATGAAGTATTTTCTCCAGTTGTAAAGCATTCCTCCATCAGAATTTTATTGGCTTTGGTAGCATAGTTGGATTTAGAATTAGTTCAAATGGATGTAAAAACTGCATTTTTACATGGAGACTTAGATGAGGAAATCTACATGACTCAGCCAGATGGATTCAAACTTGCTGGTAGAGAAAAGATGATTTGCAAATTAGAAAAATCGCTATATGGATTGAAGCAATCTCTGAGGTAGTAGTACAAGCAATTTGATAAGTTTATGATAGAACAAAAGTACACGAGAAGCAAATATGATCGTTGTGTATATTTGCACAAGCTATAAGATGGATCCTATATATATCTTCTTCTTTATGTTGATGATATGTTGATAACTTTCAGGAGTTAAATAGAGATTGAGAAATTAAAGACTCAATTGAACAAGGAGTTTGAGATGAAGGATCTTGGTGAAGCAAAGAAAATTATTGGCATGGAAATATCCAAAGATAGGAAATTGGGGAGGCTTTTTTTTATCTTAGAAAGAATATCCGAGGAAGGTACTAAAACGTTTTGGCATGAATGAAAAGTCAAACCTGCTCCTCATTTCAAGCTTAGTGCATCTATGTCACCGAAGAATGATGCAGAACAGGAACACATATCAAAAGTACTGTATGCAACTGATGTTGGTGGTTTGATGTATACAATGGTGTGTATGAGGCCCAATATTTCACAGGCAGTTGGGGTTATGAGCAGGTACATGCATGATCCTGGAAAGGAGCATTGGTAAGCTGTGAAATGGATTTTACGGTATATTCTAAACAACGTAAATATTGGTTTTGGTATTTCAGCAGGATAGATAAAATGGTCAATATGTAGTTTGGTATTATGATTCTGATAATGCTGGTGATTTGGATAAGTGTCAATTAATTACTGGTTATGTGTTTACTTTTGCAAAGACACCAATCAGTTGGAAGTCCACCCTACAGTCAACAGTTGCTTTGTTTACTACAAAGGTAGAGTATATGGCAGTTACAGAGGCTGTAAATGAGGCAATTTGGCTTCAAGGGTTGCTTAGTGAACTAGGAATGAAGCATAAGCACATCAAAATGCATTGTGACAGTCACAGTGCTATTCATTTAGTAAAGAACCAGGTTTATCATGCAAGGATGAAGCATATTGATATTTGATATCACTTTATACATGAGATTCTGGAAGAAGGTGGAGTCACAATCCAAAAGATTCAAACTACTAAGAATCCTACTGATATGATGACAAAAGTGGTAACTGCGATTAAATTTAAACATTGTTTAGACTTTATCAATATTGTTACAAATTGAAAGATAAAATTTGCAGACACTACTGAAAGTTGGATTTGAGAGAGAATTATATGAAATTTTGCCAAGGTAGAGATTTGTTGTTTGTTTGGCAAAATTTGTCTGTCCCACATTGGGAAGAAAATATAAATGGAGGGAGACTTAAGGTTATAAAAGGACCCCTCCTCCTCCTTAGTTTTAATCATCTCAAATTGTCTCTCCTATATATTTAAGCAATTGTATTTTTCTTCTCTCTTTTGTAATATTTTCTCATTTAATAAAATATTATTTTGATAGTATCTGAGAACGTAGGTATAATTGGTCGAACCTCGTTAAATTTTTTCTCTCTTACATCTATTTAATAGCTATTATCGGGTATAGTTATTGTTAATTATTGTGTTATTAAAACTACTTGTTTTGGTAAAATTCTGTCTAATGAAAATGATTTTTAAGTGGAACTATTGTGACCTCATCACTTTTTTCTGAGAATATATCTTGAGGTAATTTTTAGTATAATCATTTATACTCTAATCACATGTGTAATAGTTTTTAAAATAATTTTTGTTATTATAGGTGGAAATTAAACGAAATTCTACATCAGGGCTTGTCTTTGCATGATCTTATTGGAGAAGATATTCTTCAAGCAGCAAAGAGTTTTAATTCGGTCTTTTTTTTTTTTTTTTCGTCAAAAGAATGGGTAAACATATCGCCCATTCTTAGCTAAATTTGTGTTACATCAGGCCAGGATTTTGTAATTTGGAATGCTGTTCCAAACTCTGTTAATTCAGTTGTAATGAGGGGACGTTTCCCTTTCATTCAATTAATAAAAGTTACTGGTTCTTCCAAAAAAAAAAAGTTATTTTTTTCCAATAATTTGAGGTATATCTTTTTTTTTTTTTTGGAGAGAAGGTATATCAATTTTTTTAAATAATAATATTATTAATTTTTGAGAAAAAATATATTAAAAAATAGTAAGCTTTTTATTTTAAATTCATTTCACTTTCTTTTAAGAGTGCGTGCAATAAAAATTTCTAAATTTTGATCTAATTAATTGACCATAATGTAAAATGTTCTGCACAAAATTACCAAACCTTGTTTTTGGGGGCTACTTTCTTAAACTCCAAAATAATAACCATTCTAGTTTATTCATAAGAAATTTTTTGTTTGGTCACCGCTCATCAAGGGATGATCGGTGGTGACCTGTTATTATTATTTTTTATTTTTCTAATTTTTTTGTTTTTTTAAAAAAAATTCTTTACAACTAATAAATATAATTTCTTTATCTTTTTTTTTTTTTTGAAAATTTTTAAATTTCTTTCATTAAATTATTAATATCTTTTATGAGATTTTGTTAATTATCTTGTATAGATTTTATTTTTCTATTCGTTGTGTAATTTTTATTAATATTTTTACATTTAAATTCATTTAATTTTTTTTATCTGTTGTGAAATTTTTGTTAATATTTTTACAATTAGATTCAATTAAAAATTAAAAAGTCAATTTATCATTAATTAATATCATGAAATAAATTATATAAATTGTCGAATTATAAATTAAAATAACTCTATCAACACGATTGAAAAATAATAGCAAACAACCTCACAAGTTGAATGAGAAATTATTTTGATATATTATATGTTGTTCAATATGTAATTTTAATCTTTATGAATTTTGTCAAAAAAAAAAAATTCTTAATGTTGATATTTAGATCTGAATCAGTAAGTCAGCGAATTAAATTCACATATCGGGTTGGCTGGGCCATACTGCTATGAACTAGCCCCAGTTGCCTGAATAAGAAAGTGTAAAAAAATAAATAAATAAATAAAGCAAGAAGCTAAGAAACTTCCTTGTCAATTATGCGCATACACCATGGAGTTTTTTTTTAAAGTGTCCTATTAGCAATACTGTCTAAGAGTTCTCATTTGTCTGCAAATATAAAGTCTCACAAATTATAAGAAAATGGAAAATTCCATAAATAGTAAATATTGCCTTTTTTCATATCTTTCTTTTCCAAATATTTTGGTTTGAACCAAGAAAAATCGTAACTCTAGAAGTTTTATTTCCAAACTTTATAAGTCCAATTTTTTGACTTTTGAGACAGGGACTTCCAGCAATGTAGAAAGCTCTGTTAAAGTCTATTGATTTCTAAAACTATTTTTTTTAACAAAAAAAATTCTATTTACTAGACTTTTAAAAATAATAATTTGATTCAACGGTATAATTTAAGATCTTATTATATATTTGCATATTAAAAATTAATTTTGAAATACATGAACAAATATATATAACTAAAACCCTCATATATGTTTAGAGGCTGTGAAATGAAAATAGAAAGATAAAATTAATTTTCATTTCATATTGCGTTTGAGACATAAAACATTATCTATAAGACGATATTAATGGAAATGTTATTTGCAGAGGCCTGTTATTCAAAGCAGAAAGCAAAAAACTGAACCCTTATTCATGGGGCAGTATTGTACACAAAAAAAAAAGTTATTTGTCTATAACCGCTTGCTTCATCGTGGGCTGCTACAAGTATTATCACTCCTATATTAAATATATACAACCTTTATTTCCAACACTACCTAATAATCTTTTGGTTAAAAAAAAAATAATTTCATAAAATCAAGGAAAAAAAAAAACCTAAGGCCAAGTCCAGAAGAGAATTGAAGCCAGTTGCGAAAGTGTGTATGCCCTGAAAAGAAACATAGATTAAGTCATAAATTCATAAATTGCATTAGAATTTTGCAACTTGGGGCTATTAAATGAATTAATGCGTGTGTAACTAGGTCTCCACCGTTAGGGCTCACCAAACCTTGCATATCATCGATCTTCAAACAAAGACCGGCACTCTTTCTTTGCCTTAAGGTCTACGCGGGTTGCCACCTTCTTCTCTCTCCATTTCTATGTCGGGACCTCTTCTACTTCTGTAACAAATAATCAACACACTAACTTACCCTTCTATATATACCCTATATCCCATTGTGACTATGGCACATCGATCTCATAGCTCCATAATTACAACCTTCAAACATACAAAAAGAATTAAAAGGGTTTGGGTTTGAAGAGCTAAGAGAAAAAAAAATATTAAGAAGAAATGGCAAGGTCTATTTGTGTAGCTTTTGGGTTTGTTATGATGGTCTTGTTGCAATGTGCAGCTGCACAGACGGTGCATGTTGTGGGAGATGGCATAGGTTGGACTATTCCTAGTAATGGTGCTGCTGCCTACACTAATTGGGCTAGTGGCAAAAACTTTGCTGTTGGTGATATCCTAAGTAAGTCTTGATTTGCTTCTTTTTATACATAATTTATCTGAACATCTCAATATTTGTTTAAATCACTGCTATACAGAATTCACTCGACATCTCAAATTTCTATTTACGTAATTATCTAACAATATGTTTATTTTTCTATGCTTGATTCTCACAAAACATAAAAAACACTATCTGACGTCTTCTTTGATCTTATTAATTATCAGCATTCAACTTCGCAACTAATGCGCATGATGTAGTTCGAGTCCCAAAAGCATCATATGATGCATGCACTGCTTCAAATCCTATCGGAAATGTAATCACCACCGGACCTCTCAACATCACTCTCGACACCGCTGGAGAACACTATTACATTTGTACATTCTCTGGTCATTGTCGGATTGGCCAGAAACTCGCCATTACTGTCTCATCATCTCCAGCAGGCACACCAGGTTCCTCTCCAGCACCTCGCACCACCACTCCAACCACTCCTACTACACCATCACCAACAAATAATGTCCCAGCTGCTCCTTGTCCTACAGACTCACCAACCGCAGCACCAGGACCCAGAACGCAGAATACCTCTCCTCCTCCAAATTCTTCATCTTCTAAGGTGTTGACCGGTGCATCAGTGTCCATGATGGCGATGATCTTGGGTTTGATGTTTTAATTCATTTTATTCTGATAAAGTACAATACTTTGTAGATGTTACAAAATAAAATTTTGTGTGTGTGTGTGTGTTTTTTTTTTTTTTGATATAGAGAGAGATGTGTAATTTTTCTTATTGTTATCATTTTTTGATGGCATATTCAATAGAATAAAATTTTGATGGCTGATATGTGATCAAATCTTTTCTAATAATTTAATGGTTTATCGTGTATGTTAAGAATCACTATTTATTAGCAAATTCAACATTTGCAAGTACATATGATTGTGCCTACATACGCACGAAGTATGATACTCGATAGTTCGCTAAGAGATATATATGTTTTGAGTATTTTAAGTTTGTTTACAAATCTAACACCATGATATATTGTACCTATAATAGGATTTTTGTTTTAGTTAAATATCAATTAATTCTATGAATGATTATTATTGGAAAATTTATTTCTATTTCAGTTGAATTATATTTATAGTTAAATGTATGAGACATATATTATATTTTTATTAATAAAGTACACAACATTCAAAATATATATCACTCATATAGGATATAATACTCTAGTAGAGGAAAGAATTGGTCTTTAATATTAGTAATAGTTTTTAAAATTTTTATGGTGAAAAAAAAAACAATTTTCACTGATGCAAGTTTGTTAACTCATGAGGGGGGCTGGGATTGAAATATCTACCACAAAAATAGTTGTGTTGATGGTGGTGTATATAAATACATTAAACATTTTTTTAATAATACTTCTAGTGTAGGCAGATGATGTGGTACTTCTTCGTATATATATATATATATATATATTTTTTTTTTCATTTGAAAACAAAAAGGTACAATGTTCTCCAAAACAAAAATGTGACTATCTCTTTTAAAAATCACATGCTGCCACGACCTAAAATTAGAAGTTATGACCGATGTTAGAGAATAAAAATTTTTCAAAATTTGGAACCCGTAGCAAACCTTAGAAAAATAAAAACATACAATAAATAGATAAAAGTACAACTGAATTAAAATTTTTCGAATCAATATATGAAAATGAATACTCAATATCTTTTCGTAAATAAATATATATTCATACAGTGTTCAATTAAAATTCTCAGCGTACAAATGTCAAACAAAATCATACTCATATGATACAATAACACTATTACTGTAATTTTTAAAATACAAATCAGAGTTCAAAATATACATTTACATAAAATAGCCGTGACAGAAGAACACCGGCTAAAAACTAAATTTCTAAGATCTGACGATATAGGATTTCCTGAAAAAAATAATTGAAAGGGTTCAGACCTCACTGAGTGAATTATTATACTATATATACATGCATCTAAACCATATTCAGTCAAACATTCTTATATATATATAAGTATATTCATGCATTTCACACAAATGTCAAATTTTGCTTTTATAAATATAATAAACGCAGAAAATATTTATTTTAATACATGAAGGATCAAATAGAACCCTATTAATCGCAACCTCAATCAATCATATCATCACTCTAGCTATACAAGCTCACTTAAATCAAAATAAAATACTTATTCCATTTTGGACAGTAGACTGGCCCCGAGACACTAAGTCAACCGAGTTTCAGCAGTCTGACTGTCAGTGTGATTAGCCTTGAGACACTAGGTCAACCGAGCTCCAACAATCACATCATCAATCATATGACATCTCAATCAAATCATCTTAATCATATTATAATTACCATAAATAATTCCTCACTCAAACCTAAATCTATCGTACTGGTATGTACTCAGTCTTAGTGCTACCCACTAGGTAGCACGTTCTATCGATATCCTTCATTTAAAATAAAAACATTCATATGGACAAACAATTAATGTAGAATAATAATCATAATAATAAAATAAACCATATATATACTAGAAATATACCTAAAATAAACTAAGTATATTTCGACTATATATATATCAAACAAAGTCAAATCAAATATGAAATATACCAAAGATAAACCAATGATATACTTAAAAACAATTAAGTATGAATTGATAATATAACACACATTTATTTGGAAATATATCAAAAATATACCAAAAATATACTTAAAAATAATTTAATTATAAATTAATAATATGACATGCAATTATTTAGGAATATACCTAAAATATACTAATCATTTAATAAAAAAATCATGAATAAATATACATTTAAAACATGTATTTAATTTTGACATATGTCCAACATATACTAAAAATAAACCTAAATATCTAACACACATATATCAAAAATAAACTCTAAATATACCAATGATATATTAAATGTATATAGAAAATATGCAAATATATATATATATATATATAAAGATATACTAAAAATAAATCGAAAATATATCAAATCATATTATAAATTAAATTACCAAATCATATTATAAATTAAATTACTGTTTAAAATATATAATGAAAATGAAAAATCCTAAGTCATGCATCTTATATGCAATGCATATATATACAATATAATAACTCACTGATTCACGTTTCACGAGACAAACTTAGCGGATCTGGTCCGTTAGGTCTCGGTCTCGGCACAGCTAAAAAAATAAAATAATAATAATCATCAGAATAAACTTCTAACTATACACTTCTAGGATTACTATAGACAAACTCAATCAAAAATTCAAAACTAGACTCGGACCGGTGGTCGCGTTTTATGAGAAATGTATCAAAATTTTGGTAGATTTTTCTCTGTAAAATGTATATTTTCCTACAAAAGTAGGGTCAATATTGCACAGAAAAAATACTTTTAAAATCACCCAATACTCAATACCTTGGGTTGGGACTTCAAACTCCACAAATCCCCAAATACACTTATTTTCCAATTAAAATATAACAGTCTAATTTAAATAATATTTGATAATAAAAATTCATAAATGGAATAAAATCTCCATTTTACAATTAAATTAACATAAATTGTAAAAAATATTTAAAATCACAATTTAGCATCACAAAAATAATAAAATACACACTTAATCTCAAAATAACAAATACACTTATTATTTACATAATATTCCAAAATTATTACAATTTAACTAATAAAATCTCAAATATTATATAATATTAATAAAAATTCAATTTTACAATTATTCAACATAAAAAAAATAAAATTTCACATTTAATTGTTTAATTAGCTTAATTATATAATAAAATTAGTTTAAAACCCATTTTATTTCCAAAATAATATATATAATATATTATTTGAAAAAAAATTTTGAAAAGTAGTATTAATTGGTTAAAAATAATAATTAATTTGTAAAAATCATTTTTATACCTCAAATAATATTAAAATCAATTAAATTTAATATTCAACTAAAATTACTACCAAATTACCCCTAATATATAAAAATATACATAAAAAACTAAAAATATTCAAAAATTCAATAAAAATTATATAATTACACAAAAATTATTTTCTCAACATATTAGTCATTAAAATCAACAAATACACTTAATTAACCAATTATTTCGAATTAAAGATGTATTTAACCTATATTTCCAAAACTAACATAAACTAAAAATAATTATGAAAATTACACAAAATTCACAAAAATTATAAATTAAATTCTAAAATTAATATTAACCACCAATAACACCAAAAATCACAATTTCATAATTTACATAATTAATTTATGAAAATAATAAAAAATTCACAAAAAATCAAAATAATTCCCAAAAATCACACAAAAATTATGGGATGTAGATTAAGCTAAGGGGAACAATTTTTGATTAAGGCATCAAGCATGAATCACAAAGAATCAAGTCCAGAAAAATTGAAAACCCCTAGATGACCGAAACTTAAAATTGCTCACCACCAAAATCTAGACCAAACCGGATGAAATGAAACTTAGAAACACACTCACCGTTGCTCAAGGAAGAGGATGAGACCAACGGTGTAGACGGAGGTGGCTGAAAACGGAACGAACGACGGAGGTTTTGATTTCAAGCTTCCTGGCTTCTGCTGCTTCAAACGGTGCCGGAGAAGAGAGGGGAAGGTGGCGGAGCTCTGAACGGAGAAGAAATGGACGGTGAGGGTGAGGGTGGGGTGATCGGGGAGAGAGAGTGAGGGGGAGGGGTATATATATATATATATATATAACTCATTAAATTACATTTAAATGATGAAATTTATTAAAATATTAATATTTAAAATGCTAAGGCACCAAATTAGACATTATTAAAATAATATTTCCCGAAATAATAAACTTAAAGACATACATTTACATAAAAAATGTTAATTAAATGTAAAAATAATAATGATAATAATTCACGAGATAATAAAATAATAAAATATTATTTTTAAAATTATTAACACTGCATATCCTATTTTAAAATAAAATAATTTAAAAATTCGGGTTATTACACCTACCCTTTATTTCTCATCATTTTTTCTACCAACTAGATAATTGTTTGTTTTTTAGATATTTTATACATCATGTATATTACGTAATTTTCAATTTTTTACTTATAAAAATTTTAATAAGTTAATTTAATACACTTTAGTTAATTATTTTAAATTATAATTACATATAACTAAAATACTAATTAACTTAAAAAATATGTAATATTTAAAAAAATTATAACTGTACATATTAATTTATTTCATAAAAATACTTATTTCTATTAAAATAGAAGACAAAACGAGTCCTGAAAGATTTATTGGCTATTTGAAATAGAGAAAAATAATTGATTACATTTTATTCGTCATTTTAAATGAAGGAAAATTTGCGCGTACCTGTATGTATGATATAATCCTTACGAAATATTCCAATCATGCGTTTCAATAATTAATAAATTCCCGGCCTTCAATAGATCAACATGATGCCAAACTTATATATACAGTGAGCTATTATATATAAGTACATCTTTCAAATTATCTAAGTTAAATTATTAAATTTAGGAAAATAAATTAATGGTATGATTAACTATAGCTACTATATGGTTAAAAAAAACGACGACAGTTATTAATGCATGAGAATACACATCGCACTCACGATGCAAAATGATAAAATTAAAAAAATTAAAATTTACACTTTTGACCTATATTTATAGGAAGGCAGCACATTTGAGGAGCAGCAATGTTATTTATTGTAAATTGTGATCGCCCATTATTAATATATGTTGATTTAAATAATAAAAACAAAAAGTTAGATGATATATTGTATTATTATGTTCTATGTGTATGTTTTAGGTTTAAATTCTAAAAAAAAAGTAAAAAAATTAAAAATTATTAAGTAAGGTTTTAGATTCAACTCTTACATACAAATAAAAGATAAAGATTGGTTGTGCGCCCCGTAAAGAAGGTGAATAATTTTGCGCGGACTCGCGAGACTCCTAAAATGCTCCCTTCTAATTGAATAGTCCATGTATTTGGGAACAAAAAAATCAGTTCAATTTTTTTTTTATCTTTTAACGGGCTAACGTAAGATTATTCACCTTACGAGTCATGTCATGTATCGTTTTTTATAAAAAAGGAAGACGACAATAGCTGTCGCTATCTGTCAAAAAAAATTATTTCTATTTTACACTTGACATAGAGGTCCATTTATATTTAGATAATTTTAAAACTCGTGTGAATATTGTTGTTTTCATGAGTTTCGATAAAAATTATTTAAAAAAAAAATGTGTTGAAAGTAGTTGAAACCTTACTTATGATTACCGCATACTACGACATGAAACGGAAAAAAAGAACAATGATAATTTCATAGCAAAAAGAAGAAGCCTAGTCAAGCAAGGCAAAGAATTGAAGCCAATGGTCAAAGTATGTGTATGCCCCAAATGAAACGTAGATTAAGTCATCAACTAATTCATGCATAGTTGCATTTGAATTTTCAACATATGGATCGGGTTGTGTAATCAGGTCTTCACCGCTAGGACTCACCAAACCAAGACTATTTCACTTACAATCAACACGGTAGCTTACCTTTCTGACCATCACTATATATACCTTATACTCATTGCTAGCATGGCATATCGATCTCATAGCTCCATTACAACTCTCAAACATACAAAAAGAATTAAAGGGTTTTATTGAATAAAAGGGCTAAGAGAAAATTTTAAGAGGAAATGGCAAGGTTAGTTGGTGCAGCTTTTGGGTTCGTTTTGATGGTTTTGTTGCAAAGCGCAGCTGCACAGACGGTGCATGTTGTGGGAGATGGCATAGGTTGGACTATTCCTAGTAATGGTGCTGCTGCCTACACTAATTGGGCTAGTGGCAAGAATTTTGTTGTTGGTGATATCCTAAGTAAGTCTTCGATCATTTCCATCTTCTTTACATAATTTGTTTGAACATCTCAAATTTGTATTTACGCAATAAGTATCTGTATCTAACAATTTGTATTTGTATGCTTAATTTACTTACAAAATGATAAAGCATTACGCTAATCGATGTCTTCTTTAATCTTTTCAATCATCAGCATTCAACTTCGCCACTAATGGGCATGATGTAGTCCGAGTCCCCAAAGCATCATATGATGCATGCACTGCTTTAAATCCTATAGGAGATATAATCACCACCGGACCTGTCAACGTCACTCTCGACACCGCTGGAGAACACTATTATATTTGTACATTCTCTGGTCATTGTCAAATTGGACAGAAACTCGCCATTACTGTCTCATCATCAGCGGGCACACCGGGTTCCTCTCCAGCGCCTCCCACCACTACTCCAACCACTCCCACTACACCATCACCAACAAACAATGTCCCAGCTGCCCCTTGCCCTACAGACGCACCAACCGCAGCACCAGGACCCAGAACGCAGAATACTACGCCAGGATCAACGAGTCCTACCTCTCCTCCAAATTCTTCATCTTCTAAGGTGTTGACCGGTGCATCAGTTTCCATGATGGCCATGATCCTGAGTCTGATGTTTTAATTCATTTTATTCTGATAAAGTACAAAGTGAAATTTATTCTGCTTTTTTTTTTTTTTAATAAATTTTGATTTAGAGAGATAAGCAATTTTTCTTATTATCACAAAATTTTGATGGCTTATTTAATAGAATAAAATTTTGATGGCTGATATGTGATCAGATCTTCTCTAATAATTTTATGGTTTATCCTGTATGTTAAAAAATCTATATATATTAGCAAATCCAGCCTTTGCAAGTATATATGTATGTCTTTTCATAAAAAAATTTGTCTGCGTACATGAGAAGTATGAGACTCAAGCATTGGTAATAGATATATATTTTAAATATTTTATATTTGTTTACAAATCTAACAATGGAATGTATTGTACCTCTAATAGGCAAAAACCTTTTCCTTTTCTAAAATATTCATTAATTCTATGTATGATTAGTATTGAAAAATTTATGTTTATTTCAAATAAATAATATTTAACATTTAAATGTGTAACACATATATTATATTTTTATTAATAAAGTAGATAATATTT
Organism: Mallotus nudiflorus; assembly: GCA_947683625.1. Classification (NCBI taxonomy): domain Eukaryota; kingdom Viridiplantae; phylum Streptophyta; class Magnoliopsida; order Malpighiales; family Euphorbiaceae; genus Mallotus; species Mallotus nudiflorus. The sequence continues at coordinate 678,529 of CANTUR010000126.1, read as the reverse complement.
AAAATATATATCATTTATTTATTTATTGGATATAAATACCCCAGTAGAGGAAAGAATTGTTGTTTAATATTTGTAATAGTCTTTAGAATTTTTATGGTGGTAAAAAAAAAAAATAACACAATTTTCACTGCTGATGGAAGCTTGTTAACTCAAGAGGAGGGTGGGATTGAAATATCTACCACAAAAATAGTTGTGTTGATGGATGTCTTTCTTTTTTTTTTTCTTTTGAAAAAAAAAAAAGTACAATGTTCTTCAAAACAAATATGTGACTCTTTCTCTTTCAAACATCACCTGCCTTTTACTTCTCATCATTTTTTTTACCAATTAGATACTTGTTTGTTTTTTAGATATTTTATACATCATGTGTATTACGTAATTTTCAATTTTCACTTACAAACGTTAAAATATTAATTAATTTAATAAGTTAATTTAATACAATGTAGTTAATTATTATACATAATAATTATATATAATTAAAATAGTAATTAACTTAAAAATATGTAATAATTAAAAAATTATAAATATACATATTAATTTATTAAATAAAAATACTTATTTCCATTAAAATAAAAGACAAATCTAGTCCTGAAAGATTTATTGTCTATTTTAAATAGAGCAAAATAACTGATTACATTTTATTCATCATTTTAGATGAAGGAAATTTGCACATATATGTATGATATATCCTTACGAAATATTGCAATCATGTGTCTCAATAATTAATAAATTCCCGGCCTTCAATAGATCACCATGATGCCAAAATCAAATATACAGTAAGCTATTATATATAAGTACATCTTTCAAATTATCTAAGTTAAATTATTAAATTTAGAAAAATAAACTAATGATCTGATTAACAAAAGCTAATAATCATCATATGGTTGGGAAAACAGCAATAATTATTAATATATGTTGGTTTAAATGCTAAGGAAGTCAAATATTTTTAAGTAAGGTTTCAAATTTAAGTTATATATGTATAAAAAAGGAAAAATTACAAAAATTATATATTTTGGACTTCAACTTTCATCAAAATGTCTTATTTTTCATTAATTACATGAGTATATTTTTTTATTTTTAAAAATATTTTTTAAAAAAAGAAAATTTTCATTTTTACCCCTATTTTAAATTCTTCTTGTTCATTCATTATTTTTTTATTCTCTCTCTTTTTTTTTATCCTTATTTTTCATTCTTTTTTTCTCTGTTACCTTAATTTTTAATTTTTCTATTTCAGAGATTATAATTAACATATTTAAATTATATAACTGATATTAGTTTTAATAAATAATTAAAGCATCACATATCCTAGAAAAATATTTTTGAAATATATATATATATATATATATATATATATATATATATATATATATATATATATATATATATATATTAGGCTGATATTATAATATTCATTTTGTACCCGGAAAATACACTAAATTATACAAATAATGAAATAGAAACAAATAAAAAATATACCAAGTTTCATGCATTTGAAAAAAATATCCAGGTTCTGCAATCCCAGATCATAATGGAAGAGCAAAATATCAATGTTGAGTTGGGAATATAACATATAAAACTGCAAAATGAGTTCAAACAATAGTCTTCCTCTTAAGAAAAATAGTGACACTTCAAGTAGAAAGAGTTGACATGTACGCAATTTTATAATACCTTAATAAAAATATTCCATGTTCCACTTTTACGAATACTTGGGCCACGATGACAGTACATGATCCTTATGCACTTGTTATTAGGAGGAGCGAAGTTGACTACATCCAATGACTTTGCAGTTGCCGATAACAAAAATATAGCTCAGAGTGGTACAAAAAAATTCATACCATTACATAACAATAGAGAATGTACATAAACTTTATACCTCTTAGACTCAATGTCATATTCAATTAAATTACCTTCCAATAGGGTGAGTACCACCCTTTTCCATAGCAGCTGCTATAGCAAAAGCTTCTTTCTCACAGCGCGGAATGCAATAGCAAGTGAAATTTGTATTCTTGTTTACTAATTGATGTCCGAAAAATGGTTCAATAGCTTTAAACATGAGCCCTCCAGTTGTCAATGTCCCAATTTTGTCAAACGCAATTGTGACTCAGGATGCTAGAGCATCTTTTGGTTGGGATTAGAGAGAGGATGCAGAGCCGATGAATTGTGTGCAGAGTGCACACCTCCATCTGCATTTGGACATCTTGAATTAAATCAAATTGACACAGCTTTAGTTTCTTATGCCCCCAGTTCTTATTTTCCTAAATAAAAAAATCAATAAAGATCCAACCATATACATTTAAACATATCAATAAAAGAGGCCAGGAAGTCCAACAAAACAAATACAAAGTGGCATGCTATATCATCTTTTTCATTATATTACATTACAGCATATCCATCCATCATATTTGGATTAACCGATATTAACAGAGAATTAATACATTTCACCAGGAACAGAAAGATTTTTTACATAATGATCACTGAAAAAAAAAAAAAAAAACACATCTTTTTCTTTTAAGTAAAGCTAAACAGAATAGTCAGATATGAATTACCTTGTATAAGGCTTCTACCGGCCCTCTGCATTGATTGGGATGGCTCCACTATGTCACACTTGTTGCATTGCATTTTACATCATATAACTATGTAATTGTGGATGGAAATATAGTAAATAAGATAGAGAAAACTCATGAATTACATAAGCATACAAAAAAGCTTCAGTGAAAGACACAAGTCCTACTAAGTGGAAGAGAGCATTGCAGGTGCAAATGGACATTAGATTTTAGTAACTGCTCTAATTGTGATTCCTTATTGTTTTAGTCCTTCAATATACAAACTTTCCCGTTTACTGTCCAAAAGTATAATTTTTTTTTTTTTTGGTTTTTTTACTTTTCTCAACATCTTGAACATAGCAATAGTTATTTTGAGGAAAATAAAGAAAGAAAAATCATGAGGCCATTATGTGTAAGATGTTGTATCAAAACCTACAATTTAGTCAGCACATCAAATGGAAGACCATATAAAAATAATATACTGGCAAACCTGATATTGGTAAGAAATCAACGTAAATCCCTTAAATATTTTGTAACAGAAATCACATGTTTGCAAAAGCTTCAAAAAGATTTGAAGTTTAGTATTTGAAACAAATGAGAAGTGAATTGAATTTATGAAATTTTGTATATTTCTCCTGCTTATAATAAGACAATTGCTTCTTTTTTTTTTTTCTTCCAGAGGTGGGGTTTGGGGAGAATGAATTAATTATTTACATATGGTTTCACCATGACTAAAACAAAATAATGAATTCTTGGAAATCTTTCCACTCTTAAAATAATTTCCAATTCTTGCAAAATACCATATTTTGACCAATAAAGAAGTGAACTCCATCAGAGGTTTCCAAAAATGAGAATCAAGTGAATAATTTTGAAATAAATTGTTGCATTTTTTATGTATTCTAAACACACGGAACAAATGCCTAGGTATCGCGTGGTTGGTATTCACCTAACATCAAAATGTAGCATTAAGCACGACAAATAGGTAGAGAAAGAAAGAGAAACCTGAAGTAAAGAAATTGCAGTCTTACTATCTTTAAGTTTCTGTTCTTGTTCAGTCATCAGAACAGATTTTGGCTCCAAAACAAACCTGCCGACATACAAGTACACGAAAGCAACAGGACAAAATGGTATTCAAATATTCATCATCTAAAATCCAAAAGCAGTGAAATAAATCAATACCATTTTTGTGCAATACTCACATTCTCCCTGTAAAACCAAATAACAAAATAAAAGAATTGTGAATCAAAAGAGCTTCAAAAAAATATTTAGCTTCTAAAATGCAATACCTTAATCAGAACCACATGAAATCAATAACTAAATTCTAAAGGGTAACTGAGTAAAAGCTGCAGCAACTAAAAAACAAGGCAATAGAAATTCAAATAGGCTTTTGATTGGACAGCTTATGTGCATAAAAAATAAAGCTTTCTAATACAGAAATAAATCTTTATCTGGGTTAGTTCGAACAGGGCACAATACAGATTCCAGCATTCCTCAAATCTTATGCCATAAATTCCCAACCTTGTTGTCAATTAAAAATCTTTATGTTAAGGGACTGAATCTTACATCCAAGGTTGTAGTATTGTAATCCTTCATCAGGGTGCAAATAAATCTATTAAAGTTATGGATAGCAAAAGATTGGATTTTTATAGATAGCAAGATTGTTGATCCTCACGGAGGAGGAAATTTTAGCAATTTAATAATGGAATCTGGTTTCAAGAAAAGTTCTATATTTTGATTTTGCAGGGAAGTCTTGCAGTTATTGAACAAAGAAAACAGAAAGAGATTTTGGAAACTTAAGGTGAAGATAAAAAAGGAAAGAAAAGAAACTAAAGCTAAAAAAGAAAAGAAATTGAAACTGAAAAATCATAAAAGAGGTGAAAAAGATGAAAGGACGGTAAGGTAAAGGAGGAGACAGAGATAGGGGCTGAATGTGTGTTAGAATTTGAGAGTGCCACGTTTCAAAATTACAGAATACAATAGGTGACATGGCAAAATTTATGTGCTTAGCTATTATATATTGTACATAGATATGTATAGATAGATTCTTGCCAGAAACACTGTTTAAAAGAAAATTGCCCAATCTGAGCATGAAATAGTGTGATAAAACATAATTATTTTTAAGAAATTCTTGAAACAAAGCTGATGATTGAGGTCCATAAAAGCTTACATAAATCCTCAACATTGTACCACAAATTCTCCAGAAAATGAAAATATGCATACCTCCATTGCCTGCTGAGGCATAGAGGGCCCATTACAATCCAGAATCCCACCACAAATCAGCTCGCCAGAATCAGCACCATTTCGCCTCTGTGAATGGCGAAATGAGGCTGCTGTCTTGCCTTGGGAACACGCGAGAATCAGCTTCATTTCGCCTCTCAGAATGGCGAAATGAGCTGCTGCTCTGCACCTCCCTGTCTTGGCTTTTCTTGGCAGTGGATTGGCTCATTTCGCTGGATGGAATGGCGAGATGAGCATGAAATTTTGGTTTTTGTGTTGAATTTGCCTGCAATTTTGTTCTTTTATGCACATTTTGGTGATGGAGATAGATTTTTTGAACCAAAATTTTATACAGCTTCAAGGTACTTTATTATTCAAAAGAGGTGTTTTCTGTTTTTCTTAATTTTTCAGGTGGTTGAACATAGTTTAAATGGTTGGATTGCAGGCGAATTGTTAGAATGTCTGCAATTGATACAAGAAATCCCAGTACATTACTCCAATCCCAGCGCCATCATCATCTTCTAAGCTGGCTCACGAATTTGCTCTGTCGCCAAACAATAGCATACGAATGCGCTAGTGGTTGTGCGTTTTGGATTTGCAAATGGTTGTAAAATCTTGATTTCAATTAAGAATTAGTTTTTATTGTGATTGATAGAAGCAAGTAAAGGTTAACTTTATTAGTAGTGGCTTTTTTTTTTTATCTCATTTTGTGAATTTTGCTATTTTTTACCGAACAGAATTTAAAAAAAAAAAAAAAAGTGAAGGAGGTTGGAATTTTGAAGAAGGATCCTGAGGTGTTAAAGGAGCGAATTGATAAATTGGAAATTATTAGTGAGTACATACACTCTCTCTGTCTTTTATTTTTATTTTTTGCAAGTCTGAGAGAAATGATGGTGACTGGTGGTATGCCAAAGGTACGTGTGAATATATTTTTTCCCTAATCTGATCATGGTGTGCATTTGAAGTTGTTTTCATTGAAAATTAAAACAAATATGTGAAATGTGTATGAAGGTGCCAATATTTGCCCTGAAACTTGGCACCATTAAATGCCATTTCTTATCCCATAATCCACTAAAAGAACTATTTTTTTATTGAAACTTTTACTTGGTTTCTGTTGCATCCAAGCTTCTCTTTATGGATGCAGCAAAATGCTGGTAGTTGGTTAGTTAAGCTTGACACACTTAATTTCCATATATCATTGTTCCATGAACTTTAGAGGATTTTATGTTATGATCATGTGGTATTTTTTGTTTTTTAGGTAGATCATGTGGTAAATATTTTTGAAGTGAAATAATTTCTTTTGCATATTTCTTCATCTCTTGTGTCCTAAATATGCCAGATTTCATTTTATATTTTAATGGGGAAGGAATCATTGTTTTTGTCCAGAAATCTTTACCAGATAATGTGCTTTATGTGTTTTGATAATTCTGGGGCTTGAGTTTTCCTGCGAATCTATGGTTTGATGGATGGGTGGTTTTTACTGAGCCATTTGGTCCTAGAAGCAAAAATTTTACACTAACATAGCAGCTCAGTCTTCTTTAGTATCTTTTAGGAATAATAAAAGAATTTTGCTTATTTATTTATTTGTACACTTTGCAATCATAACATGTTCCACTGTTGCTTCAATGCCGAGCAACTCTTTCTTTCCTTTTCTTTTTCTTTTTGCATTGAGTTCTTTCATTCTTTTGTCTCATTGGCAACACCTGATTCATAACTGATTGATTGAGCTCAAGTTACCCCAACCAGTTGCAGCTTCAAATTTCAGGTATATTATATCATAAAAAATCTGTTTTGTTCTATTCATATCTTACAGTTCTAAATTGCTGTGTTTCTTTACTCTGAATTGTGGTGTTTCTTTACTCTGAATTTGTTGTTTTCTCATTAGTTTTTGCATGTTCGCCTTATATTCTTCTTTTTTAGATTTGTTTTTTGATCTCTGACTTCATGAATCTATCTTTTTTATATTACTTGATTTCTTGTTAGTTTTGATTTTTTTTAAAGGTTCAAGAGCACAAAAAGATCAGATGATTGGAGGTTTGATACTGGCATCTGAATTCATGGTTATGTGTCTTACACTATGCATGGACTGTGGGGAATATAAAGGGAAGGGAAGAGAATAGGAGAGGAATAAGATTTGTGTTATTTGGCTAGTAAAAATTAAAAGGGGGAAGAGAATTAAAGTGAATTTATTCTCCCTCATTCCTTTTATATAAAGTGAAATTGATTATACTTCAAATTGGGGTATGAAATATTTCAACTCCAAAACATAGTGAAATTTAAAGTTGTATTTCCTTTTTAAACATTTTTCTTTTTTTCCTTTATTAATTAATTTTTAATTACCAAACATAACAAAATTTGTAGTTTTATTCCTTTCTCTTCTTATCCCTTCCCTTCCCTTTAAAAAGCCTTCCCTTCCCTTTTTTTTTTTTTTTTATAATTGTCATGCATAGCGTTAGGGATGAAGCTACATGTCAAGAGCTATAAAGGGGAAATGATATATAAAGTGCAAGTCTTTTAATAGCAGCAATTGTATTATTTTAGGGTAGTTTATATTAATTTTATAGTTTTACTTGAATTTGAACTCATGAAAATTTATTCTATTAATGAAATAAAATTATTAATATTTAATTGCTTCAAATTATTTTAACACTACTATCAAGATGATAAAAGAAAAAAATTCATTAAATAAGTAAATAATAAATAAGGTACAAAATAAATAAAAGATAATTATTTGGGATGAATTTAAAAATGTCCCCAAGCATATTAGGGACGACAGTCATCCCCAAGATGGGAGGGATGACAATTGTCTCCCTACATATGGAGGTGACATTAAGGGACGACATGTCGTCCCCTGGATGCTTGGAGATGAAAGTGATCATTACTTATGGGGATAAGTTTTGTCCTCATTACAAGGGATGACATGTCATCCCATGGCATATTTGGGACGACAATTGTCCTTTCTTATAGAGACTACAGTCGTCTTTTAAGATGAGGTTGATTGTTGTCCTTTGTAATGAGGACGATATATGTAATTAGATCCCCTAAAGAAGTGGTGACGGAGGTAATTAGGACGACATGTGAGGACAACTAAAATTGTCTCCAAAATTATTAGGGATGATTTTTTTAGGTTCAGCAGACAATTGTTATTGTCCTCTGTTTTCTTTTTTTTTTTAGTGTCATTATATCAATGGAAAGAAGTAACTACTAAACTATCATTATATCCATGGAAAAAAGTGATCACTAAACTATCTTTTTACTTATTGAAATCATTTCCTTTATTTGTAGAATTAAAAAGTAATTTTCTATAAAATAATAAGCTTACCACAAGCTTTGTCTCCTTTCCAAATTTTCCCCCTTTTCAATTAGTTCCCTAAGAGGAGGAGCTGGTTCTGCCATTATGTGCATGGCACTGGAGGTGTTTTCATAGCAAATGCCTAGAGTAAATCCCTTTTAGCATGCAAATGCTATATTCAGTCTTCACTCTCCTTGATAGCTGCTAAAGTATCCAAAAAAATGTATGGAGAATCTGGCAGAAACTTTAACAAAATTAAACAAAAACTTGTGAGAATTTGTTACATTCATGTCCTCGTACATGCTAAATTAAAGATTTGTTATTATTAAATAATTAATTAAGAAATTAATTAAGTCCCAAATTGATGGAATTATCAATATAAGGGCTTAATTTATAAGAAATAATTGAGATAAGAGTCCAATTGAAAGAAATTCAAAATTTAGAAAGATACAATTGAAGGATGAAAGAAATAAGGGTGTATCTGCAAGAAGTAATTGAGGTGTCAAGAGAATTGCATGTAAGTGGACACATGTCTCTTTTGTAAATTAAGATTTATAATAATATGGATTTAATAAATAATTTTTTTATAAGTGATGAGGTGTCTACAGGCATGTAAGTTTCATCTTACAATTAGCCACATTTACAAAAAAAAAAAAAAAAGGAAGAAAACTCTTCTTTTCATTGAGAAGAAGAAAAACATGAAAGGAGAGACTTTGAATGATTGTAAGGATTATTGTAGATTGTAGATGAGATTAGAATAAAGTTACATGCATAGAGATTTAGATATAGAATTCTTGAAATTTATATGATGTAAATGTTGAGTTTGAGTTAGAATTGAGAAATTCTTTGTCAATGGTGATTAGGAGCTGTTTGTGGCCTTGGAATTAAGTCCGTTAAAGCAGCAAGGAGATAAAGAGGAAGCTAGCTTTGATTGTGAGTGGTTTTTCACTGATCCTTGATACAAATTTTGAATCTTTAATTCTGCTGAATTCTTGAGTTTCGATGTTGTTCATCCTGGTGATGTCTAAATGTTATGTTTGATTCTGTTGCTTTGGTTTAGTATTGATTTCTACCCATTTTACTTTGTTGAATTTGAATGTCAAATGGGTTGAGTTATGTTGTTAATTCAGGTTATTTCTTTTGGGATTACATGCAGCATTTATTGTAGAATTCAAGTTAATTTCTACCAATAATAATAAATTCACCTTGAGAATTATTGTACAGATGACTAGAGTGTAAATAATTGTACTAAAAAGCACCCTAACATAGATTCTCAAGAAAGAGAGGTGGGGTCATAATGGTCTCACTTAAAAATCACACTTCTTAGACATAATTTTACCAAGATAAATAATTTTAATAGCATAATAATTAACAATAAGTATATCTTACAATAGCTATTAAATAGACATAAAGAGAACACCAAAATTTAATGAGGTTCGGTCAATTATGCCTATTTTCTCGGATACTATCAAAATAATATTTCATTAATTTTATGACTTGAATTTTTTATAAATTATAAAATTAAATTATAAAATATACAGTGTTAATAAATATTATTATTAATGATGATTTTAATATTTTGATATTATTATTATTCTATTTATGTATTTTATTAAATTGTGATGTTTGACCATTTATGAAATTAAATTTTAATTTGAGAATTATTATTTATTTTATTATTATTTGGTATTATTGATAGATTAAAATTTTAAGTTAAATTTCATTGTTATATTATTTAGTAATACTAATATCAATTATGTAATTTATTTAATTATATATTTATATATGTGGGTAGAGATTTAATTTTGGAAGTTTAAAATGTTATATTATATTATTATCAGTTTTAATTATTAAAAAAAATAACTAAACCAAAAAAAAAAAAGTTTGTTGGGCCATTTGGTCCATTACCATTTCCTTCCTTTTTATATCAACTTTCTTTATTTTTCTTCATTTCCATTTCTGTCTGGCACCACAGCGCCACCCAGCCATGATCAGCCCCGCCACACCTCGCCATCGTCAACAGCACGCAATAGCAACAACAACGAGAGCACCGACGACACAGAAATGGTTACTGTGCATGACAGTGCAGTCTAATTTTCAGTAAGGAATCCGATCGAGTTTGTGTTTATTTCGAAGCTCAAACTACGAGTTTCGATAATATATAATTCGTTTTGAGTGAATCAACCGGTAAAAACTGTAAAAAATCGATTTTATATTTATGTCAATATGTTTAATTTGATTTTTCTTAATAAATTTAATTTTATTTGGAGATATGGTAGTTAAATAAATTGATTTTTGAGCTAAAATCTACTTAAATATTATTTTTATTTACTTGTTTGAAATTATTTAATAAAAAATATGTATTTTTCGGGTTTGATTACTATTCACAGTCCCGGGTCCAAAACTGATCTTATTTTTATTAAATTATATATATTATTTAGAGCAAGTTTCATGAAATTTTATTTAAATTACGTACCAAATTTTTATTACGAATATTTGAATGTTTATGTAAAAAAAATAGAATTTTGGAGAAATTAATATAAATAAGTAATTTTTATGTTTTAATTGATATTATTGATAATTAGTAGGTTTTGGACAGTTTTTGGATGATAATTGGCATTAAAATAATTTTTATAAATTAATTACTATTTTTAGCTAATTAATATTAATTTCTGGAATTATATCCGAATAATAATTTTAATTATTAATTTTGAATTTAAATGAGTTTTAATTTTTTAAATTAGATAATTTAATAATTTAATTGATTATCGGTAATTAAATGCTATTTAATTTAGAATATTTAAAAGAATAGGTTTAATTAATACTATTTACTTATATTTGAAATTTTATTATTTTATTTGGAAAATAAATATTTTTGATGCTTTTATTATATAAATAAGTTGATTTTGATATTTAAATGAGATTTTTTATAATTTTGGATGAATTAATGGTATTTATTATTAGTTCATTTATTGGGGTATTTGATTGAATTTTTATAGTTTATGTCTACATATGTATTTTTGGAAGTTAGTAGATTATTTGATTTTAATTGAAATTGTTGTTAATTATTTTGTTTTAAACTATTTGTGGATTAATAAAAGTATGAAAAGTAATTTTTAATATTATTTCCCATTTATTAGTTAATTTGTGATAATTTTGGAATAATATGTGAATAATAAATTTATTTATTATTGTTGAGCTTAAATGGATATTTTATTATTTTTATGATGTTAAATAGTGATTTTAATAATTATTTGTAATCTATGCTAATTATATTGTAAAATAGGAATTTTATTCCATTTATGAATCTTATTAGCAAATGTTATGTAAAAGCTAAAATTTTATTATTTAGTTGGAAAATAAAAGTTTTTAATATTTTTATGAGATATTTTGGTGATTTGAGAAGTTATTATATTTTTATATAAATATTTATGACTTTTGGGTGAATTATTTGAATATATATATATATATATATATATATATATATATATATATATATATATATATATATATATATTGTGGATTGTTGAGGCTCGGTTGGGCATTTTGAGTAGTTCGGGCACCCAATCCGAGCAGCTGAACTTATGTGTTATAGAAGTGATTTTTCTGTGTATGATCGGCTTTACTTTTAGTAGTGAGACGTCCGTTTTATAAAACAGATTCTGCTGAATTTTCGGTAGTATAATGATCCAATATTTTTAAATTATTAAAATGTATTTTGAGATATGCAGTGTTAATGATATTTTAAATTTCTATTTATTATGATTATTTTATTGAGATTTAAAAGTTAGTTTATTGTTAATTATTATTTATTTGTTTAATAATATTATTATATTATAATTATTTGTTACTAGTATGTATTTATTTTAGGTTAAATATTTTTATTACGTAAAGAATTTATTTGTAAGTTTTATTATTTAAAAATATTACAGTTATTATAATAATAATAATAATAATAATAATAATAATAATAATAATTATTATTATTATTATTATTATTATTATTATTTTTATTATAATTATTATTATATGCATAATGTGCATGTGTGTCTATGTGTTGTATATATATATATATATAAGACAAAAGCAGGTTAAAAATCGGGTCAAACCTCACCTTTGTAATATCCCGTGTTTTTAAAATATTTTTACACTGTACCAGGATATGCAGTGTCAATAATTTTTGTATATATATTACGATATTTTTACGAGTTAATATGTATTTAAAACCTATTTTAAATACTGTGTATTATTTACAGTGTTTTACGTAAAATTTTCCCGGGACTTTCATTTTCGGGGAAATTTTCACGTAAATATTTTAATATTAATTATTTTAAATATATTTTCGGACTTGCATGAACTCATGCGTATTTTTAAAATACTAAATAAAGCCTGTGTGTATATATTTATTTAATTAGGGTTTAATATATTACCCTAATATTTTATTATTTGTTTATTCATTTATTGTTATTTAATTATTTTATTTAATATTAAATTATTAAAATTATTTTATTTATTTATTTATTATTATTATTATTTTAATATTATTTTATTTTTTCTTTATTTTTTCTTTTTCTTTCTTTTTCTTTCTTTTTCTTTTCTTTCTTTTTCTTTTTCTTCTTCTCCTTCTTCCTTCTCCCGCGCCCGACCACCATCCTCCCTTCCCCTCACCACTGCAACTCCGGTCACCTACCGTCGGTGTGCCTCCCGGCTTGCCACCGTCGTTCCCAGCCGTCCCCTGCCGCCAGCAGCTCCCTTCCCCGGTGCCGATAGCTCCATTTTCCATTTTTGGCCGAAAATTGTCCCTTCGCCATTTCTCCCTCCTCCGGCCACCGTTTTCGACACCGCCGGTCTCTTTCTTCTCCTTGAGCTCCGGTGAGTGTGATTCTAGCTTTGGTTTGAGCTAAAATGGTTTAGAATTGTTTAGGTTTCGAATTTTCAATTTCGGTCACATTAGGGTTTTTGATTTTTTGAGCTTCTAATTGATTGATTAATGAAAACTACCTTCACAAATGTTGATCCTAGTAGCTCAATCTACATGTATGAATTTTTTTGGAATTTTTGGAGATTTTTTGGATTTTTGGGTATTTTTGAATATTTTAATATTATTTTCTAATTTTCGGAAATTAATTATTTAAATTATGAAATTGTGTTTTATGGTTAAATTAGGTGTTGAAATGAATTATAGGAATTTATTTGGAATTTTTATGAATTTCTAAGTATTTATTTTGAATTATTGAAGTTTATGTAAATTTGGAAAATTAGGTTAAATGTGTTTTTATTTGAATTTAATTGGTTAATTGAGTTTAATTATTGATATTATTGATAAATTTGTTAATAAAATTAATTTTGGATAATTTTATGATTTTTGGTGAATTTTTGAAGTAATTTAAGTATATATATATATATAGGGGTATTTTGGTAATTTTACCCTAAATTGTCTAAAAATGTAATTTAATTGGTTTTAATAGTTATTTAAGGTATAAAAATGATTTCCACAAATTATTTAGTATTTTTAACTAATTAAAACTATTTTTCATAAATTATTTTCAATTATATATATAATATACAGTTTTTCAAATAAAATGAGTTTTTATCGGTTTTTATTGTGTTTTAAGGTTAATTATGTAATTTCTACCTATAAAATGAATTTCTATGTTATAAGGATATTCTTGGTATTTCTAGAATTGTTCTATGTTTGTGGACCCCGGTCGGTAGATTGTAGTCTGGAGTCCGATCGAGGGGTTGTGGATTTGTGTTGAGCCTATTTTTCGAAGTGTATTTCTTTGCAGGGTCGGCTCTACTCTTTTGAGTAGAGAGATGTCCGTTTTACAAGGGAGGTTTTGTCGGATTTTCGGTAGAATTCTCGTAAAACGTGATGTCCAGTCGAACCCTAATTTCTAATTCTGTTTTCGTATTTAAATACTCTAGATTGAATTCTAGGATTTCTGTTAGGGTTATTATGATGTCGATTATTTATTTCTTGTTAGTTGCGCCGAGACCGAGGGCTAGTGGACCAGGCCCGTCGGACCCGTCTCGTGGAGCGCACTATGTGAGTTACTATACTATATCTATATATGCTTAGGATGCATGATTTAGAAATATATGTTTTATTTTGATTAAAATGCATAAATAATATGATTTGTATTTAAGTATATTTTTGGTTTATTTTTGGTATATATTAAATTATATGCATGTTTTGTTAATAAACTATATTTAAAATGTTTTTAAATATATTTCTAGCTTAATTTATAATTTGATTGGATTTATGTGAGGTATATATACTCAAAATATACCTGATTTACTTTTGGTATATTTTCGGTATATATATGGTTTATATTGTTATTTCAATTAAATTCATGCATCATTTATTGTGAATGAATGTTTTATATTTATTAATGAAGGATATCGATAGAACGTGCTACTTAGTGGGCAGCACTAGGACCGAGTACGTACCGGTACACCTATAGTATTTAGGCTATATTACTAACTTATTTGTGGATATTGATTGATTATGATCATTGATATGTGAGATATGGTTTGGAGGTGTGATTGCTGGAGCTCGGTTGACCAAGTGTCTCGGGGCCAATCACACTAGCAGTCAGACTGCTGGAGCTCGGTTGACTTAGTGTCTCGGGGCCAGTCTACTGTCTAAATGGATTAAGTGGATATATTTGGATTAAGTGAGCCTGTATGGTTAGAGTGTTGTCTAACACTATTTTCCGAGGTTGCGATATTCTAGGGTTCTATGTGATCCTTCATAAACCATGATTTTCAATAAAAATATATAAAATGATTTTACAACATCTGTGTGTATTTGCCTGTATATATACATATTAGATATATAATGTTGACTGCATGCATTATCATTTAGTGTGTATGTATATATATTATAGTAATTCACTCAGTGAGGTCTGACTCCCCTCCGTTGACTATTTTTCAGGAGAGTCAACTTCTTCAGACCTCAGTAGCAGGTCGATACGCCGGATTTCTTCCGCCCCGGCATCTTTGTGTAAATTATTTACTTGAGTCTTATTTTTATAATCTAGACACTGCAGTAGTTGTGAATTAAAGTATTGGATTTCATGTATTTTATTTTAAAGAGATGTATTATATATAAACTGGATTTGTATTAAAAGATTATATATCTATGGGATGAGATTTGATTTAAATCCAGTTGATCTGAATAATATTATGATATTATGATTTTTTTTAATTTCCGCTGCATTATATATTGTTATGATTATGCATGTTTATTTTATTTTTAGGCTTGCTATGGGTTCCGGATTCGAAAGAATTCCCGTTCCCTAGCGCTGGTCATGGCCCTTGTTTTGGGTCGTGACAACCTTCCCCATTTTTTTTTCTTTTTCTCTTTCTTCTTCTTCTTCTTCTTCTCCATTTCCATTCACTGCTTGCACTAGCCCGAGCTCCCAACGTTGCGTCAGCCACCACCAAAGCCCACCATCACCTCCACCCTCTTCTTGCCATCGACCGCCACCTTCTCCTCCCCCTATCATCATTGGAAAATTGAGATACACAACAAGAGCTACAGTAATGCCAGCGGAAAAATGGTGGATTTAGCTTGCTTTTTTTGGGCTCATTAGACTCCTCTTGATGTGTACGTCTCAATTCTCAAGTCGTTTCGACTTTATGACCTCCGGATTGTGAGTTTTCTTCAATTTTAGTTTATGTCCATTTTAGGTTTTTATTTATTTTTAGCTTCTTCTTGTTTAATTCTTGAGAATTCTCTTAAGTAATGTTGTTATATGCAACTTAAGCTCCCTAAATATATTTTTAGTTTATTTTTTTGAATTTATTTAAATTATGGGTAATTATTGAATTTTTAATAATTAAAATGAATTTTTATCAATTATGTGTTTTATGTGTTATTATGAAAAATTATGTTAAATTAGTATAGTTAATTTAAATTATTAATTTTAGAAGTGAGAAAATAATTTTTAGTAAATATTTAGGTATTATGTAATTTTTGGACTTATAGGTACATTAGGTGTTTTTATTGAAATTATAGTTCAATAACATGTTTTAAATAATTTTGGAATAATAAATGGTATTAAAATAATTTTTACAAATGATTTACTATTTTTAACTAAATAATACTAATTTTTGAAAATATATTCAAATAATAATTTTATATACTATTTTTGTGATTAAATAAGTTTTTAACCATTTTTATTATATAAATAACCTATTTGAGTAATTAATTGTGAATTTTACTATTTTATATTAAATAATTGAAAAGTCGGATTTTTATTAATATTATATAACTTATTGAGATTTTATTTAGTTAATGTGAAAATAATTATATTTAATGTTTTTGTTATTTTAATAAATTGTATTTTTTGTATTTTATGGATATTTATGGAATTTAATGGTTTTTATTATATTTATTATTAAATATTGATTTGTGGTGAATTGTGAACATTTGTTGGAAATTTGTGTAGTTTGGGATTCCAACCCGAGGTATTGAGCTTTGTGATTTAGAAGTATATTTTCTTGCAGGATCGACTCTACTTTTTAGTAGAGAGGTGTCCATTTTACAAAGGAGACTTTGCCGAATTTTTGGTAGAATTCTTATAAAATGTGATATCAGGTCAATTATGAGTCTTTGGTTTTTAACTGAATTTTAATTACAAGATCGAGTCTTTCTTTAGAATTCTTAAAAGCATACGTTACGAATTTATTTAGATTTTTTTGTTATTATTTATTTTTCTAGCTGCACCGAGACTGAGACTTATCTGACCAGGTCCGTCAAGTTAGTTTCAAGGAGCGTAAACTTGTGAGTTATTATTTTATATATGCATTGCATATAGGATGCATGAAAGTGAGCTTACATGTTTTCATTATATGTTTAAACATGAATTATTTCATTAAATGATTTAGTATATTTTTAGTATCGTTTGGTATATATGCTATGTATGTGACATATATATGTTAGTATATTTTGGTATATGTTCAGTATATTTAACATATATTCAACATATTTATTTGGTATATTTTTGGTATATAAGTGGTATATTCTTTTTAAATAAATGCTATTATATTTAAATGATGCATTTTATTATTTTCCATAAATATAAGATCATTTTGAAGGATAGCAGTAGAACGTGCTACCTAGTGGGCTACGCTAGGACTATTGTGCGACAGTATGATAGAATTAGGTTGAAATCTGACAATTGTTATTGAGATGTTGGTTATTGGAAAGGCTGACTATGGATCTTCAGTTGACCTAGTGTACTCGGGGCCATTCATGCTTGTAGAGAGATTGCGGAACCTCGATTGACCTGGTATACTCAGGGCTAGTCTAAACAAATGAATACTTGGAGTTTTAGATAAGCCTGTTGGCTATTGATTATTATGATCAAGGTTGCGAACTATTAGGGTTCTACTCCAATCCTTCAACTAAAATAATTTTATGTATTTATTATATATTAAAAAAATAAATTTCAGCATCTGTGTGAAACGTGGGTGTGTGTGTATATATATATATATTATATATACTAATGCTTGAATGTATATGAATTTAGGTTGCATGTATATATATTATAATAATTTATTCAGTGAGGTCTGACACCCCTCAATATTTTTTTCAGGAGATTCTTCTTCAGACCTCAGTAGTAGTGCTTTACGTCGATCTTCTTCAACCCTAGATAGACTGTGTATATTTTATATCCGACTCTTTTTGTACTCTAGAAACTGCAGTAGTAATGTTATTGTATCGTTAGTGTGTTGTTTTGGATTTTAAGATTTCTATCTCTGAAAATTGTATGAATTTTTATTTTATGAAATGACATTAAGTATTTATTTTATATCGATTAAAAATTTTAATTATAGCATATCTTTATTTATTTATTGCACGTGCTTTTATTTTTAAGGCTTACTATAGGTTTCGGATTCGAAAGAATTCCCATTCCCTAGCGTCGATCATGACTTTCGTTTTAGGTTGTGATAAAGTTGGTATTAGAACCTTAGATTATTTGTTATGGACCTAGGTTTTTAGAGTTGTGTTTTCTTTGAAACTACTGTAGTAAATTAGGTTCAGTTATGTCTTCGATAAGTTTTCCTTGACTTAGTATTCTGCGTAATCGTTAGGTTGTCTAGTTTTTGTCTGTCTATTTTCTATTTTATCTTAGCTTTTATTTTTTTAGAATGAGGAGGTGAGCGTGTGTCGCTCCACTGGTCGTTGAGGCTGTGGATGATGAGTCCTTTTGAATATGAGGTTTTACCTCCTGAGCTGCCAGTGAGGCGTAAAGGTAGAGGCAAAGGTAGACCTCGAGGAGCGACAAGTCACCATAGACAGTGAGAGCTACAGGAGGAGGAACCTATAGAGCTAGAGTACGAGGAAGTTGAAATACCCCCAGTCGCACCGTTGATGCAGCTTGCATATCAGTAGGGTATGTTTGACCCTGAGTCAGCATTAATCTACACCAGAGTTGACCGTATAGCTTTCAACGGGACGTCAGACCCACTAGATTTTTTGCACGCCATTGAGACGAGGACTTGGACTACTCATACTAAGTATCAGCGGATTATAATTGTTGAGCTATCAGTTGAGGGACTAGCCCTGGATTGGTTCATCTAGGTGATTCAACCACATATGACGACGATGACCTAGACTTAGTTTTAAGAAAGATTTATGGGGCATTTTTATCCAGAGCCACTACGGATGAGTTACAGACTCATATTGACTAGCATTTCCAAAGGTGATAGATTTGTTGAGGACTACACCAGAGAGTTCCTTAGGCTAGGTAGATATGCAAAGGACCTGATGCGAGACCAATATTTCACTGTCACGACTTACATCACTAGTCTGGGTTATACTTTTGTTGGGATGCCTATTGCAGGCCTTACTCTCGAGTCTGTTATAAAGTTGGCTAAGGAGATAGAGCTGAGACTAGTTAGGCAAAGAGTTATGCCTGATCATTATCAGTTGGGAGGTGTTCAGTATAGAGGATATCAAAGTACGCCATTCTAAATGTTTCATATTGGCTCTAGCAGTCAACAGAGAGGATACTATCATCAAAGCCAAAGATCTCAGCAGAGAGTCCATTGGAGTAGCAGACATGGCCGAGGTGGACCTCGTAGACCTATCAAATTTGGGTTAGGTGCTTCTAGCAGTAGCAGTGGTCGGAGTTCTGGTTATAGCAGCACAGGATCAACAGTTAGTGCTTGTCGAATATATGGGAGAGTCCATTAAGGACCATTCTATATGACTCTTAGAGCTTATTTTTGATGTGGACATACATGGCATTACACCAGATCATGCATATATTTGAGTTTTTAGCCGCAGTAGTTTCCACAACAATTTATTACCAGTGCAGCTCCAATACCTTTTCAGTTATTGCCAGCTCAGTATCCAAGTTTGACTCAGATTGTTACCCAACAGGGGTGTGGTAGCGATACTAAAGGGGGTGCCAGGGGTTTTGGCCAGGCTTCCACCAGTTAGTAAAGAGGTTGAGGTCAAGCCAGAGTTTTCCACCTCACCCAGCAGGATGCTCAGGCATCCAATATCGTTGTTGCAGGTATTATTCTAGTCTATTACTTTGATGGGAATTGTAAGTTTCATCAATTAACTCCCCAATAGTAAGAATACTATGATAAGTTGAATTAGAAGAAAACTAGAAATTACCAATTTAATCCATAAATTCGGATCGTTCAAAGATTAGAGTAAGAAGATAGATGCTACTTAACCCCTTTACCAACAAGGATAAAGATACTAAGATAGACTTTGAGTTTCCTCTTATGCCATAAATAAGAAAGTTTGATAAATAACAAGAAAACAAAGATTTAGATTTTAACACCACAAGCTAGAATAAAGCTTGATAAGTCACAAAGTTCATGCAAGAAATTAAAGATAAAATTCCTCACAATAAAACTCAAACAAAGTTATAATTCATATATCAAATTCAATCATGCTCCAAAAGAAAGAAAGGACTTGTTTATATAGAGTACAAGTCCATGCACACACTACTAAAATAGACTCACACATATAGGATTACTTTTACTCTTAAATGGCCTTAATAACCACTACCCACATTAATAGCCATTACTTGGTATTAATTACCCCCATTAACTTGTATATGTTGGCTCTTAATAACCACTACCCACATTAATGGCCATTACTTGGTATTAATTACCCCATTAACTTGTATATGGTGGCTACATGTAACCCTAATTGTTATTAACATAAAAATAAGTTAAATATTATTCCTCGGGCCTCCATGGATGCCTTTTTAGGTTGAAATTCTTGGGCTTTCCAAATGTCCCTAATTAAACCCAATATGGCTTCTTGAAGCTTCTTGGATTTGGACCTTATGATTGAGCCTTCTTGTACTATTAATGGATCTTGGATCTCTTTAGGCTTTTGAACTTGGATTCATATAATTCCCCTTTTCTTCAAAAGGATTTGTCCTCAAATCAGCTCAATCATCTTTATCACCTACATCAAACAAAGACAAGTCACTAACATTGAAAGTAGTACTAACATTGCCATACTCACTTGGAAGTTCTAGCTTATAGGCATTGTTGTTGATGCGTTGAAGCACTTTAAAAGGACCATCTCCTCTTGGCATAAGCTTTGATTTCCTTTGGTTAGGAAATCTTTCCTTCCTCAAGTGCACCCATACCCAATTTTCGAGCTTAAAAATGACTTGCTTCCTCCCTTTGTTGTGTTGCTTTTCATATTGGAGTGTCTTCTTCTCAATGTTTGCACACACCTTCTCATGCAAAGTCTTGATGAACTCAGCTTTTTATTTCCCCTCTAGATTAGCTTTGTCCAATGGCAATGGTAGCAAATCTAATGGAGTCAATGGGTTGAATCCATACACAACTTCAAATGGTGAGCAATTTGTTAAACCATGCACACTCCTATTCTAAGCAAATTCCACATGTGGCAAACATTCTTCCCAATTCTTCATATTTCTTTGGATGATAGCCCTCAAAAGTGTTGAAAGTGTCCTATTGACCACCTCCGTTTATCCATCCGTTTGTGGATGACAAGTTGTAGAATACAAAAGCTTTGTCCCCATCTTTCCCCAAAGAGTCTTCTAAAAGTGACTTAGGAATTTGACATCCCTATCGCTCATAATGGTCCTTGGCACTCCATGTAGCCTTACAATCTCCTTGAAGAATAGATTGGCAATATGGGTTGCATTATCCATCTTGTGACATGGAATGAAATGTGCCATTTTGCTAAACCTGTCACAACAACAAAAATGGAATCTCTCCCTCCCTTGGACCTAGGTAATCCTAAAATAAAATCCATAGAAATTTCTACCTAAGGATCATTTGGTATGGTAAGAGGTGCATACAAACCATGAGGCATTGCTTTCGATTTGGCTTGTTTGCAAGTAATGCATTTCTTATAAATTCTCTTAACATCCCTTTTCATGTGTGGCCAAAAGAAATGGTCACCCAACACATCTAAAGTTTTCTTAATCCTAAAATGCACCATTAGACCTCTGCTATGTGCCTCTCTCACAAGTAACTCTCTCAAAGAACTTTGTGGCACACATAATTTTTTTCTAGAAAAAGAAAACCATCAAACTTACAGAACTTATCAAAACCCCCTTTCTCACATGCCCCATAAACATTAGAAAAATCAGGATCATAAGAATAAAGATCTTTGATGTATTCAAATCCTAATAATTTTGCATCAAGTTTAGAGATCAAGGCATACCTTCTTGACAATGCATCGACGACCACATTTTCTTTCCCTTACTTGTACTTAATGATGTATGGAAAGGATTCAATGAATTCCACCCATTTTGCATGTCTCTTGTTGAGCTTTCCTTGTCCTTTGAGATACTTCAAGGACTCATGGTCAGTGTGAATTATGAATTCTTTGTAACCAAGGTAATGCTGCCATGTCTTTAGAACCCTCACCAATGCATAGAACTCCTTGTCATATGTAGGGTAGTTTAGACTTGCTCCACTTAGCTTTTCGCTAAAGAATGCTATGGGCTTGCCTTCTTGCATTAAAACTCCTCCAATACCTATGCCACTTGCATCACACTCAATCTCAAAAGGTTTAGTAAAATTTGGCAAAGATAATAAGGGTGCAGAATTTAATTTGTCTTTTAACAAGTTAAAAGCCTCATCTTGTTCAATTCCCCACTTAAAACCAACATTCTTTTTTATGATTTCAGTTAAAGGTGCAGCTATGGTAGAAAATTTTTTAATGAACCTTCTATAAAAGCTAGCTAAACCATGAAAGCTTCTTGCATCACTTACACTTGTGGGTGTTGGCCATTCTTTAATTACTTTTACCTTTTCTTGATCAACATGAACGCCCTTGTCATTGACAAAATATCCAAGAAAAGTAATTTCATTAGTGCAAAAACAACATTTCTTTAGATTAGCATACAACTTCTCTTTTCTAAGCACATTAAAAACATAAGTCAAATGTTGTACATGCTCATCTAAATTTTTGTTATAAACTAAGATATCACCAAAATAGACAATAACAAATTTGCCTATGAATGCTCTTAAAACATAATTCATCAATCTCATGAAAGTGCTTGTGCATTAGTTAAACCAAAAGGCATTACTAACCACTCATATAAACCATGTTTAGTTTTAAAAGTTGTTTTCCATTCATCACGTTCTCTCATTCTAATTTGATGATAACTAGATTTTAAATCAAATTTTGAAAAAAAATATGAACCATGAAATTCATCCAACATGTCATCTAGCTTAGGAATGGGATGTCTATACTTCACTGTGATTTTGTTGATGGCACGACAATCAACACACATCCTCTAAGTTCCATCTTTCTTAGGCACTAATAAGACGGGTACGGCATATGGACTCATGCTTTCACGAACATAACCCTTCTCCATAAGCTCACTTACTTGCTTTTGGATTTCCTTGGTCTCCTTTGGATTACATCTATATGCTGGTCTATTTAGAATGCTTGCTCTGGGTATGAAATCAATTTGGTGCTCAATGCCTCTTTTAGGTGGCAAACCATTTGGAATTTTTTCTAGAAATAAATCTTCATAATCCTGCAAAAGATCAACAACAACACTAGGTAAACCATTTGTTATTTCGTTAGAAATATGCAAAATCTCCTTGTACATAAGTACAAGCATGTGTTGCCTCAAAAGCATAGCTTCCTTCACATCACTCATTTTTGCATAAACACTCATTTTTCTTTCATTTGAACCTTCCTTGTTTTCTCTCACCATGTGTTTCCCATTTTGGTCAAGAGAATTGGAAGTTTTAGGTTCACTCACCTCACCTTTTTCTTTACTCTGAAAGGTTTCCTTTCCTAAAGAATTTCCTAATGAAGAACCCATTTGTTCATATTGTTGCTTGATGCGCATTTGGTCTTCAAAAATCTGTTTTGGAGTTAATGGTCCAAGGTTAAACCTTTTTCCATCCATAGTCAAAGTATACATATTTTTGAATCCATCATGATTAGCCCTTTTATCATATTGCCAAGGTCTCCCCAACAACATATGTCCGGCTAGCATTGGTAACACATCACACAACACCTCATCCTTATATCTACCAATTTGAAAAGAAACTAGAACTTGCTTATTTACCTTTATAACTCCACTTTCATTAAGCCATTGCAACTTGTATGGTCTTAGGTGCTTGGTAGTAGGCAACTTCAATTTCTCCACTAGCAAAGTGCTTGCTATATTAGTACAACTTCTACTATCCATAATAATGTTACAAAACATGTTAGAAATTGAATAATGAGTATGAAACAAATTTTCCCTTTGGTCCCTATGGACATCATGTTTATTTTGCAAACTCAATGTTCTTTGAACAATAAGATTATCTCCCTTAGCACATTCAACATCACTACAATCTTCTAAAGAAGGCATATCATCATCACTATCCCCCTCACTCTTCGACTCAATATCACCATCCCTTAGAATCATAGCTTTCTTATTTGGACATTCCCTAGTAATGTGCCCATGACCCAAACACTTAAAACATTTGATTCCCCTAATTTGGGTTGGTTGATTCTCACCCTTTCCCTTATTACCCAAGTCAATTTTAGGTTTAGTTTCTTCCACTTTTGACTTATTAAAAGGTTTATCATCCTTTTTCCCCTAAGAAGTTTTCCAATAAGAAGAAGAACCCACATTTGGTTTAGAATCATACCTCTTTCCTTTCAATTGCCTTTCCACTTTCATGGCCAAATTCACCATATCTTCAATCTCCACATAATGTTGCAAATCAACAACATCAACAATGTTTTTGTTTAGCCCTCTCAAGAACCTTGCCATGGTAGCTTTATGATCTTCTACCATATTTTCTCTAATCATAGCCTTCTCCATTTCTTTGTGATACTCCTCCACACTCATGGATCCTTGAATTAAAGTTTATAACCTTTGATGAAGCTCTCTCTAGTAGTGGCTTGGAACAAACCTCTTTCTCATGATTTGCTTCATTTCCCTCCAAGACTCCATAGGTCTTTCTCCATATCTACATCGTTTCCTTGCAAAATTGATCCCCACCAAACAATTGCATAATCACTAAACTCAACAGCGGCAAGTTTTACCTTTTTCTCCTCCGAATAATTGTGACATTCGAAGATGAGTTCCACTTTCCTCTCCCATTCAAGGTACACATTTGGATTATTTCTTCCTTGGAATGAAGGAATCTTCATTTTGATGCT
This sequence comes from Mallotus nudiflorus, assembly GCA_947683625.1. Lineage (NCBI taxonomy): Eukaryota > Viridiplantae > Streptophyta > Magnoliopsida > Malpighiales > Euphorbiaceae > Mallotus > Mallotus nudiflorus. Next base: position 653,829 of record CANTUR010000126.1, on the reverse strand, counting down.
TCCAAGGTTGCGATCAACATCATCATTAGGACGTCCTCTCCTAGCTTGTCTCCCTGGAATTGATTTGTTGTCCCACCAAGGTGACTTGATCATCAGCCAAATCATCCTCTCCTTTATAGTCCTCTTGGTCAATTGGTGGAACGTCTCCTTTGTCTAGGCTCTCCTTGTAATTGGTTAAGGATGCCATCATGCCTCTCCAATTTCTCATTGACTCCCGCCATCATGTTAAACATTCTTTTGAATTGTTGTTGCATAGTTTGAATCATATGATCATTTGTAGAAGAAGAACTTGTGTCTTTTGACATGATTGTAAAACCTAAAATTTTAACAAAAGAAAATAGAAAGAAACAATCTCACAACACTCCCCCCGTGTGTTTCACTCAAAATTGATGTATACCACTTGTGTTTACACTCAATTTTGGCTTTTTCTCTAATGATCTCATACTCTTGCCTTTTACCTCTCAAATTTGCCTTTTGATTTCTTAGATGAACTAAGTTTCTCAATCAAACAAAATTCAAGAATGTAGTAATCAATGATAAAAAAAAAAAAAGGTAGGCTAACAAGAAAATAAGAAGGTAGCCTTAAAGAAATGAACAATTTGTAGCAAATAGGCTAATAGAAATGAAAAACAAAGATAGATCATCAAAGAACACAAAGAGACAGAATTATAAAGATAGATCTCAATGGAATATGAAGAGTTAATTTTTTTTAATGTAAACTGAGATCTAACATAAGAATATCAAAGATAACATATTTTTTTTATGGACAAATTTCTTTTTTTTTTTTTTTTGATATATGCACGAATTGAAAGGTATCACAAAAATCTCAAAGATAACAACTTTTTTTTTGATATTTGCAAACAAAATCTTGAGATAAGAAGAATAAAGATAAAAAAATAATAAGAACAATAAATAGCAAAAAATGTGCAAAATATAAGATGAACACAAGATATTGAGAACTAGAAGATAGTTTTGGATATGCAAACCTCAATCTTGAGCCAATGGTCTGATACCACTTATGATGGGAATTATAGGTTTCATCAATTAACTCCCCCATAGCAAGAATACTATGATAAGTTAAATTAGAAGAAAACTAGAAATTACCAATTTAATCCATAAATTCGGATCGTTCAAAGATTGGAGTAAGAAGATAGATGCCTACTTAACCCCTTTACCAATAAGGATAAAGATACTAAGATAGACTTTGAGTTTCCTCTTATGCCACAAACAAGAAAGTTTAATAAATAACAAGAAAACAAATTTTTAGATTTTGACACCACAAGCTAGAATAAAGCTTAATAAATCACCAAGTTCATGCAAGAAATTAAAGATAAAATTCCTCACAATAAAACTCAAACAAAGTTATCAATTCATATATCAAATTCAATCATGCTCCAAAAGAAAGAAAAGGACTTGTTTATATAGAGTACAAGTCCATGCACACACTACTAAAATAGACTCACACACATAGGATTACTTTTACTCTTAAATGGCCTTAATAACCACTACCCACATTAATAGCCATTACTTGGTATTAATTACCCCATTAACTTGTATATGGTGGCTCTTAATAACCACTACCCACATTAATAGCCATTACTTGGTATTAATTACCCCATTAACTTGTATATGGTGGCTACATGTAACCCTAATTATTATTAACACAAAAACAAGTTAAATATTATTCCTCAGGCCTCCATGGATGCCTTATTAGGTTGAAATTCTTTGGGCTTTCCAAATGTCCCTAATTAAATCCAATATGGCTTCTTGAAGCTTCTTGGATTTGGACCTTATGATTGGGCCTTCTTGTACTATTAATGGATCTTGGATCTTTTTAGGCTTTGAACTTGGATTCAAATAAGGTTGAGATCAAGCCAGAGTTTTCCATCTCACCCAGCAGGATGCTCAGGCATCCAATGTCGTTGTTGCAGGTATTATTCTAGTTTGTTACTTGGATGCTAGAGTTTTAATTGATCTGGGTGCTACACATTCTTTCATGTCCCCTGTTTTTGCTTTAAAGTTGTGTCAGCAAGCTTTGAGCATGGCTTTTCCTTTGTCTATCACCACTCCTCTAAGCAATTCATTAGTCACTGACATTGTTCTTTCTGGTTGTCTAGTGTTAATGGGAGATAAAGAACTATCAGCGAATTTGGTGTTGTTGGATGTGATGGAATTCGATGTGATCCTTGGTATGGATTGGTTTTCTCAGCACTATACCATTATGGATTGTCTGAGTAAAGAGGTGATTTTTAGAATTCCAGATGAAGAAGAATTTAAGTTTGTGGGTGATAAGAGTTTTGCACCCCAGAATCTCATCTCCACTATCACGGCTAGGAAGATGTTGAGGAAGGATTATCAGGGATACTTGGCACTTGTTAGAGATACTTCTATGGAGAAGTTGTCACTCACAGATGTTCCTATTGCCTGTGACTTTCCTGACATTTTTCTTGAGGAGTTACCAGGTTTACCACCTCACAGAGAGATTGAGTTATGTATAGATATGGTCCCAGACACCACTCCTATTTTGATGTTGCCCTATAGAATGGCTCCTACATAGTTGAAGGAGCAGTTGCAGGATTTTTTAGATAAGGGTTTTATTAGACCTAGTATTTCACCTTGGGGTGCACTAGAGCTTAATAAGGTGATAGTGAAGAATAAGTATCCTCTTCCAAGGATAGATGATTTGTTTGATCAACTTCAAGGTGCACAGTTCTTTTCTAAGATTAACTTAAGATTGAGTTATCATTAGTTATGGATTAGTAAGGCCGATATGGTCACTATGAGTTTCTAGTGATGTCATTTGGGTTGACTAATGCACTAGCTACTTTTATGGGTCTAATGAACAAGGTATTCAGATAATTTATGAATCGGTTTATGGTAGTCTTCATTGATGATATACTAGTGTATTTGAAGAGTATAGAGGAGCATGTATATCACTTGAGGATAGTACTACAAACATTAAGAGAACATCAGCTTTATGCTAAATTCTTGAAGTGTGATTTTTGGTTGGAGAGTGTTGCATTCCATAGACACATAGTGTCTAAATATGGTATCCAAGTTTATCCATAGAAGATAGAGGCAGTGTCTGAGTGGCCTAAACTGATGACAGTCATAGAGATTTTGAGTTTTTAGGGTTTGGCTGGGTATTATAGGAGGTTTATGCAGATTTTTCTAGAATTTCAACTCCTATGACTCACCTAACTCAGAAGAATGTGAAGTTTGTGTGGTAAGATGCTTGTGAGAATAGTTTTTAGTTACTGAAGGAGAAGTTGACCATAGCTCTATTTTTGGCTTTGCCTAATGGAGTAGATAAATTCACTATGTATTATGATGCCTCTAAAGTTAGCCTAGGTTGTGTGTTGATGCAGAATGGTAAGGTGATAGCTTATGCTTTGAGGTAGTTGAAGAAGAATGAACAAAATTATCCTACTCATGACTTAGAGATGGTTACAATGATCTTTACTCTCAAGACTTAAAGACATTACTTTGTATGGGGTGACTTGTGAGGTTTTCACAGATCACAAAAGCCTTAAGTACATTTTCCAGCAGAGAGATCTAAACTTGAGGCATAAGAGATGGTTAGAACTCTTGAAGGACTATGACTGCAAGATTCTTTATCATCTAGGCAAGGCTAATGTGGTAGCAGATGCCTTGAGTAGGAAGTCCTCAGGTAGTCTTACTCACATTAGTATAGAGAGGAGACCTTTGATCCAAGAGTTGCATGAGTTGGTGAATCAAGGCCTGATGATGAAGATTAGTAGGTTATGAGGATTGTTAGCTCAGTTTAGAGTTTGATCAGTGCTGAGAGATAGGATTAAGGCAACTTAAGGTCAAGATCCTATTCTAGCAGAGCTTGAGGAGAATGTTATTACAGGGAAGTTCACTGATTTCACACTTGATGGTGAAGGTGTTTTATGGATCAGTGGTAGATTATGCATTCCTGATGTGGATAATTTAAGAGAGGAGATCCTTGAGGAAGCGCATTCTATAACCTACAACATACATCCAGGTGTCACTAAGATGTACCACAACATTAAAGATTTGTATTGGTGGGATGTAACTCAAGAAGGATGTAGCTGATTATGTTTCTAAGTGCTTGACATGTTAGCAGGTGAAAGCTTAACATTAAAAGCCTTCTGGGAATCTTCAACCACTTCCTGTTCCTGAGTGGAAGTGGGAGAGAATTGCTATGGATTTTGTGGTTGGATTACCTCATTCTAAGGATGGATACGATTCCATTTGGGTGATTGTGGATAGGTTAACCAAGTCTGCTAATTTCTTGCCTGCTAAAGCCATTTATTCTATAGCTAAGTTGGTGAAACTATATGTTAAGCATATTGTATGCCTTCATGGGGTACCTGTGTCCATTATATCTGGCAGAGGTTCAGTGTTTACCTCTCAATTTTAGCAGAAGCTGCAAAAAGCAATGGGCACCAGGCTTGATTTCAATACTGCTTTTCACCCTTAGACAGATGGTCGGTCTGAGAGGACGATCCAAACACTTGAGGATATGCTGAGAATGTGTGTATTGAATCTTGGAGGTAGCTGGGATGATCATTTGCTACTCGTAGAGTTTGCATATAATAACAGCTACCATAGTAGTATTGGGATGACATCGTATAAGGCTTTGTATAGAAGGAAGTGTATTTCTCCTCTGAGTTAGGACGAGATTGGAGAGAGAGCATTGACTGGACCTGAGATGGTTCAGGATGTCGTTGAGAAGGTTGATGTGATTAGAAGGAGATTAGGGACTGTAGCTAGCAGATAAAAGAGTTATGCAGATCCAAGACGTAGAGATGTGGAGTTTCAAGTTGGAGATTATGTGTTTCTAAAAGTGTCTCCGATGAAGGGTGAGATGAGGTTTGGTAAGAAAGGGAAGTTAGCACTGAGATGTATTAGACCGTTTGAGATTTTAAAGAGAGTGGGCATGGTTGTATATCGGTTGGCTTTACCTCCAAATTTATCTCAAGTGCATCCAATGTTTAACATCTCAATGCTGAGGAAGTATATTTCAAACCCTTCACACGTGTTGCAACCTGGGAGTGTGGAAGTGAATGAAGACCTGATGTACGACAAGGAGCCAGTTAAGATAGTTGACTATCAAGTTCGTCAGCTTCGATCCAAGCTGATTTCGATGGTTAAGGTGTTGTGGTAGGGCAATAACGTGGAGGGGCATACTTAGGAGACAGAAATTGAGATGCAGGTTGCCTACCCTTATCTCTTTCCTTGATAATTTCTTGTTCTTGTTCTTTTATTTGAATTCGAGGATGAATTTTTATAAGGGGGAAAGATTGTAATGACCCAATATTTTTAAATTATTAAAATATATTTTGACATATGCAGTATTAATAATATTTTAAATTTCTATTTATTATGATTATTTTATTGAGATTTAAAAGTTAGTTTGTTATTAAGTATTATTTATTTGTTTAATAATATTATTATATTATAATTATTTGTGACTAGTATTTATTTATTTTATGTTATATATTTTTATTACGTAAAGAATTTATTTAGAAGTTTTATGATTTAAAAATATTACAGTTATTATTATTATTATTATTTTATATGCATAGTGTGCATGTGTGTCTATGTGTTGTGTGTGTGTGTATATATATATATATATATATATAAAAGACAAAAGCAGGTTAAAAATTGGGTCAAACCTCACCTTCCCCATTTTTTTTCTTTTTTTCTTTTTCTCTTCCTTCTTCTTCTTCTTCTTCTTCTTCTTCTTCTTCTTCTTCTTCTCCTCCTCCATTTTTGTTCACTGCCTACACCAGCCTGAGCTCCCGATGCCGCGTCATCCACCACCAAAGCCCACCATCACCTCCACCCTCTTCTTACCGTCGACCGTAACCTTCTCCTCCCCATGTCGTTGTCGGAAAATTGAGATACATAGCAAGAGCTACAGTAATGTCGACGGAAAAATGGTGGATTTAGCTTGCGTTTTTGGGCTCGTTAGACTCCTCTCGACGTGTACTTCTCGATTCTCAAGTCGTTTCGACTTTACAACATCCGGATTGTGAGTTTTCTTCAATTTTAGTTTATGTCCATTTTAGGTTTCTTTTTTTTTTTTAGCTTGTTCTTGTTTGATTCTTGAGAATTCACTTAAGTAATGTTGTTATATGCAACTTAAGCTCCCTAAATATATTTTTAGTTTATTTTTTTGAATTTAATTAAATTATGGGTAATTATTGAATTTTTAATAATTAAAAATGAATTTTTATTAATTATGTGTTTCATGTGTTATTATGAAAAATTATGTTAAATTAGTATAGTTAATTTAAATTACTAATTTTAGAAGTGAGAAAATAATGTTTAGTAATTTTGAATAATTTTTAGTAAATATTTAGGTATTATGTTATTTTTGGACTTATAGGTAAATTAGGTGTTTTTATTGAAATTATAGTTCAATAACATGTTTTAAATAATTTTGGAATAATAAATGGTATTAAAATAATTTTTACAAATGATTTACTATTTTTAACTAAATAATACTAATTTTTGAAAACATATTCAAATAATAATTTTACATACTATTTTTGTGATTAAATAAGTTTTTAACCATTTTTATTATATAAATAACCTATTTGAGTAATTAATTGTGAATTTTACTATGTTATGTTGAATAATTGAAAAGTCAGATTTTTATTAATATTATATAATTTATTGAGATTTTATTTAGTTAATGTGAAAATAATTATATTTAATATTTTTATTATTTAAATAAATTGTATTTTTGGTATTTTATAAATATTTATGGAATTTAATGGTTTTTATAATATTTATTGTTAAATATTGATTTGTGGTGAATTGTGAACCTCAGTTGGTAATTTGTGTAGTTTGGGGTCCCAACTCGAGGTGTTGAGCTCTATGATTTAGAAGTGTGTTTTCTTATAGGATCGACTCTACTTTTTCAGAATAGAGATGTCCATTTTATAGAGGAGACTCTGCCAAATTTTTGATAGATTTACATAAAACGTGACGTCGGGTCAATACTGAGTTTCTGGTTTTTAATTGAGTTTTAATTCCTAGATCGAGTCATTCTTTAGAATTCTTAGAATTATACTGTAGATGGTGGGGTTTAGTGCGCGTCCAAGATTTTAGCAGCTACGACACTGTTTGAGCTCAGGGCTCTAGAGAACACACTAACCACTATCACAAAGACATGGCGTGGAGATGAGGAGTCGCCACCCAGGGTAATAATTGGGACAAATCGAAAAGGTGGTACTCGATTCCCTAAAAGAAAGCTAGCACCACAACTAGGAGATTCTGGATACGGAATACCAACTTGTTTCAGTCTTGTGTTCATTTAAAATTACTTTATGAATTATTATCTTACTCTCTATTTACATGCAATTTCATATAAACCCAAAACGATAAACTCCAAGGCAAACTAGTCATGAAATATACAAGTAAATAATGCATTCAATAAATCACATAATCCCTAAGTTAGTCTAATCTACATGGATTTTAAATAAATGAGTTAAATCTATATGTTTTAATTTATATATGAACCTAAAGACCTAATTCCTTCTGATTTAAATTAAATGAACTTAAGTCTACTTGTTTTAATTTTAAATATGAGCTTAAATCTATAAATTATGAAGTATTTAAATTAGTGGGCCTAATTCTATATGTTTTAATTAAATAGTGATCTTAAATCTACAAATTATGAAAAAGCTTAAATTAAGTGGGCCAAGTCTAAATTAATTAAATTAAATTAGGTGGGCCTATGTCTAATTAACTAAATGGGCCTAAGGATATATCTAACCTAAAATTTTAATTAATTATGGACCTAAAAAATATATTTTAATTAATTAAACCTAGTTAATTATTAAGTGAGATGGGCTAAAAGAATTACCTAAACTTAAATAAATAAATCAAGACCTAAAGTGTGCTTAAGGCCCAAAACACACAAAAATAATGAACAAAACCCAAAAATAAATAATAACATAAAAGAAACAATTAAATAAGATTAAACAAATAATTAAATTTATTCCTTACTAAAACCCTAATTTTTATTAACTTGCAACCTAAATTAATCTACTTCCTCCATTGATTTTAAATAATTACCTAATTGAAACCTAACTTTACTAACCAAATTAATCAAAATAAACATGTTGTCACGACCCAAAACAGGGGCCATGACCGGCGCTAGGGAACGGGAATTCATTCGAATCCGGAACCCGTAGCAAGCCTAAAAATAAAATAAAACATGCAATAGAAATAATAACAACACATGTAGGTAAAATATTATGCAGCGGAATAAAATCATAAATATCAAATCCATATCTCATATATAAATAAATCCTTTAATATAAGTTTCAATTCAAATATTTAAAGTACATATCCCATATAAATACAATACACCAATCTCCCAATTGACCATAACTACTGCAGTGTCTAGATCATAAAATAAAACTCAAGACTCAGATAAGCAATTTACATAAAGAAGCCGGGGCGGAAGAAATCTGGCGTACAGGCCTGCTATTGAGGTTTGAAGACAATGACTCTCCTGAAAAATAGTCAACGGAGGGGAGTCAGACCTCACTGAGTGAATTACTATAATATATATACATGCATACTAAATGCCAATGCACACAGTCAAAAGTATATATATAATATGTATATATATACAAGCAAATACACATGGATGCAATAAAATCATTTTATATATATTTATTGAAAATCACTATTTATGAAGGATCAAATAGAACCCTAGAATATCGCAACCTCAAAACAGTGTTAGACAACACTCTAGCCATACAGGCTCACTTATTCCAAATATATCACTTATTCCATTTGGACAGTAGACTGGCCCCGAGACACTAAGTCAACCGAGCTCCAGCAGTCTGACTGTCAGTGTGATTGGCCCCAAGACACTTGGTCAACCGAGCTCCAGCAATCACACTCCCACATCAAATCATACATTAAATAAATCAAATCCAATTAATATCCTCAAACTAGTTAGTAATATAGCCTAAATGCTATAAGCGTACCGATACGTACTCGGTCCTAGTGTTGCCCACTAGGTAGCACGTTCTATTGATATCCTTCATTAAAATATAAAGCATACATTCATAAAAATAAATGATGCATGAATTTAAATATAAATAACAACATAAACCATATATATATATATACTAGAAATATACCAAAAGTAAACCAGGTATATTTCGAGTATATATACGCCAAAGAAATTCATATAGATTACGAAATAAACTAGAAATATATTCAAAAACATTTTAAACCTAATTTATTAGCAAAACATGCATATAATTTAAAATATACCAAAAATATACTAAAGATAAACCAAAATAAACTAAAAATAAACTTAAGTAATAATTGAATTATTTATGCATAATTAATCAAAATAAAACATATATTTCTAAATCATGCACCCTAAAGCATATATATATAGAATAGTAACTCACACTTAGTGCGCTCCTCGAGATGGGTCCGACGGGCTTGGTCCACTAGGCCTCGGTCTTAGTGCAACTAAATAAACAATAATAATAGACATCGGAATAAACCTAACAGGAAATCCTAGAAACTCGATCTAGAATATTAGATACAGAATCGGAATTAGGGTTCGACCGGACATCACATTTTACGAGAATTCTACCAAAAATCTGGTAGAACCTCCCCTGTAAAACGGACATCTCTCTACTCAAAGAGTAGAGCCGACCCTGCAAAGAAACACACTTTGAAAAATAGACACAGAATTACATCCACAACCCCTCGGTCGGACTCCAAACTTCAGTTTACCGACCGGGGTCCATAATTCACAAAACAATATAGAAATACCGAAATACCCTTATATCATAGAAATACATTTTATAAGTATAAATTACATAATTAACCCTAAAACACATTAAAAACCAATAAAAACTCATTTATTTAGAAAAATCGTATATTATATATATAATTTGAAAATAATTCACAAAAAATAGTTTTAATTAGTTAAAAATACTAAATAATTTGTAGAAATCATTTTTATACCTTAAATAACTATTAAAACCAATTTAATTACATTTTTAGTCAATTTAGGGTAAAATTACCAAAATACCCCTATATATATAAATATACTAAAATTAATCCAAAAATTCACCAAAAATAATATAATTGCAAAAAATTAATTTTCTCAACATTTTTATCAATAATATCAATAATTAAACTCAATTAACTAATTAATTTCAATTAAAAACATAATTAACCTGATTTTCCAAAATTACATAAACCTAAACAAATTCAAAATAAATACATAGAGAATCATAAAAATTCCAAATAAATTTCTATAATTCATTTCAAAAACTATATTTATCATGAAACATAATTTTATAATTTAATTAATTAATTTTTGAAAATTAGAAAATAATAATAAAATATTCAAAAATACCCAAAAATCAACATAATCTCCAAAAATTATACAAAAATTCACACATGTAGACTAAGCTAAGGGAAACAACATTTGTGAAGGAATTTTTCATGAATCAATCAATTTGAAGTTCAAAAAAATCAAGATCCTTAAAATGGTCGAATTACCAAAATCGAAACCTAAGCAAATCAAGACCATTTTAAGTGAAACAAAGCTTGAAATCACACTTACCAGAGCTCAAGGAGAAGAAAGAGACCAGCGGTGTCAAAAATGGTGATCGAAAACGCCGTGATCGACGGTGAGAATGAATTTGACTTCCCGAGCTTATTCCGGCCAAACCTCGACGGAATAGGGCGCTGCTGGCGGCGGGGAAGGAGGTGGCATGCCAGAAGGCACACTGACGGTGAGAAAACGGGATGGCAGCGACCGGAACGGTGATGGGAGCAATCGGGAGTGAGGGAGGAGGATGGATGACACAACCGTAAATAACTTAAACTTTAATTTTTGTTTAATATTAAATGTATATATATATATATATATATATATATACTTTACACTATATATTAAAATAATATAAAATCACACACATTAAATATACACCACACACATAATTTAATATTTTAAAATTTAATACACTTAAAAATAATTAAATAATATTAAAACTAATTAATAAATAATAAAATATTAGGGTAATTAATTAAACCCTAGTTAAATAAATAAATACACATATATACGTTATTTAGTACTTTAAAAATATATATGAGTTCATGCAAGTCCGTAAAATTATTTAAAATATTTAATATTTAATTATTTACGTATCAATTTCCCCGAAAATACAAGTCCGGGAAAATTTTACGTAAACTGCTTAAAATAATATAAAACAATTAAAATCAATTTTAATTAAATAGCAACTCATGAAATATCATAAATATATAAAAAAATTATTAACACTGTATATCCCGATAAAATATTAAAATGTTTAAAAATACGGGATATTACACATGCAACCACACATATAATCTTATTACTCCCACTATTAGGGCTATTACATTAATTCATAAAACAATTAATAAATAAAAAAATAAAGATGATAAAAACAAAATAAAACCCTAGAAACTAAGTCTCTATGAGGCTTTATCCATAGTCTTCCACGGACTTCTTATGAAATTCAATTCATCCTTCACATGATAACCATGTGTTTTCCTCCATAATCACCACAAAAACAAGATAAACAATGATTAATGAATAAATTATGAAAATAACTTGAAAGAATAATAATAAAAAATAATAATGTAAAATAATCAAATAAATAAATAAATAAGTATATAAAGAATAGAAGAAGATGATATGCTTATGGATTATTTAGGGTGCTCCTCAGATTGGTAGTTCACTGTTCTTGACAAATCTTTGATTCTTTTTCTTCAAAAATTCTTCACGAGTCTTGACTTAATTGTTGAATGAAAAGAAATTTTTTGGTAAAAAAATAAACTCAAAAAGAATAAAATCATGTTTTCCCACTTTTCTTCCTTCTTCTCCCATCTCTTCTCCTTTTTTCTTTTTTACGCCCCTTTTCCTCCTTTTTTTTCCTAAGCTTTTCTCCCTACCCACGGCCTCCCCCCTTGTCATGACCCAAAACATGGGCCATGACCGGCGCTAGGGAATGGGAATTCTTTCGAATCCGGAACCCGTAGCAAGCCTAAAAATAAAATAAAATATGAAATAATAATAATAACAACACTTAATGCAGCGGAAATAAAATTATATACTTTAAAATAATAATCCACCATGGGATTTAAATCAAATTCTCATCTCATATATAAATAAATCCTTTAATACAAGTTTCAGTTTAAATTCTTAAAATACATAACTCATAATTGATTTACAACTACTACAGTGTCTAGATTATAAAAATAAAACTCAAGTGAGTAGTTTACATAAAGAAGTCGGGGCGAAAGAAATTCGGTGTACAAGCCTGCTACTGAGGTCTGAAGATGATGACTCTCCTGAAAAATGGTCAACGGAGGGGAGTCAGACCTCACTGAGTGAATTACTATAATATATATACATGCATACTAAATGACAATGCATACAATCAACAGTATATATCTAATATGTATATATATAGGCAAATACACAGAGATGCAGTAAAATCATTTTATATATTTCATTAAAAATCATCATTTATGAATGATCAAATAGAACCCTAGAATATCGCAACCTCAAACAGTGTTAGACAACACTCTAGCCATACAAGCTCACTTATTCCAAATATGGTCACTTGATCCATTTGGACAATAGACTGGCCCCGAGACACTAAGTCAACTGAGCTCCAACAGTCTGACTATCAGTGTGATTGGCCCCGAGACACTTGGTCAACCGAGCTCCAGCAATCACACTCCCAAATCATATCACACATCAAAAAAATCAAATCTAATCAATATCCTCAAACTGGTTAGTAATATAGCCTAAATGCTATAAGCGTACCGGTACATACTCGGTCCTAGTGCTGCCCACTCGGTAGCACGTTCTATTAATATCCTTCATTAAAATATAAATCATACATTCATAAAAGTAAATGATGCATAAATTGAATAAAACAGCAACATAAACCATATATATACTAGAAATATACCAAAAATAAACCAGGTATATTTCGAGTATATATACGTGAAATAAATCTAATATAATCGTAAAATAAATCAAATATATATTTAAAAACATTTTAAATGTAAATGTTTAATAAAGCATGCATATTATTTAAGATATACCAAAATAAACCAAAGATAAACCAAAAATAAACTAAAAATAAACTTAAATACTAATTGAATTATTTATGCATATTTAATCAAAATAAAACATACATTTCTAAATCATGCACCCTAAAGCATATATATATATATATATATATATATATATATATATATATATATATATATATATCATAGTAACTCACACTTAGTGTGCTCCTCAAGATGGGTCCGACGGGCCTGGTCCATTAGGCCTCGGTTTCGGCGCAACTAAACAAACAATAATAACAGACATCATAATAAACCTAACAAAAAATCCTAAAAAACTCGATCTAGAATATTAGACACATAATCAGAATTAGGGTTTGACCAGACATCACGTTTTACGAGAATTCTACCGAAAATCCGACAGAACCGCCCCAGTAAAATGGACATCTCTCTACTCAAAGAGTAGAGCCGGCCCTGCAAAGAAACACACTTCGAAAAATAGATACGGAATCCCAATCACAATCCCTCGGTCGGACTCTAAACTACAGTTTACCGATCGAGGTCCACAATACAGAAAATATAAAAATACCGAAAATACCCTTATATCATAGAAATACATTTAATAAGTAGAAATTACGTAATTAACCCTAAAACACAATAAAAACACATAAAAACTCATTTTATTAGAAAAATCGTATATTATATATATAATTGAAAATAATTCACGAAAAATAGTTTTAGTTAATTAAAAATACTAAATAATTTGTAGAAATCATTTTTTTACCTTAAATAACTATTAAAACCAATTTAATTACATTTTTAGCCAACTTAGGGTAAAATTACCAAAATGCCCTTATATATATAAATATACTAAAATTACTCCAAAAATTCACCAAAAATAGTATAATTATCCAAAATTAATTTTCTCCACATATTTATCAATAATATCAATAATTAAACTCAATTAACTAATTAATTTCAATTAAAAACACAATTAACCTAATTTTCCAAAATTACATAAACCTAAATAAATTCAAAATAAATACATAGAAATTCATAAAAATTACAAATAAATTTCTATAATTCATTTCAACACCTATATTTATCATAAAACAGAATTTCATAATTTAATTAATTAATTTTCGAAAATTAGAAAATAATAATAAAATATTCAAAAATACCCAAAAATCAAAATAAATTCAAAAAATTATAAAAAAATTCACACATATATATTAAGCTAAAGGGAACAACATTTGTGAAGGAATTTGTCATGAATCAATCAATTTGAAGTTCAAAAAAATCAAGAACCCTAAAATGGCCGAATTGCAAAAATCAAAACCTAAGCAAATCTAGACCATTTTAAGTGAAACAAAGCTTGGAATCGCACTCAACGGAGCTCAAGGAGAAGAAAGAGACTGGTGGTGTTGAAAATGGTGCTCAGAAACGCCGTGATCGACGGTGAGAATGAATTCGGCTTCCTAAGCTTATTCCGGCCAAACCTCGATGGAATAGGGCGATGCTGGCGGCGGGGAAGGATGTGGCATGCCGGGAGGCACACCGATAGTGAGAAAACGGGATGGCAGATGCTGGAACGGTGATGGGAGCGATCGGGAGGGAGAAGAGGGGAGAATGGCAAAACCGTAAATTAATTAAACTTTATATTTTTTGTTTAATATTAAATGTATATGTATATATATATACTTTTACACCATATATTAAAATAATATAAACTCACACACATTAAATATACACCAAACACATATAATTTAATATTTTTAATAATTTATACTCTAAAAATAATTAAATAATATTAAAACTAATTAATAAATAATAAAATATTAGGGTAATTAATTAAACCCTAGTTAAATAAATAAATGCACATATATACGTTATTTAGTACTTTAAAAATATATATGAGTTCATGAAAGTCCGTAAAATTGTTTAAAATAATTAATAATAAATAATTTACATGTCAATTTTCCCGAAAATGCAAGTCCCGGGAAAATTTTACGTAAAGTGCTTAAAATAATATAAAACAATTAAAAATCAATTTTAATTAAATAGAAACTTATGAAATATCATAAATATATACAAAAATTATTAACACTGCATATCCCGATGCAGTATTAAATTAAAAATATTTAAAAACACGGGATATTACACCCCTCTTTCCTTTTTATAATAGAACTAGGAAGTTTAACCTTAATCCTAATGTGATTCTAATTCCTAAAGTGTATTTAGGAATTTTAAATCGGGTAAGATTTAGTTAATTAGGAAGTTTAAACCAATTAAAACACTGAATTGGAAATAATTAAAAATAGGAAAAAATAGAAGAATTCAATTTCGACTGGGATTATGTAATTCCGATAGAAATTATACAATCTTGATCGGAATTATGTAATTCCGACACACTTTTTTGTAACATTTAATTATAAAAAGGCCCTCAAAAAAATTTAAATTTTACAATTAGGTCCTAAAAATAACTTTGCGATTTAGTCCCTGAAAACATTAAATCCTTCCTTTAAAAGCCTTTAGAATTTTTTAAAGATTAAGTATCAAAGACATTTTCATCACTAGAGTCCTTTACTACATCCATAACATATCATCCCGAAATTAGGTGTCTACATATACATTAGGAATTTATTCTGATTTTTTTACTATTATTTATTTTTCTAGCTGAGCCAAGATCGAGGTCTATCAGACCAGGCCTGTCGAGTCAGTCACGAGGAGCGCAAACTTGTGAGTTATTATTTTATATATGCATTGCATATAGGATGCATGAAAGTGAGCTTGCATGTTTTCATTATATGTTTAAACATTAATTATTTCATTAAATGATGTAGTATATTTTAGTATCTTTTGGTATATATGCTATGTATGTGACATATATATGTTAGTACGTTTCAATATATATTCAATATATTTGACATATATTCAGCATATTTATTTGGTATATTTTTGGTATATAAGTGGTATATTCTTTTTAAATGAATGCTACTATGTTTAAATGATGCATTTTATTATTTTTCATTAATATAAGATCTATTTGAAGGATAGCAGTATAACGTGCTACCTAATGGGCTACACTAGGGCTGTTGTGCGACAGTACGATAGAAATAGGTTGAAATCTGATAATTGTTATTGAAATGTTGGTTATTGGAAAGGCTAACTGTGGATCCTTGGTTGACCTAGTGTACTCGGGGCCAATCTACTACTTTAAGATGGACAAATGAATACTTGGAGTTTTAGATAAGCTTGTTAGCTATTGATTATTATGATCGAGGTTGCGAACTATTAGGGTTCTGCTCCTGTCCTTTAACTAAAATAATTTTATGCATTTATTATATATAAAAAAAAAATGAATTTCAGCCTATATGTGAAACATGTGTGTGTGTGTGTGTGTGTATATATATATATATATATATATATATATATATATATATATATTGATGCTTGAATGTATATGAATTTAGGTTGCATGTATATATATTATAATAATTCAGTTAGTGAGGTCTGACTCCCCTCAATATTTTTTTCAGGGGATTCTTCTTCATACCTCAGTAGTAGTACTTTACACGGGTCTTCTTTAGCCCCAGTTAGACTATGTATATTTTATATCTGACTCTTTTTGTACTCTAGAAATTGCAGTAGTAATGTTACTGTATCGGTAGTGTGTTGTTTTGGATTTTGAGATTTCTATCTCTGAATATTGTATGAATATTTTTATTTTATGAAATGACATTGAATATTTATTTTATATCGATTAAAAATTTTAATTATAGCATATCTTTATTTATTTATTGCATGTGTTTTTATTTTTAAGGCTTGCTACGGGTTCCAAATTTGAAATAATTCTTGTTCCCTAGCACCAGTCATGACTCCCGGTTTGGGTCGTGACAGGTAGATTTCTCATAACATGTAACAATCGGTTTGAGTCTAGTTTGGAAATTTTGCTAGAGTCATGTCTCAATCGAGTCATTCTTAGAATTCTAGAATTTATTAAATTAGGAATTTATTTCTAATAAGTATTATTATTTTTTTTTTTAGTTGTAACGCGAGCTAGGCCGATCGGACCAGGTTAGCTGAATGGGAATAACGGAGCGCAGTAATACTATGAATTATTATCTTATATATGCATTGCATGTAGAATACATATTTGCAAGCATCCATTTTTTTATAATGTAATTAAGTATGTTTATTTTATTAAATGATTATGTATATGTTTAGTATATTTTTGGTATGTATTCAATATCTATTCAGTATATTTTTTGTGTATATTTGGTATACATTCGGTATATGTTTGGTATATAAGTGGTATATTTCTTTAAAATGGATGTTATCATGTTTAAATTATGAATTCTATTATTTTTAATAATTATAAGATTTATTTGAAGGATAGCAATAGAACGTGCTATCTAGTGGGCTACACTATAACTGTGTACGTACTAGTGCGTTAGATTTTAGAATTGATAACATGAGATTATTTGATGTGAAACTTGATTAATTGGTTATTGAGATTTAAAGTGAGTAAGTGGTGTGATTGCAAGAGCTTGGTTGACCTAGTGTCTCAGGGCCAATCACACTGACAGTGAGATTGCAGGAGATCGATTGACTTAGTGTCTCGAGGCTAGTCTATTGTCCAAAAATGGAAAAGAGAAATATTTTGGAATTATGTGTGCCTGTTGGCTAGTGAAATTCAATGATTGAGGTTGCATAATATTTTAGAGTTCTGCTCCGATCCTTTGCCCAAAATAAATTTTTCTGCATTTATTATTGTATAAAAGTGGATTTTAGCATCTATATGATATGCATATATATATATATATATATATATATATATTATACTGATGCTTGATTGTATATGACTTTAGGTTGTATGTATATATATTATAATAATTCACTTAGTGAGGTCTAACCCTCCCTCAATATATATATATTTTAGGACATTCTACTTTATCATATCTCAGTAGTAGACACTTTCACCAGTTTTCTTCAGTCCCGGCTAGATTATGTAATTTTTATATCTGAATTGTTATTCATATTCTAGAAGCTGCAGTAGTTGTACTCAAGTGTTATAGTGTTTAATATTGTTTTTATAACTAAGATTTGTATTTAAAGGATTATGTATGTTATATTTTATTATATGAAATGAGAAGTTCCTTATTATTATTTAAAGTTTTAATTCCTTGATATTTTCATATTGTGTTTTTACAAGTTTTTTATTTTTTATTTTTTAAAACTTGCTATGGGTTTTGGATTATAATAATCCTCGTTCCCTAGCACCGGTAATGACTCTTGGATTTGGGTCGTGACAAGGAAATATTACAAAAGGGAGAGAAAGAATACAATTGCTTAAATATATGAGAGGAGGCAATTTTGGGATGGATTAACTAAGGGAGGGGAGGAGTTCTTTTATAACCAAAGAACTCCTCCCATTAAAATAAAATTCCCGATGTGGGATAGGCAAATTTTGCCAAAAAAAACAAATATCCACCTTGGCAAAATTCCATACAATTCTCTCTCAAATCCAAATTTTAGTAGTGTCTGCAAATTTCATCTTTTAATTTGTAACAATATTTATTAAGTCTAAACAATGTTTAAACTTGATTATAGTTACCATTTTTATCATCATATCAGCAAGATTCTCAGTTGTCTAAATCTTTTGGATTGTAACTCCACCTTCTTTTTAAATCTCCTGTATAAAATGATATCGAACATCGATATGCTTCATCCTTGCATGATAAACCTGGTTCTTTGCTAAATGAATAGCACTCTGACTGTCATAATGCACTTTGATGTGCTTTTACTCCATTCCCAGTTCACCAAGCAACCCTTGAAGCTAAATTGCCTCCTTTACAGCCTATGTAACTGCCATATACTTTGCCTCTGTAGTAGGCAAAGCAACTATTGATTATAAGGTAGACTTCTAAATAACTTGTGCCTTTATAAAAGTAAACACATAACCAATAGTTGATCGATACTTGTCCAAATCACCAACATAGTCAGAATCATAATACCCAACTACACATTGACCATCTTGCCTATCTTGCTAAAATACCAAACTAATATATACAGTGTTCAGAATATATTGTAGAATGCCAATGCTCCTTTCTAAGATCATTCATGTACTTGCTCATAATCGCAACTACTTGTGAAATATTGGGCCTCGTACACACCATTGCATACATCAAGCTACTAATAACACTTATATATGATACTTTTGACATATATTCCTGTTCTGCATCATTCTTCGATGACATGGATACACTAAGCTTGAAATGAGGAGCAAGTGGTGTACTAACTTGTTTTGACTTTTTATTCATGTTGCCAAAACATTTTAGTACCTTCCTCAGATATTCTTTCTATAATTACCCGATATTTTAAATTATCAAAAATTATTTTGAGATTTGCAGTGTTAATAAAATTTTAAATTTTATTTATATATTATCATTCATATTATTTATTTATTTATTTTATTCTAAATGTTTCATTTACGTAAAACAATTTATTTTGGAAGTTTTTATTATTTAAGAATATTTAAGTTGTTGTTGTTGTTGTTGTTATTATTATTATTATTATTATTATTATTATTATTATTATTATTATTATTATATGTGTGCGTGTGTGTGTTTATGTGTTGTGTATATATATATAATAAAAAATAAAAAAATCTAGTACTCTTTTTCTCTCCCTTCTATTTTTCTTTTGTTTTCCTTCTCATTTTCTTTCTTCTCCCCTGACACCATCACTGTGCAGCAACCCACCACCCACGCCGCAGCCGCCATTGCACCACCAATAACCACCATTACCTTCCCTCTTCCTCTCCTTCCCTTTTGCCATTGCAGGTCACCGCTAGAAGCTGCCGAAGTGCTTAGAATAGCAGCAGCACCAAGAGACCTCCATGGACGCTGGCGATGATTCCGACCACCAGAGCTTGTGATCTTAGACTCTTTGTATTCCTTGAGCTATGAGGACTCCATTTCTAAGCTCAGTTTGAGCTAAAACCATCTTATTTATGAGTTATTTTTAGTCTAAGTTTATGTCCATTTAGGGTTTCAAAATTTTTTTGAATTACTGTGTTTGATCCATGAATTTTTGCTTTGATAATGTTGATGTATGTAGCTTAATCTTCTCAAATATTTTTTTATTTTTTAGAATTATGGGTATTTTTGAATATTTTAATAATTAAAAAATGAATTTTTATTAATTATGTTATTTATTTATTTTGGATGGAAATTTGGTTAAATTAGTATTTTTAATTTAAGTTATTAATTTTGGTAGTAAGAAAATAATTTTTAGAAATTTTGTATAATTTTTTAATAATATTTTTTTATTATGTGATTTTGGATTTATAGGTAAATTGTGTGTTTCTGTTGAAATTATAGTTAAATAATATGTCTTAAATAATTTTGGAATAATAATTGGTATTAAAATAATTTTTACAAATTATTTACTATTTTTAACTAATTAATACTAATTTTGGATAATATATTCAAATAACAAATTATTAACTATTTTTGTGATTAAATAAGTTTTAACTATTGTTAATATATATTTGGAATATTTAAGTAATTCATTGTGAAATTTACTATTTTATTTCGAATAATTGTAAAATTGGATTTTTATTAATAGTATAGAATTTATTTGAAATTTTATTTATTTAATGTAAAAATAATTATATTAAATGTTTTTTATGTTTAAATATATTATATTTTGGTATTTTATGGATTTTAATGATTTTGATTATAATTATTATTTTATATTGATTTTTGGTAAATTGTGAACCTCGGTTGGAAATTTGAGTAGTTTGTGGTCTTAACCCGATGTGTTGAGTTTTGTATATATAAAAATGTATTTTCTTGCATAATATGGTCTACTTTTGTAATGACCTTTTATTTCAAATTATTAAAATCTATTTTAGGATATGCAGTGTTAATGTCACGACCCAAACCGGGAGTCATGACCGGCACTAGGGAACGAGAATTTTTTCGAATTTGGAACCTATAGCAAGCCTTAGAAATAAAAAGCATACAATAAATAAATAAAAAGACACCATAATTAAAATTTAAGCCAATTTAAAAATAAATACTTAATGTCATATCATAAAATAAAATATTTCATACAATATTCAGAGAAAGGTCTCACACATTAAAACAAGATTCTATAGATACAAAGTACTACTACTGCAATTGTCTAAAATACAACAAAAGTTCAGATAAATAATTTACATAATCTAGCCAAGGCTAAAGAAGTCCGGTGTAGAGGTATACTACTGAGGTTTGAAAACGAGGAATCTCCTGAAAAAATATTAAGGGGGAGTCAGACCTCACTGAGTGAATTATTATAATATATATACATGCAATCTAAAACATATCCAATCAGGCATCAGTATACACACACACATACACATTTCACATAAATGCTAAAATCCACTTTTATATATATTGAAATGCATAAAACATTTATTTAGGTGAAGGATGAAATAGAACCCTAAAACAATCGCAACCTCAAATAAATATCTCACTAGCCATGCAGTCGTACTTAATTCCAAATAAATTCTCTTATTCCATTTTAGACAATAGACTGAGCCCGAGACACTAAGTCAACCGAGCTCTAACTGTCTCACTGTCTGTGTGACTGGCCCTGAGACACTAGGTCAATCGAGCTCCCACAATGACACTACTCAATCACATCAATTCTCAGTAATCGATCAAATAAATGTCTCCTCAAGTGATTTTATAACTCAACCTTAAAATATATCGCACCGGTATGTACATGGTCCTAGTGTAGCCCACTGGGTAGCACATTCTATTGATATCCTTCATATAAATCACATATTTATTGGAAATAATAAAATGCATCATTTAAAACACAATGGCATTCATTTAAAAAGAATATAACACTTATATACTAAACATATACCACAAATATACCAAATATATATGTTGAGTATATGTTAAAATATAATATATATACCAAAATATACTAACATATATATGTCACATATATACAAAATATATACTAAAAACATACCGAGCATTTATGTCATATATATATCACATATACAAAAAATATACTAAATCATTTAATAAAATAATTCATGTTTAAACTCATTATGGAAATATGAAAGCTCGTATTCATGCATACTATATGCAATGCATATATAAAATAATAACTCATAAGTTTGTGCTCCTCGAGACTAGCTTGACGAACCTAGTTCAATAGGTCTCGGTCTCGGTGCAACTAGAAAATAAATAATAATAATAATAAATTAGAAGAGATTTCTAATTTATACTTCTCAAAGAGTCTCGATCTATGAATACAAAACTCAGACAAACACATAAGTTTAGGATCGACCCGATGTCACGTTTTACGAGAATTCTATCGAAAATTCAGTAGAACCTCCTCTATAAAACAGACATCTCTCTACTAAAAAATAGAGTCAATCCTACAAAAAAAACACACTTTTAATACACAAGGCTTAACACCTCGGCTTGGGACCCTGAATTGCACAATTCCCTAACCGAGGTTCACAATTCACCAAAAATAAATTAAAATAATAACTATATTAAAAATCATTAAATTCCATAAATATCCATAAGATACCAATATATAATATATTTAAACATTAAAACACTAAATACCATTATTTTCACAATAATTAAATAAAATCTCAAATAATAATATAATATTAATAAAAATCAAGTTTTTCAATAATTTAACATAAAATAGTAAAAATTCACTTTTATATGTTAAAATAGCTTAAATATATATTAAAAGTAATTAAAAATCCATTTAATCGCCCAAATTGTAAATAATATATTATTTGAATATAATTTTCAAAAATTAGTATTAATTAGTTAAAAAAAGTAAATAATATATAAAAATCATTTTAATATCCTATATAATTCTAAATCATCTAAAACATATTATTTAACTATAATTTCCACAAAATTCCACAATTAACTCATAAATACAAAATTCACATAATATAAATAATATTCTAAAAATTATATAAATTCACCAAAAATTATTTTATAAATTCTAAAATTATTAACTCAAATTACTAACACAAATTCAAATAAATTTTCATTAAAACTAATTAATTAACATAATTATCAAAAATTCAATATTTAATATTAAAATAATAAAAAATTACCCAAAATTCAAAATAATTATAAAAAATAAAAAATATTTTTGAGAAGTTAAAGCTACCACAAACAACATTTGTGAGGCAAGTTTTCATGAATCAAACATTATCAAGTTCAAAAAATAAAAATAAAAACCCTAAAACACATAAACTAAAAATTGAAGATATCTAAAAATCAAAGGGATTTGAGCTCAAACGGAGCTTGGAAATGGATTCACCGGAGCAAGAGCATTGAAACAAGACCAGTGCGATGTCCAATGGTGGTCAGAATCTCACCAGCAACAATGGAGATTCGTTTTCGGCGCTTCGACGTCGATTTGGAGAGCTAAAGGCAGTGAGGAGGTGGAGGAGGAAGGGAGGAGTTGATCGTGGTGAATGGTGGTTATGGCTGGCAATTCGGCATAGGTGGAGGGCGCTGCACAGTGACAGTGAGAAGAAGAAGAAGAAGAAAAAAAAAAGAGTTTTGACCCAATTTTTATTTTTTGACTTTTCTATTTTTATTTTTTTAAAAGTGAAAAGACTAAAATTTCCTTCAATCAAATTTAATAATAATAATAATAATAATAATAATAATAATAATAATAATAATAATAATAATAATAATAATAATAATAATAATAATAACTTTAATATTATCAAATAATAGAACTCCCACATAAAATAAATTATTTTACGTAAACAATTTCTTAGAAAAAAATACATAAATAATATTAGCAAATAACAATAATAATATATAAATAAAATTTAAAATTATTAACACTGCATATCTCAAAATAGTTTAATATTATTTAAAAATATAAGGTCATTACAGTTAATAATATTTTAAATCTCTATTTATTATGATTATTTTATTGAGATTTAAACATTTGTTTGTTCTTAAGTATTATTTATTTGTTTAATAATATTATTATATTATAATTATTTGTGACTAGTATTTATTTATTTTACATTAAACATTTTTATTATGTAAAACAATTTATTTCGAAGTTTATTATTTTAAAGTTTATGATTATTATTATTATTATTATTTGTTATTATTATTATGTATTATAATTATTATAATTATTATTATTGTTATTAATATAATGTGCATGTGCATGTGCATGTGTTATGCGGTGTTATATATATATATATATATAAAGAAAAGTCATCTTTTTCGGGTCAAAATTTCCCTTTTCCTTTTCTCTTTTTTCTTTTTTTTTTCTTTTTCTTCTTCTTCTTCTTCTTCTTCTTCTTCTTCCACCTTCTGCCTTTGCCATTACCGAGACTAGCAACATGCTCGAAGCTCCATCAGTGCCGCCTCAGACCACCACAAAGCTCACCATCGTACTTTCTTCCTCCCTTCTCCATTCTGCCGCCACTTAGAGCCTTGTCCTTATCACAATTCAAGAGCTTGCTACAGTGTTGCCAGCAAAAAAATGGTCATTTCAACTAAATTTTTTGGGGTCTTTAGACTCCTTACGACATGTACTTCTCAATTCTCAAGTCATTTCGACTTTACGACGTCCGGATTGTAAGTTTTCTTCAATTTTAGTTTATATCCATTTTAGGTTTTTATTTTTTTAAACTTGTTCTTGTTTGATTGTTGAGAATTTCCTTAAGTAATGTTGTTATATGCAACTTAAGCTCCCTAAATATATTTTTAGTTTATTTTTTTGAATTTATTTGGATTATGGGTAATTATTGAATTTTTAATAATTAAAAAATAATTTTTTATTAATTATGTTATGTATTTATTTTGGATAGAAATTTGGTTAAATTAGTATTGTTAATTTAAGTTATTAATTTTGGTAGTGAGAAAATAATTTTTAGAAATTCTGTATAAGTTTTGAATAATATTTTTATATTATGTGATTTTGGATTTATAGGTAAATTTTGTGTTTTTGTTGAAATTATAGTTAAATAATATGTTTTAAATAATTTTGGAATATTAATTGGTATTAAAATAATTTTTACGAATTATTTACTATTTTTAACTAATTAATATTAATTTTTGATAATATATTCAAATAATAAATTATTTACTATTTTTGTGATTAAATGTGTTTTTAACCATTTTTATTATATATAAAACCTATTTGAGTAATTAATTGTGAATTTCACTATTTTATGTTAAATAATTGAAAATCAGATTTTTATTAATATTATATAATTTATTTGAGATTTTATTTAGTTAATGTGAAAACAATTATATTAAATGTTTTTGATGTTTAAATATATTATATTTTATTATTTTATGGATATTTATGGACTTTAATGATTTTTATTATATTTATTATTTAATATTGATTATTGGTGAATTATGAACCTCGGTTGGGAATTTATGTAGTTTGGGGTCCCAACCCGAGGTGTTGAGCTTTGTGTTATTTAGAAGTGTGTTTTCTTGTAGAATTGACTCTACTTTTTAGTAGAGAGATATCTGTTTTACAAAGGAGACTTTGCCGATTTTTTGATAGAATTCTTGTAAAACATGACATCGGGTCGATCCTGAGTTTTTGGTCTTTAATTGAGTTTTAATTCTTAGATTGAGTCTTCCTTTAGAATTCTTAGAAGTATAAGTTAGAAATTATTCTAATATTATATTAATATTTATTTTTCTAGTTGCGTCGAGATTGAGGCCTATTGGACCAGGCCCATCGAGTTAGTCTCGAGGAGCGTAAATTTGTGAGTTATTATTTTATATATGCATTGCATATAGGATGCATGAAAGTGAGCTTACATATTTTCATTATATGTTTAAACATGAATTATTTCATTAAATAATTTAGTATATGTTTGGTATACTTTCATTATATTTTTGGTCTATTTCAATATATATGTGACGTATATATCTAATATATTTTTAATATGCATTTAGTATATTTTTTGTATATTTATCGTTGATTTTACTATATATGTAGCATATCTATTTAGAATATTTTTAGTATATATTCAGCATATTTTGGGTATATTTTTCTTCATTGGATGCCATTTTATTTTAATTATGCATTTTATTATTTTCCATAAATATATGATTTTATTGAAAGATATCAGTAGAACGTGCTACATAGTGGGAGACACTAGGACTGTGTATGTGCCAGTGCGATAGATTTTAAGGTTGAGTTTATGAAATCATTTGAGGTGAAATTTAATTAATCGATTATTGAGAATTTCAGTGATTGAGTAGAGTGATTGCAAGAGCTCAGTTGACCTAGTGTCTCGGGGCCAATCACACTGACAGTGAGACTACGGGAGCTCAGTTGACTTAGTGTCTCAGGGCCAATCTACTGTCTATAATGGAATAAGAGAATTAATTTGGAATTAAGTGAGCCTATATGGCTAGTGAGATATTTTGATTGAGGTTGCAAATATTTAGTGTTCTATTTGATCATTCATTTAAATAAACATTTTTCTACATTTATATATATAAAGCAGATTTTAACATTTGTGTGAAATGCCTGTATATATTTATATATATATTGATGCTTGAATGTATATGATTTAGAATGCATGTATATATATTTTAATAATTCACTCAGTGAGGTCTAACTCACCTTAATATTTTTTCAAGAGATTCCTCATTGTTAGACCTCAGCAGTAGGCCTCTTCGCTGGTCTTCTTGATCCCCGGCTAGACTATGTAATTTTATTATCTGAACATTTATTATACTCTAGAAAACTGCAGTAGTAATGTTATTGTATCAGTAGTGTGATGTTTTGGATTTTGGAATTTCTGTATCAAATTACTATATGAATATTTTATTATAATATGATATTAAGTATTTATTTTTATATCGATTTAAAGTTTTAATTCTGGTATATTAATATATTATTATTGCATGTGTTTTTATTTTTAAGGCTTATTATGGGTTCCAGATTCAAAAGAATTCTCGTTCCCTAGTGTCGGCCATGATTCCTGGTTTGGATCGTAACAAAATTGGTATCAGAGCTTAGGTTATTAGTGTTGTGGACCTAGGTTTTTGGGGTCATGTTTTCTTTGAAACTACTGCAGTAAATTAGGTTCGATTATGTCTTCGATAAGTTTTCCTTAATTTAGTTTTTCATAATTGTTAGGTTGTATGTTTATTGTCTGAATCTCTTTGGTTTTTTTCTTTTCAAAATGAGGAGGCGAGTGCATGTTGCTCCACCGGTTGTTGAGGCCGAGGATTATAAGTCCTTCCAGGATGAGGTTTTACCTCCTGAGCCGATAGCCAGGTATAGAGGTAGAGGCAGAGGTAGACCTCGAGGAGCGGTAAGTCACTGTAGGTAGCGAGAGCTATAGGATAAGGAACCTATAGAGCTAGAGTATGAGGAAGTTGAGATACCTCCAGTTGCACTACAGATGTAGCCTGCCTATTAACAGGGTATGTCTAACCCTAAGGTAGCATTTTTCTATGCTAGAGTTGGTCGTATGGCTTTTAATGAGACTTTAGACCCGTTAGAATTTCTGTATGGCATTGAGACAAGGACTCGAACTACTCATATCGAGTATCAGTGGATCATGATTGTTCAATTGTCTATCAAGGGACCAGCCTTGGATTGGTTTGTTCAGGTCATTCAACCATAAATGATGACAATGACCTAGGCTCAGTTTTGAGAGAGATTTATGATAAGATTTTGTCCAGAGCCACTATGGATGAGCTACAGACTCATATTGACCAATATTTATAGAGGTGACAGATCTATTGAGGACTACATGAGAGAGTTCCTCAGACTGGGTAGATATGCAGAGGATTTAATGCGAGACCAGTATTTTGTTGTTTCGACATACGTCACTAGTCTAGGTTCTACTTTTGTTGGAATGCCTACTGTAGGCTTTACTCTTGAGTTTGTTATCAAGTTGGCTAAGGAGATAAAGCTAAGACTCAAGCAAGGAGTTATGCCTAATCATTATCAGTTGGGAGGTGTTCGGTCAGGAGGATTTCAGAGTACATCATTCCAGACTTTTCAGATTGGCTCTAGCTGTTGTTAGAGAGGATCCTATCAGCAGAGGCAGAGACCTCAGTAGAGAGTTTATCAGAGTAGCAAACATGGCTGAGGTGGACCTCATAGATTCTAGTGCTTATAGTAGTAGCAGTAGTCAGAGTTCGAGATACGATAGTATAGGATTAGCAGCCAGTGCTTATCGGATGTGTGGGAGAGTCCATAAGGGACAATGCTACATAACTCATAGAGCTTGTTTTTTATACGAATAAACAGGGCATTATGCTAGATCATGCCCATATTCTGATTTTTAGACGCAGCAGTTTCCATAACAATATATTGCCAATGTAGCTCCAATACCCTTTTAGTTATCGCCAGCTCAGTATCTAAGTTTGACTCAAATTATTGCCTAATAGGGGCGTGGAAGAGGTACCAGAGAGGCCAGGGGTTTTGGCTAGGCTTCCACTGGTCAGCAGGGAGGTCGAGGATAGGCCAGAGTTTTCCACCTCACCCAGTAGGATGCTCATGCATCTATGCCATTATTTTAGGTATTATTCCAGTTTGTTACTTTAATGCTTAGGTTTTGATTGATCTGGGTGCTACACACTCTTTCATCTCCCCTGTATTTCCTTTAAAGTCATATTGGCAAGCTTTAAGGATGACTTTTCCTTTATCTGTCACCACTCCTCTAAGTGATTCGTTGGGCATCAACGTTGTTCTTTATAGTTGTCCAGTGTTAGTCGGGGGCAGAGAACTGCCAGCAGAATTGGTGTTATTGGATATGATGGAATTCGATATGATCCTTGGTATGGATTGGTTGTCTCAACACTATGCCATTGTGGATTATCAAAGCAAAGAGGTGATTTTCAGAATTTCGGATGCAGAAGAATTTAAGTTTGTGGGTGATAAAAATTTTGTACCATAGAATCTCTTCTCCGCTATCATGGCTAGAAAGATGCTGAGGAAAGGTTGTTTGGGATACTTGGCACTTGTCAGAGATACTTATGTGGAGAAGTTGTCACTCACTGATGTTCTTGTTTCATGTGAGTTTCCTGATGTTTTTCCTGAGGACTTGCCAGATTTACCACCTCACAGAGAGATTGAGTTTTGTATAGATGTGGTTCCAGGAACCACTCCTATTTTGATGTAGCCTTACATAATGGCTCTTGGGGAGTTGAAAGAGTTAAAGGAGCAGTTGCAGGATTTATTAGATAAGGGTTTCATTAGACCCAGTGTTTCTCCTTGGGGTGCACCAATCCTGTTTGTGAAGAAGAAGAATGGTACCCTGAGATAGTGCATAGATTACAGAGAGCTGAATAAGGTGACAGTGAAGAACAAGTATCCTTTTCTGAGGATAGATGATCTATTTGATCAACTTCAAGGTGCATAGTTCTTTTCTAAGATTGACTTAAGGTCAGGTTATCATCAATTGTGGATCAATGAGGCTAATGTTCCTAAAACGACATTCCGTACTCGATATGGCCACATGAGTTTCTAGTGATGTCATTCAGGTTAACTAATGCACCAGCTATTTTTATGGATTTGATGAAAAGGGTATTCCGACCATTTATGGATCAGTTTGTGGTAGTCTTCATTAATGATATACTGGTGTATTCGAAGAGTATGGAGGAGCACGTATATCACTTGAGGACAATACTGTAGACACTGAGAGAACACCAGCTTTATGCTAAATTCTTGAAGTATGATTTTTGGTTGGAGAGTGTTACATTTCTTGGACACATAATGTCTAAAGACGGTATTTAGGTTGATCCAAAAAAGATTGAGGCAGTGTCTGAGTGGCCCAGATTGACAACAGTCATGAAGATTCAAAGTTTTCTAGGTTTGGCTGGGTATTATAGGAGGTTTGTGCTAGATTTTTTTAAGAATTACAGCTCCTATGACTCACCTAACTCAGAAGAATGTGAATTTTTTATGGTCAGATGCTTGTGAGAATAGTTTCTAGTTGTTGAAGGAGAAGTTGACCACAACTCCAATTTTAGCTTTGCCTAATGGAGTAGATAAATTCACGATGTATTATGATGCCTATAGATTTCGCCTAGGTTGTGTGTTGATGCAAAATGGTAGGGTGATAGCTTATGCTTCGAGGCAGTTAAAGAAGCATGAATAGAATTATCTTACCTACAACCTAGAGATGGTTGCAGTGATCTTCGCTCTCAAGATTTGGAGACATTATATGTATAGGATGACTTGTGAGATTTTCACAGATCACAAGAGCCTGAAGTACATTTTTCAGTAAAGATATATAAACTTGAGGCAGAAAAGATGGTTAGAACTCCTTAAGGATTATGATTATGATATTCTATATCATCCAGGCCAGGCTAATGTGGTAGCAGATGCCTTAAGTAGAAAGTCCTCAGGTAGTCTTGCTCATATTAGTGTAGAGAGGAGGTCGTTGATCTAAGTTTCATGAGTTAGTGGATCAAGGTTTGATGATGAAGATTAGAAGAACATGAGGACTGTTGGCTTAGTTCAGAGTATGATCTGTATTGAGAGATAGGATTAAGGTAGCTCAGGGCCGAGATCTTATTCTAGCAGAGCTTGAGGAGAATGCTCGTGCAGGGAAGTTCACTAATTTCACACTTAATGATGAAGGTGTTTTGTGGATCAGTGGTAGATTATGTGTTCCTGATGTGGATAATTTAGGAGAGGATACCCTTGAGGAAGCACATTCTACAACCTACAACATACATGCAGGTGTCACTAAGATGTACCACAATATCAAAGACTTGTACTGGTGGGATAGATTGATGAAGGATGTAGCTGATCATGTTTCTAAGTGCTTGACATGTCAACAAGTGAAAAATGAACATCAGAAACCTTCTAGGAAGCTTTAGCCTCTTTTTATTCCTAAGTGGAAATGGGAGAGAATTACTATGGATTTTATGGTTGGGTTACCTTATTCTAAGGATGGATACGATTCCATCTCGGTGATTATGGGCAGGTTAACCAATTCTGCTCATTTCTTGCCTGTTAAAGCCACTTATTTTGTAGCTAAGTTGGTGAAGCAATATGTTAAGCATATTGTGTGCCTTTATGAAGTACCTGTGTCTATTGTATCTGATAAATTTTCAGTGTTTACCTCTTGGTTTTGGCAGAAGTTGTAGAAAGCAATGGGCACTAGGCTTGATTTCAATACTACTTTTCATCCTCAGACAGATGGTCAGTCTAAGAGGACGATCCAAACACTTGAAGATATACTGAGGATGCGTACATTGGATCTTAGAGGTAGCTGGGATGATCATTTGCCTCTCGTAGAGTTTGCATATAATAACAGCTACCATAGCAGTTGTTATGACCCTTGTTTCAAATTATTAAAATATATTTAGGGATATACAGTATTAATAATTTTAAATTTTAATCATGTATTATTATCGTTAATTACTAATGTTAATTATGTATTTTTTTTAGAGAATTATCTACGTAAAAATATATATATATATATTTAGAAGTTTATTATTTAAATATTAGGGTTAATATTATTGGTGTTATTTTTAATAATATTATTTTAAGTACCTTATTATTATTTTTGTTGTTTGATATTATTGTGAGCATTATTTTTATTTTTAAATTATTTCACTAGTATTATTAATATTATTATTTTCAATTGTTAATATTATATTATTAAATTGTATTGTTAGTGTGTGTGTTTATATATATTTGTATATATATATATATATATATATGGGTATACTTTAGTGTGGGCTGATTATAATTAAAGTAGAGTTTATATATATATAAGAAAGAAAAACAAGTTGCAGAAACCCATCTCCTTCCCCTGGTCTCTGTCCCGTTCCCACACAGTCATTATGCCTCTCCTTGCTCCACCGTCGGACTACTTCTCACCACCACCATCCACCGTCATCTTCTTCCTCCCTCTTCCTTCTCCCTCCTCGATGTCGTCCGACCACCAGAAGCTCACCGGATCACCTAGAGTTACAGCGGCAGTAGGGTGAGCTTCTCACCATTGCTTCCTCCTCCGGCCACCGCAACATGCCATTCTGTGCCATTCGACTCCTTGAGCTTTGATGAAGTCGATCCCAAGCTCCATTCAAGCTCAAACTTGATCATTTGTGAGTTTTGTTGAATTTTTGGTTTATGGCTCTTAGGGTTTCCAATTTTTTTTAAAGTTGAATCTTGTTGATTCTTGGAAACTTCCTTCACAAATGTTAATTCTAGTAGCTTAATCTTCCTAAAAATATTTTTTAAAAAATTTTTGGAATTTATTTGAATTTTGGTTAATTTTTTATTATTAATTGTTGAATTTTTGTTAA
The DNA here is from genome assembly GCA_947683625.1 of Mallotus nudiflorus. NCBI lineage: Eukaryota > Viridiplantae > Streptophyta > Magnoliopsida > Malpighiales > Euphorbiaceae > Mallotus > Mallotus nudiflorus. The sequence goes on along the minus strand of CANTUR010000126.1, from coordinate 621,367 downwards.
TTAATTATTTTAATTATACATTTGGTATATTTAGTATTAGTATATTATATTATTAATTTTAGTGTTGAGAAAATAATTTTTGGATATATTATATAATTTTTAGAAATATTTTTGTATTATGGGAATTTTGGAATTTTGGGTTAAATAAGCATTTTTGTTGAAAATATTGTTTAATTATTTGTTTTAGATAATTTTGGTATAATATATGGTGATAAAATAATTTTTGAGATTTTATACAATTTTTGAGAAAATTATTAGTATTATGTAAATTTTGATTTTATAAGTTAATAGTGGGTTTTTGTGGAAATTATAGTTAAATAATATATTTTATATGATTTTATAGGATATTAAAATGTTTTTTATAAATTATTTACTATTTTTAACTAATTAATACTAATTTTTGAAAATTATTTTCAAATTATATATTATTTACTATTTTGGTGATTAAATGGGTTTTTTAATTACTTTTATTATATAATTAAGTTATTTGAGTATATAAAGGTGAATTTTATTATTATATGCTAAATAATTGAGAAATTGGATTTTTGATAATATTATATTATTATTTGAGATTTTTATTTAATTGTGGAGAAATAATTATATTTAGCGTTTTAATGTTTAAATATATTATATTTTGGTGTTTTATTGATATTTGTGAATTTCAATGATTTTTAAAATATTATTATAAATATTTGATTATTGGTGAATTGTGAACTTCGGTTGGAAAATTGTGCACTTCGGGATCCCAACTGAAGGTGTTGAATGTTTTGTGTTAGTACGTTTTTCCCGCAGGATCGGCTCTACTTTTTAGTTGAGAGATGTCCATTTTACAGAGGAGGTTCTGTAGAATTTTTGGTAGAATTCTCGTAAAACATGATGTTGGGTCAATCCTGAGTTTCCATGTTTTGTTTGAATTTTTTATTCCTACATTGAGTCTCTTTAGAAGTATAAGTTATATTTATTCTAATTGTTGTTATTATTTTATTTTCTAGTTGCACCGAGACCAAGGCCTTTTAGACCGGGCTCGTCGAGCCAGTCTTAACGAGTTCAAACTTGTAAGTTGTTGTCTTATATATACATCACATTTAGGATGCATGATTTAGAATATTCATGTTTTAATATGTATTTGTTCATTAATTGTTTTATTAAATGTTTAGTATATGTTAGGTATATTTTTAGTATATTTTTGATATATTTCAATATAAATGCATGTTATATTTTCGATATATACTTAGAATGTTTTTAGTATGTTATTGGTTTTTATTTGGCATATTTTTATGGTTAATTTTGAATTTATTTAACATATATATACTTGAAATATACTTAGTTTATTTTAGGTATATTTCTGGTATATATATGGTTTATTTTGTTATTATGAACGTTATTATGAATTATTTATTTTCCCATATGTATGTTTAATTTTAATTAAAGGATATCGATAGAACGTGCTACCTAATGGGCAGCACTAGGATCGTGTATGTACCGGTGCGATAGATTTAGGGTTGAGTTGTAAATCACTTGAGGTGATATATGATTGATTAATTTGAGATTAATATGATTGAGTAATGTGGTTACTGGAGCTCAGTTGACCCAATGTCTCGGGGCCAATCACACTGACAGTCCGACTGTTGGAGCTCGATTGACTTAATATCTCGGGGCCAATCTACTGTCCAAAATGGAATAAGAGAATTAATTTGGAATTAAGTGAGTCTGTATGGCTAGAGTGATGTTTTCAATTGAGGTTGTGATTAAATAGGGTTCTATTTGATCATTCAATAAAACAGATATTTTTTAGCATTTATTATATAAAGTGATTTCAGCATTTATGTGAAATGCTTGTATATATATTTATTATATATACTGATGATTGGTTGCATATGACATTAGGAGGTGCATGTATATATAATATAACAATTCACTTAGTGAGGTTTGACTCCCCTTAGTTGTTGATTTTTACAAAAGATTCTTCTTCCTCAGACCTCAGTAGCAAGCCCATCCACCAGACTTCTTCAGCCTCGGCTTGTCTATGTAAATTACTTACTTGATTTTATTGTACTCTAAAAAACTGTAGTAGTTGTTGTACTTTGTATTTATAAAATGTTGGTTATTATTTCAGAGGCCTTTCTCTGAATATTGTATGAAATATTTTATTTTATAATATGACAGAAGTTTTTATTATTATATTGATTTAAGATTTTAATTATGGTGCATATTTTATTTATTTATTATATGCTTGTTATTTTTTTAAGGCTTGTTACAGGTTCCGGATTCGAAAGAATTCCTATTCCCTAATGCTAGTCATGACTTATGGTTTGGGTCATGACATCAGTATTAGGATGGCATCGTATGAGGCTTTGTATGGAAGGAAATGTAGATCTCCTATGAGTTAGGATGAGATTGGAGAGAGAGCATTGACTGGACCTGAGATGGTTCAGGATGCCACCGAGAAGGTTGTTATGGTCATAAGGAGATTAGAGACTATAGCTAGTAGATAAAAGAGCTATGTGGATTCCAAGACACAGAGATGTGGAATTTTAGGTTGGAAACTATGTGTTTCTAAAAATGTCTTCGATGAAGGGTATAATGAGGTTTAATAAGAAAGGGAAATTAGTACCGAGATATATCGGACCATTTGAGATTTTGGAGAGAGTGGGCATGTTTGTATATTGGTTATCTTTGCCTTTGAATTTGTCACAAGTGCATCCAGTGTTCTGAGGAAGTATATTTCAGACCCTTCACATATGTTGCATCCTGAGAGTGTGGAAGTGAATGAAGACCTGACACACGAGGAGGAACCAATTGCGATAGTAGACTATCAAGTTCGACAGTTGCGTTTGAAGTATATTCCAATGGTCAAGGTGTTGTGGCGAAATAACAACGTGGAGGAGCACACTTTGGAGATTGAAGCAAAGATGCGAGTTACTTATCCTTACCTCTTCCCTCAATGATTTCTTGTTTTCTATTCTTTTGTTAGAATTCAAGGACGAATTCTTATAAGGGGTGAATATTGTAATGACCCTTATTTTAAATTATTAAAATATATTTTGGGATATGCAGTGTTAATAATATTTTAAATCTCTATTTATTATGATTATTTTATTAAGATTTAAAAGTTACTTTATTGTTAAGTATTATTTATTTTTTTAATAATATTATTATATTATAATTATTTGTAACTAGTATTTATTTATTTTATGTTAAATATTTTCATTGTGTAAAATAATTTATTTGGAAGTTTCTTATTTAAAAATATATTAAAGTTATCATTATTATGTATTATTATTGTTATTAATATAATGTGTATGTGCATGTGTGTGTATTGTGCATGTGTTATGTGGTGTTATATATATATATAAAGAAAAGTCAGCTTTTTCAGGTCAAATCTCCCCTTTTCCTTTTCTTTTTTTTTTCTTTTTCTTCTTCTTCTTCTTCTTCTTCTTCCATTTTTTGCGTTCCTCCATTGCCGAGACTAGCAGCACGATCAGAGCTCCACCAGCATCTCCTCAGACCACCACGAAGCTCGTTGTCGTCCTCTCTTCCTCCCCTATTCCTTCCGCCGCCGCCGCCGGGAGCCTTGTCCTTATCGAAATCCGAGAGCTTGCTACAATGTTGCCAGTAGAAAAATGGTCATTTCAGCTCGAGCTTTTTGGGTCTTTAGACTCCTCATGACATGTACTTATCAATTCTCAAGTTGTTTCGACTTTATGACATCCGGATTGTGAGTTTTTTTAAATTTTAGTTTATGTCCATTTTAGGTTTTTATTTTTTTAAGTTTGTTCTTGTTTGATTCTTGAGAATTCCCCTAAGTAATGTTGTTATATGCAACTTAAGCTCTCTAAATATATTTTTAATTTGTTTTTTTGAATTTATTTGGAATATGGGTAATTATTGAATTTTTAATAATTAAAAAATGAATTTTTATTAATTATGTTATTTATTCATTTTGGATAGAAATTTGGTTAAATTAGTATTGTTAATTTAAGTTATTAATTATGGTAGTAAGAAAATAATTTTTAGAAATTTTGTATAAGTTTTGAATAATATTTTTGTATTATGTGATTTTGGATTTATAGGTAAATTGTGTGTTTTTGTTGAAATTATAGTTAAATAATACGTCTTAAATAGTTTTGGAATAATAATTGGCATTAAAATAATCTTTACAAAATATTTACTATTTTTAACTAATTAATACTAATTTTTGATAATATATTCAAATAATAAATTATTTACTATTTTTGTGATTAAATGGGTTTTTAATCATTTTTATTATATGTATAACCTATTTGAGTAATTAATTGTAAATTTCACTATTTTATGTTAAATAATTGAAAATCAGATTTTTATTAATATTATATAATTTATTTGAGATTTTATTTAGTTAATGTGAAAATAATTACATTAAATGTTTTTTATGTTTAAATATTTTATATTTTAGTATTTTATGGATATTTGTGGACTTTAATGATTTTTATTGTATTTATTATTTAATATTGATTATTAGTGAATTGTGAACATTGGTTGGGAATTTGTGTAGTTTGGGGTTCGAACCCAAGCTGTTCAGCTTTGTATTATTTAGAAGTGTGTTTTCTTGTAGGATCGGCTCTACTTTTTAGTAGAGAGATGTATGTTTTATAAAGGAGACTCTGCCAATTTTTTGATAGAATTCTCGTAAAATGTGACATCGGGTCAATCCTGAGTTTTTGATTTTTCATTGAGTTTTAATTATTAGATCGAGTCTTCCCTTAGAATTCTTAAAAGTATAAGTTAGAAATTATTTTAATATTGTATTAATATTTATTTTTTTAGTTGCGTTAAGACTGAGGCCTATTGGACCAAGCCCGTTGAATTAGTCTCGAGGAGCGCAAACTTGTGAGTTATTATTTTATATATGCATTGCATATAGGATGCATGAAAGTGAGCTTCAATATTTTCATTATATGTTTAAACATGAATTATGTTATTAAATGATTTAGTATATGTTTAGAACACTTTCAGTATATTTTTGGTATATTTTGATATATATGCGACGTATATATCTGATATATATTTAATATGCATTTGATATATTTTTGATATAGTTATGTTTGATTTTGCTATATATGTAGCATATCTATTTAGAATATTTTTAGTATATGTTTGGTATATTTCTGGTATATTTTTCTTCATTGGATGTCATTTTATTTTAATTATACATTTTATTATTTTCCATAATATATGATTTTATTGAAGGATATTAATAGAACATGCTATATAGTGGGATGCACTAAGACTATGTATGTACCGGTGTGATAGATTTTAGGATTGAGTTTATGAAATCATTTAAGGTGAAATTTGATTAATCGATTATTGAGAATTTCATTGATTGAGTAGTGTGATTGTTGGAGCTCAGTTGACCTAGTGTCTTGGGGCCAATTACACTGACAGTGAAACTGTGGGAGCTCGGTTGACTTAGTGTCTCAAGGCCAGTCTACTGTCCATAATGGAATAAGATAATTAATTTGGAATTATGTGAGCCTGTATGGCTAGTGAGATATTTTGATTGAGGTTGCGAATATTTAGTGTTCTATTTGATCATTCATTTAAATAAACATTTTTCTGTATTTATATATATATATATACACACACACACATACATACATACATACATGCATTTCACATAAATGCTAAAATCCGCTTTATATATAAATACAGAAAAATGTTTATATATACTGATGTTTGACTGTATATGATTTAGATTGTATGTATATATATTATAATAATTCACTCAGTGAGGTCTAACTCCTCTTAATATTTTTCAGGAGATTCCTCGTTGTTAGACCTCAATTGTAGACCTTTTTGCCAGTCTTCTTCAACCCCGGCTAGACTATTTAATTTTATTATTTGAACATTTATTGTACTCTGAAAAACTGCAGTAGTAATGTTGTTGTATCAATAGTATGATGTTTTGGATTTTGGAATTTCTGTATCAGATTACTGTATGAATATTTTATTATTATATGATATTAAGTATTTATTTTTATATCGATTTAAAGTTTTAATTTTGGCATATTATTATATTATTATTGCATGTGTTTTTATTTTTAAGGCTTGCTACGAGTTCTGAATTTGAAAGAATTCTCGTTCTTTAGCACCGGTCATGATTCCTAGTTTGGGTCGTGACAACTTTTTAGTAAAGAGATTTCCATTTTACAAAGGAGACTCTATCGATTTTTTGCTAGAATTTTCCTAAAATGTGACATCGGGTTGATCATGAGTTTCTAGTTTTTGATTGAGTTTTGATTCTTAAATCGAGTCTTTCTTTATAATTCTTCGAAGTATAAGTTAGGAATTTATTTTGATTTTTTTATTATTATTTATTTTTTCAAGCTACGCCGAGATTGAGGCCTACTAGACTAGGCCTGTCGAGTCTGTCTTGAGGAGCACAAACTTGTGAGTTATTATTTTATATATGCATTACATATAGGATGCATGAATATGAACTTTCATATTTCCATAATGCTTTTAAACCTGAATTATTTTATTAAATGATTTAGTATATTTTTAGTATACTTTTAGTATATTTTGATATATATGCTATATATATGACATATATGCTTATTATTGTCACGACCTAAAACAGGGTCATGACCGACATTAGGGAACTGGAATTCTTTCGAATCCGGAACCTGTAGCAAGCCTTTAAAATAAAATAAAAGCATTCAATATAATAAAATAAATAAAACATTATGCAGCGGAATTTAAATCTCATAAGTAAAATAATAATCCATCAACTCATTTAATAATATAAATCCATCGCATATAATATAAAATCCTTCAATACAAATTCTCGATTCAAACTTTTGAAATTTAAATCTCATACATATATAATACATAAAGCTCACTGAAATAACTACTGTAGTGTCTAGAATACAAAATAAAACTCAGGTAAGCAGTTTACATAATAAAGCCGGAACAGAAGAAATCCAGCGTATAGGCCTACTACTGCTGAGGTCTAAAGAAGAAGACTCTCTTGAAAAATATCAATGAAGGGGAGTCAGACCTCACTGAGTGAATTGTTATAATATATATACATGCATCTCCTATAAGACAAATGCAATCAAACACATGCATATAATAAATATATATATATGCAGACATGTACACACAGATGCTGAAATCACTTTATATATAATACTGAAAAATATCAGTTTATAAAGGATCAAATAGAACCCTAAATGATCGCAACCTCAAATAGTATTAGACAACACTCTAGCCATACAGGCTCTCTTATTCCAAATAAATCCACTTGTTCCATTTGGACATTAGACTGGCCCTGAGACACTAAGTCAACCGAGCTCCAGCAGTCTGACTGTCATTGTGATTGGCCCCGAGACACTTGGTCAACCGAGCTCCAACAATCACACTCTCAAATCATATCTCACATTAAATCAATCAAGTTATAATCCACAAATAGGTTAGTAATTTAACCTAAAATCTACTGTCGTACCGGTACGTACTCTGTCCTAGTGTTGTCCACTAGGTAGTACATTCTATTGATATCCTTCATTAAAATAAATCATACATTCGGAAAATAAATAATGCATGATATCAAATTAAATGGCAATGTAAACCATATATATACTAGAAGACATTTTAGGTATAAATCAAGAATAATACATGCATTTAATTTAAAATATACAAAAAATATACTAAAATATACTTAAGCATTTTTTAAATTATTTATGCATAATTCAAACAATTAAAACATATATTTCTAAAAACATGAAACCTAAATACATGTATATATAAAATAATAACTCACAAGGATGCGCTCCTCGAGATGGGTTCAATGGGCCTGGTCCACTAGGCCTCGGTCTCGGCGCAACTAAATAAATAAACGACAACATGAAATTGAATAAATCTAACGAAATTCTTAGAAACTCGATCTAGAATTCAAGACACAGACAGAGAACAGAAATTTGACCGAATGTCACATTTTACAAGAATTCTACAAAAAAATTTGGCAGAACCTCCTCTGTAAAATGGACATCTCTCTACTCAGAAAGTAGAGTCGGTCCTGCAAGAAAATACACTTCGAATATATAATATCCACACAACCCCTCGGTCGGACCTCAAACTACAATTCCACCGACCGAGGTTCACAGTTCACAAGATATGCACAAAATACATTAAAATTCCAAAAATACCCTTTTTATATCAAAATATAGAAATCTACATATTTAAACATTAAAAATAATTATTTTACCGATTTTTAGTTAAAAACCCTAATATTAATATAATATTTTTAAAAATCAATAATTCTTGATAAATTCAAAAATATTAATAGAAATTCATTTAATAAATCCAAATTACTTAATTAGCCCAAAAACATATTAAAAATCACTAAAAACTCATTTATTTACAAAAATAGTATATTATATGTAATTTGAAAATAAATTTTGAAAAATAGTTTTAATTAATTAAAAATAGTAAATAATTTGTAAAAATCATTTTTATACCTCAAATAATTATTAAAACCAATTAAACTTAATATTCAACCAAATTATTATCAAATTACCAAAATACCCCTAATATATATAAATTCACATAATATACTATAATTATTCATAAATTCACTAAAAATTATACAATTGCTCAAAAATTAATTTCTCAACATATAATTCAATAAAATCAATAATTATACTCAATTAACCAATTAATTTTAACAAAATGCTCTTTTAACCTAATTTTTAAAAAATAACCTAAACTAAATAAATTCATAATAATTATACAAAAAATCTATACAAATTAAATTCTAAAATTCATTTTAACCCCTAAAAACACCATAAATCAAAATTTCACAAATTATTTAATTAATTTACGAAAATTAGAAAATATTAACAAAATAATAAAAAATTCACAAAAATCAAAATAAATTCCAAAAATTCTACAAAAATTATAAGATGTAGATTGAGCTACTAGGAACAATATTTGTGAAGGAACTTAGCTTGAATCATTAGAATCAAAGTTCAAAAAATTAAAGAACTCAAAATGGCTAAAATAGAAAATTGATCACCAAGGAAAATCTAGACTAAATCAAGTGAAACCAAGCTTAGAAATGCACTCAACGGAGCTTAAGGAAGAGATAAAGACTGGCAACATCCAATTTGGTGGTCGGAAAAGGGTTGAATGGCGACGAGCTCAAGTTTGATTTTCTCGGGTTGAAAACGGTCAAAACTCGTCGGAAATGGAAGCTACAAGCATCAGAGGAAGCTTGAGAGGGTAGTGGCACACTAGACAGCACATCGATGGTGAGGGAAGAGGTTAGCAGCGATGAAAATGGGGGTGGGGATGCGTTAGGCGAGAGGTTAGGGACGAGTGGCATGAAACGTAATTTTGGTAAACTTTATATATTTGTATATATATATAACTTTATTAACTTATATTATAATATATTAATATTATATTCACAAAATTCCTACACCACATGTCAAAAATCAAACTAATATCTATATACATATACATATATATATATATATATATATATATATATATATATATATATATATATATATATATATATATATATATATATATAACACATATTAATTTAATAAAACTATATAATATATATACTTAATTAAAAATAACCCTAAAATGCTAAATATGTATATATATGCATGTATATGTATATATATTAATATGATAAATATAATCATGCATGGAATCATGCAATTACATAAAACGGACTAACATAAATAATAAATATTTATTTAGGTTTTAATTTTCCCAAAAATAAAATAATCGGTAAAATTTTATGTAAGAAATTTAAAATAGTTACAAATAACTTTAATAATTAACAACTAATTAAATAATCAAATATATTTATAAAAAATTATTAACACTACATATCCTGATGCAATTTAAAAATATATAAAATCTCAGGATATTACAATTATGCTTTTAGTATATGTGTTGTCTATATGTGACATTTATAAGTTAGTATGTTTGACATATATTTAGCATATATAATTGGTATATTTTTGGTTTATTTTGCTATATATGTGACATATCTATTTAGAATATTTTTTAGTATATGTTCAGTATACTTCTGGTATATTTTTCTTCATTGGATGCCATTTTATTTTAATTATGCATTTTATTATTTTCCATAAATATACGGTTTTATTGAAGGATATCAATAGAACGTGCTACCTAATGGGCTGCATGAGGACTATGTACATACTGTTGCGATAGATTTTAGGGTTGATTTTATAAAATCATTTAAGGTGACATTTGATTTATTGATTATTAAGAATTTCAGTAATTGAGTAGTATGATTATGAGAGCTCAATTGACTTAGGGTCTCGGGGGCAATCACACTGACAGTGAGACTGCGGGAGCTCGATTGACTAAGTGTCTCAAGGCCAGTCTACTGTCCAAAATGGAATAAGAGAATTACTTTGGAATTAAGTGAGCCTGATGGCTAATGAGATAATTTGATTGAGGTTGCGAATGACTTAGTGTTTCAGGGCTAGTCTACTGTCCGAAATGGAATAAAAGAATTACTTTGGAATTAAGTGAGCCTAATGGCTAGTGAGATATTTTGATTGAGGTTGTGAATTTCTAAGGTTCTATTTAATCCTTCATTCAAATAAACATTTTTCTACATTTATATACATAAAAGCAGATTTTAGTATCTGTGTGAAATGTCTGTATATATTTATATGTATAATGATGCTTAACTATATATGATTTGGATTGCATGTATATATATTATAATAATTCACTCAATGAGATCTAACTCCCCTCAATATTTTTTTCAGGAGATTCCTCATTGTCAAACCTCAGTAGTAAACCTCTTCGCCGGTCTTCTTCAGCCCTGGCTAGACTATGTAATTTATTTATCTGAACTTTTATTGTACTCTAGAAAACTACAGTAGTAACATTATTGTATCAGTAGTGTGATGTTTTGGATTTTGGAATTTCTGTATCAGAATGTTGTATGAATATTTTATTATGATATGATATTAAGTATTTATTTTTATATCATTTTAAATTTTAATTATGGTGTATTTTTATATTATTATTGCATGTATTTTTATTTTTAAGGCTTGCTATGGGTTACGGATTCGAAATAATTCTCGTTCCTTAGCGCCGGTCATGACTCCTGGTTTGGGTCATGACACTTTCTGAGATAAACAAAGCCTCCACAATTTCCTATCTTTGGATATTTCCATGACAAGAATCTTTTTTTCTTCATCGAGATCCTTTATCTCAAACTCCCTGTTCAATTGAGTCTTTAATTTCTTAATTTCTGTTTGACTCCTGGAAGCTATCAGCATATCATTAATATAAAGAAGAAGATATATATAGGATCCATCTAGTAGCTTGAGCAAATTCACACAATGATCATATTTGCTTCTCGTGTACTTTTACCCTATCATAAACTTTTTAAATCGTTTGTACTACTGCCTCAGAGATTGCTTTAATCCATACAACAATTTTTCCAATTGCATACCATCTTCTCTTTTCCAACAAGTTTGAATCCATATAGCTGAGTCATGTAGATTTCCTCATCCAAGTCTCTATGTAAAAATGCAATTTTTATATCCATCCGAACTAATTCCAAATCCAATTGTGCTACCAAAGCTAATAAAATTTTGATGGAGGAATGCTTTACAACTGGAGAAAATACTTCATTATAATTAATGCCCTCCATCTGTGTGAAGCCTTTAGCCACCAATCTTGTTTTATAGCGAACATTGTCCTTATCAAGAAATCCATCTTTCTTTGCATATACCTATTTGCACCCAATTGCCTTATTTCCTTTTAGAAGACTAGCTAGTTTCCATATCTGATTCTTTTGAAGGGACTACATTTCTTCATTCATGGTGATCCTCTACTTTTCATGTTCTAAACTTTGGATTGCTTCATTATAAGTGGCAGCAACGTCATCAATAGCAATTGGTAATGCAAAAGAGACCATATCAATATAGCGAGTAGGTTGTCTAATGGTCCTTTTTCCCTTCCTTAGTGCAATTGATTCATGTTGCTATGGAGGTTCTTGGGTCTGAACTTATTCTTCCTTTAAATCTTCTTTTACCATTGGAGAATCTTCATCAACTTTTACAATGGTTAGGAAAATTCTGTTGCTATCAAACTCTACCTATTTGGGAGTACCATCTGTCTACACCATCTTTTTAGAAGTTACCTTTCTTAATATAGTAGATTCATCAAAGGTAACATCCCTTCTGAAGATACTTTCTTTGTTTCTGGACACCAAAGATGATAGTCTTTTACACCATATGTGATCCCTATAAAGATTGAATTCTTTGCTCTTGGGTCCAACTTTGACTCCTTAACATGGTAATATGCAGTGGAACCAAATACATGTAAGGAATCATAATCTGTAGCAGGTTTTCCAAACCATTTCTCTAATGGCATTTTACCACCAATAGAAGTTGATGACAAATGGTTAATAAGGAAACAAGCATAGACTATAGCCTCAGCCAAAAATTATTTGCCTAACCTAGCATTGGACAACATACACCAAACCTTCTCCAATAATGTTTAGTTCATTTACTCGTCCACCCCATTTTTTTGTGGTGTATATCTAATGGTGAAGTGTCTGACAATACCTTCATCTTCATAGACTTTAAAAAATGGATCATTTGTTAACTCTCCACCATTGTCTGTGTGGAGATGTTTGAATTTTCTATTTGTTTGAGTCTCTACCATCTTTTTTCATTTAAGGAAAATTCCTATCACCTCATCCTTCATCTTCATTGTATACACATACTCTTTGAGAAAAATCATCAACAAAGGAAATATGATAGTATTTTCCTCCCACTGAAAAATTCTTGGAAGGCCCCTACACATCTGAATGAACATAATTCAAAATACCCTCAATATCATGGATGGTTGTTCCAAATTTCACTTTTGTCTTCTTCCCTTTGATGAAATGCTCACAAAAATTCAATTTGTGAGCCCGAGCTCCTTTCAATAATTCTTAATCTATCAACAATTTCAAGGATTTCTCCAATATGCCCTAACAGCATATGCCATAACCTGGTTGCTTTTGACTCTTAGTCATTAGTAAAAGCTGCCACAACCACTATCCTAATAATTATACTACCCAAAAAGTAATATACATTATTTTTTCCCTTTATTATCATAAGTGCACCTGAGATAATTCTCATTATCCCATCTTTTGCCCTTACTTTGAAACTTTTTGACTCTAAGGTTCCCACATAAATGAGATTCCTCATTAAATCCAACACATAATTAACACCTGTTAAGGCTTTGATTGATCCATCCTGATTGCTTAAGTTAATTGAACCAATCTTATGTGTGTTAAGAGGGGCATTATTCACTATGTAGACTACTCCACCTTTTAGTTTTTTAAATTCAAAGAACCATTCTCGATTGGGAGTCATTTGGTGACTATAAGTTAAATCTAGTAACCATGAACTCAAAAAGCTAGTTGATAGTGTAGCAACAATTGAAAGATCTAAATCTGCACCATTACACTCAACTACATTTGAATTTGAGACAACATTTCCCTTTCCAGGTTTTCCTTTATCCTTTAGCTTAGGACAATCTTGCTTCCAATGCCCTTTTTCTCGACAAAAGGCACATTGATCTTTGCTTAGTTTGGACTTTGACTAGATCTCCCTTTCCTTCCTTTATTCTCGCTCTGCGAATGACCTCCAACTCTAAGAGCTTCTACTTCAACACTTGTATTTTCTTGCTTTTCTTTCTTTTGCAATTCATAACTATACAAGGCTGTAGTTACTTCACTTAAAGACACAATAATCTTTCTATGAAGTAGAGTAGTTTTAATATACTTAAACTCATCAGGAAGTGATCTCACCAACATCAGAGCCAGATCTTCATCATTAAAAGTCCAAGTCCATATTCATCAAATCAGTTACCAACTAATTAAAGCTAGTAATGTAATCATTCATTGTGGTACCTGGAACATAGTTAAAGCAAAACAATCTCTTTTTCATGTAGAGTTTGTGATTGCTTTTCTTTAAGAATTTCTCCTCTAGTGCCTTTTCATAATTTACTTGCATGAGTTTCTTTAGAAAAATGCATACTTCTGCTCTTTAGAAAGACATGATCAAATTGTACCACATGTCAATCTATTGATCAGCTTCCATTCTTTCTCCTCAACATCATATGCTTTCTCTCCTTCAATAGCAATGTCTAGACCCTACTAAAATAGGGCATTTAGAACCTCACTTTGGCATATACTGAAATGACTAGTGCTATAAAAAATCTCCACTGCAAATCTAGCATTTATTGCATTATTTTTTTGCCAAATTAAAATGGAGAAGTTGTTGATGTCGATATATGTCACGACCCAAAACAGGGGCCATGATCGGCGCTAGGGAATGGGAATTCTTTCGAATTCGGAACCCGTAACAAGCCTGAAAATAAAATAAATCATGCAATAACAATAACCATATAATATATATGCAGCGGAAATAAAAATCTTAAATATCACAATATCATTTTCATCACTGGATTTAAATTAAAATCTCATCTTATAGATACATAATCTCTTAATACAAATCCAGTTTCAACATAATACATCTCTTTAAAATAAAATACATAAAATCCAATACTTCAGTTCACAACTACTGCAGTGTCTAGATAAAATAAATAAGACTCAAGTAGACAGTTTACATAAAGAAGCCGGGGCGGAAGAAATCCGGCGTATCGACCTGCTACTGAGGTCTGAGGAAGTTGACTCTCCTGAAAAATAGTCAACGGAGGGGAGTCAGACCTCACTGAGTGAATTACTATAATATATACATACACACTAAGTGATAATGCATACAATCAACAGTATATATAATATGTATATATACATGCAATTAACACAAGATGCAATAAAATCATTTTTATATATTTTATCTGAAAATCATCTTTTATGAAGGATCACATAGAACCCTAGAATATCGCAACCTCAGAAATAGTGTTAAACAACACTCTAGCCATACAGGCTCACTTATTCCAAATATATCCGCTTAATCCATTTAGACAGTAGACTGGACCCCGAGATACTAAGTCAACGAGCTCCAGCAGTCTGACTACCAGTGTGATTGGCCTCAAGACACTTGGTCAACCGAGCTCCAGCAATCACACCCAAAATCACATCTCACATATCAATAATCATAATCAAATCAATATCCACAAATAATTTAGTATTATAGCCTAAATACTATAGGCGTACCGGTACGTACTCGGTCCTAGTGCTGCCCACTAGGTAGCACGTTCTATTGATATCCTTCATTAATAAATAAATCATTCATTCACAAAAATAAATGATGCATGAAGTTCAATAAAATACAACATAAACCATATATATTACCGAAAATATACCAAAAGTAAACCAGGTATATTTCGAGTATATATATGTCAAATAAATCCAATCAAATCATAAATTAAATTAAAAATATATTTAAAAACATTTTAAATATATTTTATTAATAAAACATGTATATAGTTTATTATATACCAAAAATAAACCAAAAATATACTTAAATACAAATCACATTATTTATGCATTTTAATCAAAGTAAAACATATATTTCTAAATCATGCATCCTAAGCATATATATATAGTATAGTAACTCACCTAGTGCGCTCCACGAGACAGGTCCGACGGGCCTGGTCCACTAACCCTCGGTCTCGGCGCAACTAAACAAGAAATAATTAACTGACATCAGAATAAACCTAACAGAAATCCTAGAATTCGATCTAGAGTATTAAAATACGAAAACAGAATTAGGGTTCGACTGGACATCACGTTTTACGAGAATTCTATCGAAAATCCGACAGAACCTCCCCTGTAAAACGGACATCTCTCTACTCAAAAGAGTAGAGCCGACCCTGCAAAGAAATACACTTCGAAAAACTACACAAGGCATAATCAAAATCCCACGGTCGGACTCCAAACTACAATCCACCGACCGGGGTCCACAAACACAGAATAATTTCAGGATATACCAAAAATATCCTTATAGCATAGAAATACATTTCATAGGTAGAAATTACATAATTACCCTTTAAAACACTGTAAAAACCGATAAAAACTCATTTTATTAGAAAAAACCGTATATTATATTTATAATTGAAAATAATTCACGAAAAATAGTTTTAATTAGTTAAAAATACCAAATAATTTATAGAAATCATTTTTATACCTTAAATAATTATTAAAACCAATTAAATTATATTTTTAGGACAATTTAGGGTAAAATTACCAAAATACCCCTATATATATAAATATACTTAAATTTCATTCAAAAATTCACCAAAAATTATACAATTATCAAAAATTAATTTTCTCAACATATTTATCAATAATATCAATAATTAAACTCAATTAACCAATTAAATTCAAATAAAAACACATTTAACCCTAATTTCTCAAAATCACATAAACTTCAATAATTCAAAATAAATACTTAGAAATTCATAAAAATTCCAAATAAATTCCTATAATTCATTTCATCACCTAATTTAACCATAAACTCCAATTTCATAATTTACATAATTAATTTCCGAAAATTAGAAAATAATATTAAAATATTCAAAAATACCCAAAAATCCAAAAAATCTCCAAAAATTCTACAAAAATTCATACATGTAGATTGAGCTACTAGGAACAACATTTGTGAAGGGATTTTTCATGAATCATTCAATTCGAAGCTCAAAAAAATCAAAAACCCTAATATGACCGAAATTGAAAAATCGAAACCTAAGCAAATCTAAACCATTTTAGCTCAAACCAAAGCTAGAATCACACTCACCGGAGCTCAAGGAGAAGAAAGAGACCGGCGTTGTCAAAAACGGTGGCCGGAGGAGGGAGAAACGGCGAAGGGAAGATTTCGGCCAAAAGAGGAAGAAATGAAGCTGCCGGCGCCGGGGGAAAAGGGCTGGAGGCGGCGGAGGACGGCTGGGAACGGTCGGGTGGCAAGCCGAGAGGCACACCGACGGTAGGTGGCTGGAGTTGCAGACGGTGAGGGATGGTGGTCGGGAATCGGGCGCGGGAGGAAAGAAGAAGAAGAAGAAGAAAAAGAAAAAGAAAAGAAAAAGAAAAAGAAAAAGAAAGAAAAAGGAAAAAAAAAAAAGAAAAAGAAAAAGAAAAAATAAAATAAAATAATTAAATATTAATAAATAAATAATAAGAAAATAATAAATTTTAATAATTTAATAATAAATAAAATAATTAAATAATAATAAATAAATAATAAAATATTAGGGTAATAATAAATCCTAATTAAATAAATATACACACACAGGCTTTATTTAATAATTTAAAAATACGCATGAGTTCATGCAAGTCCGAAAATATATATAAAATAATTAATATTACATTGTTTACGTGAAAATTTCCCCGAAAATGCAAGTCCTGGGAAAATTTTACGTAAAGCACTAAAAATAATACACAATAATTAAAATAGATTTAAAATACATATCAACTCGTAAAAATATCATATAATATACAGAAATTATTAACACTGCATATCCCGGTACTATGTAAAAATATTTAAAAAACACGGGATATTATAGTCTTCCCCCCTTACAAGAATTCGTCCCCGAATTCCAGAAAACAAGATCAAGAAGGAAAGAGATACGGGTAAGAAGCTCGCATCTCAGCTTCAGTCTCCCACGTATGCTCTTCAACTCTGTCGCTGCGCCACAGAACCTTGACCATCGGAATCTGCTTCGATCGCAACTGTCGAATTTGATAATCAACGATCGCCACAGGTTCTTCCACAAACGTCAAATCTTCACTCACTTCCACACTGTCAGGTTGCAACACGTGTGAAGGGTCTGAGATATACTTCCTCAACATCGAGATATGAAATACTAGATGCACTTGTGACATACTCGGAGGCAAATCTAACCGATATGCAACAGTGCCAACTCTCTCCAGAATCTCAAACGGTCCAATATATCTCGGTGCTAACTTACCCTTCCTGCCAAATCTCATCACACCCTTCATCGGAGATACTTTTAGAAAAACAAAATCTCCAACCTGAAACTCCACGTCTCTGCACCTAGGGTCCGCATAACTCTTCTGTCTGCTAACTGCGGTCTCTAATCTGCGCTTGATCACGACGACCTTCTCTGCAGCATCCTGAACCATCTCTGGTCCAGTTAAAGCTCTCTCACCAATCTCATCTCAACTCAACGGGGATCTACACTTCCTTCCATATAATGCCTTATACGGTGCCATACCAATACTGCTATGGTAGTTGTTATTATATGCAAACTCAACAAGCGACAAATGATCATCCCAGCTACCTCCCAAATCCAAGACACACATCCTCAACATATCTTCCAGTGTCTGGATCGTCCTCTTAGACTGGCCATCTGTCTGAGGATGAAAAGCAGTACTAAAATCCAACCTAGTGCCCATCGCTTCCTGCAACTTCTGCCAAAAACGAGAAGTAAACACCGAACCTCTATCTGACACAATGGACACAGGTACTCCATGAAGGCACACAATATGCTTCACATACAACTTCGCCAATCTAGCAACTGAATATGTGGCTTTCACAGGCAAGAAATGTGCAGACTTCGTCAACCTGTCTACAATTACCCAGATGGAATCGTATCCATCCTTCGAATGAGGTAAACCGACTACAAAATCCATAGCTATCCTTTCCCACTTCCACTCGAGAAATAGGAAGAGGCTGAAGCTTCCCAGAAGGCTTCTGATGTTCGGCTTTCACTTGCTGACACGTCAAGCACTTAGCAACATAATCAGCGACATCCTTCTTCAATCCATCCCACCAGTATAAATCTCTGATACTGTGGTACATCTTAGTAACACCCGATGAACGCTGTAGGCTGTAGAATGTGCTTCCTCTAAAATCTCCTCTCTCAAATCATCCACATCAGGAACACATAATCTACCACTGATCCACAACACACCATCATCATCGAGTGTGAAATCAGTGAACTTCCCTGCTCTGACATTCTCTGCAAGCTCTTCCAGAATAGGATCTCGGCTCTGAGCTGCTTTAATCCTATCCCTCAGTACAGATCGTACTTTAAATTGAGCTAACAATCCACCTGATTTACTAATCTTCATCATCAGACCTTGATCCACCAACAAATGCAACTCCTGGATCAATGGTCTCCTCTCAATACCGATGTGAGCAAGACTACCTGAGGACTTCCTACTCAAGGCATCTGCTATAACATTAGCTTTACCCGGATGGTAAAGAATCTCGCAATCATAATCCTTCAACAATTCCAACCATCTCCTCTGCCTCAAATTCAAATCTCGCTGCTGAAAAATGTACTTAAGGCTCTTGTGATCAGTAAATTATCTCACAAGTCACCCCGTACAAATAATGTCTCCAAATCTTCAAAGCAAAGATCACTGCAGCCATCTCAAGATCATGTGTAGGATAGTTCTGCTCATGCTTCTTCAACTGCCTCGAAGCATAGGCTATCACCCTTCCATTCTGCATCAACACACAACCAAGACCAATTCTAGAGGCATCACAGTAAACTGTGAATTTATCCACACTATTAGGCAAAGCTAATACTGGCGCTGTGGTCAACTTCTCCTTCAACAACTGAAAACTGTTCTCATAAGCTTCTGACCACTCGAATCTAACATTCTTCTGAGTCAAGCGAGTCATAGGGGCTGCTATCCTGGAAAAATCCTGCACAAACCGCCTATAATACCCGGCTCAACCCAGAAAACTCCGAATCTCCGTAACAGAAGTAGGTCTAGGCCATTCAGATACTGCCTCAACCTTCTATGGATCAACCTGAATACCTTCTTTAGACACTACGTGTCTAAGAAAAGAAACACTCTCCATCCAGAAATCACACTTCGAGAATTTAGCATAAAGCTGATGATCTCTCAGTGTCCTGCAGTACAATCCTCAAATGATATACATGCTCTTCCATACTCCTTGAATATACTAGTATATCATCAATGAAGACTACTACAAACTGATCCACATACGGTCTGAATACTCTGTTCAATTAGGTCCATAAAAGCTGCTGGTGCATTAGTCAAACCAAAAGACATCACCAGAAACTCATAATGACCATATCGAGTGTGAAACGCTGTCTTAGGAATATCAGCTTCACTGATACGCAGCTGATGATAACCCGACCTCAAGTCAACCTTAGAAAAGAACTGTGCACCCTGTAGCTGATCAAATAAATCATCTATCCTTAGGAGAGGATACTTGTTCTTCACTGTCACCTTATTTAGCTCTCTATAGTCAATGCACAGTCTCAGGGTACCATCCTTCTTCTTCACAAACAGGACTGGTGCACCCCAAGGAGAAACACTAGGTCTAATGAAACCTTTATCCAATAACTCTTGCAACTGCTCCTTCAACTCTCTCAACTCTGCAGGAGCCATACGATAGGGTGGCATAGATATAGGAGTAGTACCTGGAACCACATCTATACAGAACTCAATCTCTCTATGAGGTGGTAAACCTAGCAACTCCTCGGGAAAAACATGAGGAAACTCACAAGCAACAAGAACATCTGTGAATGACAACTTCTCCACTGACGTATCCCTGACCAATGCCAAATACCCCTGACAACCTTTCCTCAACAACTTCCTAGCAGAAATAGCGGAAATAAGATTCTGAGGTGCTGAACTCCTATCACCAACAAACTTAAAATCTTCTTCACCAGGAATTCTGAAAGTCAACCTCCTTATTCTTGCAATCTACCACGGCAAAGTGCTGAGATAACCAATCCATTCCCAAAAATAACATCAAACTCCATCACATCCAACAAAATCAAATCAGCGGGTAATTCTCTATCTCCCACGAGAACTGGACAACCAGAAAGAACAATATCGGCGTCCAAGGAATCGCTCAGAGGAGTGGCAACAGACAAAGGAAAAGCCATCCTCGAAGCTTGCCAACAAGATTTAGAAGCAAAAACAGGAGAAACAAACGAATGCGTGGCACTCGGATCAAACAAAACCTAAGCATCCAAGTAACAAACAGAAACAATACCTGCCACGACTGCATTAGATGCCTGAGCATCCTGCTGAGTCAGATGGAAGACTCTGGCCTGACCTCGACCTCCCTGCTAACTGGTAGAAGCCTGGCCAACACCTCTGGCACCTCCTCTAGTACCTCTACCACGACTCTGCTCTGGAACAAACTAAGTAGAACTCTGATGCTGGGCTGGTGGGTAACTGAAATGGCACGGGTGCTGCACTAGCAATCGACTGCTGTGGGAATCACGAAATCTGCTGCTGCTGATACCCAGAATAAGGACACGATCTGGCAAAATGTCCTGTCTGCCCGCATCTGAAGCATGTCAGTGGTGTCAGATAACACGGTCCCTGATGGACTCTACCACAAGTCTGGCAAAAACTGGTCGCTGATCCAGAACTACGACCACTGCTACTGCTCGAAGCACCTGATCCGAATCTGAACGATCTACGCTGACCTCCACGACCATGTCTACTGCTCCGATGCACTCGCTGCTGCTGTCTCTGACTATGCTGAGTCGGACCTCGCTGCTGACTACTCGATCCAACATGAAAAACTCGAATACGGAGTAGCCTGCAATCCACTCGACTGAACTCCTAACTGGTAGTAATCAGGCATCGCTCCCTGCCTAACTAGTCTCAGCTCAATCTCCTTAGCTAGCTCAATCACAGACTCCAGAGTAAGACCTGCTGTAGGCATACCAGCAAAAGCTGAACCCAAACCAGTAACATACGTAGTAATCATGAAATACTGATCTTGCATCAGATCCTCAGCATATCTACCCAGACGAAGAAACTCTCAGGTATACTCCTCTACTGATCGATCTCCACGAGAAATACTAGTCAGACGAAGACGATAACTCAAACAAAGAGGCTCTGGACAGAATCTCCTCATGAATCGCTCTGGAAACTGAGCCCATGTCATCATCATCATGTAGGGCTGGATCATTTGAATGAACCAATCTAGAGCTAGTCCCTCAACAGACAACTCAACGATCATGATCCGCTGGTACTCGGTATGAGCAGTCCGAGTCCTAGTCTCAATCGCATGCAGAAAATCTAAAGGATCAGAAGTACCATCAAAAGCAATCCTGCCAACTCGGGCATAAAACAAAGCTGCCTCAGGGTCAGGACATACCCTGCTGATAGGCAGGCTGAACAGGCTGAACAACTGGAGGAACAGGAACATCAAATTCAGGCTCAACAGGCTCCTCGTCCTGTAACTCTCTCTGCCTACAGCGACCTGCCGCTCCTCGAGGTCTACCTCTGCCACGACCTCTACGTCTCATTGGCTGCTCAGGAGGTAAAACCTCATCCTGAAAAAGACTCATCATCCTCGGCCTCAACGACCGGTGGAGCGACACGCGCTCGCCTCCTCATTCTGAAAAGACAAACGGAAAGATTCAGACAAAACAGACAACGGAGGAATAATGCTGAAAACACTACAGCAAGGAATACTTATCAAGACATACTCGAACCTAATACACTGTAGTAGTCCATACAGAAAACACAACTTTAAAACTAGGGCCACAACTCACATAACTAAGCCCTGACACAGAAACTCCGCTCTGATACCAACTTTGTCACGACCCAAAACAGGGGCCATGACTGGCGCTAGGGAACGGGAATTCTTTCGAATTCGGAACCTGTAGCAAGCCTGAAAATAAAATAAATCATGCAATAACAATAACCATATAATATATATGTAGCGGAAATAAAAATCTTAAATATCACAATATCATTTTCATCACTGGATTTAAATTAAAATCTCATCTCATAGATACATGAATCTCTTTAATACAAATCCAGTTTCAACATAATACATCTCTTTAAAATAAAATACATAAAATCCAATACTTCAGTTCACAACTATTGCAGTGTCTAGATAAAATAAATAAGACTCAAGTAGACAGTTTACATAAAGAAGCCGGGGCGGAAGAAATCCGGCGTATCGACCTGCTACTGAGGTCTGAGGAAGTTGACTCTCCTGAAAAATAGTCAACGGAGGGGAGTCAGACCTCACTGAGTGAATTACTATAATATATATACATACACACTAAGTGATAATGCATACAATCAACAGTATATATAATATGTATATATACATGCAATTACACACAGATGCAATAAAATCATTTTTATATATTTTATCTGAAAATCATCTTTTATGAAGGATCACATAGAACCCTAGAATATCGCAACCTCAGAAATAGTGTTAAACAACACTCTAGCCATACAGGCTCACTTATTCCAAATATATCCGCTTAATCCATTTAGACAGTAGACTGGCCCCGAGACACTAAGTCAACCGAGCTCCAGCAGTCTGACTGCCAGTGTGATTGGCCCCGAGACACTTGGTCAATCGAGCTCCAGCAATCACACCCAAATCACATCTCACATATCAATAATCATAATCAAATCAATATCCACAAATAATTTAGTATTATAGCCTAAATACTATAGGCGTACCGGTACGTACTCGGTCCTAGTGCTGCCCACTAGGTAGCACGTTCTATTGATATCCTTCATTAATAAATAAATCATTCATTCACAAAAATAAATGATGCATGAAGTTCAATAAAATACAACATAAACCATATATATACCGAAAATATACCAAAAGTAAACCAGGTATATTTCGAGTATATATATGTCAAATAAATCCAATCAAATCATAAATTAAATTAAAAATATATTTAAAAACATTTTAAATATATTTTATTAATAAAACATGTATATAGTTTATTATATACCAAAAATAAACCAAAAATATACTTAAATACAAATCACATTATTTATGCATTTTAATCAAAGTAAAACATATATTTCTAAATCATGCATCCTAAGCATATATATATAGTATAGTAACTCACCTAGTGCGCTCCACGAGACAGGTCCGACGGGCCTGGTCCACTAGTCCTCGGTCTCGGCGCAACTAAACAAGAAATAATTAACTGACATCAGAATAAACCTAACAGAAATCCTAGAATTCGATCTAGAGTATTAAAATACGAAAACAGAATTAGGGTTCGACTGGACATCACGTTTTATGAGAATTCTATCGAAAATCCGACAGAACCTCCCCTGTAAAACGGACATCTCTCTACTCAAAAGAGTAGAGCCGACCCTGCAAAGAAATACACTTCGAAAAACTACACAAGGCATAATCAAAATCCCACGGGCGGACTCCAAACTACAATCCACCGACCGGGGTCCACAAACACAGAATAATTTCAGATATACCAAAAATATCCTTATAGCATAGAAATACATTTCATAGGTAGAAATTACATAATTAACCTTTAAAACACTATAAAAACCGATAAAACTCATTTTATTAGAAAAACCGTATATTATATTTATAATTGAAAATAATTCACGAAAAATAGTTTTAATTAGTTAAAAATACCAAATAATTTATAGAAATCATTTTTATACCTTAAATAATTATTAAAACCAATTAAATTATATTTTTAGACAATTTAGGGTAAAATTACCAAAATACCCCTATATATATAAATATACTTAAATTCATTCAAAAATTCACCAAAAATTATAAAATTATCCAAAATTAATTTTCTCAACATATTTTATCAATAATATCAATAATTAAACTCAATTAACCAATTAAATTCAAATAAAAACACATTTAACCCTAATTTCTCAAAATCACATAAACTTCAATAATTCAAAATAAATACTTAGAAATTCATAAAAATTCCAAATAAATTCATATAATTCATTTCATCACCTAATTTAACCATAAACTCCAATTTCATAATTTAAATAATTAATTTCCGAAAATTAGAAAATAATATTAAAATATTCAAAAATACCCAAAAATCCAAAAAATCTCCAAAAATTCTACAAAAATTCATACATGTATATTGAGCTACTAGGAACAACATTTGTGAAGGGAGTTTTCATGAATCATTCAATTCGAAGCTCAAAAAAATCAAAAACCCTAATGTGACCGAAATTGAAAAATCAAAACCTAAGCAAATCTAAACCATTTTAGCTCAAACCAAAGCTAGAATCACACTCACCGGAGCTCAAGGAGAAGAAAGAGACCGGCGTTGTCGAAAACGGTGGCCGGAGGAGGGAGAAACGGCGAAGGGAAGATTTCGGCCAAAAAAGGAAGAAATGAAGCTGCCGGCGCCAGGGAAAGGGGCTGGAGGCGGCGGAGGACGGCTGGGAACGGCGGTGGCAAGCCGGGAGGCACACCGACGGTAGGTGGCCGGAGTTGCAGACGGTGAGGGATGGTGGTCGGGCGTCGGGCGCGGGAGGAAAGAAGAAGAAGAAGAAGAAAAAGAAAAAGAAAGAAAAAGGAAAGAAAAAGAAAAAGAAAAAGAACGAAAAAGGAAAAAAAAAAGAAAAAGAAAAAGAAAAAATAAAATAAAATAAAATAATTAAATATTAATAAATAAATAATAATAAAATAATAAATTTTAATAATTTAATAATAAATAAAATAATTAAATAATAATAAATAAATAATAAAATATTAGGGTAATAATAAACCCTAATTAAATAAATATACACACACAGGCTTTATTTAATAATTTAAAAATACGCATGAGTTCATGCAAGTCCGAAAATATATATAAAATAATTAATATTACATTGTTTACGTGAAAATTTCCCCGAAAATGCAAGTCCCGGGAAAATTTTACGTAAAGCACTGAAAATAATACACAATAATTAAAATAGGTTTAAAATACATATCAACTCGTAAAAATATCATATAATATACAAAAATTATTAACACTGCATATCCCGGTACTGTGTAAAAATATTTAAAAAACATAGGATATTACAATATAGATACTTTTGTACCATTTGCCATTTCTGCCATAAATTTTATTTAATAGCTGTCAATGTGGAATGCCAATTAGCCTAAGGATATTTTTTCTGATGTGGAAGATCAACTTAAGCTGCAATCACAAAGCATACTAAAATAAACCAAGAGCTTTGATATTAATTATTATGGAATTCAGGTTAATTTTCAATAAGAATAACAAATTCACCTTGTGAACTATTGACATGTGACTAGAGTGTAAATAATTGTATTAAAAATCACCCCAAGATAGATTCCTAAGGAAGAGTGGTGGGTCATAATGGTCCCACTTAAAAACCACACTCCTTAGATAGAATTTTACCAAGATAAATAATTTTAGTAGTACAATAATTAACAACAACTATACCCGGCAATAGTTATTAAATAGACATAAAAGAGAATATCAAAATTTAACGAGATTTGACCTATTATGCCTACATTCTCGGACACTACCAAAATAATTTTTCACTAATTTTAGGAAATATTACAAAAGGGAGAGAAAGAATATAATTGCCCAAATATAGGAGAGGAGACAATTTTGGAATGGATTACCTAAGGGAGGGGAGGAGTTCTTTTATAACTAAAGAACTCCTATCAAAAATAAAATTCCCGATGTGGGATAGGCAAATTTTGCCATAAACAATAGCATTTGCCTTGAAAACATGCTAAACCATCTATTCTAAATCATGGAAACTCTCTCATTTTGTGGTCAATTAAATTATTGTGGTATTAAGTTAAATTGCTGTTGAATTTTGGAATTGTTAGCAACCCTGAAATCCATTGATTCAAGTGTTGTGTCTTGAGAATTTGGTTACGTAGTTGCCATTTGAGTTATGCTCAAATACTCCTTAAATCACCATGATCTTGTAATCCTATTGTCAGATAAATTACAGTCACATATGTTGAGGATGTTGTAGATTTTGCTATGAAAAATGAGAGAATGCATTTTTAAATCTTGCCTAAAAATGTATTGAAGTAAATACAAAATTAAGAAAAAGAATGTGCTATTATTTGTTGCAGAATTCTGTGTGTGTTAAAAGTGCATAATTTTGTGTGTTAAAGTGCATAATTTTGTGTGTTCAAATGCAAAATTTTGTGTGTTAAAGTGCAAAATTTGCTGCTTAATCAAATTAATTATAGTGCCTTGGAACAGAACAAGGAATTAAAAGATAAAAACATGCATTGTTGCATAATTTTTAAGTATTACAAGTGCAGAAATGCTACTTGGATAAATGATTCAAGGGTCGATATTTATAGATATATATAAAAGGTGCATAGATTTAACTAGTTGGTTCTCTTTGGAAGTCCTTTTTATGCCAATAAACTAAATATTTGAAAAATTGTGAACTGAGGATATGTTACACTAGTTCTAAATAATTTAAACTCAAGGATAATTGATTTATTTCTAGCCATGGTTAACTTAAGCTTATTTCTGTAAATTGCTCATGTAAGAGCCGGAAAAATGGAAGTCTTGGAATTGTGTTTGGGCATTAACTTGTTAATGTTTAATGTGAAGTTTAAGTTGCTTAAAATTTTGCTGAATTGAATTTGTCAGAACTAAATATAGTCCTTAATAATAAATTAATTTAATCCAACTATAATATCTGGGATTTGAGTTTAAGTTGAGAATTTATAGTGCATTTTTGTAATAAGCCACAATAAAATAAATAATACATATATTATGTTTAGTTAAGTTATAACATGTCTTGTTTTTAGAATAATAAATAAATGTTATGAATAAACTTATAACTGAAATCCAGAATTTATTTTCCTAAAATGAAGTTAACAAATTATATACATGTATATTTTATTTAAATAACAGATAAAAGAAATATTTGAGAAAAATATTTCATGTATGTATAATATCTAAATTGAGCATATGCATAGATGTTAAATTGTGCAAATAATTAAACGAATAATTAATAGTATGATATTTTTAGTGTTTCCTAAACTTTTGTTAACTTCTTGCTTAAGTATTAAATTTTTATACATATTTCTGGAATGCTAGTGAACTTGATGTATTTATTTCGGGTATGCTAAGAAAGCTACCCTAATACAAAAACAAATATCTAAAGGAATTAATTAGCAAAAAGCTCACTTCCAAGCTAAAGCATTTTTGACTTTGAAATTTTTTAATGAGCAGACAAGAGCACAATTGTAGGAGTTTAATAGAGTGTATCTCTATTAATGGAATATGATATTTAATTCCAAATTTTTTTATTTGTGACTGTTATGTTTAGTTTTGTCTTGGTGTAATGACAAATATTGTCCGAAGTTTTAAATTATAGTTTCTGTATAAGACTATTAAGAGATGAGTTGATTATGTTGGCTAACTGATAAAAACTGTTTTGGGGACGGCGCATAAATTTATTATGCATTTGGGGCGAATTTATGTAGTTAACAAGTATCCATACTAAATTCCTAAGTTGACATGCTCCAAGATAATATTTTATTTCGCTCCCAAAATGAGTTATATTTCATTTTTTTTATTTTTCTTTGAGAAAGAGCTGTTATTTAATTTGCTATGAGAAGGAGCTAAATGATTATTTTACTCTAAGGAGTTAACTATGATCTTGTATTTTTCAAAATACATTATTTTTATAAAGGTGTCATGTTTAGTGTATATGATGTTCAAGTCAATAGTAAATTTATCTAGACATGAGTATTTGTGCTCTAACACTCATAATTTTTTATATTTTGTGGCATATACTAAAAATCATATCTTGTGAAAAGATGCTCATAATTAAATTATGTGAAACCTTTAGAAAAATACAAAAATAATATTTCAACATTTATTAATCGATACAATGATGTTTAATATATCAAACCATCCTTTGAATTGCGAATCAAATTTTTGTGCAATTACTCTATTGTTATTATTTTTGTATTCATGATTTATTCCATGTTCACTATTCTCGTGATATTTTTCTTTAGTCACTCACTAGGTAATTTCCTTACGAAATTACTCACAGTCGCTTTCTTGTATATTTTTCAGTTTAGGCTATATATATTAGTTGTATAGCTAGATATTATCATATGGAAATACAGTGGACCACCGTGACTTACGAGGTTTCTGAGATGGAGATGACAGTGAAGTATGTCATATGTCATGACACAGATGTTGAGTTTGCTTTCATGGTTACTATAGAGCCCATAAGGGTGGGTGTTCACATTACAACTGTTACAGAGGAGTATATGGATTTTGTGTGTACCATTATTTGAGTCATTTATAACAGTAGTACTGGAGTTCAAGTCTCTCTAGCCTGGATATGATGTAGCTATAATGAGATCCATTTTTTTGGCCTTTTGCTTTTGGCCTAGCTTATTCCCCCTTAGATTGTGATTGGTTTATTTCTTTTTTCTCAATATTAGAAAGGGGTTGAGTTTAGTTGTGGGCAATGTTGTGCTAGAGAATAAAGCACACTTAGCATGCTCTGAGGGAGGTGCTATTGAGAGAAGGTTATCAAAGCACTTATATGTATTTCTTTTTACTTGTATTTTTTTATAACCCGTATTCATGTACTGTATTAAGGTTATCAAATGCTAAGGTGACTGGACACCTTACCTACCATATATATATTTATTTCAAGTTAAGATATCAAATACTGCTTGCCATTTAAAAAAAAATAATGAGAGTTAGTTATTGTGTATTTATACAATTGTGCCATTTACATATTTTAGAGATATCATTGTTAATAGCATTGCGAGGTTTGACGTTGAGGTAATGCCATTCTCTAACAATACCACCATTGATAATATGTTGTTATATGGTGATACTGGAGAGGAGGGGCGTTACTGTTACAGAATTAGGACTTAAATACTTACTCTTACCATTAATTAATTATCACACAACATATATACGAGGATGGATATTTGAGTATATATGTAGTTGAGAAACTATAACCAAACAATAAAAGCCAAAAGAAAAATTACTAAGAATTTTGTGCACCAGCTAATCTCTCCTCCCTTTCATAAAACATCTGTTCATTAATCAATTTGTGTATTCAAAATGTCCATATGGACTATTCTTATTTAGTGAAATTTTGAATGTGATATATGTAGTTATATTAAATTAATTATTAATTTTTTTTTTATCACATTTGTGAGTCAAACTTCATATGTATATAAAATATAGGTTTTTGCTATAATAAATGTTCGTATCTATACAAATGAAATTATAACTCTTGGATTAATTTTTATTTAATTACAACCATTAATTATTTTTATGTATTAATATCTATAAAATCTATCAGTGGCTATAATTACATAAATAGTAATTTAACGGTTCAAATTTTATTTATATGCATACAAATGTTTATATATATATATCTTCCTGATGTTTGACCATAATTACTCCTTCATCCACCCTTTATAAAAAATAATCCCCTTATATTTTAGTTCTGTGAACTGATTCCTCTTTCTGTTAAAAAATGTAAAAATATATTAAGAATATTTTGTTATCAAAGATGAAAATGCTAATAATTATATAAAATTTCAAAATTGCCCTTAAAATTTGCAAATTAGGACTTGATTGTTGTTTATATAATACTACAGGAATTAACCAAAAGTTTAATTATAGAAAAAATATCATTTAGGTCCTAAAAACTTTAACTATCTCTTATCCATACCATCTCTCTCATCCACACTATACCCTCCCTATTAATCGCACAACCACTACAACCGTTGACCACCATCAATAGTGTCATCACAACCACCTACACTGACTGCAACAACCATCTCTATCTCCATGAACCAACTGCACCACAATCCAACAGACGAGCCACCTGCACCGTAACCTAACAAACCCACGGCCACCTGCACCATAATAACCAATAGCTATCTCCGTTACTTGTGTCATCACAACCATTTGCACATGCACCACTATCTTAGATCATTTTACACTGCCGTTGATATTTCCATACCCAAAACTATCACCACCATAACAATAAAAAAGACACTAACCTCTATCATAAATTCACTTCATATTGAAGAAGAGTGATTTGACTTCTTGACAAAATCTAAAACAATAAGTTAATTAAAAGGAGAAAAGAGAGATAAAAGAGGGGCGAAAAAAACGGAAGAATTTTTTTTTTTTTAAAAGCAGGACACTTAGGAATTTGTGGCATTGCACAATTTTTTTTTTTTTTTTTTTTTAGCTGTACAAAGTTGTACAAGTGATAAAAAAAATTTTAGAATAACTTTTATGGTAATACAGACCTCGCGATGTTATGAGTTGCAATAAATATTTACTTTAATATTTTTAATATTATAATTTAGATCTCTATAAAAAAATTTTCTTCAATTTTTATCCTGATACTAGTGACTGTCTATTTGAAGGAGTTATTTTTTGAAATTTCTTCCCTTACAATATATTATTCTTTGTCGTAACTTGTGACAAATAACATTATCCTAACTTTTAATAAGGATAAAAATATTTTTTTATGTTATTTAATTCTTCTTTTTTAACAAAAGGATAAATTTAATTCACGGACTAAAAGGTAACGGATTTTTAGTTATTTTTTCAAAAAAAATGGATGAAGTAGTAATTATAGTCAAATCTAGAAAGATAATAGTAATTATATATATATATATATATATATATATATATATATATGCTCCTCTAACACATGCGCACATCTCATTTCAAATCATAACACTGTAACAAAGATGACAAAAATGACTCTGAACATTGGAATTAGCTATGAAATTTTTAGGTGCAATTTTAAGATGAAGGGTATACAACTAGTTCATATGTAATATAAAATTTACTTCTATTCCACAATTATTAAAGGCCGGAAACTTCCACAAGAGTTTGCCAACAGTACGTCCATACGTATTGATTGATTAAAGGGTCGGATTATATATGCAGGAGCGCTCCGTGTCTTAGCATTGTGGTACACATGGAGGATCAGGTGTGGACCTGTGCCAAGGGGCTGGAGGAGCCTGAGTTAGCTCAGGTGTTTGTGTTTGAGTATCTTGGGTCTCCACGGCAGGTGCTACAATCAATATATATATATATATATATATATACACACACACACACAAATATCCATCAGCATTAATATTAATAATTATGAGTCTAAATTAAAATGAAAAATGTAAAACTTAGCTTAAATATCATTACATACAAGAAGAAAACAGAAAAGCTTGTGGGACTTTTAGGACTAGATGTATACATATATTATTCTCACCGTTAAGTAATTGTCGAGAAACACATGATGATGGGCCAGCCATAATTGTAGCCCAGAGGAGCCCTAACAACACCATGCCGAACCCTTTCATTCTGGGTATTTCAGCATATATATGAACTTATACAAGTGGCTGCCTCCTTCAGGCTTTGATCTATATATAGAAACTGCAATCCAATGATAAATGAACAACACTCATATATATAGTTGGTGTTATATATATATATATATATATATATATATATATATGTATGTATATAAGTATTATGAGGTGTGTGGTTGAAATTTGGCTGATATTAATTTTAAAGGGAAGGATTATATTATATTTTAAGTTATCTTTTGCCTCCCATTTATCAGCGGATCAAAACGTAATTTACTTGTCTACCAAAAAATTCTATACTTAGTGACATCTCACATTAGAATATATGACTTTGAAACACTGGAATTAACCATGAAATTTCGTAGTATGCTATTTATTATAGTTACATCATAAATGTATTCTAAATAAAACATAATAAACGGCAAAATTATATACACCGTCTTATTTTCACATGAAGTTTCAACTACTATCAACAACTTTTATATCTAGCCAAGCATTAAATTTTTCTCTTTTATCCTAAAAAATTATGACTGGTTAATTATTTATTTAATAATTAAAAGGCATTCACTTGTGGATCAAAATTTTTTTAAAAAACTTGTGAAACAGAATATTCTTAAAAGATTTTACATGTATTTTCATAATTTTTTTAAATTTATAATAAAATTAAAATAATTTAACAAACTAATTAAAAATAAAAATTGCGTGTTGATCTTCTCAAAAAAATAAAAAATAAAAAAAATCTTATATTGATAATTATATAATTTTCATAAACCAACCAAACATGGGCCTACATTACATGCGTGGAATTATAGGCCTACGCGTTAACTCTGTTGACATATTGACAAAGTGACGAACGTTCACTCAAATTCCAGTCCACAGTCGTAATACATTTCCTGGTGTTTTACAAGAAATAATTTATCAGTTTAACACTTATAATTTTATTATTATAATACTTAAATTCCATTAAAATATACTAACTTTTATTAATATGATGATATAGTACATTTACCACTCCCTATATTTATATTTTTACCTGATCTTGATATCTTTATTTATCATTTTTTATTAGTTTAATTCTTAAAATTTAATATATATTGATTTATTATTTCATGCTATTTATATTGACAAGGATTTTAAAATTGTATTTTAAAAGAATTTAGGTATTAAAATAATAAAATTATAAATTAAAATATTAAACTGATAAAAAGTGATAAGTGCATAAAACCCTGAATGTATTATGCCCACAATAGTCGTTATCATCAACCGGATGTGATATATATATGTATTTGTCTAGATTGAGACGATTTATAGAATTAGGGTTTTGTACCCCAAACAGAGATTGTAGAAGATTAAAATGACCTAGTTTGCTTGACTTGCATGATTAAAAAAAAAGAAAAAAAAAA
The DNA here is from genome assembly GCA_947683625.1 of Mallotus nudiflorus. Lineage (NCBI taxonomy): Eukaryota > Viridiplantae > Streptophyta > Magnoliopsida > Malpighiales > Euphorbiaceae > Mallotus > Mallotus nudiflorus. The sequence continues at coordinate 587,841 of CANTUR010000126.1, read as the reverse complement.
CTTTTTCCTCTGAGACAACAAGCTAGAGTAAGACTATAAATAAGACAACTAACTAAAATAAAGTGGGGAAATAATATAATATTATATTATTATAGATAAATTTATATTATTATAAATAAATAAATAAATAAAATTAATATTATATTATTATTATAATATAATATAAATAATATAACAATATATAATTATAATAATAATATATATAATTAGTATTTATTATCGTTGACAAGAAAATAGGAGATCCTATGAAAAATGTAACTGATTCTTTCGTTTCTTTGCGCTATTGGCCATCTGCCGGGAGTTTCAGATTTAATACTGATATTTTAGCAACAAATCCAATAAATCTTAGTGTAGTCCTTGGTATATTGATTTTTTTTTTTTTTTGGAAAGGGGGTGTGTGAGAGTTGTTTATTTCAAGAATCGGTTGGATTGAACCAGCTGCGCTTTTTTTGTTTTAACTAGAAATGGATTCGGTCTTATACATACATCCTATTTTTTGTTTTTTGTGATTTTGCCAATTGAATAGAATTATAAGTAGAATCCATTCTCATACAACAAAAAAATTTTCAATTAAAAAAAAATGAAATAGAATAGAATGAAAAAGATAAAAAATCACAAAACTAAACTAGGTAAAAAAATTAGTAGATAGCATTGATTCTGATATTGAATAAGTTGTACCTACTATTGGATTTGAACCAATGACCCTTGTCGTATGAAAGCAATACTCTAACAACTGAGTTAAGTAGGTCATTTATTATCCCAAAGAGAAAGAAATAGAATGCGTCACACCGACGATTGCAAATGTAATTTTAATTATAAATGGAATATTATTTATAAGCAATACCGATCAAAGAGATCAAATAAATAGAATAGTTAGATCATATAATATTCATCTTGATAAGAAATAGAATTCTGTTTACTCACTTTAAATTGAGTATATGTTTCTCTCTTTTTCCAGCTTCTCAAACTCTATTGATTGTTTTATAGACCATTCTGCAAAGATTTTTGAATTTATTAATTCAAAATATCTTCATATCTTCATTTCCAAATTATATTGGGTTCAAGTAAAGTAATCTATTCTAGAAATAATACCTTTTTCATTGATTTTATTCTTTCGGTAGATGGTGGGATTCATTTTTCGGGGTCTCAAATGGGTGTGGAAACACATAAGAACTCTTGAATGGAAATGAAAAAGAGATGTAACTCCAATTCCTCTGGAAATGGTAAGATCTTTAGCGCAAGAAGAAGGGGTTTATCCAAGTCAAGATACCTATGATGAATGTGTTGCACTTGCCGATTTCATTTGTAATGCATAATTTAAGTGTTTATACTTAGGGTTGCGCATGGGTCCTGAAAAATCTGAACCGTCCTAAAAAATTGAATAAAAAATATCCATTAATCATTTGATTTTATTTGAATCAAACTGTCCAAAAAATATTTATGGGAGCAGGAATGAGAACATAAGTTCTCCAAATCAAAAACTGAACTGAATCGTCTCAAACTACATCAAACCAAAGAATCAAAATTGGAACCGATTATATATATAGTTAATAATTAATACTTGATAATATTAAAAAAACTATAATATGAGCTACAAGTAAAATTTAGTATCATTTTAATAATTAATTATATTCAAATAATTTATTTTAAATAATCTACTATTAAAACTTAATGTGTGATATTTGATATTTTAAATACTAATTAATTAATTATTTGAAATAAAATAAATAAAATCATCAACTAAATTTTTTTATAGTTAATTTTCAATATATGTTTATATCATACAATAATTTTTTATGAAATTTAGAGTCATTTGATGTTATATGTTCAAATTATAAAATTATTAAAATATAGAACTTAAAATTTATATATATATATATATATTATATATATATACACTTTAATATATACACCAAAGAAAGAGGTGTTTTTTTCTTTTAATTTATTATAATATAATCTAATATAAATTTAACATAATATGATATTAATATAAATCGAATATGAATATATATATTATATATATATATATAATATACTCTGAACTTTACTTTGAACCGTTTTAAAATATCTATTTCCTATGAATATCTATTCCGAATTACTCTGAAAATTCGGAGAGGAGAATTAAATTTTCACATCGGGTCTGAAGAATTTATTTTTGAATTTTCTGAGTTTTGGATCGAATCTAAAGAATTTGTATTTTTTGAACTGTTTCGACCCATGCACGGTCCTAGTTATACTTGATCAATAAAAAATAATATACATATTTTTATATTATAAATTTAATTGTAAAGTATAATGCACTGGAAGTAGAAAATTTTCAAATAAAAAAGTAGGCAAAAGTAATTATATATACTAGTATATATAATGTGTTTCATGTTTTTTATTTTCATTAGATTCAATTTTTGTAAAGTAAATTTTAATTTTCAATTAAATATTTTTATATGATTAATAATGATTCGAAAGTTAATTTTTAAAAAATTTAAAAGTAAAAAAATAAAATGTATCACAATATATATTTTATTATATTCATATGAAAATATATCATTTTTAATTCAATATTACAATATTTGTAAATTTTCTATTTAAAAACTGCACATCATTTTTTAACTTTAAATTATAATTGTAGTTAAATATTATGAAAATAAAAAATTTAATAAATTAAGTTTTGATTTTTCTGATTAAATATTAATAAATTTTTAAAATAATAAAAATACTGTTTCTCTAATGATAATCCAATATTACAGCGTTAATATATTTATAATTTATTACAATCTGAATAAATTTTTTTCTTTAGCAATTATACATTTACTTTTTTAAAATATTTTTTACTTTAATATTCTTTTAAAGGACATTAACCAACGTTTTGTTTGAAATATTATCTCTAATAGTTAGAATTCATTATAATTTTTGTAATTCTTTTAATTATATAATTATTTGATATTACTTCAATATTTGTTATAATTAACTTAACTGATTTTCATATAAAAAATATTATGGTTATAATTAATCATAAGATAATAAAAAATTATTAGTTATTTCGTAATAAAAAATTAAAAATAATAAAATATATTTTATTTTATAACAATTTAAATATTACAATCCATTAAACTTTTAATTATTACAATTTATTAAATTTTATTTATAAAAAATATCTACTTTTAAAACAAATTATACCACTTTTCCTATTTTCATAAAATTTATTAATTTTGATTTTAATTATTTACTTGTGAAATTTAATATAATAAGACTTTTAAAATTATGTTATCTAATTTGATTTATATCATATAAGTTTAAGTAGACCTAATTAAAATAGAAAAAAAAATATTTTTAACAAAATTATCACTAAAATTTTAATTAATATAATTTTGTTAGAGATAAAATAGAAATTAACATAATTAAAATAGGAAACATATTTTCAATTAAATTAGAATTATATGTTAATTAATTTCATTTTTATTAGAAATAAAATAGAAATTAACCTAATTAGATAGAAAATATACTTTCAATTAAATTAGAATTACATTTTAATTAATTTAATTTTGTAGAGATTGATACCCCATATTCATAATCTTACACTAATAAGACTATAATCATCTATCAATGAGGAGGGATCTCAATTCAAGGCAAACTAGGAAGAAATCTCCAAATCCTTAAAGAGCAAGGAAATCTACTTTATTCCTAAATTGTGGAGATTATAAAGGAAGTTTATTCTCTCCTAAACAAGACAATCTTACAAGATTAAGAAATTTTTTTCCTCTCAGGTTTATATATATCCTTTTACTATATATACATCTCATTTTATCTCATATCATTCATGCTTATATTCTCATATTCTACATAAAGACATCACACTCTATATCAAGCCATGGTCATTATCATTCTCATCATCTTATCATACAAGCAATCATCCAACATTCTACTGATTCTACTATACTTTTCTCACTTTATTATTTTCTCCACATGTAAATACTAACTTAATTTTTAGAGTGTTTGTGGGGGAAACCCCACATATTCACCTATCTCTTCTCGACGATGCAGGTTCCATAAGTAAATATTCAATTTAGACTTATCAAATGGTGCCATTTATGGGAAGCCTAGCTCATCTTGTTCAAGAGTTAGGCAAAACTAAATTCAATTTTGAATTATCATTACTTGTAGGAAACCGTGCTCTCGTCAACTAAAACATGTTTGTTTTGGACGATTGATCTTTAAAGGTAATCCATTGGCATATATGTGCCCTATATAAATCGAGCCAGTTGTCAATCTACATATATCTATAGGTTTTATGAGTTTTCTTCATTGAATGGTACAGTTGCTTTAGGGGTCTCTTCATGGTGATGTTTTCAAGAGCTAAATTGAGTTGATGGGTTTTTAGTTGATGAAGGTTATCGAATCATCAACCATTGGACATATAATACATACCCTCGTTCGAGTTTAGAAGGAAAAAACTCCTAAGTTATAGGTGATGTTTCAATGCTATCCAGAAGTATTGGTAGAGGCATTTGAGTTTTTGTTATGGTTCATGGAAAAGAGAATAAAATGCTCTTAAAGTGTTACAACCCACTAAAGAGCTAGACATGAGCTCTTAGAAACTCACCATTAAAAAATAAATTGAAGGCACCAAAGAAAGCAATGTTAATAAGAGGCACCCACAAAAGTATAATGATATGCAACATTAAGATCCGATGTTAAAAGTAGAATTGCTCATAATGGTTGGTAGTCTGATTCTCAGATGCAAAAATCTCTTAACTCGTAAAAAACAGAGCCACACATATCGAAAATCTAATTACCTAAAAAATGTGGATAAAACTCAGGAGTTTTAAATTTATATAATTTAAATTTGTGTATTAAATTAATAATAATTATTATTATAATATATTATATTAATAGAATAAAAAATTCTTCTAAAATAATTAACTATAATATATTATTTTAATATTTTTTAACATATAAATAATTTTTAAGATTTTAAACAGTGTTATTTATATGTAAATTAGTATGCCGATACAAATATTGTAATACTTCAAAATTTTTGATACATGTTTTTAAAATATTTTGATATTATATGTTAGTATACAAATTACATTACAAGTACATAAAATAAATTTTAATTTTCCAATATTATTGGTAATTTTTTTCTAGTAATATAATATAATTTTTAGAAAATAAATTTATAATTTTTATTAAATATTTTTATGAATATATGGACTAATTTGTCAACTAATTAAACTACTAGTGGTCTTTTTATAATTTTTATTATGGTATTTGTTTATTTGTTATACAATAAGGGTGTAAATGAAATTTTTAGGTCAATTTCACCTTTATTGCAAAATTCAAGGGGTAAATTAATGAAAAAGGTAAAAAAAAAAAGGGCAATTTGAACCTTTCCAAAAATTTTAAGGGTCAATTTGAACTTTATTCCTTATTAATATGCATAAAAGGGCTAAATTGGACCCCAACATTTTACCCTAATTGCAAATTGGACCATTATATAGTTTTTGAACCAATTGGACCCTAAACATGCAAAATTTAAAACAAGTTGGACCTTGTCGTTATTTTGGCTATAGCAAACATTAGTTATTGTTGAGTTGGACAAAATTAGCCCCATTAGTTGTTGAAACTGATGCCGAATAATTAGGATTAGATGCAATATTAAGACTAAGAAGACACCAACAATTAGTGGCCAGACGACAAGAGAAAAGAATATGGTGAATAGTTTTAAAGGTGTCACGACAATTAGGGTAGCTACCATCAATCGACACCATCTTGGATTGAAAAGCAGCCCTAGTAGGCAAACAGTCACTAGCATAACACCAAAGAAAGTTTTAAATTTTAGTAGGAACCTATAAGTGCCATATCTTTTGCTAGACCTTATGCACAACAATTGGGATATCTGTAAAGAGCAATCTATAATAGCTCTTTAATGAGAAGCATTAACTGGAAGAAGGCAACTAATACCAACTATCTACATAAGCTTTATAACTCAAAGAGCTGAGAAGAATGAGTTGATCGTTAGTAAAAATCGTAAGTGCACTACGTCGACAAGTAGTAGAAAGATTATCATTCCCATGAGAACCTTGATCTACTCACCTATTTACCAATTTCTATATTGTTTAAATCTTTAAAAAGTAAATTCACAATTAATTTGCTAATCTAAAATTCTAAATATAACTAAAATATACAATGAATCAGAGAATAAGATGTAATTATTAATGAACAATATATAAGAATTGATAATGTCATAGCCTTTAATCCAATCCCAATAATGATTTTATTAGCCTTATAAATCCTAGGTTTCCTAAGCCTAAGCTATGATTAACCTTTCTTAAGTGTTAACCAATTTTAATTCATTATTAATAGTTTAGTAGATCCTGATTCTCAAAGTAAACCTAATCTCTTAACCCTAATTTATGAATTATGGAACTAAATCTAATTATAATTCTAATTACTTAATGTATCTCTACCAAAAAGCAATTATAATTTATGTTCATGGGTCTATTAGGGTTTTAATCTCTTAATTTCAAACTCTAATTAAGATTTAAATCAATGGTGATCAAGCATCAATTTATATAAAGCACAATGAACATAATCTAATATTGTTATAAGGTCTAAGTCTTATAATGTCATGAGAGACAAGTACTCTTTGAAGTGCTAATTCTAACCTCATATGGGCAATCATTTATATACTCATTGCAGGATTCAAATCGTGGTTGTGATAATATTTTATTGAACTAATTACCTATATACCATCTCCAAGAACTACATTAAAATGAGTTAGGCATCTTGGTTTCTTCGATTTTAACCTACCTTTTGACTTCCTCACTTTATCATAACTAATTGTTTGATATCTTCTTACATCATTGCTACCTTTGTGAGCATATCTTTTAGCAACAGAAAATCCTTTCAGTCTAGTAAAGTTCGAAAAGTCTGTCTATATTTGGAAAAAAACATGGTTGAGGACCTACCTCTGCATTAAGTTCATTTAAATCTATGTCCTCAATATTATGAGAATTAACCTCCCCAACTTCACCTTTGTTCCCATTAATTATGGTCATCCACAACAATATTGACAGATTATTTTTCTCCATTCCATGAATCTTTGAAACTGTTAGGGCTAAATAGCTCCTCCATAAGAATGTCTCTCTGCTCCATTTCGTTAATTTTTTTTCTGAGCAATGGAAGACAAAGTTCCAGAGTTTGTTCTACCAATCCAATGCGTTCCATTTTTTCATAGATTTCCCGCCATAGTAGACATTACATTGAATGGATGCTTTGATTAGGGTGTAAATGTGTATTGGAAATAGAAGTTGAGGTCAACATGCTTAACGACAATTAGCAGACATTAATTAAGGAATTAGTCTTTAACCAAGTTATTAATTAGGTAATTAATGGTTTTATTCGGATAGATTCTATGTGTTAAACATTATGGTAAACAAAAATAGTTTCGCGCTATTTGATTCGTTAACTTATTGGTATTTTGACATGACTATTTTCGCTTCTAAGATATATTCTGACATTAACTCTAATTAAAGCACTTTTGACTTTTTCTTTGAAGGGACCAAACGACTAATATTATTTATTGTGAGGATTAAAAAAAAAGAGAAAAAATAATCAATTCGAAAATGAAAGAAGACCAAATAATAATCGCAAATTGCACGTATAAAGGTAATATTTTCTTCACAAAATTATCAGGTAAAAATTGCCGAAAACGAAATAGTTTCGTGTTATTTGATTAGTTAACTTATTGGTATTTTGACATGACATTTAATTCCCTCTTCTAAAATGAACTCTGATATTAACTCTAATTAAAGCACTTTTGACTTTTTCTATGAAGGGACCAAACTACTAATATTATTTATTATGAGGATGAAAAAAATATGAGAAAAATAATCAATTTGAAAATGAAAGAAGACCAACTAATGATCGCAAATTGCACGTATGAAGGCAATATTTTCTTTACAAAATTATCAGGTAAAAATTACCGTAAAAGAAAATAGTTTCGTGCTATTTGATTCATTAACTTGTTGGTATTTTGACATGACATTTAATTTCCTCTTCTAAGATGCATTCTGATGTTAACTCTAATTAAAGCACTTTTGACCTTTTCTTGTTAGGGACCAAACGACTAATATTATTTATTGTGAGGAAGAAAAAAAAAGAGAAAAAAAAAATTCACTTTGAAAATGAAAGAAGACCAAATAATGATCGCAAATTGCATGTAAAAAGGTAATATTTTCTTTGCAAAATTATCAAGTAAAAATTTAAATTCAAATTTTTAAATAAATTTTTTTTATACTTTAGGCAATAAAATTAATTTCATTATTTTCTTAATAATAATATTCGCTACTACGATTTATACATATAATTACAAAATTTTACCATGAACAAAATAATTGTGACTAAATATAATTTATAGCCATAGAAATTGTAACTCTGTTACTAATTGTAATTATAAGCCACATGCAATAAAAGTTATAATGCTAAAACTATTTACTGTATATTTAGCCATAGATAATTGGCTATGAAAATTGTTGTAGCTAATAATATCGATTAGTCATAAACATGAATTATTTTCTGGTTAAAATTAAAATTTTAGCCAGGATATTTAAAGTCGTGTCTAACATACGATATTAGCTACAAGCCAAATAGGTTGATGACTAAAATACATTGTTAGCCACGACAATAATTTATAGCTAGTTTTATAAAATTTTAGCTCCAATAATTAAATTGTTGATAATTAACAAAATACAAATGTGAAATTAAAAAGTTTTAAATTCCACATTGAAAACAAATAATTTTTTTTTTCTTCCTATTACAAATAGAAATAATTAGTTTTTTTTTATCAAAAAAAAAAAGAAATTATTAGTTTTCTTTTATTTTAAAAGATACTATATATATATATATGTCACGACCCGCACAGAAAGGTATGTGATCAGCATGAGAGAATAAGAATACATAAAATATCCGAAACTTATAGTAAACCTTAAAAATTTTGTAAGAAATAAAAACATTACACATAACAATAAAATTATAATAAATGCACAATACCAAGTACATAAAATAATATTCTTCAAATATAATAACATTTCAAGTCAGAATACAAACAACACAAATTTCATAGATAACAATTATGGTGTGTAGAATTTAATTTTACAATACATAAATCAATTCAACATATATAGTACAGCCGCTGAATAACGAACTCGGTGCAAAAAGGGAACACTAGGAAGCTGACTATGAGGTCTTGAAAGAATAAGTTGAGGGGGATCAGACTTCACTGAGTGAATTAATTCTATAAAATGCATGATGATTTATAAATCATTTATTAAAACCTCTTTTTGAAATAAATGTAAATAAAGTAATCATAATCATTAAGATCATTTACTTTTCACAGTAATATTTAAATAAAATCCATTCACAATTTTTAAATCAATTTAATATGAAATCCCTATAAGAAAACATATGGAATAATTATTTTTGGTGGAAAATCTAATAAAACACCTAGACCAATATTCTAATAGCTTTTGGCTCTCTTTAATATAAGTGACTGTCATCCTGAGAGCAAGATTAATCGAGTTACTACCGTAGTCATTTTACTTATTCCATATTGATGTCCCGAGAGGAAGCTCAACCGAGTTACATCCTTTTATCCGACCTGAGAGCACTAGCTCCACTAAGCTCTGACTATTTACTCTTGCTCAAGAGCACATGCTCCATCGAGCATATTCTAAAATTTAAACATATATTGATATCTCACCCGTGTGCACATGGTCCTAGTGAGATCCACTAGGTAGCACGTTCTATCATTATCTCAAAATCAATTTGAATTATAAAATAATTAAATAAATAAAATAAATAAATAAACAATTCATTAAATAATGAATAATTAAATGATTAAATAATAATCAAATAAAACATCACAGAATAATTTTTTTTAAACATGCTTTCAATTTCTACTTGGAAATATAGAAGAAATGATCATGCATATGACAATATAAATATCTTCATAAATTAATCATGTAATCATTTCTTTATTATATTTAATTATTTGAAATATAAATAAAACATGCGCAACACATATTTAATAAAATTAACTCATAGGTGAGTGTGCCAGACAACACATTCTCTATGCCCTAGTGCTATAGTTCAAATCCCGGAGTTCTCTAAAATAAATAATACTTATTTTAAATATGCTTGTAAAAGAAAATAAATGAATTCATGAAAATTCTCGGAATTATAGAAACTATAGAATTGACAAAATTGACTCAACCAAAGACACAAAGTCAACTGAAACAAGAAATTCAACACATGTCGATGTCACATTTTACGAGAAATCTACTGAAAATTCGATAGAGTCTCCTATGTAAAACGGATATTTTTCTACTAAAAGTAGAGCCGTTCCTGTATAAAAACACACTTCAAAAATTCACAGCATTCAAAATCTTGGATTGGGTCCTTGAGTTACAACTATTACCCAACCGCGAACCAATTCATCAACAAAATCCAAAGTAATACAAATCTCAACAATTCACCAAAAATCATAAAATATATATAAAAATATAATCATTTCTCAAATCACCAAAATATGTCATAAAAATATTAAAACCCTTTATTTTCCAAATAAATAATAAAATTTTAGTTTTTAAATAATATTTGCTAATAAAATCCATAAATGCAATAAAATTCTCATTTTGCAATTAAATTAGCATAAATTGTAAATAATTATTAAAATCACTTATTAACATCACAAAAATAATAAAATGATTGTTTAATCTCAAAAATAATAAATAAATTTATTATTCATATATTATTCCAAAATTATTACAAATTAACCAATAATTGGAAATAATAATAAAAAATTATTTTTCATACCTTTATTAATAAAAAAATAGTCTAAAACTGAATATTAACAATTTCAATTAAAATCAAATAATTTACTAATTTCCAACAATTTTCCTTAAACTTGTTCGATTTCTTCATGTAAAAATATATAAGGACACGATCAAACCAATTATAATTAAAAATAGACAAGCAAACTTACTTAAAAATTAAATTTTAAGCTCTATAAAAACACCACTTAATCTTATAAAACTTGCGGTTCAGTTCAGTTACAATAAAGCATTGTAATTAAATTGTTTAAGAAGTAAAAATCCTGCACCTTCAACATACACAATACTGCACTTTAATACACAGAATACTGCACTTTAAATTGTATGCAAATAGCAATGAATTGTTAACGAAAAGCTAAGGTTTTGTGGTGATTTAAGAAGGTTATCTCCTTGCTTTTAAAGGACAATATAAATAAGTTCGGGGCTACTTAGGAATTGAATTTCAACAACAAAGAAGTTGATAAAGCTGCATAATTTCAGCAGAAAAAGAGTTTAATTTAACTTGCTTCAAATGGAAATTTGAACCACGGAATTTGTCAAGATGTAGCACTGAAATAAGTGAGTTTCAAGATTGTTTTAAAATCAAATTTCCATGATAAATTGAATATAATACAACAGCAATTCCTTTGGTGATAACTCAATGGTTTAAAACAAACAATTCTTATGTTTATTAAAATGAAAACCAAAAGGAATTTTTTGCAGAGACAAATGACATAACTCAAGCCAAAGAATATTCAAAGATCAACAATATAAGAATGAAAAAAAACTCAACATTTAACCGAAGCAAATGAGCCAAGCTTAACATTTAAACATCTTAAACATGGGCAACACCGAAACTTAAGAAATAGCAGAATCAAGAATCAAAATTCTGCAACAAGGATTGGCAAGAACCACTCACAACTCTAGCACAACACAAGACAAAGAATTTATTCTTGAATAGGTAACATGTGAAGAGACTTAAGAATGAATTTCAAGACACTTACAAATTCAGAATTTAATAAAAAATTAAATGTAGTGCAGTAGCAAATCAACGTCATCAAGCTACAAGACTTATAGTAATTCAAACTAGATAGCTTGACTTGTTTTGAGAGGCAATTTATGCAATTAAAAATCTAAGGAATCAATACTAAAAGCAACATATTCAGGGCTGTTCTAGAAATTAATTTTCACAAGAAGGGGACAACACCAAGAACATTGAACTCACTCAAAACAATCGTTCATAAGCAATCAAACATTACAAGAAAGGCAATACCAAAACAAAAAATTTCAAGAAGTAAACAAGAATTCAAGTTCCAACAACAAGAAGAATTTAGAAAATAACATCAAGAGTTCACAATTTCAATAACAAAATGGAATTCAAAGGAAACAAATCTTAGAATTGGTTTAAAGGAGAAGATGAAGTTCACTCACAACACCATGTGATTCAACATCAAAGAATTGGGAATTCAAACGGAGAAGAAGAAGATGTTCACTTTGTAATGACCTTGTATTTTTAAATTAAATAATATTATTTCGGGATATGCAGCATTAATAATTCTAAATTTTATTTATATATTATTATTGTTAATTGCTGATAATATTTATGTATTTTATTCTTAGGAATTATTTACCTAAAAATAATTTATTTTACGTGAGATTAATTGACAATAATAATAATAATAATAATAATATTGGGCATTTTGTTAATTTTATAATTTAATAAAAAAAAGTGCCAAAAGTTAACTTTTGGTCAAATCTTTTTCTTCTCCTTCTTCTTCTTTTTCTTCACTCTCGGTTGCCGCCATCCAGCCACCATCGGAGCCGCCCACCTAAAACCAATGACTGCCACCACTTCCCCTTCTCACCAGCTGCTGTCCAACACCACCAACCACCACCGGGAATCGCCGCATTACTAGAAAACAGGAGAAGCCGAAACTTGAAGCTTTCTCTTGCTAGTGAGATTCCAGCCACCCCAGCTCACTGGATTGGTCTCTTTTGAATGTCCTTGATTTGGTGAGTCTATTTCCAAGCTCCATTTGAGCTCAAAACCTCTAGATTTTTATATATCTTCAATTTTTAATTTATGTCTTTTAGAGTTTTTGAATTTTTTTGAACTTGATTTAGGTTGATTCATGAAAACTTGCTTCACAAATGTTATTTGTTGTAGCTCAAGCTTCTCAAATATATTTTTTTGTGATTTTTTTGATTAAATTTGAATTTTGGTTATTTTTGATCATTTTAATATTACATATTTAATTTTTGATAATTACGTTAATTAATTATTTTTATTGGAAATTTAGTTGAATTTGTGTTTGTAATGTGAGTTAATAATTTTAGAATATTTAAAATAATTTTTGGTGAATTTATATAATTTTTGAGAATATTAATTATATTATGTATATTTTGTATTATTGAGTTAATTGTGTAATTTTATGAAAATTATAGTTAAATATTATGTTTTAAATGATTTTAGAATTATTCAGGGTATTAAAATGATTTTTATAAATTATTTACTATTTTTAACTAATTAATACTAATTTTTGAAAATTATATTCTAATAATATATTATTTACTAATTGGTGATTAAATGGATTTTTAATAACTTTTAATATATATTTATGCTATTTAAGCTATTTGAATATATAAAAGTGAATTTTTAATATTTTATATTGAATTATTGAAAAATTGGATTTTTATTAATATTATATTATTATTTGGGATTTTTATTTAATAATTGTGAAAATAATTGTATTTGGTGTTTTGTTGTTTAAATATTTTATATTTTGGTGTTTTGATGATATTTATGGAATTTATTAATTTTAAATGCATTTTTGGTGAATTTGTGAACTTCGGTTGGGAATTGTGTAGTTCAAGGTCCCACCAGAGGTGTTGTGCAATATGTGTTAGAAATGTGTTTTTCTTATAGAATTGACTCTACTTTTTAGTACATAGATGTACATTTTATAGAGGAGGTTCTACCAAATTTTTAGTAGAATTCTTGTAAAACATGACATCAAATTAATTTTGAATTTTCGTATTTGTTTGTGTTTTGTATTCCCAGATCGAGTCTTTTTTAGAAGCATAAGTTATATTTATTCGGATTTGTATTATTATTTATTTTCTAGTTGCATTGAGACCGAGACCTATTGGACTGGGTCCGTCGAGCCAATATCGGGGAGCTCATAATTGTGAGTTATTATTTTATATATACATCGCATATAGGATGCATGATTTTGAGTATTCATGTTTTTTAATATGTATTTGTACATGAATTGTTTTATTAAATGTTTTAGTATATGTTAGGTATATTTCAATATATATGCATGTTATATTTTCAATATACACTTAGAATATTTTTGGTATATTCATGGTTTATATTCAGTATATGTATGATTGATTTTGGATTTATATAGCATATATATACTTGAAATATACTTAGTATATTTTCGGTATATTTTTGGTATATATATGGTTTATTTCATTGTTATGAATGTTGTTATGTTTAAATATGCATTATTATTTCCCATATGTATATTGAATTTTACTTGAAGGATGTCAATAGAATGTGCTACCTAGTGGGCAATACTAGGACCGTGTACGTATCGATGCGATAAATTTTAGGGATGAGTTATTAAATCACTTGAGGTGACATTTATTTGATTGATTGATTTTGAGATTGATGTGATTGAGTAGTGTGATTGTTGGAGCTTGGTTGACCTAATGTCTCAGGCTAATCACAATGACAGTGAGATTGCTGGAGCTCGATTGACTTAGTGTCTCGGGGCCAGTCTACTATCTAAAATGGAATAAGAGAATTAATTTGGAATTAAGTGAGCCTTTATGGCTAAAGAGATATTTTTGTTTGAGGTTACGTATAATTAAGGTTCTATTTGATCCTTCATCCAAATAAATATTTTTCAGCATTTATTATATATAAAAGTGATTTTAGCATTTGTGCGAAATGCCTGTATATATTTATTATATAAACTAATGCTTGATTGCATATGATATTAGAAGGTGCATGTATATATAATATAATAATTCACTCAGTGAGGTATGACTCCCCTCAGTTGTTTATTTTACAGGAGATTCTTTTCCTCAGACCTCAGTAGTAAGCCCATACGCCGGACTTCTTCAACCTTGGCTAGTTTATGTAAATTACTTACTGAACTTTATTGTATTCTAGAAAACTGCAGTAGTAGTTGTACTTTGTATATGTAGAATGGTTTTAATATCAGAGACCTTTCTTTGAATATTGTATGCAAATATTTTATTTTATTATATGACATTAAGTATTTATTTTATATCAATTTAAGTTTTAATTATGGTGTATTTTATTTATTTATTTATTGCATGCTTTTATTTTCTAAGGCTTGCTATGGGTTCCGGATTTGAAAGAATTCGCATTCCTTAGTTTGGGTCATGACTCCATGGTTTGGGTCATGACACTCACCCAATTTTTTTTATTTCCCTCGCATTCAAAAAATCAATGATGGAGAAGATATTCTAGAATTACAGATTAAACCTCTAAGAAAATGACACTTGCACCCTATGTCTTTTTTTCTTCACTTTAATCCTCAAATTTTTCTTTACTTACAATTAAGTCCAAATAATAATAATCTCATAATTTTATTTCATAAAAAATTAAAATATGGATTATAACAATCTTCCCCCCTTACAAAAATTCATTCTTTTATTTTTATAAATAGAAAGGAGTACAAAGTTTATCGAGAAAACAGATAAGGATATGCCACCTGCATTTCTGCCTCAATCTCTCACATATGGTCTTCTATATTGTTGCTCTTACACAAAACTTTGACCATTGGAATCTGCTTAGAATGCCACTGTCAAATTTAATAGTCAGCAATCGCAACTGGTTCTTCCTTATACATTAGATCTTCATTCTATAGCCTTAAGTTCACACTTTCAATAATATTACCTTTCTTTCTCTTTCCTTCTTATACCATCAACTAACTAATATACTTAAGCATAAATCAACTTATATCCTTTATTAATAACAATCACCATAATTTAATTTCTACACCATAAGATAGATTAAACTTGCTTCTCAAACGTATTTTATTACCATTAAATTTCCTCAAAGTCCACATCATTAGTTATCATAACTAACAGTCTCTTCTCACTGTTCTTCTTGCTACTGTATACTATATTAATTTAATTTTTTTATTCCTCCTAATAACCATATTTCTATAAAACATGGCATATAATATTTGTTTCACAACTATGCTTACATCTACCTGCCATCCAAATCTTGTAATAGACTTTCAGTATATATCGCAAATTCTAATTTGATAGCTTAGTAATTCACCATCTAACAACCACAAGGTTTTAACGTTTCCTATTATTAGCAAAAACCATTAGACTTATACTCAATATTCATCGACCTAAATATTCAATTTTTCATCAATTTAAGTCTACTCAGAAATTCATCTAGCACACTTCCATTACGCTACTCTGATATACTACTTTATATATTTTGCTTATCACTCTCAAAGTAACTAGCATAGCTTAAGTGATACACTCTCAGCTCAAACTTAAAGCTTTCACTTAATCTTAAAAAATATGCATTTATTTCTTATAATTTCAATAGTTAAATCTTTGGGTCAGCATTTCTTATAACTACACCTTTAGTTTTCTTTAATTGAAACAACTCCAAATAAAATTTAAATTCATAATTCTATTATCTTACCCTATACATTTACTCATGCAACCACTATCTTGTTGTATTCACACCTCATTTGATTTATGAATTATGCACATACTATCGTATATTAATCTTTCTTACATGCTAAATATGCTAACTTCCACAAATTTCAATAGGTCTACCATTAAAACATTAATTGATTATTTCATATCCCCATGGTTTTTAACATTCCTTATTCCATTATATTATTATCATATCATCTTTCAATTAAACTAAATATTGAGTTTAAGCTTACCTACACATTTACTTCTTATCCACCCATTCTCATCTCTGCACTTTCCTTAATGGAATAAATCTCCCTGAAATACTTACATAAATTCTCATAAAATATCATTTCATTAGTTGATCTATAATTTGATCTCCATAATAATTATAATTTAACTCTTAATCATAAAATGGAATACATCACCATATTATACTATTGAATATAAATTCCATCCATCATCCAAATAAAGTTCCAATTAAGTTGTCAATATATGTTATGTCCATCAATAATATTTAAATCCTAAATCCTCAAATTTCATTAAAATTCTCAATTTTCAGTCTCATAGGACATTCCTATCCCAGTTTACATCTTTCTATCATCCTTGTATCATAAGATAGATTAAAACAATATATGACTCCATTAATTATAAATCATATACCTAACAGACATCCAATTCCAATAGACTCATCATTAGCTATAAAGTTCATTGGCTTATAAACCATAATCTTTACCTATGCTTCCATCTCCAATTCTTACCATCTTCTTAAAATCCACAATCAAATAATTTCAATAATCCTTATCACTAATGTTTCAATTCATCAACCTGTATCATCCAAATTTGGCATTTCTTAATCCATATAAAACAAACTTCAATCACTTTAAATAACTTAAATCATAATGAATACATAAATAATAATAATAAGTTTATACAAAAATTTAGTTCACACATATATTCTTAAATCATGTCATAAACATGTTAAAGACAATAAGGTCATCAACCAGCTCTTTAAAACATCTACATAACAAAACTCAACCTTATTTGAACTTAAATCAAAACTAAGAAAAACACAATCAATTACCTTCTTATATGCACTCATGGTTGTGTCCTAGAAACCTCTAGCAACTATAGGTGCAAAATGTCTTACTTTTATCTCTTAACAATCAGAGTAACATAATGCCAAGCTAACAAATTCACTATAAATCACACCTAAGAAAATTACACCCCAAAAGACTAAATCCATAAACAACTATTTAAATTTCAATCCTTAACTTAGATACTAATATACTGAACTTAATCTTGTAACATACCGTTCTTCCATTTTCTTCTTAAACTGTATCACATCAGATAAATAATGATTGAAGAATTCATAAGTATTCCTTCAATTGACTACTCTTCTTTTACTCTGCACAATAGCTGACATACGTAACTATCCCTCTTAAAAGGTGGATAGAAATATCTTAGAAATCATTCTTTAAACTCCAACCATGCCACGATAGTCACATAAAGTTGATTTGACTGCATGTACTAACCTTATATTGTAGTTAAATTGATAACTTCACCATCAAAAAGTACAAAAGTATTTTGTCGCATTAAAAATATTATGATGCCTTCCTCAAAGCATATACAAAACAATCGTCATGCTTGATTAAATGCTGCCAAGCCCTCATCAATCCTGGTTCTTCCAGCCATAGGTGCTTCAAGTTCTAGTTCAGAAGTTACCTGCTCTATTTATGGCAGATGGCCTCTGACATACCCCTAAGCTAGGGGTAGAAATTAGAATTAAAATTTAACTTAAAAGGACTGCTTAACTATATATACTGTCTCTACAATATAAACAGTTTGCATTCACCTCAATTGAAAAGATGCGGAAACCAATAATATTCAAAACATAGAATATATGAGGAACTGACATACACACGGAATTCCAAAAAAAATAATGACACAACAAATACCCTAATGGTTATGCAAAAATCTATAAGCAAAAAAAGCCTTTCAAGGACATAATCGAACCTAGTTTGTTGTAGTAGTCTCAAAAAAAACTTAACTCTACTAACCTAGGTCCATAATACTAAACTAGGTTCTGATTGCAACTTTGTCACGACCTGCACCGAAAGGTACGAGACCGACACTAGGGAATAGGAAAACATAAAGACTCGAAACTCATAGTAAGCCTTAAAAGTTTTGCAAGAAAGAAAAATAATACACTTAATAATAAAATCATAATAAATGTATAATACCAAATACATACAATAATATTCTTCAAATACAACAACATTTTAAGTTAGAATACGAATAACACAAGTTTCATAGATAACTACTATGATGTCTAGAATTTAATTTTACAATACATATATCAATTTAACATACATAATGCAACTGGTGAAGAACGAACTCGGTGGAAATAAGGAACACCAGGAAGTTGACTGTGAGGTCTTGAAAGAATAAGTTAAGGGGGATTAGACCTCACTGAGTGAATTAATTCAATAAAATGCATACTAATTTATAAAATCATTTGTTAAAACCTCTTTTTGAAAAAAAAAAATGTAAATAAAGGAATCATAATCATTAAAATCATTTACTTTTTATAGTAATATTTAAATAAAATCAATTTATAATTCTTAAATCAATTTAATATGAAAATCCAAGTAAGAAAACATATGGAATAATTATTTTTGGTGAAAAATCTAGTAGAACACCTAGACCAATATTCTAATAGCCTTTCAACTCTCTTAATCTAAGTGAGTGCCGTCCTGAGAGCAAGCTCAACCGAGTTATTGTCATAGTCATTTCATTTATTCCATATTGATGTCATGGGAGCAAGCTCAATCGAGTTACATCCTTTTATTTGGCCTGAGAGCACTAGCTTCGTTGAGCTCTAACCATTTACTCTTGCCTGAGAGCACACGCTCCACCAAGCATATTCCATAATTTAAACATATACTGAGATCTCACTCGTGCGCATGTGGTCTTAGTGACACCCACTAGGTAATACATTCTACCATTATCTCCAAATCAATTTGAATTACAAATAATTTAATAAATAAAATAAATAAATAATTCATTAAATAATAAATAATTAAATGATTAAATAATAATCAAATAAAACATCACAAAATGAATTTCCTTTAAACGTGCTTTTAATTTCTATTTGTAAATATAGAAGAAATGATCATGCATTTGGCACTATAAATATCTTCATAAATTAATCATATAATAATTTCTTTATTATATTTAATTATTTGAAATATAATAAAAACATGCGCAATACACATTTCATAAAATTAACTCACAGGTTGAGTGTGCCGGGTGATGTATTCTTTGCTACCCTGGTGCTATAGCTTGAATCCCGAAGTTCTCTAAAATAAATAATATTTGTTTAAAATATGCTCATAAAATAAAATAAATAAATTCATCAAAATTCTTGAAATTATAGAAACTATAGAATTGACAAAACTAACTCGACCAAAGACAAAAAGTCAACTAAACTAGAAATTCAACACATGTTGATGTCACTTTTTACTAGAAATCTACCAAAAATTTAGCAAAGTCTCATCTGTAAAACAAACATCTTTCTACTAAAAGTAGAGTCGTTCCTACACACAAACACACTTAAAAATTCACAGCACTCAAAATCTCATGTTGGGTCCCTGAATTACAACTATTGTCTAACCGCGAACCAATTCATCAACAAAATCCAAAGTAATATAAATCTCAATAATTCACCAAAAATCATAAAATCTATATAAAAATATAATCATTTCTCAAATCACCAAAATATCTCATAAAAATATTAAAACCCTTTATTTTCCAAATAAATAATAAAATTTTAGTTTTTAAATAATATTTGCTAATAAAATCCATTAAAGGAATAAAATTCTCATTTTGTAATTAAATTAGCATAAATTGCAAATAATTATTAAAATCACTTATTAACATCACAAAAATAATAAAATGTCCGTTTAAGCTAAAAAATAATAAATAAATTTATTACTCATATATTATTCCAAAATTATCACAAATTAACTAATAATTGGAAATAATAATAAATTTTTTTTCATACCTTTATTAAAAAAAGGTGGTCTAAAACCAAATAATTAACAATTTCAATTAAAATCAAATAATTTAATAATTTCCAACAATTTTCCAATTTCCAACAATTTTCCTTAAACTTATTCAATTTCTTCATATAAAAATATCAAAGGACACGGTCAAACCAATTATAATTAAAAATAGACAAGTAAACTTAGTTAAAAATTAAATTTTACGCTCTAGAAAAACATCATTTAATCTTATAAAACTTGCGGTTCAGTTCAGTTACACCACATTGTAATTAAATTGTTTAAGCAGTAAAAATTCTGCACCTTCAACATTCACAATACTGCACTTTAATACACAGAATACTGCACTTTAAATTGTATGTGAACATCAATGAATTGTTAATGAAAAGCTCAGGTTTTGTGGTGATTTAAGAAGGTTATCTCATCTTTCTTTTAAAGCACAATATAACTAAGTTCGGGGCTGCTTAGGAATTCAATTTTAGCATCAAACAAGTTGATAAAGCTGCATAATTTCAGCAGAAAAAGAGTTTTAATTTAGCTTGCTTCAAATGGAAATTTGAACCACGGAATTTGTCAAGATGTAGCACCAAAAAAAGTGAATTTCAAGATTGTTTTAAAATCAAATTTCCATGATAAATTGCACATAATACAATAACAATTCCTTTGGTGATAACTCGATGGTTTAAAATAAACAATTATCATGTTTATTGAAATGAAAACGAAAAGGAATTTTTTGCAGAGACGAACGACATAACTCAAGCCAAAGAATATTCAAAGATCAATGATATAAGAATGAAACAAAACTCAACATTTAACCAGAGTAAATGAGCCAAGCTCAACATTAAAGCATCTCAACCATGGGCAACACCGAAACTCAAGAAATAGTAGAATCAAAATTCTGCAACAAGGATTAGTAAGAACCACTCATAACTCTAGCACAACATAAGACAAAGAATTTATTCTTGAATAGGTAACACGTGAAGAGACTTAGGAATGGATTTTGGGACACTTACAGATTTAGAATTTAATAACAAATTAAATGTAGTATAGCAGCAAATCAACGTTATCAAGTTACAAGACTTATAGTAATTCAAACTAGATAGCTTGACTTGTTTTGAGAGGCAATTTATGCAATCGAAACTCAAAGGAATCAATACCAAAAGCAACATATTCAGGGCTGTTCCAGAAATTAATTTTCAACAAGAAGGGGACAATATCAAGAGCTTTGAACTCGCTCAAAAGAATCGTTCACAAGCAATCAAACATTACAAGAAAGGCAATACCAAAACACATAATTTCAAGAAGTAAACAAGAATTCAAGTCCCAGTAACAAGAAGAATTTAGAAAATAACATAATGAGTTCACAATTTCAATAAAAAAAAGGAACAAATCTCAAAATTGGTTTAAAGGAGAAGATGAAGTTCACTCACAACACCATGTGATTCAGCATCAAGGAATTAAGAATTCAAATGGAGAAGAAGAAGATGTTCACTCACCCAGTTTTTTTCTTCCCTTTGCGTTTAAAAAATCAATGGTGGAGAAAGGCTTAGGGGAGAAAATATTCTCAAAGAAAATTCTAGAATTACACATTAAACCTCTAAGAAAATGACAACTGCACCCTATGTCTTTTTTTCTTCACTTTAATCCTCAAACTTTTCTTTACTTACAATTAAGTCCAAATAATAATAATATCATAATTTTATTTAATAAAAAATTAAAATTCGGATTATATATATATATATATATATATATATAATATCATTTAAAATTAACTAAAATTTAAATTTTAAAATGAAGAGGGATGTTATATTGTTTTATTAGCTCCATATATTTATTCCTACATATATATTTTGTTTGCTATAGAATAATACTTTTGTGGCTAATAATTAAAATTTTTTACTACATAATTTATATTTGTGAAGCAGTTAAATTTAATATCTTTTTACAATTAATTTTATTATCATAAGTTATATAGCCAAAAATATGAAAAATAACTACATGACACTTAAATATCGCCATTTCTTGCTGTGACAAGTTACAAAACTTATTTTTGTGGCTAAAACATTTATCTACAAAACTTTATAAATTTAGCCATAAATAATTTTGAAGCCATCAGTAACAATTGTTGTAGTGATTATTATTGATGTTAGAAGTCGAGAGAAGGCATAAGAAAAATTTTGACCCCAAATCTTAACATATATTTCTATGGGAAAATGGGTTAAAGCACATTATGGATTTGCATTTTTTTTTTCATTTTCTTTTTTTAAACATAGGTATTTAGAATTCATTAATTTTTTTAATTCGATTCAATATGAATAGAATTAAAAAAAAAATAAAATTTTGAACAATTAATTTAATACGACTATATACACCAACTTAAGTGAAAATAATTTTTAGGATTATTTGAAGTCATATTTTAGAGTTGAATTATCGATATTTAGAGTTCATTAAATTCTAACTAATTTGATTTGATTTGGGCAGTACCACGAGGGTGGTAAAAGTCTCATAGCAACTTATTTAATGCTACTATATACATTAGAATTCGAACCTGATATCTAACTTAAGTGTGAATTGTTCCTTGCCAATTGGTTCTAACTATTGTTGGTAGGACACCATAATTCTTAATAAAGAATTTAAACCAGTTTTTTTCTCTTATGGTGGGCCAATGTAGGAACTTACTAGTTACTAATTGCATGGCTTTTTCTTCTTATATGGTCTCATTCAAATGGCTTTCTCTTATATCAGGATACATGTCCCAGCCTATGACATGAACAGTGTGTCATGGGGGCTCCATAAATTGACAAAAAAAAATTTTGAATTGTTTTTTTGCCCCTAAATACAAGGAGTGTAGGTGGTGGGGTTTACCGTCCGCCCAAGTGTTTAGCGACCATGACATTGTGTGGACTCGAAGTCCATTAGGAAATACAAAATAGGGTTAATGCCCAAATTGGAGATAGAGTCACCACCTAGATAAGATTCAGGACACACTGTGCATCAACTAAATTTCACGAAGGTACCCAGTAGCCGTCCTCAAAGAATGGGGTTCAGAAACTAGGTATGGACTTTTGGAATGCCCACCCAACCTTGTGGTTAGCCTCCGTGCGAGTTTTGTTTTTTTTATCTTTAATTATTAAGTTATTTCTTTGATTAACATGCAAATTGTAATTGTTTTTTTTTTATCAATGTCCAACTTTAACAATTAAGCCTGAGTTCACATTAAATTATGATTGCAAGCAAATTAAGAGTAATTCACAACATTTATCACAAGTATTACATAACATTAATAAAAAAGGCCAATGAATAAGTACACATGTAATAAATAAGGAGAGGAGAAATGAGTTCCAACCCTTGATAAGGCAATATATAAAAAATAGGAAAATGAATAAGTAAATTTAAGAACTAATTAAGGAATAAAATTGATGATTAAAAACATCCTAAAGGTTCTTGCGATAAACAAAGCTTTATTCTCTCACAAATATATAAAATCCTACAGAAAGAAGGCCATAAATTTGTAATATCCCGAGTTTTTAAATATTTTTATATTGCATTGGGATTATACAGTGTTAATAATTTTTGTATATAATTATGATATTTTTATGAGTTTTTATTTCATTAAAACTAATTTTAACTGTTTTATATTATTTTAAGTACTTTACGTAAAATTTTCCTAGGACTTGCACTTTTGGGGAAATTGACATGTAAATAATTTAATATTAATTATTTTAAATAGATTTATGCATTTGCATGAACTCATATATATATTTTTAAAGTGCTAAAATAAAGTGTATATGTGTGTATTTATTTAAATTAAACTAGGGTTTAATTAATTACCCTAATTTTTATTATTTAGTTTTAATATTAATTAATTATTTTTAAGTGTATAAATTATTAAATATATTAAAATATATGTGTGGTGAGAATTATTTGTGTGTGGGATTATTATTATTATTATAATATATGATTTGGATATATAATAATAATAATAATAATAATAATAATAATAATAATAATAATAATAATAATAATAATAATAATAATAATAATAATAATAATAATAATAATAATAATCCCACACACTTAAATATATATATATATTTAACAAAAAAATAAAGTTAGCATTATTTATGGTTTTGCCATTGAAGCTTCCTCTCCCTCCCGATCGTCTTCCTCACGAATCTGGTCACTGTCACACCATTTTCTTCCTATCGGTGTGTCTCCCAGTGTGCCACCTTCATCCTCAGCCATTCCCGCCACCTGCAGCAGTCGTTTTCGGCATTGGAGGAGCTCATTTTGGCCAGAAAGTCAAAACTCTTCCTCACTGTCGATCGATGTGATTCCGACCACCATTTTTGACACCGCCGGTCTCTATCTTCTCCTTGAGCTCCGGTGAGTGTGATTCCAAGCTTTTTTTTTTGACTTAAAATGGTCTAGATTTGCCTAGGTTTCGATTTTGCAATTTCAGCCTATTAGGGTTCTTGATTTTTTTGAGCTTTAATTTGATTGATTCATGAAAAATTCCTTCACAAACTTTGATCCTAGTAGCTTAATCTTCATGCTGGAATTTTTGGAATTTATTTTGATTTTTGATTATTTTATTAATATTTTCTAATTTTTGAAAATTAATTAATTAAATTATAAAATTGTGTTTTATGGTAATTATAGGTGTTGAAATGAATTATAGAAATTTATTTGTAATTTTTGTGAATTTTTATGTATTTATTTTGAATTTATTTAGTTTATGTAATTTTGAAAAATTAGGTTAATTATGTGTTTAATTGAAATAAATTAGTTAATTGAGTTTATTTATTGATATTATTGAAATATATGTTGAGAAAATTAATTTTGTGCAAATATATTATTTTTTTGGTGAATTTTTGGATTAATTTTAGTATATTTATATATATAGGGGTATTTTGGTAATTTTACCCTAAATTGACTAAAAATGTAATTAAATTGGATTTAATAGTTATTTAGGGTATAAAAATGATTTCTACAAATTATTTAGTATTTTTTAACTAATTAAAACTATTTTTTGTAAATTATTTTCAAATTATATATAATATACGATTTTTCTAATAAAATGAGTTTTTATCGGTTTTTACTATGTTTTAGGGTTAATTACGTAATTTCTACTTATAAAATGTATTTTTATCATATAAGGGTATTTTTGGTATTTTGTGAATATTCCGTGAATTGTGAACCTCGGTCGGTGATTTGTAGTTTGGAGTCCGACCGAGGGATTTTGGTTATGAATATTGTGTTATTTCGAAGTGCATTTCTTTGTTGGGCCGACTCTACTCTTTAAGTAGATAAATGTCCATTTTACAGGGGAGGTTCTGTTGAATTTTCGGTAGAATTCTTGTAAAACGTGATGTCCGGTCGAATTCTGATTTAATTATGTGTCTAGTAATCTAGATTGAGTCTTTAGAACTTATGTTAGATTTATTCTGATTCTTATCATTATTTGTTTTTTTAGTTACGCCGAGATCGAGGCCTAGTGGACCAGGCCCATCGGACCCATCTCGAGGAGCGCAATAAATAGTGAGTTGCTATTATATATATATATGCTTTAGGGTGCATGATTTTAGAAATATATGTTTTATTTTGATTAAATAAGCATAATGGTTTAATTAGTACTTAAGTTTATTTTTAGTTTACTTTTGGTTTATTTTTGGTGTATTTTAAACTATATGCATGTTTTATTAATGAATTATGTTTAAAATGTTTTTGAATATTTTTCTAGATCACTTTGTAATTTAATTGAGTTTATTTGACGTATATATACTCAAAATATACCTGGTTTACTTTTGGTATATTTCTAGTATATATATGGTTTATGTTGCTATTTTATTTAAGTTCATGCATAATTTATTTTATGAATGTATGTTTTATAATTTAATGAAGGATATCAATAGAATGTGCTACCTAGTGGGCAGCACTAGGACCGAGTACGTACCGGTATGCCGATAGTATTTAGGCTATATTACTAACCTGTTTGAGGATATTGATTAGATTTGATTATTTGATGTGTGAGAAATGATTTGGGAGTGTGATTGTTGGAGCTCGGTTGACCAATCACATTGACAGTCAGACTGTTGGAGCTCGGTTGACTTAGTGTCTCGGGGCCAGTCTACTGTCCAAATGGAACAAGTGAATATATTGGAATAAGTGAGCCTGTATGACTAGAGTGTTGTTTAACACCATTTTGAGGTTACGATTTTATAGGTTTCTATTTGATCCTTCATAAACAATGATTTTCAGTAAAACATACATAAAACGATTTTATTGCTTTTGTGTGCATTTGCTTGTATATATTTATTATATATTTGACTGTGTGCATTGCCACTTAGTTATGCATGTATATATAATATAGCAATTCACTCAGTGAGGTCTGACTCCTCTCCATTGACTATTTTTCAGGAAAGTCATCATCATCAGACCTCAGTAGCAGACCCTTATGCCGGATTTCTTCTGCCCCGGCTTCATTATGTAAACTGCTCACTTGAGTTTTATTTTGTATCAATCTAGACACTGCAGTAGTTATAAAAATTGAAAAAGGATATTGTATTATATTGGTATGAGTTATGTACTTAAAATATTTGAATTGGATTTGTATTAAAAGTTTATTTATATATATACGAGATGAGTTGTTGATTTAAATCCCGTGGCGGATTGTTATTTAATTATTTATTATTTTATTTCCGCTGCAAATTATGTTATTATTATTATTGTATGTTTTATTTTATTTTAAGGCTTGCTACGGGTTCAGGATTCGAAAGAATTCCCGTTCCCTAGCGTCGGTCATGGCCCCTGTTTTGGGTCATGACAAAGTTGGTATCAGAGCTTGATTTATGTGTCAGGGCTTTAGTTGTGTGAGTTGTGGCCCTAGTTTTCAAATTGTGTTTTCTTTTGGTAACTACTGCAGTGAATTAGGTTCGAGTATGTCTTGATAAGTATTCCTTGCTTTAGTTTTCTGCATTATTCCTCTGTTGTCTATTTTGTTTGAATCATTCTATTATCTTTTTAGAATGAGGAAGCAAGCACGTGTCGCTCCACCGATCGTTGAGGCCGAGGATGATGAGTCTTTTCAAGATGAGGTTTTACCTCCTGAGCAGCCAGTTAGGCACAGAGGTCGTGGCAAAGGTAGACCTCGAGGAGCGGCAGGTCACCGTAGGCAGAGAGAGATACAGGACGAGGAGCCTGTTGAGCCTGAGTTTGAGGATCCTGTACTTCCAGTCGTTCAGCCTGTTCAGCTTGCTTATCAGTAGGGTATGTCTGACCCTAAGGCAGCTTTGTTCAATGCCAGAGTTGGCAGGATTGCGTTTGATGGGACTTCTGATCCGCTAGACTTTCTGCATGCGATCTAGACTAGGACTCAGACTGCTCACACCGAGTACCAGCGGATTATGATCGTTGAGCTGTCTATCGAGGGACCAGCTCTAGACTGGTTTATTCAGATGATTTAGCCTTATATGATGACAATGACTTGGGCTCAGTTTTGAGAGTGGTTTATGAGGAGGTTCTACCCAGAGCCTCTCCGTATGAGCTATCGTCTCCGATTGACCAGCATTTCTTATGGTGATCGATTAGTAGAGGAGTACACCCGAGAGTTTCACTAGCTGGGTAGATATGCAGAGGATCTGATGCGAGATCAGTATTTTACAGTCACTACCTATGTTACCGGATTAGGTTCAGCATGCTGGTATGCCTATAGTAGGCTTTACTCTGGAGTCTGTGATTGAGTTGGCCAAGGAGATTGAGCTGAGGCTAGTTAGGCAGGGAGTGATGCCTGATTATTACCAGTTGGGAGTTCAGTCGAGTGGATTGCAGACTACTCCGTACTCTAATTTTCATGTTGGTTCAAGTAGTCAACAGAGAGGTCTGACTCAGCAGAGTCAGAGGCAGCAGCAGTGAGTGCATCGAAATAGTAGACTTAGCCGTAGAGGTCAGCGTAGGTCATTCAGATTTGGGTCAGGTGCTTCGAGCAGCAGTAGTGGTCGTAGTTCTGGATTAGTCGCTAGTGTTTGTCAGACTTGCGGTAGAGTCCATCAAGGACCATGTTACCTGACACCGCTGACATGCTTCAGATGCGGGCAGACAGGACATTATGCCAGATCATGTCCTTACTCTGGGTATCAGCAGTCGTAGATTCTGTGATTCCCACAGCAGTAAATTGCTAGTGCTGCACCCATACCATTTCAATTACCTCTAGCTCAGCATTAGAGTTCCACTCAGCTTGTTCCACAGTAGGGTCATGGTAGAGGTGCTAGAGGAGGTGCCAGAGGTGTTGGCCAGGCTTCTACCAATCAGCAGGGAGGTCGAGGATAGGCCAGTGTCTTCCACCTTACTCAACAGGATGCTCAGGCATCTAATGCAGTCGTGGCAGGTATTATTTCTGTCTGTTACCTGGATGCATGGGTTTTATTTAATCTGGGTGCCACACATTCATTTTTTTCTCCCATTTTTGCTTCCAAGTCTTGTTGGCAAGCTTCGAGGATGGCTTTTCCCTTGTCCATTGCCACTCCTCTAAGCAAATCCTTAGACACCGATATTGTTCTTTCTAGTTGTCCAGTTCTCGTGGGAGGTAGAGAATTACCTATTGATTTGATTCTGTTGGATGTGATGGAATTTGATGTTATTCTAGGTATGGACTGGTTATCTCAGCACTATGCCATGGTAGATTATCAGAATAAAGAGGTGACTTTCAGAATTCCTAATGAAGAAGATTTTAAGTTTGTGGGTGATAGGAGTTTAGCACCTCAGAATCTTATTTCTACTATTACGGCTAGGAAGTTGCTGAGGAAAGGATGTCAGGGATATTTGGCATTGGTCAGGGATACTTTAGTGGAGAAGTTATCACTCACAGATGTTCCTATTGCCTGTGAGTTTCCTGATGGTTTTCCTAAGGAGTTGCCAGGTTTACCACCTCATAGAGAGATTGAGTTCTGTATAGATGTGGTTCCAGGTACTACTCCTATATCTATGCCACCCTACAGAATGGCTCCTATAGAGTTGAAAGAGTTGAAGGAGCAGTTGCAAGAGTTATTGGATAAGGATTTTATCAGACCCAGTGTTTCTCCTTGGGGTGCACCAGTCCTGTTTGTGAAAAGAAGGATGGTACCTTGAGACTGTGCATTGACTACAGAGAGCTGAACAAGGTGACAGTGAAGAATAAGTATCCTCTCCCAAGGATAGATGATTTGTTTGATCAGCTATAGGGTGCACAGTTCTTTTCCAAGATTGATATAAGGTCGGGTTATCATCAGTTGCAGATTAGTGAAGCTAATATTCCTAAAACGGCATTCCGCACTCGATATGGCCATTATGAGTTTCTGGTGATGTCTTTTGGTTTGACTAATGCACCAGCAGCTTTTATGGACCTGATGAACAAGGTATTTAGACCATATGTGGATCAACTTGTGGTAGTCTTCATTGATGATATACTAGTTTATTTGAGGAGCATGGAGGAGCATGTATATCACTTGAGGACTGTACTATAGACGTTGAGAGATCATCAGTTTTATGCTAAATTCTCATAGTGTGATTTCTGGATGGAGAGTGTTTCTTTTCTTGGACACGTGGTGTCTAAAGAAGGTATCCAGGTTGATCCACAGAAGATTGAAGCCGTGTCTGAGTGGCCTATACCGACTTCTGTTACTGAGATTCAGAGTTTTCTAGGTTTAGCCGGGTATTATAGGTAGTTTATGCAGGATTTTTCTAGAATTACAGTCCCTATGACTCGCTTGACTCAAAAGGATGTTAGATTCGAGTGGTCAAAAGCTTGTTAGAATTGCTTATAGTTATTGAAGGAGAAATTGACCACAGCCCCAGTGTTAGCTTCGCCTAATAGTGTGGACAAGTTCACAGTTTATTATGATGCCTCTAGAGTTGGCCTTGGTTGTTTGTTGATGCAGAATGGTAGAGTGATAGCTTATGCTTCAAGGTAGTTGTAGAAGCATGAGCAGAACTATCCTACACATGACCTTAAAATTGCTGCAATGATCTTTTCTCTGAAGATTTGGAGACATTATTTGTACGGGGTGACTTGTGAGATATTTTCTGATCATAAGAGCCTTAAGTACATTTTCTAGCAGAGAGATCTGAATCTGAGGTAGAGGAGATAGTTGGAATTATTGAAGGATTATGACTGTGAGATATTATATCATATGGGCAAAGCTAATGTGGTAGCAGATGCCTTGAGTAGAAAGGCCTCAGGCAGTCTTGCTCACATCAATGTTGAGAGGAGACCGTTGATCCAGGAGTTGCATCTGTTGGTGGATCAAGGTCTGATGATGAAAATTAGTAGATCAGGTGGACTGCTAGCTCAATTTAAGGTGTGATATGTACTAAGGGATATGATTAAAGCAGCTTAGAGCCGAGATCCTATTCTAGAAGAGCTTACAGAGAATGTTTGAGCAGGGAAGTTCACTAATTTCACACTCGATGATGACGGTGTGTTGTGGATCAGTGGTAGATTGTGTGTTCCTGATGTGGATGATTTGAGAGAAGAGATCTTAGAGGAAGCACATTCTATAACCTATAGCGTACATCCGGGTGTCACTAAGATGTACCATAGTATTAGAGATTTATACTGGTAGGACGAACTGAAGAAGGATGTCACTAATTATGTTACTAAGTGCCTGATGTGTCAGCAAGTGAAAGCTGAACATCAAAAACCTTCTGGGAAGCTTCAGCCTCTTCCTATTCCCTAGTGGAAGTAGGAAAGGATAGCTATGGATTTTATGGTTGGTTTACCTCGTTCTAAGGATGGATATGATTCCATCTGGGTGATTGTAGATAGGTTGATGAAGTCTGCACATTTCTTGCCTATGAAAGCCACCTATTCTGTAGCTAGATTGGCGAAGCTATATGTGAAGCATATTGTGTGCCTTCATAGAGTACCTGTGTCCATTGTGTCAGACAGAGGTTCGGTGTTTACTTCTCATTTTTGGCAGAAGTTACAGGAAGCGATGTGCACTAGGTTAGATTTCAGTACTGCTTTTCATCCTCAGACAGATGGTCAGTCTGAGAGGACGATCCAGACACTGGAGGATATGTTGAGAATGTGTGTCCTGGATTTGGGAGGTAGTTGGGACGATCATTTTCCTCTTATTGAGTTTGCATATAATAATAGCTACCATAGCAGTATTGGTATGGCACTATATGAGGCATTGTATGGAAGGAAATGCAAATCCCCTCTGAATTGGGATGAGATTGGTGAGAGAGCTTTGACTGGACCTGAGATGGTTCAGGATGCTGCAGAGAAAGTTATCGTGATTAAGCATAGATTAGAGACCGCAGTTAGCAGGCAGAAGAGCTATGCGGATCCTAGATGCAGAGATGTGGAATTTTAGGTCGGGGATTTTGTTTTTATGAAGGTATCTCCGATGAAGGGTGTGATGAGATTTGGCAAGAAGGGTAAGTTGGCACCGAGATATATCGGACCGTTCGAAATTCTGGAGAGAGTTGGCACTGTTGCATATCGATTGGCTTTGCCTCCGAGTATGTCAAAGGTGCATCCAGTGTTTCATATCTCGATGCTGAGGAAGTATATCTCAAACCCTTCACACGTGTTGCAGCCCGACAGTGTAGAAGTGAATGAAGATTTGACGTTTGTGGAAGAACCTATGGTGATCGTTTACTATTAAGTTCGATAGTTGTG
The DNA here is from genome assembly GCA_947683625.1 of Mallotus nudiflorus. Lineage (NCBI taxonomy): Eukaryota > Viridiplantae > Streptophyta > Magnoliopsida > Malpighiales > Euphorbiaceae > Mallotus > Mallotus nudiflorus. The sequence continues at coordinate 555,541 of CANTUR010000126.1, read as the reverse complement.
GTCGAAACAGATTCCAATGGTCAAGGTTCTATGGCGTAGCAACCGAGTTGAGGAGCATACGTGGGAAACTGAAGCTGAGATGTGAGCTTTTTACCTGTATCTCTTCCCTTTTTGATCTTGTAATCATTCTTTTCTGGAATTCGGGGACAAATTCTTTTAAGGGCGAAAAACTGTAATATCCCAAAATTTTAAATATTTTTATACTGCATCGGGATATGCAGTGTTAATAATTTTTGTATATAATTATGATGTTTTTATGAGTTGTTATTTAATTAAAACTAATTTTAACTATTTTATATTATTTTAAGTACTTTATGTAAAATTTTCCCGGGACTTGCACTTTCAGGGAAATTGACACGTAAATAATTTAATATTAATTATTTTAAATAGATTTACGCATTTGCATGAAATCACATATATATTTTTAAAGTGCTAAAATAAAGTGTATATATGTGTATTTATTTAAATTAAACTAGGGTTTAATTAATTACCCTAATTTTTATCATTTAGTTTTAATATTAATTAATTATTTTTAAGTGTATAAATTATTAAATATATTAAAATATATGTGTGGTGAGCATTATTTGTGTGTGGGATTATTATTATTATAATATATGATTTGGATATATATATATATACATATATACATATTTACTTAACAAAAAAATAAAGTTAGCATTATTTACGATTTTGCCATTGAAGCTTCCTCTCCCTCCCGATCTTCTTCCTCATGAATCTGGTCACTGTCACGCCATTTTCTTCCTGTCGGTGTGCCACGTTTGTCCTCAGCCATCCCCCGCCACCTAGAACAGCCGTTTCCGGCGTCGGAGGAGCCCATTTTGGCCGGAAAGTCGAAACTCTTCCTCATCGTCGATCAACGTGATTCCGGCCACCGGTTTCGACATCGCCATTCTCTATCTTCTCCTTGAGCTCTGGTGAGTGTGATTCCAAGCTTTGTTTCACTTAAAATGGTCTAGATTTGCCTAGGTTTCGATTTTGCAATTTCGGCCTATTAGGGTTCTTGATTTTTTTGAGCTTCAATTTGATTGATTCATGAAAAATTCCTTCAGAAACTTTGATCCTAGTAGCTTAATCTTCATGTTAGAATTTTTAGAATTTATTTTGATTTTTGATTATTTTATTAATATTTTCTAATTTTTGAAAATTAATTAATTAAATTATAAAATTGTGTTTTATGGTAATTATAGGTATTGAAATGAATTATAGAAATTTATTTGTAATTTTTGTGAATTTTTATGTATTTATTTTGAATTTATTTAGTTTATGTAAATTTGAAAAATTAGGTTAATTATGTGTTTAATTGAAATAAATTAGTTAATTGAGTTTATTTATTGATATTATTGAAATATATGTTGAGAAAATTAATTTTGTGCAAATATATTATTTTTTTGGTGAATTTTTGGATTAATTTTAGTATATTTATATATATATAGAGGTATTTTGGTAATTTTACCCTAAATTGGCTAAAAATGTAATTAAATTGGATTTAATAGTTATTTAGGGTATAAAAATGATTTCTACAAATTATTTAGTATTTTTTAACTAATTAAAACTATTTTTTGTCAATTATTTTCAAATTATATATAATATACGGTTTTTCTAATAAAATGAGTTTTTATTGGTTTTTATTGTGTTTTAGGGTTAATTACGTAATTTCTACTTATAAAATGTATTTTTATTATATAAGGGTATTTTTGGTATTTTGTGAATATTCCGTGAATTGTGAACCTCGGTCGGTGATTTGTAGTTTGGAGTCCGACCGAGGGATTTTGGTTATGAATATTGTGTTATTTCGAAGTGCATTTCTTTGTTGGGCCGACTTTACTCTTTAAGTAGATAAATGTTTATTTTACAGGGGAGGTTCTGTTGAATTTTCGGTAGAATTCTTGTAAAACGTGATGTCCGGTCGAATTCTGATTTAATTCTGTGTCTAGTAATCTAGATTGAGTCATTAGAACTTCTATTAGATTTATTCTGATTTTGTCATTATTTGTTTATTTAGTTGCACTGAGACCGAGGCCCAGTGGACCAGGTCCATCGAACCCATCTCGAGGAGCGCAATAAATAGTGAGTTGCTATTATATATATATATATATGCTCTAGGGTGCATGATTTTAGAAATATATATTTTATTTTGATTAAATATGCATAATGGTTTAATTAGTACTTAAGTTTATTTTTAGTTTACTTTTGATTTATTTTTGGTTTATTTTTGGTGTATTTTAAATTATATGCATGTTTTATTAATGAATTATGTTTAAAATGTTTTTGAATATATTTCTAGATCACTTTGTAATTTAATTGAGTTTATTTGACGTATATATACTCGAAATATACCTGGTTTACTTTCGGTATATTTCTAGTATATATATGGTTTATGTTGCTATTTTATTTAAGTTCATGCATCATTTATTTTATGAATGTATGTTTTATAATTTAATGAAGGATATCAATAGAACGTGCTACCTAGTGGGCAGCACTAGGACCGAGTATATACCGGTACGCCGATAGTATTTAGGCTATATTACTAACCTGTTTGAGGATATTGATTGGATTTGATTATTTGATGTGTGAGAAATGATTTGGGAGTGTGATTGCTGGAGCTCAGTTGACCAAGTGTCTCGGGCCAATCACATAGATAGTCAGACTGCTGGAGCTCGGTTGACTTAGTGTCTCGGGGCCAGTCTACTGTCCAAATGGAACAAGTGAATATATTGGAATAAGTGAACCTATATGGCTAGAGTGTTGTTTAACATTGTTTTGAGGTTGTGATTTTTTAGGGTTCTATTTGATCCTTCATAAACAATGATTTTCAGTAAAATATATATAAAATAATTTTGTTGCATTTATGTGCATTTGCTTGTATATATGTATTATATATTTGACTGTGTGCATTGCCACTTAGTTATGTATGTATATATAATATAGCTATTCACTCAGTGAGGTCTGACTCCCCTCCGTTTACTATTTTTCAAGAGAGTCATCGTCATCAGACCTCAGTAGCAGACCCTTACGCCGGATTTCTTCTGCCCTGGCTTCATTATGTAAACTGCTCACTTGAGTTTTATTTTTTTTATCAATCTAGACACTGCAGTAGTTGTAAAAATTGAAAAAGGATATTGTATTATATTGGTATGAGTTATGTACTTAAAATATTTGAACTGGATTTGTATTAAAAGTTTATTTATATATATACGAGATGAGTTGTTGATTTAAATCCCATGGTGGATTGTTATTTAATTATTTATGATTTTATTTCCGCTGAAAATTATGTTATTATTATTATTGTATGTTTATTTTATTTTAAGGCTTGTTATAGGTTTCGGATTCGAAAGAATTCCAGTTCCTTAGCGCCGGTCATGGCCCCTATTTTGGGTCATGACAAAATTTAATTCATAAACCAAATAATAGTAAATAGGAATAATAGGCACATAAATATTTAATTAAACAAGATATCATAATAATTGTACAAAAGGTTGAAGTATAACAATATGAAAATGCGTAAGGGAACATGAATCACATAAGATAGACGTAAGAAATCGAGATTAAATGACACATGACTCTAATGCTATGGTGGTGCCTCATTAATAAGGCATCACCTCTAGGCATAGAGGTGATGTTAGATCATCTAAAGCTAAAGGGACAACCTCTCTTTGGAGATGCATGGCCTGACTAACAGATATAGTAAACGTTGTAAGTTTCTTAGATTTTAAGTAATCAAAATTAAATACTAATAACTGGTAACTTACAACTATATCTAATAATTTAAAAAGTCATTTTATTAATTTGGCATAAATTGAACAATAAATCTAAGAACAAGTAAGCAAATAAATGAAGCTTTTATATAAATTAAGGACTTAATGGTTAAAAATGGTGGCTCTTACTTCCTAGGATATATTGATGCTCCTGACTCAGCCCTTAGAGACAAGTTTTGATTCCAATCCTCACTTGAATACAAGAACTCCCCTTTCTCCTTCCTTAAGAATGCACTTCCAAGTCAAAACTCCTTCTTCTCCCCTTTTTTTTCCCATTCTTTCTCTTTTTTTTTTTGTATTTTGGCAAAAACCCCTCCCTAAAAAATGTCCTTCCTCTTTAATGTCCTTTTGCCTATACCTTTTAGGCTCCCCATGCCTTGATAAGACATTTTACCTTATCCTTTTTATGTCACTCATTATATATGCCTTTTAGCCCTCTATTTTAACCCCAAAAACTACATATTCACTTTTAGGGATAAATATCAGTCATGTGTGGGTCCATCCACTTGTCCACCACTATCATTTCTTTAATTAATGTTTGTGCAAGTGGGCCGTAAAGAGGTAGTGCCTCTTCGGTTAGGCGTTGACTCTTAGACCCTATCCTAAGTGTTGGGCCTTTGGGCTGAATGTAAGCTTAGTCTCTCAGGTTAAATTTTAGGGTTTGGTATGGGTTTAGCCTTAGGCTTTTAGGTTCATTCTCAAAAGATTTCAAGCTTTCTTACATTTAAGTTTCACATTTTCTCATTGTTGATCTTTCGTTGCGAGCTGATCAAACCGAGTGTCCATAGTTTGCCCTTTTGATTTTTCGCAAAACAAAATTCGTGCAATTAAAATTTTTTAAAAAATCAACATGCATAAAAAAGTAAGAAATAAAAAAAGGATACTCTTGATCTCTGAGATTCACCTAGGAAGTAAATTCTCCAAAACTCGCACTGTCAGCTTTGGGACTCAAGCTTCAAATGTTGAACATTTCTTAGAAAAAATAAGAAATTCATGTTGTTAGCCTTGGGACTCAAGCCCGAGAGGAAATTCCTTCAAAATCAGCATCGTTAGGAATTTCACACTGTCAGCCTTAGGATTCAAACTCGAGAGGCAATTCCTTCTCAAAGATATAAGGAAATTCACACCATTAGCTTTGGGATTCTAACCTGGGAGGCAATTCCTTCTTAAAGCTACTAAGAAATTCACTCCGTCAGCCTGGGGATTCAAACCTGAGAGGTAATTCCTTAAGCTTTTGAACTATCATCCTCAAGGCTTGAGCTTGAGAGGTCACTATTATTTTAATTGATTCTACCATTAAACTGCTTTTCCACTTTTCTTATATATATAAAGGCCCTTTTTTTCCTTTTCTATTTTTTTTAAAAGACTTCTTCCTTTTCTTTTCTCTTTTCCCTCTTTCTTGTTATATAGTGCACCTATTTTTTCATGTCACCATTGCTAAAGACTGTACTCCAGAGTGACCTCAGTAGGACTCAATGCCCCTACCCCTTCACCTTCTACGAAGTTTGGGCTTTTTTATGGGAGATATGATTCCACTGACTACAAACCTAGGCACCCATGTCTATTCTTTGGCTTCTAGAGAGGTTATTACTCGATTCCTATAACTTTTCATGTCAAATAGTATAGGGTTATAATCATTACACACTTGTGCATCATTTAGAATTGAAATCAATTAGGAAAAATTAAAAAATTTTGAATAGAATTACATTCTTTGCATTACTGAGGTATTGCCTCATCGAAGAGGTGATCACCATAATGGAGAGGCAATGCCTCTTCAAAAAGAGGTGATAGCCTCAAATATAAACAGAGCGACATCGCCTGATCAAACAGGCATTACCTCTATGATAGTTTTTTATCTTTCTTTTTTCATTCTGAAATTCATCCTGAAATATGATATGAATTAATTTAACTTCCCTTTTGAATTACAGTAAGATGTGCACATTTTCAAGGGTGGTAGTGACTTTAGCAGTGCTCGGGCTTGGTACAACGAGCTCACAAATGACATTAAAGACCGTATTTAGGATATAGGTTTTAAGGACTTCATTCTTTCACTTCTAGATGCTCATGGATGGATAGATTATCAACCACTACATGCACTGATGGAGAGATGGTTTAAGACCACACACACATTCAACATTCAACATTCAACATTCCACATTCCTTTTAGTGAGTTGACACTAGATCATATATCCTTTTCTATTGTCACTGGCATTTCATGTACTAGTAACATTGTCCCATTTAATGCGAGTATCCATCAAATGACACTTGATTGGGTAGCTTATATCGAGTGGCTTCTTAGTATGATCCTAGATATAAAGGGACTCACACCATCAAGATTGACTCCATCCACAGTCATAATACTCAAGATAGGTTTGAGGCTACCACCACAAATCGAGAGATTGACCAGATAATTAAAGCATTCTTGGTTTAGCTGTTGGGTGCTACTCTCTTCACTAAACTGCCAACTCTATTGATTTGATTTTTTTTAATTCCCCTTCAACATGTGGATTTGGTGTCTTCCTATGATTAGGGTAGCTGTGCACTAGCTTATCTATATTGGAGCATGGATGAAGTTATGCAATAAGCCATGTGATTTGGCAGTTTTTAGCATATTGTCCTAATGAGTATTCCTTTCCACTCTTGAACTCTATTCGTGAATTATCCCGATTATTTACTAATAATTTTTCTTTATAAGTGTGGGCCTTAGAGCTTGAGTTGATCACTGGGATATCTCAGGTATGGCCAGTGGGGTTCTAATTGCTTATAAAGGAGACACTTGGGTCACATGCATGTCCATCGTGATCGGCTGAACACTTTGACCTATGATGAGGTACTTAAAAAACACACAAATTGCTATTAATATGATGAGAACACAAGGTTAACTTACTTATATGTTCTGAATTGTCGTAGTTACATCAAGAGTTATGGGGTCCTTAGGTTAGATGGCCTCCATAAATGACTCGCTTCAAACCACTATCCTTATGGAGGGTGCTCCTTCACGGACCTGACAGTAGGATATGGTGTCTTGGTAAGAGGGTCCTCAACTTGGATCGTGGTGCCTATAATAGACGTATTCTTACATCACCTATTACAAGCATGCTTTTGACACATCTACTAGAGGGTGATTAACTGGATAGAGTAGTTATAGGAGATCCTACTAAAAACTACACTGTGAGGAGCAAAAGTCGCTACTTAGACTTTGTTCGAGCTAATCTACTACAGTGGGTGCCTTTTTCAGCTGTTACTACTGCTTAGGTACTCACTTGACTTCATCTTTCCTCTTCTTCTCTTTCAAATCATATACTGACTTAATTTTCTATTCATAAGTGGCAACTACAATCCTACTCATAGAGCCAAGCCTCTTGCACATAAGAGACCACTTTAGCACCCTTGTATTGATAATGGAGAGGGTACTTTTATTAGAGTACAACATAGTAGTGATCCTTTTAATTCTAGCTCATAGATGGTTGTTGGTTGTTTGACTTACACATATGATCTGCTAGCCCAATGTTAGGTGCCCTTTAGGGACTTATCCCATGAGTTTTTAATGTTAGATAAAAGTTTGACACCAACATACACTCTTGACACAACACACATATGCTCTTTCCTTTTTTTCTTTTAGAATTAACCTCAATAAGAAATTAGTGATAAGAGATCATTAATCATAGAGACCCTCTAAAGTAAGGGGTGTACATGTATCGACTGATTGAGGCTCAATAAGACCATTTGATGAATGTTACTTAGTAGTGGAAGGTAATGACTCCTACTATTTCTATATGTATGCATACTTTCATGAGTAGTTACCTCCAATTGTATATGGATAGGATTATGATGTAGTTAGCCAGGGTAGGATCGCAGCCTTCCAGTGTCAAGTTACTACTCTACAAATTAAGGATGATGAGGATGAAGAAAAGGAAGAAGAAGATGGCACTGATGACAACAATGGTTATGAGGTAGATGATGCTGACGACGAAGATGATGTAGAGGCCACTGAGCTAGAGGCTTCATAGATTAGGATTCAAACTTCTTTTGATTTTTGATTCTAATGTTACAAGATTGTTTTGATCTCATTTTTTATATTCATGTTTAAATTTGACTAGATGTTTAAACATTTAAACTCATTTCAACGGAGAACTTTGATTATTCCAACACAATCCTGCATAAACTCATCATTCAATTATACAACTTTCCATTAATAAACTGAAACAAAAAGAACCAATCAGAATAATACAACCAAAATCATGCCCCTAATTATTAAAGAGATGATCACCTTTTCATTGAGGCATCATCTTTTTATGAAGAGGCAATTTTAAAATGTCTCTTCATGATAAGGCATCGCTTGATCAAAGAGGCGAACGCCTTAGCACTTCATCCATAGATTGCCCTTTTGAATCCCTAGTTCCTTTTATAAAAACAACCATACCTACCCTCATCTATGCTATAACTCTCTATTTCCTCTTTCAAAACAGCTCCAAAATCCTAAAACATGACTGAGAGGAGCCTCAAACAACTATAACCAATCTTGAAGGGTTTAGATGGTGAATCATGGCAAAATTAGAGCCCTTTCACTTATCAGTTTTCAGATCTTTGCATGCTAGAAAGATTAATTTTCCCATTCTCTATGTTGTGGCTCAATTTTGGGATCTAAGCAAGCATGTCTTTTATTTTAACACACTAAAGATATGCCCTATGCTAAAGGAATTCGAAGCTATCTTAGGTTGTCAAATGGATTTTACTTATTAAATTGCAATTCTTCATGTTGGAACTCCAAATTTACACTCCATTCAACATTAAATGGCTAGGCTATTCAATCTTTCCCCTCAGTCTTCCTTTCACCATATCTTTAGTTCTAAAGTTCTAATAGGATCCTTTCTTGAGATTGCTGCAACTATTGACAATAAAGAGGTTATTGGCCTCAGATGATCACTCTTTGTCTATAAGCATAATTCTTGCTTGTTTATCTTTTTGGCAACTGCAATTTAAAAGTTCTCTACATCCTGGATCAAGTGGAAGCCGGACTCAATCCCTTTCCCCTTATTATGGTAGAAACTATCATTAGGCTAGACAACTTCCTAGAAACCAAGTGATTTTGTAAGAGTCCATTAATGTTAGATGTTAGCTTTCTCTTCTCTTCCCTTTATTTCATGTTTTTCTATCATTTTACTCATTACCTTTTTCAGTCATGGTTTCATAAAAAAATGAGATTACTTGAGCCTCTTAGAGATGTTGTGCATTATAAAGCAAAGCATTGACGCACTAGAAAACTCCATCCCATACCAGGAGATGTTTCGATGGATGTGCCTATAGTGGAAATTGCAGCACATGACCATTCAATCCTAAACCCACTGCATCCCTATAACCGATTTTCATTTTGCCACTTTCTACAATTTGACTAATCTTTACTGACAGTATGGATAAAAATAGCTAATTGTGGGACTAGTGCATAAGTTCAAGCTGGGGCCCCTTTCTTAAAACTTTATGGACAACTTAGTTGTGACTTTAATTCACAAAATCATTCAAAGGCACATTAACTACAATGAAGATCCATCTACTGATGATCAGTACAAGGTATGGATTTAATTGCAACAGATAAAGAAGGATGAGTTTATGAAAAATAAAAGAAAAAGAGAGTTACAAACATTAAATGTTCAAGGTGTTCAATAAAAGAAAAGAAAGAAAAATTAGTTTATGAAGGCTAATCATCATTTTGCTTTTTTATCGAATAGGATTTCCTCTTTTAGTTAAATAGTTTGTAATAAGTATTTAATGCGATGTCCAACAATAACTAAGGCAATCCATTCCATTTAATTCAAGCACAAGATGACTATACATTTTGCTTCTAACATATCTCATATTGTTAATTGGCTTGCCCTTGCAAGTCTAACTAGTTATTTTTTTCTCTCTCTCATTTTACAAGTCCTTAATTTTTGTTTGGACTGTCTCTTTTAAGGTTTTCAATCAAGTAGGACCTTTTTTATTTTTTCACTTTTCATCATTTTTTTGTCTCTAACTTTTGCCTAGACATACTGTTTTAAGGTTTCTTCTTAGCGAGACTTTACATAAAGTAATTTTTGAGCTTGTTTAAGTTAATGGGCTCCCTGAACTCATTTCCTTCTACATCAGAAAGAATAGTAGTACCTTTGGAAAATAGCTTCTTCACTAGATACAGACCCTCCCAATTTGGCTTGAACTTTCCTTATGGGTCAATAAGATTGGTTTAATGAGCTTTGGGACCAAATCACCTTCTTTGAGCTTTCCCAGCTTAATCTTCTAATTATAGGTTTGGGATGTCCTTTTCTGATACAGCTTGGAGTGATATATAACTTTCATTCTCTTCTCATCCAAAAATGTCAGCTGTGTCAATCGGCTCTCTACCCATTGATACTCAGGGATTTTAGATTCCAAGAGAACCCTCAACGATTGAATCTTGACCTCCATTGGTAATACAACTTCAAATCCATACATAAATGACTATGGAGTGGCTTCAGTCGATGTTCTAATAGTGGTTTTATATCCCCATAATGCAAATTGTAGATAACTTAACTAGTCCTTGTAATTTTCTAGTATTTTGGATAGAATCCTCTTCATGTTCTTATTTATTGCCTATACTGCTCTATTTGCCTACGGTTTATATGTAGGTGATTTATAATGCTCAATTTTATATTCTTAACAAAGTAGTTGTTTCTACCTTGAACTAAATAACATTATCAGTAATAACATGATAAGGCAACCTATATCTACAGATTATATTCTTTTCTATAAACCTCGCCATCTAGTTTGCTCTAATAGTTGTGAATGATTATGCTTTAACCCATTTAAAGAAGTAATTAATTGCTACCATAATATAATGATGGCCTTATTTCTCTGATGATATTGATTCCCTAGACTATAAATGACTATGAAGAAGTCAATCCTTGAAGTTCTATAAAAGGTTGGTGGCTCACATCTCCATATGCTTGATAGTTATGACACTTCTTTATAAACTTCACACAGTCAGCTTCCATGGTTGTCATGACCCAAACCCATGAGTCATGACCGACGCTAGGAAATAGGAATTCATGAGAATTCGAAACCCATAGCAAGCCTTAAAATATAAAAGCTCAATAAAACATAAACATAAATATGATCATAATTAAAACTTTTAATAATGAAAAAGAATCTCCATAAATAATATCTTAATAAAAATATTTTACAATATTCAAAATACATAGCCACCATTAATAACAACCATAGAATACAATAAGTATGTAATATTACTGCAACGTCTGGCAATACAAGGAAAGGATAATTTAGAGTTTCAGAGAAGAGAGCTACAGTAGGAGGTCTGATGAGAAGGATCCTGAAAAAATATTTGAGGACCTCACTGAGTGAATTATTATTATATATATGCATGTAATCTAAGGATATAGACATTCAAGCATCAATATAATAATATTTTATTTATTTATTTTATACATGTATTTCATACAGATGCTTAAAATCACATTTCGACAAATAAATAAATGTAGAAGATTTTTAATGGAGGATTGAAGTAGAACCCTAAAATATTCTACAACCTCAATCATAGAACCTCACTAGCCAATAGGCACACTTAAATCCAATAATATTTCTCTTCTCAAATTTGACAGTAGACTGGCCCCGAGACACTAAGTCAACTGAGCTTTCGAAGTCTCAGTGTTGGCATGATTGGCCTTGAGACACTAGGTCAACCGAGCTTCCGCAATCATACCACTCTCTCACCATAAATCTCAATAATCAATTTAATCATATCTCATACAAAAAAAATTTATAGCCTAATATCTCGTGTACTGCTACGCAACAACCCTATTGTAACCCACTATGTGGCACGTTTTACAACTATCCTTCAAAATAACATTTAATAAATAAAATTATATATATATATATATATATGCAAACATAGCATAATAAAATTCATATTTATAAAAAAATTGTGGATGCCAATAATATTTTTACATGTAATGCATACATATAATAATAACTCATAGGTGGAGTGCACTCCTCTAGGATGACTCAACTGACCCTATCCTATAGGCTTCGGTCTCGGCGTAGCTATAGAAAAATAATAAATAAATAATAATTAGGATAAAATCCTAGTCTTATATATTTTAGATTTTTAAGAACAAACTCAATCTAAGACACGATTCTAATAAAAAACTCAAAATCAATCACAAACCCTATGTCATGTTTTATGAGAAATCTACTAAAAATTCGACAGAGTCTCCTTTGTAAAACAGACATCTCTCTACTAAAAATAGAGTTAAACATGCATAAAAAACACACTTCAAATATCATGAAACTCAACATCTCAGGTTGGGCTCCTAAACTACAATTTACACCCAGTCGGGAACCAACATCACAAAATATAAAATAAAATAAAATAAAATAATTTCTCAAATCATCAGAATATATCATAAAAATATTAAAGAAATTTATTTTCCAATAAATAATAAAATTCTAAAATTTACATAATATTTTGCTAATAAAATCCATTAATAGCATAAAATTTTAACTCTACAAATAAATTTGCATAAATTGTAAATAATTATTAAAATCACTTATTATTATCATAAAAATAATAAAATACTCATTTAGGCTCAAAAATAATAATTAAATTTATTTTTCATTTAATTTTCCAAAATAACTGCTAAATAATTAAAAGTTGGGAAATAATTATAAAAATTATTTTTACACTTTTATTAATAAAAAATATTCTAAAATAGCATAACTAACAATAATTTCAATTAAAATCAAATAATTCACCATTTTCTAATATTTTTCCAAAAATACATAATTATACATAATCTTTAAAATTTCATATCTTAAATTCTATATATAATTTCACAAAACTTTCTTAACAAAGTCTAATCTACATAATTAATAAAATTTAATAAAAATATAAAATTTTCTGGTTTAGAATAGTTACTGTGAACAATAATTCGAAACCAAAAAATTTAAAAAATCACAAAATTAATTAAAAATTACCATTAGCTAGATTTTAACCTAAATTACAATTTTTCTCAAAGCAACTATGTCTAATTAAATCAAATTCAAGCTCAATTTTACAAAATACATAAAATTAACCTAAATACAAATTCACAAAATTGGAGTTGTTATTAGAGTTACCTGAATGAATTGAGTTGAGGAAAGCGAAGTCTAGAGGAAGACCTTCTGATAAAGACCAATGGCGGTAGCTGGAGTGGTCAGAATTGTCACCCCGGCAAGTCCAAGAGCCAATTGACTTCGAGAGAGAAAGAGAGAAAGGAAAAGAGGGACATTGCCGAGGGGAGCAGGGGCTGCTGATGGTGGCAATGACATTGACAGATGGAGGTGGTGGTGAACTAGTGGTGGCTGGCGGTGGTGACATTGCTGTCAGTGTTGGTGTATGCAAGGGAAGAAAAGAAAAGAAAGAAAGGAAAGGAAAAGAAAGAAAGAAAGGGAAGAAAAATTTTTTGTTTAAGTAATTTTTTTTAATATATAAAATAATTATCTTTTAAAATTTTAAAAAATAATATTCTAATATTTTTAAAAATCTAAATTTCCCCAAAAAATATATACTTAACAATTAATCAATAATTTAAATAAAACTATACAAATAATAAAAATCTCATATATAATTAAATAATAATTAACATTAAATAATTTCGCATTTAAATATAATAATTAATTAAAATTCAGGTTATAACAATGGTCAATTAGAAGAAATACCTCCGATGAGCTACTTTTTTAGGAAGAACTATTCCATTTATATGTGGTCTATATACACCTTCGTGAATTGCTTCCATAACTTTTTAGGCCTCGTCCTTATTAATACATCTTAGATGCACACCAATTGACATTTGTTTGTACAATATCCCATTATGGTTGATGAACTATCAGGATAATATCCTTAGAGGACATTTTCTCCTTCTTATCTACATCATTATGAAATTGTCCCATTTTCAAATATCGATGTAGATCATGAAATAAAGGCTTTTCTTATAACAAGGGGTTTGAGACTTCACAAGAATAAGATGTTTAACTTATGTCTATTTTCCTCCCTATATTAAAGCTAAAGTGGCTAAAGCATTTGCCATCTAATTCTTCTCTTATGGTAAATGTACAAATCTACATTGAGTGAAAGATAATAGAATAGTGGCTGAGTAATCCTAGTACAGTATTAGTTTGTCTTCTCTTACTTCCCATTTATTGGAAACTTGTTTTATCACCAACATAGAGCCTCCATTTATTATGACCTCCTCTGCCCTAACATTTTGGAGTGCTTTCAACCAAAAAATATAGGCTTCATATTCAGCTTGATTATTGGTTACTTTAAATTCTAACCTTTTTAACATCAGGATCATTTCTCCTTCTAGTGTGATCAGAATTACACCAATGCCTACTCCTTTGTTATTAACTAGCCCATTAAAGTACATTATCCATCCTTGAACCTCTATTACCCCCAAATGCTCATTTGAAAATTCCAATTCCCATTCATGTTCATCGTCTATAGGACTTTGGGCCAAGAAGTTTGCTACTGCTCTCCTGTCATGACCCAAACTTGGGAGTCATGACCAGCGCTAGGGAACAAGAATTCTTATAAATTTGGAACCTTTAGCAAGCCTTAAAAAAACACATGCATAATTATCATAAAAATGCATAAGAATTAAAACTTTGATTAATAAAAGAAATATTCATATCATAACATAATAAAATATATTCATGCAACTTTTTAAATACATAATCACTGTCTAAAACAATATCAGGTGCTACAAAAAGAAGCACTACTACTACAACGTTTACTAAAATACAAGAAAAGTAATAGTTTAAGATTTACATAAGTCAGACAGGGAGGAAAGAGTCCGAAAAATAGAACTAATGTGGAGGTATGAGGTAGAAGATCCTGAAAAAAATATTGAGGGGGTTTAGACTTTCATTGAGTGAATTATTATAATATATATACATGCAACCTAAAAATGTAAACACTCAAGCATTAGTATAATAATATATATATATATATATATATATATATATATATTTAATATATACATACATTTCATATAGATGCTAAAAATTTACTTTTATTATAATAATAAATGCATAAGAATTTTGGGTAGAGGATCGGAGAAGAATCCCTAAATTTTTTGCAACCTTGATCACTATAATTTACTAGCCAACATGCTTTCCATAACTCTAAAAATATCTTTTATCGAACTTTTGACAGTGAATTGGCCCATAGTACATGAATCCCTAAATTTTTTGCAACCTTGATCACTATAATTTACTAGCCAACATGCTTTCCATAACTCTAAAAATATCTTTTATCGAACTTTTGACAGTGAATTGGCCCATAGTACATAAAGGGTCAACTGAGGATTCTTAGTTCCACTACCGATGCTAACTGGCCCCGAGTACCTTACAGGTCAACCGATGATCCATAATCACACCCCTTATCCATAATTCACAACGATCATAATTTCCAAATCCAAAATCAATCAAAGTTCAAAAGCCTAATTCTAGCTTACTGTTGTGCAATAGCCCTACCATGACCCTCTAGGTGGTACGTTCTACAACTATCCTTCAAAAATGTTGTTTCATAATAAAATATGACAACTTACATTATTCAAAATAAATCTTCTCAATTATATATATGAAAGCATATATATAAATGTTAACAATAATAAATATCATTTCATGAAAAAAAGCATAACTAAATCCATATTTATTAAAAATATATGGATGCTCACAATTATTTTTTACATGTAATGCATACATATAATAATAACTAATAGTTTAAGTGTGCTCCTTTACCCTGACTCGATTGGCCCGCTCCGATAGGCCTAGCACGTGGAGAAACTAACGAAGATAATAAAAAATATAATATATTAGAATTGAAATCCTAATTTATACTTCTAGAATTTCTACAAAATGACTCAATCTAGGACACTACTCGCTAAAAATTCAAAACTCAAGACTGACCTGATGTCACATTTTATAAGAATTCTACTGAAAATTTAGCAGAGTCTCCTTTATAAAATGGACGTCTCTCTACTAAAAGTAGAGTCGATCCTACACGCAAACACACTTCAAATACTAAAAGATCTCGACTTCTCGGGTTGGGCTCTCGAATTACAATTATTCCCCAACCAAGAACCAACATAATTAAAATAAATAAAATAATAGTGAATACCAATAATTCACCAAAACTCATAAAAATCATAAATTACAACAATTCAATTTATTTAAATAATAAAATCATCAAAGATATTTATTTTCAAAATAAATAATAAAATCCCAAATATAATTAAATAATATTAATAAAAATCCAATTTTCAAATATTCAAAATCAAATAGCATATATTACAAACAATTATTTAAATTGCCCAAGTTTATAATAAAAATAGCTAAAAATTCATTTAATTATAAAAAGAATAAGTAAAATTATTATTTGAATATATTTCCGGAAATTATTATTAATTAGCTAAAAATAGTAAATAATTCATAAAAATTATTTTAATACTATTTATTACTCAAAAATTATCCAAAACATAATAATTAACAATAATTTCAATTAAAATATAAAATTTACTACTTTATACTAATTTTTCCAAAAATCCAATTTTTACATAAACATTCAAAAATTCATAATAAATATTCAGTGCATAATTTCAATAATATTTCTTCATGAGATATGCTTAAAATAATTAGTAGAATTTATTGAAAATAAAGCACATTTCTGAGCTGGGAATAGTACCCATAAATAGTAACCGAGCTTGGAATAGTGCCCAAATTGCAACTATCTCCAAAATCAAGTTTAAATACATTTTTAGAAAGCTTACAGCTTCAATTTCAATAATCTAAAGTCAATTTAACATGAATCAAAACAATTAAACATAAAATCAAAAAATGAAGCTAAGAACCCTATAATCAATTGTAAAAAATTGGAGCTAAATTCGAAGTTAATCGAGTGAATTACCTTGGGAAAAATGAAGCTCATGAAACTAGCTTTCAAATGAGACCAGTGGGAGCTCCAATCACCACCGAAAATGTAACGGATGGCCTTTGGAAGCTAACGGTGTCGAGAAGGAAGAAGAGAGGAGAGGGAAGAGAAGACAGTGGGAGGAAGAGGAAAGGAAGGGCAAATGGTGGCAGCGATGATGGTGGCGCTGTCTGCTTTAGCAGTATAGGGGAAGGGACTGGTTCATGCTGTCTCTGTCGTAGAGAAGAAGGAAGAATAGAGAAAGGAAAGGAAGGGGGAAGGAAAGAAAAAGAAAAGAGGAGGGAAGGAAAATTCTTATATATATATATCAAAAAGTAGAACATGACAAAATAAAATAAAATAAAATCTTTAATTTAAATATTTTATTTTCTAATTAAACTCACCACATAATATTAAAATATATTAAAATACACTACT
The DNA here is from genome assembly GCA_947683625.1 of Mallotus nudiflorus. Lineage (NCBI taxonomy): Eukaryota > Viridiplantae > Streptophyta > Magnoliopsida > Malpighiales > Euphorbiaceae > Mallotus > Mallotus nudiflorus. The sequence goes on along the minus strand of CANTUR010000126.1, from coordinate 538,351 downwards.
TTAACATAATTCACAAATAATAATAAATTTAAGTTTTAAATTTCAATTTAATATTAATACGATAATATAATAAAATAAATAATAACACTTGAATTTAGTTTAATTTCAAAAAACATCCATAATATAACAAATTAATAAAATATTTATTAACACTACAAATCCCAAAAATTAATTTCATAATTTATCAAAATTTGGGTTATAACATCTCCCTTTTACTACTTTATTTGCCATTTAGTCTATATCAAACTTGGTGAATAGAACCAACCATTTGGCTAACTTTCCTATAAGTGATGGAGTCTGCTGAAGATATCTAAGGGGATCGTGTTTATAAAACTACATGTACTCTGTATGATTGGAAATAATACTAAAGCTTCTTGGTTGCCTAAATCATAGCCAAACACGTCTTCTCAACTAGATTGTAATTGGCTTCATACTATAGCAACTTCTTACTTAGATAACACACTGCATGCTTAACTTTCCCTTCACCTTCTTGAGCTAACATCACGCCTACTACATCCTTCTTAATTGCTAAGATAAAGAATTAAAGGTTTACCCAGTTTAGGTGGTCGTAAGATTAGGGGATTCATCAAATAATTCTTAATAGTTTTAAAAGCCATTTGACATTTATCATCACAGATTATGAGTTGATTCTTTCTCAAAAGTTTAAAGATTGGCTCGCAAATGGTAGTTAGTTTGGCTATGAATTTACCAATGTATTACAACTGCCCGATGAACCCTTTGACTTCTTTCTCAATTTTTGGTGAATGCATTTTCTCCAATTACTTTGACTTTATCCAGATGAACCTCTATGCCCTTTTGGTAGATAATATGTCCTAACAGCTTCCCAAAAGTTACTCTAAAAATACACTTCTTCGGATTTTATCTAAGGTTGTACTTTTTAGCCCTCATGAGGAACTTGTCCAGAACCTTAATGTGCCTATCCCATCATATCATCCACTTACACCTCTATCTCTTTATGGATCATGTCATGCAGCAAAGTGGTAGCCATCCTCTGATAAGTAGCCCCTGTATTCTTTAACCTAAATGGAATGACCAAATAATAGTAGATACACCATTTAGTAGTGAAAGACATTTTTAGCTAATCTATTACTACCATCATGATATGATTGTATCTCGAGAAGCCATCCATAAAAGAATACATTATATTAGAAGTCACACTATCGACTAGTGTGTCAATATGTGGTAAAGGAAAATCATCTTTTAGGTAAGCTTTATTTAAATCCCTATAATCCACTCATATCCTGACTCTCCCCTCTTTCTTAGGAACCAGAACTATATTTCCCAACCATTGGGTGTCTCCCACTACTTCCAAAAACTTCACTTTCAGTTGTTTTTCAACTTCTTTCTCAATCAAAAGAGCTCATTCTAGCCTTAACCTTCTCTTCTTCTACTTTATTGGTGTGATGTGAGGATACATAGGGATCCTATGTTATGCGATCTCCTTGTCAATTCTAACATATCTGTATAGCCCTACGCAAATACTTTCTATATTCTTTTTAAGGTTTCTTTTATTTTTTTCCTTCTCATTAGGAGTTAAATAAGAAGCAATCAATATATTTTTTAGGGGTATCATTTGTGCCTAGATTAAATGATTTAGTTTCTGCAAATTAATGTCAAACATATCCATGAAATGATCATCATAAACAGAATAACCATTAGAAAATACATTACATAAATAATCAAAGTTAGATTTCATTACATCAACTTTAGAGAAAAATAAGTCATAAGTTTCAAACAAGTTTGTAAAAGAAACATCAAGATCATTATAGAAAACATCATTAGTGGAATTATGGACAAAGGTTTCAAAGTCTGTTTCTTTTTTCTAATCATTAACATCCTTTAACTTTGCAACAGGAATGTCCTCTAATTTTGGAGTCAACACCAGTTCTTCCATTATTGCCTCATTAACAGTAGTTTCCTTAACTCCATTCATATAGTAAGCAAAAATCTCAATCCGGGGACCAACTTCCCAACCAACATTAAAGGTTTAGGAGTTCCCTTGTGTGGATACCTATTTCCTTCTTTCATAAATTTTTGCCACAATGTACATTTTTTAGCTCCAGCATTTGAGTTTTTAGATTATTGGTATCCTACTCCATAATTTAGGATCAGTACTTTTTGTTCAATGAATTCCGGTGGGCCATTTTGATTCTTCCCTAGTCCTAAGCCAGGCATGAAGTTTATACTGCATATTATGCTTATGAATTTCTTATCCAATTCATCCTCGTAAAGCACATAAACTTTAAAGCTTAGACTGATGGGAATTTCCTTATGAGTTAGTTTCAAAGCAGCAACAACAGCTTCAGTTTCTACTGAAATTGTAATTACCTTCCCTTTATATGGAAATTTGATCTTTTAGTGCATAGTAGATGGCACACCTCCCAAAGGATGAAACCAAGGCCTTCCTAATAGAATAGCAAAAGCCATTAGGATATCAATCATATGTAAATTTATCTAGGCTTCAATAGGTCCAATCTTTACCAAAGCTCAAAAAGTTCCCTAAAAAAGTCATCATATCATCATATGCTTTGATAATCATATAAATGGCTTAAGGTCTGCCATAGTGAGTCTAAGCTTAGGCCGAATCTTGAGAGGGCACACATTAATAGTAGAGCCATTGTCTACCAATACACGATAGGTTAGCTTGCCTTTTACCTTAGCCTTGATGAATAAGGTTTTGCAGTACTCCCTTCCTTCTAATGACAAGTCATCATTGGTGAACATAATAGCTCCCTTAGGACTCTCTATTAGAGAATTAAACATCTGCTAAGGAGTGTAAGTTCTAAGAATCTTTTTTTGGTCCAAAGCTTGAATTAGTGCCTCCCTATGGGTTTTGGAATTCTTGAGCAGCTCCCAAACACTAGCCACAGACTTCTCTTTTTTTTTTTGGCTCTTCCCTTAGTTCTTCTTTCTTTGTCTTCTTATTATCTGTTTCAGTTTTAGATATTGTTTGATCCTCATTCTTCTCCTTCCTCTCTTCAGTAACCTTCTTGACTGACTGGATCTCCCTTTCTTCATCACTATCCCATATGTCAATCTGTCCCCCTTCTTTATAAGAACTCTAAATGTCTACCGCGCTAACAAATAATTCAATGGGTTGTGGGCTTTGTTGTTCAAGGTCATATTTTAGTGAACCAGGGGTGGCATTAATGAAATAGTTTATGACTTGCTCTTCTGTTAAACCGGTGTTAATCATAAGGATAGTTGCGTTGGTGTTAGGACATTTCTATAGTTAGGTAAAGGATTATTTTGGGTGCTTGGCTTTCTAGATTATGGGTCGGTGATTTTGCATGAATCAATCAAGTCTTAGATCTTATTTTTCAGTCAGGCACAATTATCAATATCATTTCCAATAGCTTAATGAAACTTACAGTATAATTTTAGGTTGACATTTGGTAATGGTTGTGTCATGGGTAAAGGCTGTAAAAGATTCTTTTCCATTAGATTCTCTAAAACTTTCGAAAGAGGCCTACCTAGGTTAGAAAATCTTCGGGGTTACCTAATGGCATTGATATACATACTGCTACTTGATCCACTCGCTTCTTTGCCCCTAGAACTTCCAGTGAAGAATTTCTTCTCCTATGCCAAATCATACTCTTTCTAAACCCCAAACCTATATAGTTCCTCAAAATTCTGAATCTCGAGATCTTTTAGCTTCTTAGAAAGTAATGGAACATAACCCTTAATTACTATCATCAATTGATTGAACTTAATAGACATGTGCCTCACCTGTGCTAGCTTGCCCCTCTATATAGTCAAGTAGTCAGCAAAGGACTCATTAGATTTCTACCTATTGTTTTGTAAGTCCTTTTAGGACACCTCCATTTGAGAATTCAATCCATATTGCTTCACAAACATAACACATAGTTCTTTTTAGTTATTTTGCACATATAGTTCTAAGGCATAGTACCAGTGGATTAGAGCACCCTCCAATGACATGGGAAATTGCTTAACTATCTAAGCCTTGGTCAGTTTAATGGCCCTTATATAGGTCATATACTATTTCAAGTGCAGGTACGTATCATCAGTTCCAACATACTTCTGCATATTAGGGAACTTGAATTTTTGGGGAAGAGGTTCATCATCCTTATCTAAGTCGTGGTTGGTATAGTCCATTAGAGCATCAATTCCTTTCTCCTTTATCATCATTTGGACTTGAGTTGTGGCCTGGGTCATGTTCTTTGTCCAATCAGTCTTCTCTATGGTTTAAAAAATGTCCATATTCTACCAGCCTACAGGTTCTGCCAATAAAGTTTCCTGATCATCCTTTGTTTGTTTCCTTCTAGAGCTTTTAGCATTAAAGTCAAATGGTGGTGGTTGTTGTGCTAGTTGTTTTTATCTAGTTTGTCCTATAATTTCCTATATGGTTGTTTGAGTTTGCTTGGCTATTTCTACTTTTAATTGTTCCTTGAGTGCATTAGGATTAAAACCTGCCATTGCTATTTCTTTAGAAGTTCTAACCAGGTGATTAGTGTCATATTGTCTCCAGATAGGAGATTAATGTGAATCTATATTTGCAACCACCACAAGTTAGAATTATGCATGATGTGTATGCATGGAATGTAGTTTCATTTTATTATTTAAAGAAAGAACATAAACACACTCTCTATTTAAACAAACATAAAGCTCTCAAACGATAATCTCCACCCTTATTTCTCCCACATGCATGTTCAATGGCGAGTTTCTTATCCTAAGATTTTTGGCTTGGGTTTCAATTATCAATAGGGGATAACAAAATTGACGTATATAAGACAACTCTTAAGATGGAAAAAACAAGTAGTAATTCCTTTTAATAAATCTAAAGTCCATTTTAATAGGCCATAGTAGGCATTAAAGGCCCATCTTGACATGGGCCATTTACAATGGGTTTAGGCCTTATTTTAAGGATTACCACATGGCATAAAGCAGATGCATTTAGGAAAATTTCCTGAGGGAAATTGCTAAGTCATTACATGAGCTGAGTCTTGGGTAATAAGCTTTGGTTCCCATAACGATACACCTCTATTACATTTCCCCACTTAAGGGTCCATAGACGTGGATTAGTATATGCTACGAGTGACAATAACCAAATACTCTACCACCAAGTTTGAATGAAATATAGGTAGCAAAACAATGACTATCATCATATTATTTAGGTGCTCGTTGTGTGAAAATGTGTAGTAAATGTAAAAGAAATAAGAGAATAATTAAAAATGATAAAATACAAAACACTATAATAAGTTTCTCTATCCCTAGTGGAGTCACCATTATAGGCGGTGGGGTTTAGTGTGCATCTAAGTGTTTGGTGACCACGACACTGTGTGGACTCGAAATCCATTAGGAAATACAAAGTAGGCTTAATGCCCAAATTGGAGATTGAGTCGACACCCGAATAAGACTTGGGACACACTGTACAACAACTGGATTCCACGGAGGTGCCTAGTAGTCGTACTTAGAGAATGGGTTCGGAAATTGGATATGGACTTTTGGAATGCCCACCCAAGCTTGCGATTGGCCTCTATACATGTTTTATATTTTATTACCTTTAATTATTAAGTTATTTCTTTGATTAACATGCAAATTGCAATTTTTTTAATTAATGTCCAACTTTAACAATTAAGCTCAAGTTTGAGTTTGCATTAAATTCTGATTGAATGCAAATTAAGAGTAGTTCGTAGCATTTATCACAAGTAATACAAAACATTCATAAAAAAGGCCAATGAATAAGTACACATACAAAGAAATGAGGGGATGAGAAATGAGTTACAACCCTTGATTAGGCAATATATAAAAAATAGGAAAATGAATAAGTAATTTTAAGAACTAATTAAGGAATAAAATTTGATGATTAAAATCATCCTAAAGGTTCCTGTGACAAACAAAGCATTATTCTCTCACAAATATATAAAATCCTATAAAAAGAAGGCCATAAAGTTAATTAATTAACCAAATAATTATAAATAGGAATAATAGGCACATAAATATTTAATTAAGCAAGATATCATAACAAAAGGTTGAAGTATAAAAATATGAAAATGCATAAGGGAACATTAATCACATAAGATAGATGTAAGAAATCAAGATCAAATGATGAATGACTTTAATGATATGTCGATGCCTCATCAATGAGGCATCACCTCTAGGCATAGAGGTGATGTCATGTCGCTTGAAGCCGAAGGGGCGACATCGCCTGACTAACACACACAACAAATGTTACAAGTTTCTTAGATTTTAAGGAAGTAAAATCAAATACTAATAATTGGGAACTTAAAACTATATCTAATAATTTAAAAAGTCATGTCATAAATATGGCATAAAATGAACAACAAATCTAAGAACAAGTAAGCAAATAAACAAATTTTTTATATAAATCAAGGACTGAATGCTTAAAAATGGTGGCTCTTATATCCTATACCAGATTTGATGCTTCTAACTCAACCCTCAAAGACAAGTTTTGATTCCAAACCTCACTTGAATGCAAGAACTCCCCTTTCTCCTTCCTTGAGAATACATTTCCAAGCTAAAGCTCATTCTTCTCCTTTTTCTTCCCTTATTTTTGTTTTTCTTTTTTTGTATTCTAGCAAAAAACCCTCTCTAAAAAATGTCCTTCCCTTTTAAAGTCCTTTTGCCTATACCTTTTAGACTCCCCATGCTTGACAAGACATCTCACCTCCTCCATTTCATGCCACTCATTATGTATGTCTTTTAGCCCTCTATTTTGACCTTAAAAACCACATATTCACATTTAGGGATCAATATTAGTCATGTGTGGGTCCATCCGCTTGTCCACCACTATCATTTCTTTAATTAATGTTTGTGCAAGTGGGCTGTAAAAAGGTGGCGCTTCTTCAATCAAGCGTTGCCTCTTCGGCTCTATCCCAAGTATTGGGCCTTTGGGCCGAATGTGGGCTTGGTCTCTCAGGTTAAATTTTGGGGTTTGGTATGGGTTTAGACTTGGGCTTTTAGGCCTATTTTCAAAAGATTTCATGCTTTCTTGCATTCAAGTTTCACATAACTGGGTTTTATTGTATGCCAATCAAATCGAGTGTCCACAGGAAGGCTACTAATTGGAGGGGGCCATTTTGGAAATTGACCCCTTTCTCTTATATGGTTTTTTAATTTTCTTCTCTTTGTCATATTCTAATAAGAACCATAGTTAAGGCCAGCTCAGAATTTTTCCTTAGAATGGGATCAAACGAGTACTATCATTTATTTTGAAGATGAAAGAACAACTCAAAAAACAGAACAAAGAAAAAACTATGTTGGGTTTTAAGTCTTCATCTCAAATCATAAAGAGGAGAGTTGTCTGCCGCCTGCATACATGAGTCTTAGAACCACCATCTCAAATAAATTTGTTTATTTTTTATTTTATTGTGATTATTTATTCTCTTAATTTTGAAATAATTTTGTTGTTTTTATTTTTGTTGGAATGTGTTGTTATAGTACTTGAAAGCTGTAGGAGGAAGAGTATTAGCTCTTCCTGCTGGTTAATATACAAATACTCGTCAAATTGTATAGCTAATCAATGATAATTAGTGTGCATCCAATAGTTTTGTTGTAATTTGGATGAAGTTTATTACAGTTTTTAGTGTGTATTGATCTTATGGAAATTGGTTAGCCTCAGACATATGGCGATTTGAATTTTTTTTTTATACACTTTATTGATTCAAAGTTTGTCATGTCGAATGCTTTTGCTAGCAGTACCTTGCTGTTAATGACCTTTTATCAATTTGAAATAATTTTGTTATCTTTAAAATTTATATTTTAATTGAAACTGTTGGAGGTTGATTTCAAAAAAAAAAAAAAAATATATATATATATATATTCATGGTAATTAATATATGTACTGTTGATGAAAATATTGATGTTATAATTATATTTGATTTTCTTTATAGTTTTTCTTTTTTTAAGTCTCAATTTTAATTTTTTTTTCCTGATTTTCCTCTTCTTCAAACCCTAACTCTCTAGTGATGTAGCATCAAATGCTCAAACAACACGTCATCCTCAGTATGATTATAAAAATGGATGCTTTTAGTATTTATTTTAAATTTGTCTCCAAGTGTATTGATTTTTTATAAGATATTTGATTATAGTTTATGGTTAACTAAAAGCTTGGTTAAATTTGATAATTTAAGGATAGTTTTATTTATTTTTGTTTTCATCTTATTATTCATTTCATTCTATTTATTTAAGTATAATTGTTATTTTCATATTAAAATATATATGAACTCTAAAATGCATATTATTTATAATTCACGCAATATGCGAATTGACAACTAATATAAATATAATTTTGTTAATATTCATGTTAAATTCACATCTTCGCATATAAATATATATAAATAATATTAAGTTAATATATAAGTAAAAAGAAAAAGAAAGAAAATTAGAATTAATCAAATATTAGAACATGAATTACACCCTCAAGAAACTTAAGGCTTAACTCAACTGGTAAGAGTCTTTGCTCTTAGAATGTGATATTTTGAGTTCAATTCCTCTCTTTCTCACTAGACATGTGAGCCCCAATTTGGTGGTGGCTCACAAAACTGTATTTCAAATACTAACTATTAACTATCTCTCATCATCTTCATGATATGAGACTGGTACGGAGTTAAAAAAAAAAAAATTACACCACCAATATTTTATTTTGGGTAAACACAGTTTTTTGTTCCTAATTATTCTCGAATACAATTTAGGCAGGAAAATAAATCATTGCTTCTTTTCTTATTGATTACCAGAATTGAAAACCTGATGCAACCTTATAGAACTTTTTGATAACCGATTTATGCTTCCTAGTGTCCACACAGAACCCAATAACAATTCCTATCAACAATCCGCTTCCATAACCAATCAACACCACCTTCCAATTGAACTCAAATGGAGATTCCGATTCTTCCGATTCTTCAGGTTCTAGAGGTGCTAGTGGTCAAAAAATTCCGAGACACATTCAAGAAAGCAAGAAATGTTAACTGTGCCAGTTGCACTGGTATCTCTCCTGACAGTTCATTCACAGAAAGATCCAAAGCTTCAAGCTCTTTCATGTTCCTCAAGAATGCCGGAATGTGACCAGAGAGAATGTTGTTGGAAAGATTAGCAATTGGAGTCCTCTAAGATTTGCAATCTCTTCAGGTATTACTCCTTCAAAACTATTGCTCGATAAATCAATAGCTGAAAAAGAATTCCGGGACCCTCTCATTTGCCAACTTCGTGCCTTTGTTTGTTATTGTAATTGAGTAGCTGAAATAGTTATACCACGTATAATCTTGTATTTGGAAACTTATGTTTGCTTCCATGTACTTTAACCGTTCTTCATGAGTACTTCTCATGGCCACCCAGTTCTTGAAGTACTCCAATAATTGCTCACCTGAAAAGTTGTTGTCAGAAAGATCGATGATTTGTAGGTGATGGAAAGGGAGATTGGTTTCAGGTTTCCCAAGAGCGCCAAGCAATCTATTAGATCTTAAAATTAACATTCTCAACTCTGGAAGAATACCCAACCAAGAAGGGAAAAAATCACTTACATGATTATTTCCAAGATGGAGAGACTCTAGCTTGGTACAATTGGCTAGTGATCTTGGTATTTTCCCTTCTAATTCATTTTGACTGAAATCTATCATCCTTAATGCACAGTCACTTGTAAATCTGTTGGGACTGTTGCCAGAAAGGCTGTTATTATGCAGATCAAGAATATACAAGTTACTCAAGTTTCCCAAACATTGTGGAATGGAGCCACTCAAGTTATTATTTGACAAATCCAGAACCAAAATTGAAGTCAGGTTGCAGAAAACTGATGAGATTACCCCAGAGAATCTGTTGTTTCCAGCGAAGAAGTTGATGATGGAAGGCGGTGGAATTGAAGGTGATCCTTGCAACTTGTTGGAGGTTAAATTCAAGATATACAAATTGGTCCATAGAAGACAAATGAGGGGCTGCTCAAAACCTGTCAAAAAATTAGAATCCAAATTCAGAGTGCTAAGACTTTGAGTAGCCAAGTCCGATATCCAGTTCGGTATAAGTCCCACAATTCTGTTATTAGAGAGATCCAAAGACAGTAGATCATTTTGGCCACGCAAGAAAAATGGGAACTCACTTAGATTGTACGAACGCAATCCCAACCTCCGAAACTTAGGCAGAGTAACATTGACAATACTGGTGCTACTGAACAAGGACAGATGGTTCGTTGACAATTGGAGAGTTTGAAGGTTTGTTGATTTAAGAAACGAATCGAAACTCAGACTACCATTGAGTTGATTGTTGTGTAGTTCAAGAACCTGAAGATTAGGAAGCTCAAAAATAAAGTTCGGAATTGGACCTTGTAATTTGTTGTTAGAAAGCTGAAGCCCAGTCAATTGGGTAAGGTTTCCTAGCCAACATGGAAGCTGACCAATAAGTTCATTGGAGTAGAGAGACAGCCAAGTGAGTTGTGTCAGGTTTCTAAGAGAAAATGGAATTTCCCCATATAAATTTGTCCGAGTCAAGTCCAAAGTCCGAAGCTTGGTAAGGTTACCAAGCCAAAACAGGGTACCAGGACTGAAGTCATTGAAAGAAAGTGACAAATAAGTGAGTTGGAGAAGATTGCCCAACGAGGAGGGTATCTGTCCTGAGAAGTTGTTTTGGGAAAGGCCCAGGACATCAAATTTTGTAAGCTTGTCAATTGAAGGTGGTATTGGACCTGAAAAACGGCATTGAGTGACAACAAAACTGTTCAATGATTTAAGGTTACTGATTGAATCCGGTATCTGACCAGAAAAATTTGTATAATCGAGTCTCAACATCTCAAGTGAGCTATCCACCTGAAATTCAGGTAAATACCCTGTGAGACCCCGATTTGACCTCAGGCTAAGGAAACGAAGGTTTGGTAGTTGGAAGATTCCGGGAGGAAACTGTCCATGCAATCCACAGTCTTTGAGAAAGAGAGATGACAGAGAAGACAACTTTGCTAAGCTTTGAGGTACAGTAGAAGAAATGTTGACACGACTTAGATAAAGTTCGTTCAAATTGGTCAGTGTTTCAACTAGATCTCTTATACTAGGCTTCTGAAGCATCAATAATGGATTATCTGAGAGATCAAGGGAAACTAAATTGGAAAGCTCTAAGATTTCTGCTGGAATTTGGTCAGAAAAAGAAGAGGAAGAGAGATTTAAATATTTCAAACTTTAAAGGTTCTTAATTTCGGGTGGAATTGTAGAAAAGCTGAAGTTATTATTGGCAAGGTTAAGACTTGTGAGATGAAATATTTTAATAGAAAAATATATGTACATATATTAGTTTCATAAAAATTTAAACATGAAATATTTTGATAGTAAAATATATGTACATATATATAGTTAAATAAAAATATAAAATATAAAATATAACATTGGCCAATAGGGTAGAGAGGATTTGTTATCCAAATGTTTTATTTTTTTATATATTAAAAAAATAAAATGTAAAATTATAAATATATTTATTTCAATTTAACTAACATTTAGAAATTTCAATATTAAGCATTTTATCAAAAGTATATCATTAGCAAATAAGAGTAAAGTGTCACGGGCTCAGAGTTTTAGCGCAAGGACATTTACCCGTGCAGCACCTCGGGCCTCCCGCATACCCGAGGTTAAGTCTTTTCCATCTCTGATGCTCATTGGTTTCGCCCTCCCATGGGTTTATCAGGGGAGCGGGGACAACTCCCAACCAGTGTGGTGCCTAATCAGCAGGCCCATCCAAGGAATGGACAGCTGCTGGGCACGTACTCACACCCTTTTCGCTATCCCGTATCCCACATTAAGCACAACCAACAAGCATCTCGTGCAGTCCTGCATGTCACGAAAAATGGTTCGTGACATTCTCCCCCACTTGATTTCGCAACGCCCTCATTGCGTGAGGAAGACTCCTCCCCCTTTTCTTTTTAATTAACCAGGATTTGTGCGCAATTCCCTACTTACTCACTCTCTTACATTGAGGCTGCAATCCACTTGCATCTACCCTCCGCTGCTCAAGGTGTGCCAGAGCCGATACGAGTGCTTGGCGAACTTTCACTATGATTTCTTGCCTACTCGTCCTCATCTCAATCTCTTTATAGAGAACCCACTTGCGGGCACCCCTTTCATTGACCCGCCAGCGTGGTAAAAAGTGCTTGGCAAACTTGCAGCTAGCACACAACTGGCACTAATACCGTTTGTCACGGGCTCAGAGTTTTAGCACAGGAACATTAACCCGTGCGGCACCCCGGGCCTCCCGTATACTCGAGGTTAAGCCTTTTCCATCTCCGATGCTCACTAGTTTCGCCCTCCCATGGGCTCATCAGGGGAGCGGGGACAACTCTCAATGTCACGACCCAAACTAGGAGTCATGACCGGTGCTACGGAACAGGAATTCTTTTGAATCCGGAACCCATAATAAGCCTTAGAAAATAAAATCATGTAATAAATAAATAAAAGTACGATAGAATTAAAATTTTTCTGAATCAATATATAAAATAAAGACTCCAAATCCTTTTATAAATGAATACATATTCGTACAATGTTAAAATACAAATTCTAAGAGTATTTAACATCAAATAAAATAATACACTTCCAATACAATAACACTACTATTGCAGTTTCTAGAATACAATTCAAAGTTCAGAATATACATTTGCATAAAATAGCTGGGACTGAAGAACACCGGTAAGGAACTCTACGACTAAGGTCTGACGATAAAGGATCTCCTGAAAAAAAATAATTGAGGGGGGTCAGACCTCACTGAGTGAATTATTTTACTATATATACATGCAATTTAAACCATACAATTAGGCATTATTATATATATGTATATACACACAATTCACACAAATGTCAAACTTTGCTTTTATAAATGTACTAAATGTAGAAAATGTTTAATTAAATTCGTGAAGGATCCATAGAACCCTAATAATAGCAACCTCAACAACTCCATCATCACTCTAGCCATACAGGCTCACTTGATTCCAAATAGAATGCTTATTCCAATCTAGACAACAGACTGGCCCCGAGACACTAAGTCGATCGAGCTTCAGCAGTCTGGCTGTCAGTGTGATTGGCCCCGAGACAGTAAGTCAATCGAGCTCCAGCAATCACACTTTCTATCAACTCACATTTCTATCAACTCAATAGATCATTCATTCCACTATGGACAGTAGACTGGCCCTGAGACACTAAGTCGATCGAGCTCCAGCAGTCTGACTGTCAGTGTGATTGGCCCCGCAATCACACTACCTATCATACCATTAATCTTAGTCAAATCAATCTAATCAATTGTAATCACCCAAAATTAACTCTCACTCAGTCCTTATCTATCATACCGGTATGTACACGGTCCTAGTGCTGCCCACTAGAAAGCACGTTCTATTGATATCCTTCACTTAGAATAAATTATTCATTCAGAAAATAATTAATGTAGAACAATATTCATAATAGTAAAACCAACCATATATATATATATACCAAAAATATATCTAAAATATACACAGTATATTTTAGGTATATATATATATATATATATATATATATATATATATATATATATATATATATATATATATATATATATATATATATATATATGTATGTATATATGTGTGTGTGTGTGTGTGTGTGTCAAATAAAATATGAAATAAACTAAAGATAAATCATTAATATTGTTAAAAACAACTTAAATGTATAACAATAATATAACATGCATTTTCTTAAAAATATACTTAAATATACAAATGATATGCCCTAAGTACACAAATCATTTGATAAAACATTTATGTATAAATATTCATTTAAATATGTGTTAGGTTTAATTTAATAATAAAACATGTATTTATTTGAAAATAAATAAAAAATATACCAAAAATAAACTTAAAAATAATTTAAGTATAGGTTTATAATTTAACATGCAATTACTTAAGAATAAACCTAAAATCTACTGAAACTATACCTAAAGTATACTAATCATTTAATAAAATAATTATGTCTAAGTGTACATTTTAAAACATGTGTATATTACTCAAACCTAAACCTAATTGTTTAATGTGCATATATCAAACTAACATGCATAATTATTTAATATGCATATATATAAAAATGCAACCGTAGATATACCAAGGATATTATAACTTAAATCCCTTTTAAAACATACAATGAAAATGAAAAATTCTAAGTAATGCACCCTATATGCAGTGCATATACATATAGTATAATAACTCACCTATTAGCGCCCCACGAGACAAACTCGGTGGGCCTGATCTGTTAGGTCTCAGTCTCGGCGTAGCTAGAAAAATAAAATAGTAATAACCATCAGAATAAACTTCTAACTCTATAATTCTAGGATTACTATAGACAGATTCAATCAAGAATTTAGAATTAGACTCGGACCGATTATCACATTTTACGAGAAATCTACCAAAATTTAGGTAGAGTCTCCTCTGTAAAACAAACATCTCCCTACAAAAGTAGAGTCGATCCTGCATAGAAAACACACTTTAATAATATACGGTCTTATAACCCCTCGGTCGGACTCCCAAACTACAATTCTACTGACCGAGGTTCACAATTCACGAGATAATTACAGAATACATGAAAATTCTAGAAATACCAAAAATACCTTTGAATAACCAAAATATAGCAATTGAATATTTAAAACGCTGAAAATAATTATTTAACCAATAATTTCAATAAAACCCTAATTGTGATAAAATATTATTAAAAATTAATAATTCTCGATAAATTCATGAATATTGACCAAAATACATTTTAAAGCTCCAAATTACATAATTAACCCTAAAACATATTAAAAACCGATAAAAACTCATTTATTTAGAAAAATAGTATAGTATATTATATATAATTTGAAAATAATTTATGAAAAATAGTTTTAATTAGTTAAAAATACTAAATAATTTATAGAAATCATTTCTATACCTCAAATAACTATTAAAACCGATTTAATTATATTTTAGTCAATTTGGTGCCAAATTACCAAAATACCCCTAGTTATATATAAATTCACATAATTACTCAAAAATTCATTAAAAATAATATAATTACTCAAAAATTAATTTCTCAACATATAATTCAATAAAATCAACAAATACACCTAATTAACCAATTATTTCTATATGAAAAAAAATACATATTTAATCTATTAATTCCAAAATACACATAAATTATATAAACTTCCATAAAAATAATAGAAATTCCTAAAAATTATTTTATCATCAAATAACATTTTAATATAAACTAAAACACACAATTAAACTTCAAATTCAACCCAAATACTCATTTAACTCAATTATCCAATATTTACATAAACTATAAGTATTTCTTAAAAATTATATAAAATTCCCAAAAATTAATTTCTCAACATCAAAATCAATAACAATATATAATAACAACAATTTAACAAATTTCATAATCTACTTAAGTAATTAATGAAAATTCATTTTTAATCATTAAAATATTCAATAATTAACCAAAAATCAAACAAAATCAGAAAAATAAATTAAAAATATCTATCAGTAGATTAAGATGCATAGATCATCATTTCTAAAAGAAATTATCAATCATCCATTAAACTCAAGCTAAAAAAAATTAAAACAAATATTTTGACATAAACTAAAAACATGTAAAAGCTCACCATGAACTGAGTTTGAGCTCAAATCATGGCTGAAATCATCTTCCCCGAAGCTTGAGAGGTTGAAAAAGTCAAGGAACACCAACCCTCACCGTCGAGAAATCATCGGCGACGGAATGAGGCATGCTGTCAACGCTGCTGCTCCGGCTATTTTGGCTGGTTCCAGCAGCTCCTACAGCTCTTCAATGGTAATGATGATGAGAGGAAGAGATGAGTAGGTGATGGTTGAGGCCATGGCAGCTCGACGGGAAAGTTAAAGAAGCTCAGTAGCTGCAGGAGAGGGGGACTTCGCGAGAGAGAAGAAAAGAAGGAATAAAAAAAAAAGGTTCTATAACTTGTTATATATATATATATATATATTAATTATAATTTTATGACATAATATAATATAAATTTAGTTTAAACAAATATCTACCACTAAAAATAAAAATATCCCACTTATATATACATACTTACATACACCTATATTTACACACACACAAAAAAAAATAAACACATAAATATTAACTAATAACAATACATAAAACATTATTTAAAAGTAATAATAATATAAGTCATAATTATTAAATAATTAATAACACAATTAATGTATATTTAATAAAATAGAAATAGTACTAATAACTTACATAAATAACAATGAAAATAATAATATTACTATTGGTAGTGGAATACTTTAAAAAAAATATTACTAATACATAAATAACATCAAGTAATAAAATAATATTAATGCTTAAAAAAATAATATTTATAATAACATTAAAATATTCATGCACTAAATTAACATTATTAAAATAATAGTATTCAGAAATAATAAATATACATAATGGAATTTAAACATCCAAAATAATAAATTCCAAATTAATATATTTACGTAGAAAATTTAATTAAACATAAAATAGTAATACTAAATCACAAAATAGTAAAATAACTAAACATAACTTTTAAACTTTATTAACATTGCATATCTCGTTATTTAATAAAATAAATAAAAAACAAGGGTTATTACACTCAACCAATGTGGTGCCTAATCAGCACGCCCATCCAAGGAATGGACGGCTGCTCGGCACGTACTCACATCCTTTTCCCTATCCCGCATCCCACATTAAGAACAACTAGCAAGCATCTCGTACAGTTCTGTGTGTCACGACAAACGGTTCGTGACAAAAGGCTCCAAATGTTTTATTATTTATATACTTATTTTTATTTAACTAATTTAAAATGAACATTCAAACACACACATACACAAGTGTATATATATACTTCAATTTAAATTTTCATTTTTAAATTTAATCATTTTAGATTGCACATATAATTTAATTTAGAAGGATTGACAATTAAGTAGATTACTTTTCTTAAAACTTATATTATTAATAAAAAATTAAGGATAATTTTGTCTATTAAAATTTAAAACTTGAAATATTTTGATATAAAAAAAATTTCAGGGACTAGTTTATAATTTTTTTAGATATCAAATCTCTTAGAAGGGATTAAATGACCGGATGGAATAACTTTAGGTGTGCACCAAGGGCTTAACGAAGCCTCACACCATACATAAGGGGCTAAATTGGATCTTTTCCCAAGTTGAAACTTTCATCTTTTTTTTAAGACTTGTTAATTATCCATATGACAATTAATAGACATTTTTTTGTGACAATTTAAAAAAAAAAATCAGCCAAAAAGGATGTTTTAAAGAGATTCTACATTCAATTTCACGATTTTGATTTAAAATTATCATAAAATGTACATTTTTTTTCCAGAAAAATGTTGATTCTAAATTAAAATAAAAATTGTATGTTGACCTTCTCCAAAAAAAAAAAAAGGTATGTTGATAATTGTTACATGGACCTACAGGTGTGGAATTGTGGATTGCAACTACTACTTTGACATATTGAGAAAGTGAGCAAAATTCACTCGAATTTCATTCCACAAAAGTCATTATTAGATGTCAAATGTGATAATTTTTATTATTATTTTTTTTTTCAGATTGAGACAGTAAATACACTACAACAAAAATTTTTTTTATAACAACACTTTAAAAAATAGCATTTTTAGTAAATATTGCTCAATATGGGTAAAATAACACTTAAATGACATTTGTAATAAATATTATTAAAAATTATTTATTGTAATATTTATTTTATGTTAAAATATAATCACTAATTATATAACGAAATAACACGCTATAATTGTATAAATAAATAAATAAAATAAATATGCTATAACTATAATTTTCTACATATATATTTTATTTTTATTGAATATATCATATCTGAAATAAATAACTACTGGAATTTTTTTTTTTTATAATAAGTTGTTCGTTAGTTTTTTTTTTAGAAACTTTTCTTAACGAAAATATTGAATATTAGTTAAAGGATTAGAATCTCTGCAATTGCTGAAAGTTTAGTATTTCCAGTGTCATGATTTCTTTCAAGACATACAAAGGTTAAAGCTTTTTTTGTCTCTTTCTCTTCCGTTTGTTTGTTTTTTTTTTTAAAATCTCTATCTGCAATTAATAAGCGCCGTGCTTTTGGACTTTTGATATGAGAACATTTAGTGTTTTTTTAAGGTATAATTATTTAGAAAATTTTAAATTTTACGAATTTAATAATTTTAGAATGTTTCTTAATTTTTATTTAAAAAATTTTCAACTTTACATATTTTAACAATTTTAATACATTCTTTTAAAAATTTTATAATAAAAATTACAAACTTCACAATTTTTTTTTAACAATTTTAGTATATATTGTTAAAATTTATCAATAAAAAAAATTCTATTTCAATATTAAAATATATTTTTTTAATCAATATTTTAATATTTAATAAAATATTATGTTAATATAACACTAAATACTTTTTAATTTTAAAAAAATAAAATTTTAATTTATCATAAGTTTGCAATTGTTTATATGATACTAAAATATCATTTTTATTTTAAGATAGTAAATTTTAAATCTTTTAATTATTTTAATATGTTTTTAATTAGAAAATTCATTTCGGTGTCATATAAGTTATTTCAAATTTATAATAAATTGAAATACTATTTTTTATTTCAAAATGGTATATTTTAAGAAGGATAATTTTTACTAACTCATTAAGTTCTTTTTTTTAACTAAAAGCAATTAGGTGCCATATCAACATTAAATAATAAAACATTTTACAAGATGTTAAAAAATTGATTGAACAAAAATAATTTATTATTAGCCAAATTATCAAAAAATCTTGAACTTCATGAATTTTAACAATTTTTTGACAAAAATTTTAAAAAACATATTAAAAATGTTAAAAAATTGTACAACTTATGATTTTTTTATAAACATTAAAAGAACATACTAAATTATTAAAAATTATAAAGTTCATAACTTTTTAATTAAAAGTTGAAAGAACATGCTAAAATTGTTAAAACTTGTAAAGTTTAGAATTTTGTAAGTAATTAGGCCTTTTTTTTTAATTAAAAAGTCCAAAAGCACAGCCTTTAGGTCTAGGATATTTTTCCTTAATTGGTAGTGTGTTTGAGGTAGTGAAGTAGGCGTTTGAGAGATTGCCAATGGATATTGGGTGGGGTGTGTAAAAAATGGCAAAGTTTATTTACGGAAAAGGCTAAATCAAGTTTGGTTAAGGTGGCATATTGGAGGCCTCCTACAAGTTAGCGGTATAGGGAGGGTTTGTGAAAGGGTATACCTACTGATTTTGTCAGTGGTGGTATTGTTGCCATAGGTGTGAGGCAACCTTTTACATCAAGAAGGCTAGCTTTTTGAAGAAGATCATAGATGTAGTGTGATTAGTTAATAGTGATGCCTAATGGGTTACGTTGAACTTGGATTCCCATAAAGTAACTGAGTATGCTAATGAACTTGATTGGGAATTCAACTTTGAGGGATTGAAGGATGTTTTGAATGAGGTTGGAAAAGGTACTGATGATGAGGATGTCATAAACGTAGACTAGTAGGAGAATGGCATTGGATTCTTTTCTAAGTATGAAGAGTGAGCAATCTGCCTTCAAGGTGATAAAGCCAAAGGATATGATAAATTGCTACAGTCGATGGAATCATGGCTGAAGTGCTTGACAAAGACCATAAAGTGATTTTTATAACCTGCAGACATAGTTTAGGGGATCAACATTGACAAAGCCCTGTGGTTGCCCGATATAAACAGGCTCATTAAGGAATCCATGCAACAAGGCATTACATATGTCTATTTGATGTAGATGCCAATTATGCATTGCTACCAAAAATAAAATTAGTTTGATGGTGGTTGCCTTCACTATAGGGCTAAAGGTATTGGTGAAATCAATTTTGCTATGTTGGTGATAGCCTTTTGCAATAAGGCATGCTTGGAATCTTGAGATGGAGTTGTCTAGATTATGCTTGATCTGATACAACCATGTATTTCTAATGATGTTGTATGCATGAGGCTGAGGTACTAGTTTCCATGTTTTGGTGTGAATTAGTGCATCAAATTCATCATGCATTGCTTATTTCCATGGCTTGTGTTTTATTTGCTTCTGTAAAATTTGGTGGTTAGGTGGAGATGGGGGATGATTCAGTTAAGAATTTGGATCGTTTATGCATAGTGGATGGGCATAAGGTCACATTATGTGTTCTGTTGGTTGAAGGTTATAGTGGAGTAAGAAGTGTATATGAGGTAGAGTTATGCTAAGGTTTATATATGGATATGTTAACTACTAAATTGATGGCGTTAGGTGAGGATTGCATAGAGTGCAGTTTGTTAATTATGGATGAGGGTGCATCAGAGCTTGATATGGGTGGAGAGTTACATATAAGTGGTGTTGGATGAGGAGATTTAGTTAAAGTGGATGTATGAGAGTTTGATTGAGTTAAGGAATGTGTACTTGAATGAGAGAGCAATTCAGAGATGACTTGTAACCAAGGTGATATGGTTGGAATGGAGTTGGACTGTGCAGTTATTGAATTAACTGTATGGAAAGGGAAGGTAGTTTAAACGAAATGCACATGACGAATAATGTAGATTCTTCCTGTAGTGATGTGCAAGCATCAGTGCCCATAATGATGTGTTAATGGGATAAGGTAAATGCAATAGGTTGAGTGGTGTGAGAACTTATATTTGTTGTGTGGCCTAAGTAGTAGGTGAGCTACACACCCAAGACTTTGAAATTTGTATATTTCAGTGATAGGGTTATGAGTTTGAGGGACGAAGATTTTTAATGTAGTATTAAAGTTGGTATGCTATTAATCAAGTTGATAACAATTTCAAAGGCATATGGCTAATAACAGAATGGAAGGTAGGAGTAAGTCTTGAGTGTTAGTCTAGTGTCCACCACATAATGGATTTTACGTTCTACCACCCCATTTTGTTCATAGGTGTGTGGACAAGCTATCAGGTGTTTGATGACCTTAGATTGAAGGAATGATGTTTATTTTTGAAATTCACCCCCATAGTCTAATTGAAAAGACTTGCATGTGGTATTATATTAGTATTTAATATATTTGATGAAGTTGGTGAAGACATTATGCACATCACTTCAATTTTTAAGAAAGTATATCCAAGAGAACCTTGTAAAATCATTAACAAAAATGATAAAATATTTGAGTCCTAAATTTGGCAAAGTTGGAGAGGGACCCTAAACATCAGAGAATAATAAGTCAAATGGTTTTTAGCCAGAGTTCTCTACTATAGGTAAATGTAAAAAACTAGATTTACTAAGTAAGTAAAAGCTACATTGGTATTTATTATAACTCTATAAAAAGAAAAATGCAAGCTATTGAGGATTGGTCTTGTTATTTGGTTATACGAGTGGCCAAACTAGGCATGCCATAGTGACAAAGCAGGTTTCTCGATGAAGTATGCAACTTAGGTAGGAAATTTGTAGAGTCTAGCTTCATGATTTCCTTTGAGGAGTTCTTGTCTTATCTATTGGTCCTTAATGGAAAAGAAAAAAGGCCAGAATTTAAAGTAGAAGTTATTATCTTTACTAAATTGATGGACATAAATTAAAGGTTTAGTGATTTTAGGAATAAGAAGTGTATTTGATAATGAGAATGTGCGAGTTTGAGAGGGAATATATGATGTACCAGTGTGTGTGATTTGGAGACCTTTTCCATCTCCAACAAGGAGTTAATCATTGCCATCATAGCATTAAGGAAGATATAGGGCATCCAAGTTTGGTGTAATATGTGATGTTTCACCTATATTAACTATCCAAGGTTGCATCAGTGTTAGTGAAGAGGTGAGGTGGAAAAAAGGTTGTTCATTGCCATGTGTGCTTGAGGTGTAGGCAAGAAAGAGGATGTTAGTGGGTTGTAGTATTGATTGGGATGACGATAGTTGTTGGCTCTGTGGTTAAAAAGATTAGAGATTTAGCAAGTGGTTGATTGTCCTTAACCATGATGAGGGCATTACCAAGGGCAAGGTGTATGAGGGTGGGGTTGAGAGTAGGATGGATGCAGCTGTGGATAGCGCTATTGTGATTAATATTAGGATAGGGTAGGAAGAAGAGGTGGATTAGGTTTGTAGGCAATGTTGTTGAGGGGTGGTTCTTAGTGTCTTTTAAAGAGATTTTCATGGGCAATAAGTTGGCTATGAAGTTTGTTGAAGGAGCCAAGTTCTAGTTTTATATTGAATGTAGTGATCACACTTTAAAATTATAGACATATACTATGATAGATGATTTCATTAAACTCATATTAGGTTAGAGTTCGGTTGGAGGATGAGAGTTCATTGATAAGGATGTTGGCTTTAAAGAAATATTGAGTAACAATCAAGTCATGTTGTTTGAGCTCTTGAATTTTAATGTTAATTTGGAGTTGGTAATTTTGTCAAACAACACTGAATATGTTAGTAAGGATTTGCCAAGCAGTAAAGGATGAGGTAACCTTAGTGATGTATGAAAAAATTTCTTTGGACAATAAGGATAGGATCCAAGAAAGAAGAAGTTGGTCCTTCTTAAACTATTAGAGGTATGCTAGATTGAGAATAATGGCAGTAGGGTTATAAGGGCTGGTGATAGTTGGAGGTGGTTATTGATTTATGTCGTTAATGAAGTCGGTGAGTTCTTAAGAGTTGAGAATAGGGAGAAGCTGTGTCTTCCATGCTAGGTAATTTTTGGAGCTAAGTTTGATGGAGAAATTTAATTGGGTTGAGGTAGAGGTGGGAAGAGTAGAGGAGGTTGGAAAAGCGATTTATGTGTTTGCATTTGAAGCCATTGAGGCTCAGATACCATGTAAACATAGGTGTATTATTGATTAAATGTCAAGTATTTCATTGAACTGTAACATGTTACAAGGCTACATATATATGTTATACATGAAAGTCTTTGTAGTATATTAAATAACATACACCTATCTAACTAATTGATAATGGTTAGTTATAGAGGACTGTTATGGTTTAACACTTCAAATGCCTTTTTTTTTTTTGCCATCTTCTTAACACTCACCCTATTCCTTTTCTCTTTGATTTCTTTCTTTTTTCTATAATTATTGAGTTCTTTATATCAAAATTATTTTGATCTTTTGATCTACCAAAATCAATAAAGATGAAAAAAGATATAATCTGTGGTAATCTTCTTCACGGCCTCCCTCATCTCTTTGTATGTCCTTTGCATTAAAATTACTCATTCTTATTTGCTCCTCTTATAACACAACTTTACATTTTACTGTAATCAATTTATTGAGGAATGGAGGTTTCTTGGCTGTGATTTCAATGGTAATTTAGGAATATTAATTTTTTTTCAAATTCTTAAATAAGTAAAAATCATAGAAAAGGAAAGAGAGGCTAATTTTGAAAGCACAAAGAATTAGATTGGCTGCTTATTATAAGCATAGATTCTACGTATGTAACTTATGTATATATATATATATATATATATATATATATATATATATATATATATATATATATATATATATATATATATATATATATATATGTGTGTGTGTGTGTGTGTGTGTGTGTGTGTGTGTCTTTCTATTAACAAACATCTAAATATTTCATACTATTGTGGTTTCAATCCGTAAGTATACGGGTCATATCAAGTAATATAAGTAAAGTATTGTTCCCATGAGAATTAATAATTAATCACCTATTGGTTCTAATTGCATTGTTTAGAGCTGATAGATAACTTGAATAAAAGAAAATAAACAAGCCAAATATAAAAACTTATCAAATTAAACCTACAATGCAATAACTACAATAAAAATTGAATAGAGAAAATCAATATGGAAATGCTTGTTATTAGGAATTTGAAATACCACATCATCATTAAGTTAATGAATAAATATAGTTATATCTCTTGCACATCTCTAGTTTTCATTAATCATTAAACTCTCTCTCTTCAGTAATGGTTAACTCAACATGAATGAATCAATTAATACACAAAATCATGGCTTAACACTCATCATACTAAAGGAATGAGTTAATCTCAATCAAGCAAGGCATTAAGCAAACCTATATGAAAATGGAATTAAGTTAAGCACTCTCAAGTCATTAACCCATTCATCTAGTGTTTATGGGTCTACTAAGACTACCATTTTTCAGTGTATATTCTTATATTAGAGCTGTAATTGGCCATCTACAACATTCAACAAGATAAAATAAACAAGATCTATGTCATTAAACTTAAATCAAATGGCTTTCAAATCCTAATAACAAAAAGAGAACTACCCACTCGTGCCTACAATATTCTACATTTAATAAAATATAACCCAAAGAATATCCAAAATTATATTAAGCAATAGAGAAAGGGTAAGAGAATTGTTATCAAGAAGCTTCAAATGGTTTTTAATAGTTTCCTCCCCTCTAAGATTCTTTCTTCCTTTTGCTTCTCTCTGTTGGGTATATTAGTTGGTGAGATCTTGGAATGGGAACTGAATATTGGAATTCAGGGCTATTTATCCTTAAATATCCCCTTCTAGAATGTCCTTTCATATTCCCCTATATTTTTTATTTGAGTGAGTACACATCAACATGTTCCTTACTAAAAATGGGTTGTCGACGATCATAGTGTGTCCACGATCATGATAAAGGGGCATTTTATAAAGAAATAGCGATCACTATGCCTCAGTGCTCACCATAGAAGGGGTGACATAAGGACTCCATGATTGTGCATCATTTGTGATATCCACAGAACTCTAGCACCATATTTGTTTGGTCTTGCATCTAGCATCAGGCGATCATTGCTGCTTATGCAATCATCATGGAACCTTGACCTCTACTTCCTTACTCTATTTTGCTCCTTTTCTTGCTTATTTGGGCATCATCCATCTCCATGTTCATATTTTCCATTAAAAATAAAATAGAATATAAAAGTATACATTCACACTAACTAAACTAACTTAAATATAACCTAAAATCTAAGATTGCATGCTAAAATGAGTTTTAAAACTATATTTAATTTTGCACCAACAAATACCTCCACACTTGAATATTTACTTGTCCTTAAGAAAACTAATATATATATATGCAAAATTGAATAGCAACTAGAAAGAAAATGAATAAGAAAAACACAAGCACATATAGATTTATGTGGTTTGGCTTATATGACCTACATCCACGGACATGGGGAGCTTTTTTTTTATTGATTTTTGCTATTCATGTACACATTACATTCATTAAGTGCCCACATACAAAATCATATATATAAAACCCTACATTAAATTAGGTTGCTCTAATAAGTGTTGGGCTTTTGAGCTCGTGCTTATTATCCCTCACCCTTTGTCTCCACCATATATCTCCATAAAAAATCCCTTTTAGGTTGAGCTCCCAAAAATATTTTAGGTTGGATCATAATTCAGGTCACACATAAAATTCTAGTCATTTGATAATTCTCCACCTTGACTTGAATTTTCCAAAGCCATCAATATCAATAATAATTCCTTATCATCCATGCCCTGAAGGGCCTCATGTTATGCAAACATTCACCAAGTCCAAGTAATGCTTGAACTTTTCTATAGGTAATGACTTAGTCAACATATCAGTTGGATTATCTGATGTGGCTATCTTCTCTATGGAGAAAACATTATTCTTAATGATATCTTTAATGATTCAACCTGACATTAATATGCTTTGACCTTTCATGATAAACTGGATTTTTAGCCAAGCTCAGTGCACTTTGACTATCATAATAAATGATAGGTTTATGCACATCTAAACCCAGACTATAAATAATACCATGCAACTAAATACCTTATAGTAATCACCGTGATCAATTTTACCTATAGATTCATTAAGCTCCTTTCTCTGGCCAAACATAGTAGACTTATCAAAAGTAACATCTCTATTTATAATAAATTTTAGGGTTCTATCCTTTTTAGTACACCACAATCTATACTCGTTAACCCTAGCAACATACCCTAGAATATGCATATTATTACCCTAGGCTCTAGTTTACCATTATTAACATGAGCATAAGTAGGACAACCAACTATAAGTAAGCTAGAATAATCAGAAGGAGTATTATAGCATACCTTTTGAGGAGTCTTAAAATCAATTGTAGTTGATGGAGATCTATTCACTAAATAACTAGCAATATTAATTACCTTAGCCTAAAACTCCTTAGGGAGACTAGTATATAATCATATGCATTGCACACACTATAGAAGTGTTTGGTTCATGCGTTTTGTAACTCCATTTTACTATGGTGCATGTCGTACAATATGGTGCCTTACTATACTTTCTTTCTTGAAAAACTTATTAAACAATGCATTACAAAACTCTAACCTATTATCTGTCCTTAGTTTCTTAACCTGTTTCCTAGTATGTCTTTCAACCATGGTCTACCACTCATTGAATCACCCAAACACTTCATCCTTTGACTTTAAAAAATACACCCAAACCTTTTTAGAGTAGTCATTAATGAATATAACAAAAACTACTATAAGATTTAACCCGATAAGGACCCCATAAATTTGAATGAATACACCCAAGGATACCTATAGAAGTGTGCTGCTTATCCAAACTAAACTTGACCTTGTGTTGCTTGCCCATGACACAAGACTCAAGAATTTCAATTTCAAAGTTTTAGCACCTTTCAAAAATCCCCTTTTACTTAACACTTTCAGCCCCTGCTCATTCATGTGACCCAACATGTAATGCCATAACTTTGTATAATCATTATCCTGCTTTGAAGAAGATGAAACATCCATTGTTCTTGTTATTGTATTTCCAAATAAAGTGTAAATACCATGTTGCCATTTACACTTCAAGACTTTAATATGTCCATCACCACTAGCAAACTTATATCCTTACTTATCAAGAGCACCTAAGGAAATTAGATTTTTCTATAAACCAAGAACATACTAGGCATTTAATGTTTTGATAATTCCATCATGCGTTTTGATTTACAATGAACCACTGCTTATGATAGGAAGTGGCCTATGATCACCCAACATCACAGTGCTATTCCATTCTTTAAAAGAATGAAATTAATTTCTATGAAAAGTCATATGATAAGAAGCACCAGTGTCTATCACCCATGTATCTAGAGAACTAGAACTACTAATAGTGAAAACATCATTACTACAAATACTCCCTCATCAGAGCTCTCTTACACTATACTAATGCTAGCGTTACCATATGTTTCCTTTTTCTTTTTACCATTCTTACACTGTGGACAATCACGTCTAAAATGCCTAAGCTCTTTATAGTGATAACATTGAGGTCCTTTAGACTTTGATTTTGAATGTGAATTAATTTCATTCCGACCATTCCTTTCCTTGCTTTTACACTTAGTGACAACCATACTTAAATTTGAATTACTTTTAATAGAACTCGAGACCATCCTTTTTAATTCCTTGGATTATAACACATTTTTTACATCACTAACAGAGAGAGTATCTCTTTCATACAACATAAAATCAATAAAGTTATCATATGAATTTAGCAAAGAACATAGGAGAATTATGGCTTGATTCTTCTCCTCAATTTTAACCCCAACACCTTGTAAATCAAGGATAATTCGATTAAAATTATCAACATCATCTTTAACAGGTGTAGTTTAACTCATCCTTAAAGCATACAAATGTTTTTGATATAATCCATTAAGGATTTCTTTTGGTATTCACCTTCAAGATTTTTCCATAATAAAGTAGCATTTGTTTCACCTCTATTAAAACTTCATTACTCAAACTAAGCTGAATTGTGCTATGTGCTTTAGCCATAATTGTAATTTTTTCTACTACCTCCATTATCTCTGGTAATTTTTCTTTTCCTTCTAATGCTATTGTACATCCTTGTTGAACCAAAAGAGCCTTCATCTTCACCTTTTATAGTATAAAGTCATTCAACCTCTTAAATTTCTCAATTTTAAATTTATGAAGTGACATCTTCAACAGTAGTGCTTAAAATTTGAACGGCTAGGGCTATGATACCACTTTTTGTAGAATTAAACAGAAAATAGAAAAAAATGAATAAGAAAAACATAAAAACATAGAGATTTATATGGTTCAACCAATGTGACCTATATGTGTGCGACCTTCCTTTTTTTTTTGGTTTTTTCATTTTTGAGGGTTATGGCAACTTTACCAACTAGTGACAAATGATTAGTCTCTGGGGGATAAGATGCTTTTGATTTTATGGAGTTTCCAAGAATCAAGAAAAGAAAGGGACAACATCGGGTCACTCATCGAGTATTATCCTTAGTAGAGATTTTTAGGTTGAGGAGATCACATCTACCTTTTTACTATTTCTCATTATATGATATTCAATGTATAGCTACCATAACACCCTAGTTTTGGTGATGACAATTTCTATAGCATTCACATAATACATAAGAAAATATAGGATAATAAAGTTGAGAATTTTATTACATCATTTTCTTGATAAAATACATATAAAAAGAAAAAAATTATGGAAAAGTAAATCTAATATAATTGATCTACAAGGATAACACTATCATTTACATAACTTATTTGATGAATGATAGGGTGATCATGCTTATAGTAATTATTTATGCTATAATGATGAATGATGATAATATAAAGGATGCATGAGGTCATCACCAGACCGAGAACATGATGACTCTATTCTAGAACATGAACTTTTTCACATTATTGATATTTATGATGTGATTTCATGATTTCAAAAATAGAGGATGCATAATGATGATGTAAAATGAGCATAATAACACATAAATTATTCACATAGCATGCAAGATAGCCAGTCTCATTACACAAGCATAACAGTATTCCCAAATGCTAGTGACAGTAAAGTAAAATGCAGTGCAGTAAAGTAAACATGATAAAATGATTGTATGGTCCTTAGACTTAACTAAACTTATGTGAACTTTGAAGCTCTAGCTTTGAGAGATTATCAAGCTTTCCTTATCGAGAGGTTCAAAATGACATCAGAATGATGCTAGACTATATACCTTTAAAGCATGCTTTAACAAAGATGAGGTTGGGTTTGGTGGAAGAAAAGGATATAACAACCTAAAGGAAAGGCTATGGGAGAGAAAAAACTATATGGAAAAGGGTTTCCCGCACCTTCGATCAGACTAACTCTTAAGTGTGTGTGTGTCTTCACTTGCTTCTCCCCCAAAATGGGGTGTAAAGGGCTCTATTTATAGGAAAAAATGTATAGAATGGGATGGTGTAGGCATGGTCACGTGCGTGTGAGTGTATTTTTGCTTGTGGCAAGCCAAGTGCGCGTGACCATGCACAATGTGCGTGTGACCATACACAATGTGCGCGTGACCATGCACAATGTGCGCATTTTCATGTGCACTTTAATGCTCTACGTGTTCTTCTTGGGTTCTACATGTGCTGTTATGGAGTTGGTTCCTAAGGTTTTTAGGCCTTCTGGACACGTTTCCATAGTTCATTTTTCCAAATTTAGCTTTAATGTTAGCACATGACACCTGGAGGTGTTTACGCGCTCTTCTAAGCGATATGCGTTGATACTTGAGTTGTAT
Source organism: Mallotus nudiflorus (assembly GCA_947683625.1). NCBI lineage: Eukaryota > Viridiplantae > Streptophyta > Magnoliopsida > Malpighiales > Euphorbiaceae > Mallotus > Mallotus nudiflorus. The sequence continues at coordinate 508,848 of CANTUR010000126.1, read as the reverse complement.
TGGACCATTCTAGGACCACTTTTGGTGGTTTTGGAGCCCTCTAGATGTGTTTCTAAAGTTTGTTTTATCAAAATCAAATTTTATTTTTTTTATAAAGCTGGGTCCCAATCTAATGAAATACGCACCGACCTTATGAGCTGAGTATTTCTAGAGAGGAGTTTTCTTAAAATAAATCTTTTGTTATTCTCATAATTCATATTTTGCAAGGTCACGACACAACTTAATTCTTGGTGATTGATTTTTCACACTGGTGCGGTTAGTTAGGTGTTTTAAGGTTGCACACTTCAGAGGTTTTATGAACGAGCAGACTCTAGTCATCTCGGGGATTCATTTCATCATTGGACCTTTTTGGGGACAATCAAATTTGAGGTATGATAGTTGACCTTGCTTCACTTGTGTTGCACAGCCACCTAGTGCTAGTGTTAATACACATGAAGAAAATGCAAAAACATTTTAGTAGTGAGAGATGTACTTACCTATGGGTTGTCTCTAGATGTCTCGTTAGGATTTGACTGCTAATGTAGTGTTTTGTTTATTGTTGTTGTACTGTGACTTGGTCATCATACAAGGTGCTACTTTAGGATATATGCAAGCTTGTGATTGATGCAAAGTGTAGAGTGCAGATGTGACTATAACCTTTTTAGGTGTCATGCAAATGAGGATGCTATTAAGCAAAATGCGGATGCGACTATAACTTTATTAGGTGTCACACAAAGGAGGATGCTACTAAGCAAAATGTAGATACGACTATAACCTTGTTATGTGTAATGCAAATGAACATGCAACTATAACCTTCTTAGGTTTCATGCGAATAAACATGCGATTATAACCTTCTTAGGTGTCATGCAAATGAATATGCGACTGTAACCTTCTTAGGTGTCACGCAAAATGAATATGCAACTATAACCTTCTTAGGTGTCATGCAAAATGAACATGTGACTATAACCTTCTTAGGTGTTATGAATGAACATGTGATTATAACCTTCTTAGGTGTTACAAATGAACATGCAATTACAACCTTCTTAGGTGTCATGCAAATGAACATGCTACTAAGTAGATGAGAATGCTCCTAAGTAGTGTGGATGCTCTTAAGCAATGAAAGTGTTTTTAAGCAATGTGAATGCTTTTAAGTGATGAGTGTGAGTTCTTCTAAGCAATGAGAGTACTTTTAAGAAAATGAAAGTGAGTGCTTCTAAGCAATGTGAGGGTGCTCCTAAGCAATGTGAATACTTCTAAGTAATGAATGAGACAATGGTGATGATGCAGTAGTGGTGTAGTAGTAATGTAGCGATGATGTAGTAATGATGTAGCGATGATGTAGTAATGATGTAGTGATGATGTAGTAATGATGTAGTAATGGTGTAGTAATGATGTAGTGATTTGTCATGTTGAGGATATCATTTTGATGATTTGGAGTAAGATATTCTTACAGTGAATTTTCCTTACTTTTCATCTTTTGTAAGATGTTGAGTTTTCTAAAGAAAGCATTGCACACATAGTGTCTTTAGACAGATGAAGTCCTCACTAGTGCACTTTTATGTGATTTTGGTGCATATCTTATGCTCAAATGGAAGTTTAGGACTATAAAAGTGAGTGTCCAAAGTCTCAAAGTGTGCATAAAACCACAAAAGAGTGCATGAAAAGGGGAAGTGTGTGCGATTGCACTTGGGGAGCACATGATCATGAACTTCCCCTCCTCTATGCTTATTTAAGTGGCTATTTCATAGGTCTTGGGAGGCTTTGTCTAGACTTCTTTGAGTGTTTTCTAACTTTTCTTGACCCTTTTCGTGTTTCGGGTGCTTTCTACTTTATTTTTGCTTATGTATTTCCATTTTCTTTTCTAATAAAATGGAGTTTCCCAACATTCCTAAAGGTCTAGAGGAAATTTTTATTAATGTTAATGTTGATCTTGAGGGTGACTTTATGGAGTCTACTAGAGCTGGGATGTCCATAACTTGGACTAGCACATCTAGTGCTCAGAGTTCTCAGCCTTCCAGGTTTTCTCGAGGAGATCCGATCCCCATTATTCATAGCTTAGAGACTCATACTTGGGTGCATCATCATCATGAGGTAGGTCCCTCTTCCCCTTTATTTTCTAAAGCTTGTTTGTCGATAGTTTTTGCTATTTTTTTTAGTACTGAATGAAGTTATTGTAGTTGTAGCTCTATAGCTTTTATTGTAATTGTCTTCTAGATTTATTATAAATGTTGATGGCTTATAACTCTTACTTTATTTTCTTTTTATGATTATCTGCTTGTCACGATGCTTGTCTTTTCAGCCTTTGTTACTATTTTGATCATGTTTGAGTGACAGAGAGAGATGTGTTAGTATTTAGTAATTATGTAAATGTTTGATAGTGTACCTGTTATTTATAGCCCTGTAGGTATGTCACTATGTTGCTTAGTAGTTTCAATAGGATTAACATGTACTATTAGGGTCTCCTAATGTATGTGAAGCAGATGGTTGCCAGGAATGGCTTTGATGGAGTGATTACTGCATTGTCTTACGACTCGTATGCATCGAGTCAGATTGCTATGTATGCATTGATAGAGTAGTGGATGGACATGACTTATACTTTCCATCTACCTGTTAGTGTGATGACTATTACCATGCTGGACTTTGACGTTATCACAGGCTTGAGCTTTTCTAGAGAGCCCATTCCTTTTAGTGATGAGGAGTGTTCGACTGCTGTGGTGAGGAGGCATCTCATAAGGGATTTGCTTGGGGTAGTCACTCCTATGAAGTCTAGTTACTCGTATTTTGCTCGATACATAGAGTTTGTTTCTTCTGTGTGGGCTTTGTATGATGATGGTCTTGTCTTAGCGAAGCAACTGGCCGACTACTTTTTATTATATTTACTAAGTGCTATTATCTTCTCAAACCCTTCGGGTACGGGTGATATGTGATTGCTGCCTATTTTAAAGGACTTTGATGGCTTGTTGAGGTATTGTTGGGGCATTGCTGCCTTTGCTGATATGTACTCAAGGCTTGATGCAGTATATCGAGATGGATCGAGGATTTACGGATGCTTGTTCATGTAGGACGTGAGTAGGAGTTCTATTGTCTGTTCTTTTGCTCTTGGTTTATTATTTTTGACCCTCTGGTTTTGACAGATCTAGGCATATGAGTTTGGGATTTTCCTCTGTTCGTCCACTGAGCATTTCCATGAGAACGACTTCCCTCATTATTCTTGTTGGATCATAAAGACTACATATTTGATCAAGGATTACACAGTAGCCCAGGACCACATGAGGAGGTTATCCCCTGATTTGGTATGTTTAATTCCTGTTGTGCTAGTTTTTCCTTTCTTTGGGATCATTTATTTATCATTGCCCTTTGAGCACATCTTTCTTTATTGGTGGGTGGTGAGATCTCCTTGGATGGCAAAGATGGTGGCTGCATGGCAGCTGATAGAGAGATAAGTGTTGCTTTATGGCCTTGTCGACAGGGTGTGGTATTTGGGCAAGTGAGTCCATCATTAATGGGATGGCCTATACATGAGGAGAGTTCCCATTCCTCCCCCTAGGGACATGTTATGGAGTCATGATCTCTGCAGCAATGATCTTACTATTGTTATGATGGGATTCCCCTCTGAGGGCCTCTTAGAGAGTGAGGGTTTACCTTATGTTAATGTATTGATCCCTCAGTTGATTGATGCTATAGCTACCATGACCTTTCCTTCTCCTACACCTTCTTAGGCAGATGCATCTTGTCCCTCAGGTTTGAGGGTTAGGCCATTGTGTGGGTCATCAAGAGTCACTTCTTCTGATTCGGTAAGCTTTTATTCCTATTTTAGTGTACGCATGTACCAGACTTTATTAGTAATAAACTGTAATTGACATGGGCTATGAGAGCTTATTTACAGTGATACTGGAAGAGATCTAAATCCCACTTTGAGGATGATGAGGGCATGCTCCGCACTGAGGTGACTGCTCATGCCAGTAGTGTGGCTTCTAGCAACATTATCTTTGGGGATTTGACGGTTTAGCCATCTTTGTCTTTTCTTAGGATGAATATCCTTGGTAGAGTAGTAAGCTTCCATTTGCCTAGACCTAGCTTTCCTCAGTAAGGTATTTCTCCTACTGATGCTACCCATGTTTGTGTTCTTTTCTCATTACGACCTTTCTTTCATTTATCTAATAAGTGGTGGTTGACTTATTTGCTTACTTTTGCAGATTCCTGTCTCCTCTAGCTAATACTGGTATACTGTTGTAGGGAGTGCGCAGTAGTGCTTTTTGGAGTTTGCCACCATTAAGAGGGTATGCCTTCTTTATTGTACCTATTTATTTTATGCACATGTTTTATGTATGAGTGTATGATATGCAATGTGTAATGCAGGTTGGCCACCATCTTGCTAGTTGTGAATAGGAGTGGGAGCGTGCCACTTATCATGACTACATTAGTGAGCTAGAGTCATGACTATCATCCCTTGCGATGAATAATGATGAGTCAAGAATAGATAAGGATGTTGGAGTAGGATCATTACTTGCTTTTGATGGTAGCCATGATCGATGTAGTTGTTTTAAGAGCTAGGTGTAGGACTTTTTAGTTTGTGGTTTGCTTTGTTGTATCATTTTCTCGAGGTTATGGACTCTAGGTGTTGTATCTAGGCATTTGTCCCGCATGTTGTATGATGTTTATATGATGATAGCTGTATATGCTTGATGATATTTGCCATTACTATCATCTGCCTTTTTTCCATTTTTTGCCTAAGGCGTCTCCTTTTAGAGCTTTTCACACTTAGCTAAGTTTTCCTTTTTCTTCCCTTTTTTTTGCCTAACCGGGCTTTTTTTTTTCTACTTATACGATATTGGTTGATCTCAAGGAGTGAGCTTAGAGAGTGTGGTAAGAACCATGGTCATGTAATGAAAGAAAATGCAAAGCATGCTTGGTGCAATTCATGATGATAAAAATGTGCTACACTTTTCAAAGACATTTTGCATAAATTGGTAATCATTCTCATTTCACTATAATCATTTAAGAAAAGCACATTTACATTTGTACAAATTTCAAATTTGAGGTTACCCTTATCCTTAACTAGCCTTCTCAGGTTTTCTAGTTAAGTATTTTCTCTATTTCCCAAATTTTTACCTAAGCTACCATTTTTAGGTTTTTAACTTAGCGAGAAGTCCTTAACTTTTGCTAGAGCTGCCATTTTTAGGTTTTCAACTTAGTGGGATGATGATTTTTTTATGCCTTAGATGTAGTACTTCTTCAGATGGTTTGAGTTGATAGGTTCAAAGAATTCATTGCCTTCAAAATCCATTAGCTTGACTGCTTCTTTTGATAAGACTTGTTTGACCAGGTATGGGCCTTCCCAGTTTGGTCTGAATTTCCTTCTAGGGTTCAAAACATTCTATCTTGTTTGCTTTAGCACCCAGTCTCCTGCTTTCACACTTTTATGTTTTACTCTTTTATTAAAGGACTTGGCTAGTCGAGCCTGATATAGCTATGTGTGGTATAGAGCCTTAAGCATTTGGCTATATAAGAGAGTGATATTGTCGTGCCTCTATTGAGCCCACTGTACTTCTAGTAATTCATATTCGATTGCTACCTAAAAAGACTTTATCTCTATTTCGATTGGAAGAACTACCTCTAATCCATACACTAATGAGAAAGGAGTTGCTCTTGTTGAAGTTCTTACTATCGTTTGGTACCCCCATAAGGCATGTAGCAATCTGTTTGCCCAGTCTTGGTAAGTCTAAGTCATCTTTAATAAAATCTTTTTTGTGTTCTTATTTGCAGTTTCGATGGCCCTATTCACTTATGGTCGGTAAGGAGAAGATTTATGATGTTCCACCTATAACTCCTCAGTAGCTCTCTAACTTCCCCTTCGAATTAGACACTATTGTCAAAGATGATGTGATGAGGGATTCCATATAAACAGAATATGTTTCTTTTGATAAACTTAGCCACTTGCTTGGCTCTTATTCTTGCGAATGATTCTACTTTGACCTATTTTGTAAAGTAGTCCACTACCAATAGGATGACTTTATGCCCGTTTGAGGCTGTCGAGTGGATTTCTCTAATTATGTCTAGTCCTCGTACTGAGAAGGGCCATGGAGAGGAGATGTAGTGTAGTTCTATTAAGGGAGGGTGATTGAAATTCCTATAGATCTGACACTTTTGGCATTTCCTTACAAATTTGATACAGTCTTCTATCATAATCATCTAGAAGAATCCTTGTTTGATCAGCTTCTTAGCCAGGATTGCTCCATTCATGTGTGGACCACAAACACCCTTGTGTACTTCTTTTATTGCTCTTATAGCTTCAATTACATCTAGACATCATAGTTGTAAACCATATGAGGTTCTTTTATATAACACACCCTAGTGTGATGTGAATTTTGATGCTAATCATCAAATGACTATTTTGTCTCTTTCATCTACTTGATCAGGATAGGCTTGTTCCTTCAGATATCTCTAGATGTCATAGAACTAAGGTTTTTTAGCTATTTTTTTCATCACTATTCTGTAATTTTTATGACAAGGTTGTCCTGATCTGAGTAGAATTAGAGGCTTCATAAGTAGTTTGGATGGTCCTTCCTATACTAAAGCTAGGGAAGCAAGTGCCTCTATCATCTGATTCTGATTCTTAGGGAGATGAATGAATCTGCATTTTTAAAAGGACATGGTGAGTAGCCTCAAGTGATCCAGATAAGGCTTTAAATGCTACTCTTTTAGTTCCCACTCTTCTGTGGCATGATTGATTACTAGTATGGAATCTCTAAAGATTTCCAACTTTTGTGACATCCAGGGTTATTAGTGCTTCTATTTTTAGTATGCATGACTTGTATTCTGCTTATTTAATTGTGACTCTAAACTCTAGCTTTTTGGCAATTGGTACTACTTCACCTTCTAGAGATTGTAGTAAGACACTGAATCTTGTGCTGAATTAATTGACTGCTCTATCAAAGTACAATGCGCAATCCTTGGATTTCAATGGCTAAGTTAAGGTCATCTGGGAAGTCCAACTGGATTTCTTTTGAGTCTAGAATGAGGTTTAGAGCTAGAAATTTAGTCACTACTCTCCTTTTTACTACCTTCTTAGTTAGATATTGCACGTCAAATTTTGTTAGCAGTACGAGCCACTTGGCAGGTTTTCCCACTAGAGAGGGAGCTTCGTAGAGGTACTTCATTGGGTCCATTTTAGACAAGGCCTATATTCTATAAGATTGAAGTAGTGTCTGAGTTTTTTGATTGCCCATACCCTTGCCAGAAATATATGTTCGACTTGGCTGTACTTCTCCTCATATGGTAGCATCTTCTTGCTCAAGTAGTAGACTGTGTGTTCTACTTTTGTTTCTCCCACTTGGGCTAACATTGCACTAATTGCATTCCTTTTAATGGCTAGATATAGGGTTAGAGGCATCCTTAGTTTAGGTGGTTTTAGAACCGGTGGGTTGGCTAGGTAGCTTCTAATCTTGTCAAATGATAGTTGACATTATTCATTCCATTCAATCGGCTGATCATTTTTGAGTAGCTTAAAGATTAGATCACATATTGCTATCAAATTAGCAATGAATCTACTGATGACTTTTACTTTGCCTAGATCCATTTCAATCCCATTCTGACTAACAACATACCCCAACATCTTTCCTGAAGTAACCTCGAATATGCATTTCTTTAGATTTAGCCTAAGACTGTACTATTTGACCCTTATGAGGAACTTTTTGAGATCATAAGGGTATTCTTCCCTGGTTCTTGATTTGATCATCATGTTGTTGATGTATACTGCCACTTCTTTATGTATCATGTCATGTAACATTGCAGTCACCATTCTCTAGTAGGTTGCCCCCACATTCTTTAGTCCAAAAGGCATTACCCTATAGCAATAAGTACCCCATTATGTTATGAAAGTTGTTTTTACTTTGTTGATAATGGCCATTATGATCTGATTGTACCCAGAGAATCCATCCATGAAGGAGTACATCGCATATATGGCAGAGCTGTCAACCAGTATGTCTATATGAGGTAGTGGGAAATTATCCTTTAGGTAGGCCTTATTTAAATCTCTATAGTCGACATAGATTCTAACCCTTCTGTCTTTCTTCAGTACTGGCACTACATTTGCTAACCATTTTGGATAGTCTACTACCTTTAAGAATTTTTCTTTGATTTGTTTCTCGATGTTCTCTTTCACTAGTTAGGCCCATTATGGTCTAAGTCTTCTTAGTTTTTGGTTTACCAGTTTATACCCTTCTTTGGTAGGAATGAAGTGTTGAGCAATGTCTTTGTCAATACCAAGCAAATTGTCGTACATCCAGGCAAATACTTTTAAATGTTTTATTAATATTTTTTCAATTTCTCTAATCTATTAAGGGGTAACATCTTTCAAAATATGCAAAATGTGTGGTTCAGATTTCGTTCCAATGTTAAATGATTCAATGCATATGGAATGAGTGTCAAATATGCTAATGTTTTGATCAATGCAATGCACACTACCATCAGGAAATGCATTAAACAAGTAAGCAAAATCTGATTTCATTACATTAACTTTAGAGCTCATTACATCATCATTTTCAAACAAAAAAAAGTACAAAGATCATCATCAATAATGTCTTTGAACAGGATGTCATCAATGCTCGATTTGAGGATGGCAGTAGCTTGGGCATGATTGATAGCTTTGTTTTCAGATTCTATCTCTAGGTTTTTCATTAACTCATAGATGTCAGTCTCAATGATCATGTTTGGTAAGTGCTTCTCCTTGAGGGTGTCATTGAAGATTTCACACCCTAGTTTCTTGATTTTGTTGCTCACCCATTCCTCAACTTATCCTCGATAGATTTGTGTTGAGCTTTCAGCCATAAAAGAGGTTGATTTCTTAGCCCTAGTATCCTTTTCAAGATCAAACCCTAGACCATTTATATTGGTCTATCCTTAGAAGTCTCCTCATACTCTTGTTCTAGGCAGATATTGCATTTTCTTTATCATAGCAGCAACTTTAAGATTGACATGACCGTCATTGATCATGGAAACCTGGAATCTTGGTGGGACCACATTTAGGCAGAAATAATGTTGTTTATTTCAGCAGGGATGGTAACAACCTTTCCATTCAGAGGGAACTTAATCTTTTAATGCACTGTGGAAGGTATGCCCCTTAGTGGGTGGAACCAAGGTCTTCCTAGCAGTAGTGCAAAAGTTTGAGGGTTGTCTAGGATGGTAAATTCTATTTCTAATTTGATATCTCCCATTATAACTACTACTTTGAAAGTGTCAATGACTAGCTTCTTTGAATCATAGTGAGTTAATGTGACCACATTGGATTCTTCTAAGTTTTCAACATTCATCCTGAACTTATATAGCAACCTCAGGGGGCAAACTTTAATGGTAAACCCATCATCTACCATAACACATGGGGTCTTCTTAGTCCTGAAAATTACCTGTATGAATAGAGGACGATTATGGACCCTTCCCTTGAGGGGTATATCTTCATCTGAAAAGGTGATTGCATTAGAAGGAGTTTTCATTAAAGAGGCTATCATCTCGTACGGTGAGGCATTAGTGGCAATCTTTGCTTCATCTAGTGCTATGACTAGGGCATCTTTGTACTTTTTGGAGGCCATGAGTAGGTCCTAAATACTGGCTTGTGCTTTGGTTTTCTTGAGCTTTTTGAGGATAGTGTCTTCTTCTTTAACCAGAGCTTGATCTTTTGCTACTTCTTTCTCTTTAGAGGGTTCCTTCTCTTTTTCAGGAGGTTTATATACCCACCCGTTGCGAGTTACATGGTTAACTACTAGTGAGGGCTTCTTAGTGGCTTGTTTATTTAGTTTTGTACTGCTATTATGGTCCCAGACAATGATTTCAGGATCTTTAGAGTCATACCATATGTCTATCCCCATGATTTGTAGGTTCTGAAGCTAAATAGTAATGTCTATCCCATCTTCATTATCAAATTATTCTCCCCATCCTAAGGGTGTTATGTCTTCTAAGAGTATGTGAGCAGCAATAGGTGTCATGTACTTGACTTTGTAGTCAAAATTCCTAGATGACTAGCCCCGTATATCCCATTCTTTTGGGTTACTGCTGAAATTTTTATCTATATTTGCTTCTTATGGGTAAGGGCAATTAATCACTTCATAGGAAGAGTTGCATCCTTGGCTCTTTTTTACATCATTAAGTGGGAAAGGAACTTTTAAGGCATTAGAATGTATTCAAATGTAGAAGGGCATTGCTCATCCTTACTAGAATCATGAGGCTTAAGAATGGGTTTTGAGGGTTTGTCTTTCGGGGGCTTGTCTTAGGTTTTTTGTAGGACTTGGATTGATTTTTCAACCAGGTCTTCTGGAAGATTGGATGAGATAATGTTGATGGTTAGTGGAGGCATGTTTTGATAGTTTAGGAGAGGATTGGTCTTGATACTGGGTCATTAATCTTTCTAGAGTCAATGAGGTCTTGGATTGCATTTTTTAGAGTTCTGCATGTATCAGTGGTGTGGCTAGACATTTAGTGAAAATGGTAGAACATGTTTTGGTTAATTTGAGGTGGTAGTGGGTTTGGAAGAGGCCTAGGCTCTTGTGGCTGTAGGAGGTTCTTTTGCTGAAGTCTTTGGAATACTTTGGATAGTGGGAGGTTAAAGTTTGAGAATTTTCTTAGTGGTTTAATGGTATTGATAGATTTTGAGTTGTGGGTGTTGGGTTGTATCATGTTTATTTTTGTGGTTCAAGTGAAAATGTTTTGGGTGTTTGGTTGGGTCTTGTGGCAAAAAGTGTTTCTGGCTTGTAGAGGTTCTTCATCCTTAATTCTGATCCCAGCCTAATGGAGAGCTCTAAAGTCAGGATAATGAGCAAAAATCATCTATTTTTTGAAGTGCGGTAGTGCCCCTTTGATTATTAACTCTATTTGTTCATCCTCAAGAAGACAGTTTCTCATCTTGACTACCTTTCCTCAACATCTGGTGACATAATCAGAGAAAACTTCATCGGGTTTCTACCTTTTAGTCTCAAGGTCCCTTTGAGTGATGTCTAACTGAGTGTTGTATTCATATTACTTGATAAAATTCTAAGTTAGCAGTACCTAATCAGTTTTTTTTTTATCTTCAAGGTCAAACAACCATGCCCTCGGTCTTTCCTCTAGTGATGTAAAGAAGAATAGAACAATATATGATTCTGTAAGCATTGTGGTAGTCATAAAGGTAGCATATTGCCTTAGATAGACCCTTGGATCTCCAGTTCCATTAAACTTAGCAAAGTTTAGTAGCTTAAAATCATTTGGAAGCGGTTCATCTTTGAACAGTGCTAGGTCGGTAAAGCTTTTGGAGCCATGAGTTCCCTTGTCTTTGAAGGTGAATTCCAATTGAGCCATCGTGTTGGCCAATAGTTTGACCTCCCTTGTCGATTCAGGCTTAGTCATGTTAGTAATTTTTGCTGCTTTTGGTGCATTCTTGAGATCCTGGTAGTAGTCATTGTTATCATCAGCTTGAACTGGAGAGTGGGGAACTCCCTTTTCCTTATTTATCCTTGGGTGAACAAATGCAGATGCTTCATTCAGTGGTGTGCTATTCTCATCTTGGACACTTATGGCTTTGATTTGGGCTTAGAGGATTTTAGCTATGATGCCATTAGTGAGCAACTTTTGGATCCCCTCTTTCAGCTTGTCTTTAAATAGCTGATAGAAGGTATCTTCTTGGTCACTCATGCTTGAATGTAGTATTCCTGTGCATTTATTAGGGTTAGCTAAATGAATGATGCATGGTGTGAGGCTGCAAAAGAAAAGGGTGAGCATGTATGCATGGAGTGGATGCAAAAAATCCTATGATGGGAAAATGATTATTCCTATAAGAAATAATAGTTAATACGTGCTATTTATATGTATGTGATGTATGCATGATTAAAGTTGGTTAGATTTTTTGCACAGTGAACAAAATCAATCACAAGCAAGCTCTCGCTTCTAACTTATTTCTCCATAAGGTCATTCAGTCTCTTTCCTAGGTGGGTTTTAAACCTATAGTCATTAGGGGACTATAGTTTCGCTCTTAAAACTAGGTTGTTTTGATTTATGTTAGTTAGAACCAAAGGGTAAACCGAGGAATGATACTCAAATGTGCTTGAGATAATCATATGATCTCAATGTGAGGTCAATTGTTAGGCTTCAAATGATGTCCAAAGCTTGTATGTGCCCGTATGCATAGGACCAAGGTTAATAAAAGGGAGTTCGAGTTCTTACCCCCACATCAATAATTAATACACTTACCATGAGTCATGAAAGTATCATTTGATAGTTTACAGTTTGATTTTACCGATATAAAGGTCCACAATCTAATTGGCTTCCTAACCCATTCATTTGATCTAATAAGGATAAATGGATGACATCTTATAGGTTCCGTCATCGAGGGATGTCATTATTTGTTAATTCACATAGACTATTCAAGCTTTGACAAAGATAAGGCTGGGTTTGGTGTAAAAAAGGGATTTAACAACCTAAAGGAAAGGTTATGGGAGAGCAAAACCCGCACCTTCGATCGAATTAAATCTTGAGTGTGTGTATGTCTTAACTTGCTTCCCCCCTAAAATGGGGAATAGAGGGGTCTATAGGAAAAATGTATAGAATAAGGTGGTGTAGCCGTGGCCACACACGTGTGAGTCTATTTTTGTGCGTGGCCATGCCAAGTGTGTGTGACCACGTATAGTGTGTGCATTTTCACACGCACTTCAACACTTTATGCGCTCTTCCCTAGTTTTATACGTGCTGTTTCAGAGTTGGTTCCTAAGGTTTTCAGGTCTTCTGGATGCATTTCTAGAGTTCGTTTTGCCAAATTTGGCTTTGATTTTAGTACATGACACCTATGGGTGTTTATGTGCTCTTCTGAGTGATACACGTTGATACCCAAGTTATGTTGGACCATTCCGGAACCACTTCTAGAGGTTTTGGAGACCTCTGGACATGTTTCTAAAGTTTGTTTTATCAAAATCAAATTTTTCGTAAAGTTGGGTCCCAATCTAATGAAATGCACATCGGCCCGATGAGCTGAGTATTATACGAGGAGTTTTCTGGAAATAAACCTCTCGTTGTTCCGATAATTTTCATTTCGCAAGGTCAGAGCACAAGTTAATGGCTTTGTGATCAATTTTGCACACTTATAGGGTCGGTCGGGTGTTTTAAGGTTACACACTTCAGAGGTTTTATGAATGAGCAAACTCTAGTGATCTCGGGGATTCGTTTCATCATTGGACATTTTCGGGGACAGTCAAATTTGAGGTATGACACTACGTCCATGGACAAGGAGAGTATTTTTATTGATTTTTTCTATTCAATATACACACAGACACACAGACACACATACATACGTGGTTCTAATACCACTTGTTGCAATATTAAATAGAAAATAGAAAGAAAATGAACAAAACACAGAGATTTACATGGTTTGGCCAATGTGACCTACGTTTATGGATATGGAGGGTATTTTTATTGATTTTGGCTATTCAATAAATGTGTGTGTGTGTGTGTGTGTATATATATATATATATATATATATAATGTGTTTATATGTATATCTACATTTAATTGTATTGTACAAAAATAGGTATAATTAATTGTATTGTACCTTAGAAAAAAAGTTCCAATGAGGGAAAAGAAATTGCAATGTCAACAAAGTTATCATATGAATTTAGCAAAGAACACAGGAGAATTATGGCTTGATCCTTCTCCTCAATTTTAACCCTAGCACCTTGTAAATCAAGGATAATTTGATTAAAATTATCAACATAGTCTTTAACAGGTGTAGTTTATGTCATCCTCAAAGTATACAAATGATGTTTTTTATATAAATGATTTATTAAGGATTTCTTTTAATATTTACCTTTAAGATTTTTCCATAATGAAGTAGCATTCATTTCACCTCCCTTAAAACTTCATCACTCATACTAAGTTGAATTGCACTATATGCTTTAGCCATAATTGCAGCCTTTTTTGCTACCTCCATTATCTTTGGTAATTTTTTCCTTCCAATGCTACTGCACATCCCTACCATTCATCTTTACATTCTATAGTATAAAATCATTCAACCTATTGAATTTCTCAATTTCAAATTTATGAAGTGACATCTTTAACACCATTGCCTAGAATTTGAATGACTAGGGCTCTGATACCACTTGTTGAAGAATTAAACAGCAAATAGAAAGAAAATAAACAAGAAAAACATAAGAACATTTAGATTTATATGGTTTGGCCAATGTGACCTATGTCCATGGATAGGGAGAGTATTTTTATTGATTTTGGCTATTCAATATATATATATATATATATATATATATACATGGTGATGATACCACTTATTGAATGACTAGGGCTCTAATACCAATTGTTGCATAATTAAATAGAAAATAGAAAGAAAATGAACAAGAAAAACACAAGAATATAGAGATATACATGGTTCGGTCAATGTCATGTACGTCCATGGAAAAGGAGAGTATTTTTATTGATTTCGGCTATTCAATAAATATATATACATACACACACACACACACACAGATATATATATATATATATATATATATATATATATATATATATATATATATATATATATATATATATATATATATATATATATATATATATATATATATATAATGGCATACAAATTTTGCCATTTCTTTTCCCTCATTGGAAAGTTCCTGCAGCTGCAACACATGCTATTGCTAATCAGAGCCCATTCACCATTTTTTACAAACCCAAGGTTTATTAGACATTCATTATTATGTATAATTTATATCACCTCTTATGGTTTCTGAATATAATGATAACACTATTCTCTCCACCATTTATAGTGCATGTCCATCAAAGTTTGTCATTCCTTTAGCTAAATATCAAAAAGTTGTATTTGGTACCTAAGTTTTAGTCGATATATAATAATTCAAAATTAGTTGAGTTCCAGTAATCATTGCATATTCTTTTTACATGCATGATGGACCTCTGGTCCATATTACAATATGGACAAGGATCCATGATATAACAATTGTTTATGGAGCATTGGAATAGTAAAAAGGTGGGCTCACACAACAGTGACCTTTAAAGACCTATAACTTGTGATTTTGGATGAGTTACGAGGCCCATAATATATCAAATCAAAGTTTATCCATAAATTTACACCTTAAACAGAGTCTATCTATAATAGCCCACTTTTGGGCCCACATTTGACTGTTCAAAGCTATTTTGGAAGCTTTAAAGTTTTTTTTATGTGCTTTTATTTGTCTTTCAAGCTATTTTTTTTCATAGGCCTTTATTTTCTTTTAGGGTTTCATTGAAACATTTTAAATTTGTCATTTTCTATATTTTGGACACAATTTTGAGTTTTGAGAATAAGAAGTTTCTTCTTTTCTCCAAAATTTGGTATTCCTTTGAATAAACGAGTTTAATGCTGATTTCTTAGTGTTATTTGTAATCCATAGGTTATAGAAGATTGATTTTTGGCATTCATATATGAATAAAAAATTTCATTATTTATCCTTTATTTTATAACTTCCGCTACATGAATGACCAACTGGATCCACATGATATAAAAGATCTTTAAATTTCTTGTGGATAAGATAACATATGAAATAAGAAAGGATGGCATTCTTCTTTTATAGGCTTCAAATGTTCAATATATGAGAAAAATCAGGACCCAATATAGCTGTTTCATTGGGTTAAATCTACCTATGATATCCAAATTTTCATTTTATTACACTTTGCATACTAAATTTTGATTTTTTTAAGTTATTAAACTTCTACCTAAATTTTACATGTTAGAGTTTTTTTTTTCAATGACAAAGTTCAAGTAGTTTAATTTCCCACTATAAGGAGGAGAGTGGAGGGGACAAGAGATTGAATCGTGCTCTCCGCATCTAGATATCCATAAATCATTTAAAATAATTTAAGATTAATTCAAATATGGTTACTAAATTTTAATTTTCTTTCAATTTCAACACTCAATTTTGATTTGCATAATTTATATTATTTAATATAAAACATTTTATTTAAATTTAAATTATGATTTAATTAATTATATATAGAATAGTAATTAATTTATTCTAATCATATGAATATTTAACTTTTTAATAATGTTAATATTCATGTAATTATAGATATATTTTACATCTCAAAATATTATAATATAAATTTATAACTAACTAAGCTTCAATACAATACATTTACAACTAAAAATCCATCAAAGAATTATTGAATCACTGTCATTTATTAGTCAAGTAATTGATGAGCTTGATTAAGCAGAAGCAAGTATAAGCTTAAGTAGCTTAAGTATTGGTGAGCTTGAAATTAGCTACATCCTACTCTTGGTGACATTGATCTCCTTATAATACTGATCTTGAGCTTGTGCTGTAACTTGAAATAACTATAGTAGCTACATTAATTATCTATTACTCTTTTAGTAGGATACTATTTCAAGTTTAAATTGCAGCCTTATAGAAACATTTGTTTGTTCAAATGGCAAAAACTTGAATTTCTTTAAGTAAAATATCAAGTTAAAGTCTTGTATGTAAATAAAACATGTTTGTATGAGTTTTTTCCTTTTATAGGTCCACCAACTCAAATTTTAAATTATTTGGAACCCTTATAACAATAAAATATAAGAACCATCAGATAAAAAAAACATTTCTCATATTAGTTAATTAAACTACATTTTATATATAAAATAAAATCATGCATTAAATCAAAATACATCATGTATTATTGTTTAGCTTACTTCGAATTTTGGTTGTAGACTGCAATTAGGTCAATCAAATTAACAAAAGAAAAGAGAACTTACAAAATTTTTTAATAAGCTAAGATTTTAGAAATTTTGGCTTATAAATTACTCAATAGGATTCTCTATTAATATTTTCCACTGTTAGGAATTCTCATGTATTAAATTGGTCAATCAAAGTCTCTATTAGTGTGCTTTTCTAGTTTCGACCAATGGGTTATTAATATAGTAAATGATTTGAATAACATGGGAAAATAACCCCAATTATCCTGAACTATAAACCAATTTTCTAAGTTATCATAACCTTTAAATTTTATCAATTTATATAGTCAAATTTTCAACTTGTTTTAATTTTATCAAAACATGCATTTGTGATATGGAGTTGCCTATATAGAAGGCCAATGTGTCTAATAAATTAGATGACTGGGACCAAAATGAAACGATGCCATTTTGTTTATGAAAAAAAGGATTAAAACGTCATTATTTCATTAACAAAACTAAAGAAATAAAAAAAAGCATTATCCTTAACCACAATAAAGAATAAAATCCCTAGTCGATACTGTCCCTATCAACACCACACTCTATGGCTTTCTTCATTCGATCACTTTCAAGAAGATTACAAGAACCAAGTACAAGAACCATCTCTTAACTTTGATAAGAAACTTGACCTCATGTACTTATCACATGGAAATGATAATACAAGTGCTCTTAGTGTTAGTAGTGAGTTTATTAAGAGAGAGCATATGTTCAATAAAGTAGTGATTCAAAGCGATGCAGGCAAGCTAAGCCGACTAGTGATACTAAAACAACACACATAGAAGTACTTCCCTTCTGATTCTCCATTGAATGAGAAAGGCTATCTCTTGAATTTTGAAGACTGGAATGGTAAGTCATGGAGATTTTAGTATTCCTATTGGAAGAATAGTTAGAGCTATGTCATGACTAAAGCTTGGAGTTGATTTGTGAAGGAAAAGAAGCTTGATGTAGGTGATATCATGTCGTTTTATAGTATACACACTTATAATCATAATCAACCAAATTGTCACTATCTTTATCATCATCATCATTAGCAGCAACAACAACAATAATAGATAGTAAGTTTTAGCAACCCATCTTTTACTTTTCGAATCTTCTTCTAAGTATTCATAAGCTATAATAATCCATCAACTTTGGCTTTCACTTTTTTTTTTATCTCATTTTGCTTTTGGACAACATTTTTTTTTATTTCCAAAGAGTAAAACAAGCTCTGAGTTTTTTTAATTCACACAACCATTTTTTTTATTAGTGACTTTTTTACTGTTTAATAAAATGGGGTCCTAGTCAGCTAATTATTAAATACGTCAGCCTTCCACACAAGCAACTCCACATGAAAAATCCAAGTTGGATAAAATTGAAACAAGTAAAAAAATTGACTATAGGATAATTTAGAAATTTGGTTTATACCAATTTTCCAGAGCTCTACCAAGATCATAATTAAATGAACTATATCATGGACTTATAATCATAACAATAAATTTTGGGCCTCATAGCCTGTCCCCTTTTTATAGTTCATCTAACCATAATCTTAATAGAGTTGGTAAACTGGATCATGTATTATTAAATTTCTAATGCACCAAATCCTCATTAGAGGCAAGTACAGAGCATACTTTTTAATAATTAAATACTAGTGGAGATAGTTATTAATAGTAAACCATCAAAGAAGAAGAACAAAGGTTTTTTTAAAAAAAACTCATGGTTTTATTTATTACAAGAAGTGTCTATTCAGGGTTCTCTACCTCAAACCATAATAAGAAATCTCCTTTTATAGTGATAAGAAGCACTAGATACAAAAAAAAAAAAAAAAACAAAAGCAAAAACAAAAAGACAAGCATAAAGAAAAGTGGTATAACATGATAACCACTGACTAAACACGCAGGTACAATAATACAACTACTTTTGATAAACCAGATTATTTTACTATAGGCTCATGACTTGGTGATAGGTTGCCTTCGTCTCCACTATAACTGCTTTCTGAGTCAGGATCATATGAATATGCTACCAAATGTCTTTGTGGGTCTTTTTGATAAGATTCTTTAGTGAGTCTTGATGAGCTAGTTCCAACTTGGTGTGTCTCTTCCCAAAATATTTTTTATGCCACTAGCTTTTGTCCATATTCTGAGGGATAAGTTTCCCATGGTGTGTCTTTAGATATCTTTGGCCATATCTCTTTTAGAATGATTCCATTCTTTTGAAACATAAATCTTTGAAATTCTCACCAAGGTGATATGTCATCCATATTAGAGATGAGGTGGTGAATCATTGAGTGTCTATACAATCCATAGATATTAAAATAGGGGATTGTGGTAAATTCATCTCTTATCTTTAAGAAGGATTTTTGGAAGACAATAATGGCATGACATTCAATGGTTAGTGAAACCTATTGGGTGTAGCTTCATTTGTTAACCATGAATTCCATCTTAACAAATTCTAGAACCATTTCATGAAAGTTGACAGATGAGGATTTTATCTTTGACCTTCTTTGAGCATTTTGATATATCTTGTAAGCTTTAATGGCTATAAATTAAAAGCAATCCACTATAGATTACAGAGATACCATAATAGGGTTAGCAATTTTGGTGACCAACAAAATTCTTTTTTAGGGTTTTGATAAAGGAAACTAAAGATGTAGGTGAAGGGATAGTTCGAATGAAACCCAAATTTTTCATAAAAATCTAGACCATAATTCCTGATTAGAAAAGATTGAAGCTCAAAAATTTATTGGTTGGATTTTTGGTTAAGTAAATTTATGGAAATATTTGGACAAGTTTGGTGGAATTCTTTTTTTAAGGAAATTGGTGAGGGGTTGGAACATGTAGATTAAAGGTAAAACCTTTAATTGAAAGGGTCTATTGCAGGAGGTTAATAGTCTACCTAGGAGATCAAGGATAGGGTTGTCTTTTCCTTTGATATGTTCAACTTCAAAGTCATATTTACTGAACCATTCTTTCCATCTCAAAAGTTGAGGATGAGGGAGATTTTTTCCTTTAAACTCGAGAATATTTGGAAAAGATGAACAGTCCACGATAACTTTGAAATGACGTCCCACCAAATGGAATTCAAATTTTTTTATTCCATATCTGATTGCTAGGAATTCTTTGAAGGTTGAATGATAATGACATTCTCCATTAGTGAACTTTCCACTGGCATGAGCATAAATTCTTCGCTTGTTTTGGTTATCCTCTTCAAGGAGAATTGCTCCCTAAAACTGATCACTTACATTAGTTTGAAGAAGTCTCTATCCTTTTAATGGAATCTACAAGTCTAAAAGTTTCTTTGTATAAGCTTTTAATTGAATAATGGCTTCAGTTTGAACTATTGACCATGGTTGAGGTTTCTTCTTTAGTAGAGCTCTTAAAGGTGTTGTCTTCTTCTTAAGTGAGGAATGAAATCTCTAAGATAATTAAGTATCCTAAAAAACTATCTAATTTGTTTGATAGATAGGTTTTCTTCAAGAGACTTTTATAATTCTTCTACAACATAAGGACTAGGGTGATATTTTCCTTCCTTGAACTGCATTTCCAAAAATTCAATTTCTTCTTTGCCTTTGTGCATCTCGATGGGTGACAGCATAACTCCATATTTGATTGTGAGATCAACAAATTATTTAAGCAACTTCTCATGTGCTTTAATGTTTAGTGAGAAAAGAAGAATGTCATTAATGTAAACTAGATCACTATACAAAAGAGGCTTATATATTTTGATCATTGCCTTTTGAAATAGAGATGGGGCCACTTTCGAACTAAATGGTAACACATTCCAATGATAATAATGGTTTGGAATGCAAAAACTTGATTTTATATATGTCTTCTTATTTTATTCCAAGTTGCTAAAATCCTGCCTTTAAGTTAAATTTTGAAAAAAATTTTGCTTATACAAAGGAGGTGAATAATGAAGAGAACTTTGGTAAAGGAAATTTATCATCCCTTAGAAAGAAGTTTAAGGGTCGATAATTAATAACTAATCTCCTTTTTTCTTGAATCTATTATGATATTTTATTCACATAGAAGCTTGACATGCCCATTCTTATTTGGTTGGCGTAATCAGACCTTGTTCTTCTAACTGCTTACATTCTTCACTGCAAGTTTTAGGTTTATGGGAGTTATTTTTGGATGAGTGGCCTTTGTAGGATTCATATCTTCATTTTGCTTAAAGGGCAATGAAATGTAAAAATTTGGATTTTTATATAAAGAAAATGAACATTTCTTTGTAAACTTCGTGTGGGATTGTGCACTATATTTTGTTTATAAAAAACTTGAATGGGTTAAAGGTCAAGGGTTGCAATAGTTTTGTCTATGAAAAGGTTAGAGGGATATGTGGTAAAGCATTTGAAATATTTCTTGAAAGTGAGTCCATTTGGAAAAATTCTTAAGTCTTTCATTTTGCAATAGATATCAAATCCAAGGACTATATCTTTGTTAGGTAAGAGTGAACTAAGAACACAAGTCCATACATAACATCCTAGGAAGAATTGGACTTTTATAGGTTGTCTAGTTTTCAAGGTGGTCTCAAAAATTTCTCCATTAGCAACATGAAAGTATTCAAAATGGACTTTCTAATGTTTATTTGGAAGGGCTTCTGGGTTAAGGATGGTTGTTCTGGCTCCAGTATTAATCAAGGCTATAAGTTTTATGGGTTTAGAGTAATTGGTCAGGTACATTTGGATTGGAAATAATGGAACATTATGGTCTTCATAAGTTAGGCAATAATATCATTAATCAAGAATTAATTATGATATAACAGTGCTTTTTCTTCAGAATTTGAAAATTCTGAATCTAATTCATGACAAATAGCAAAAATGCATTCTAGTGAAGGGTCTTCTTCTTTTGAAAAGAATGACTCAAGATCTACATTATCAAGATCGACTGTTGTAATCTGTTGAATTTACTGAATCATCTTTTTTGCTTTTTATTGTTTTTAAATGATAATTCTTTGCAAAATGTCCTTTTTTCCCACAAATGTAACACATAACCATCTTATATTTTCTATAAAAATTTTCTTCTTGTTATACTTCCATTTCTTAGGCTTTCCTTTACTCCCTTTTCTTTTTAGTTTGAAGAAATGGTGCTTCTTTTTGCCTGGACAAATACACTTTTTTGTATCCTTGCACTTGATCTACATGTTTGGTCTGTCACATGATAGTTTTCCTAAAGGATTCTTCTTACTACCTAAATACATCTTGATCACTTTTCTTTATTAACATAACTACGTATGGGCTTGAATCATTATTTGGTATTAATGGCCTAGTGGAACATCTCTAACTTTCTAGTTTGATTGATGAAGGATTGAAAACATTCTAGTGGTAAGAATTTTTGGAACAGGAGCTACAAATGCTTGCTTTAAGTCTGGATTGGCCATTTCTCCCAAAAGATAAAACTTTATGAACATATTTTGAAAATGCTTATCCAAATCTTTCTTTTTGAAAGAACAACACGTCATCTGATAGAACTCTTTCTTGGCAACTTCAAGATCATCATTCCACTTTCTTGCTAATTTTCCTACCATCTTTGCCAGAAAGGTTTTAATTACATTCTTTAGCTCAGTTGTGGGAAGAGGCATTTGACCATTAATCCAAGCTCTAAACTTTATGAATTTGCTCCTTTATTGAGTTGGAGGAATATAAACCAAACTAAAGTAGCTTCCACTAGCTGTAGACTTATGTGAGTCATATTATTGAGGTAGAGCCTGAGGTTGAGATTGTGTTTCATAATCATTTGTTTCTTCTGTAGGATCTCCTACTTCTTCAATATCAAGATCTCTAGTCCTCAAGGTTTCAGTATCAATCATCAACTGGAAAGGAATTTTAAAATATGACTCAAAAGAGCAAGAATCACTCTCAGTTGTTGAATCTTCTTTGGTGATAAAATTAATTTTAATGCTAGGCATTGTATTAATAGCACATTTCTCCAAAAATGAAGAAATTGGATTCATCATCATTTACAGAGGTTTTTCTTAATTTAGTAAAGGAGGAGGAAAGCTCATTTTTTATGTTAGTTGAGTTTTGGTTATTTCAAGCTGAGGAAACTATACTGTTTTTCCCTTTTTCTTAACAGTCTTAGTAGGTTAGTTTTAGGAGGTAGTTTTAAAGGGTTTTTATTTTTTTAATTCCTAAAATTTTGGAGGTATTTTTAAAGCTGAAGAGGTTTTAGGATATAAGGGCTACCTTGAAAAAATTAAGGTAATAAAGGTTGAAGGACTTGGTATAGGAAAAGGATATTACAAAAATCCCATTGGATGAGGAGAAAAGAGTTTTGGAGCAGCTTTTGGTGAATCCTTTTTAATACTCAAATCTTTCTCAAGTTGAGTAATATGAGCTTTTAGGTTTTAAATTTCATTTTCTTTCTTTTGAATGCTTATTATTGTGCCTATATTGTTAACAATCTATATTAACTCATGATGTTCTGACTCAATCTATCTTGTCAATTCTAAATGAATAGTTCCCATCCTTCTTTTAAAGTCAAAGAGTCTATTGTTAGTCAATTTAACATGCTCTACAATATTATCAATTTTTTCTTCAATTTTCTTTAATTTTTTCTTTTGAGCACAAGCATTCTATGTTTGCCAATTCCAAACTGCTTCTATAGAAGTGGTTCTTCTAAGTCTTCCATCAGTATCAACAACATTAGAGTTTAGGACATATGATTATATGGTTTTTTAAGCATCAATTTTAGGATTTAATGGTGGAAAATCTGAAGGTTGAAACATGCAAATATGAGGTAATGGCTTTGAAATTTGTGAGGCTGAAATTGAAGTAATGGGTTTTCTTTCTTTACCCATTTTAGAGCTTGTTTGTAATAGGGTAAGGGTGTTGGTTTATGTTTTGGTAGAGTTAGAGGTGTCTTGGGTTTGCAAGTTTCTAGTGTTATAACCCAAAATTTTGATAAAATTATTAAATTAAATTTCTAGGATTTGCAATGTTAATAATTATTTTATTAATTTATGATGTTTGATTATTCATGAAATTAAATTTAAAATTTTTTTATGTCGAATATTATCATTTTGGGATTAATTAGTGTTAATTAATATTTGATTATTTATTTGATCATTAGCATTTATGTAATTTTATTAAATTAAAATTAATTGTCAGGTTTAATTTCCTCCCCTCCATTTTCGACGAGCGGCTTCTCTCTCCTCCCTTCACTTTCATTCTGACTGAAACCTTCCCTTGAATGTCGACGAGGATTCTGGTTGTCTCAAGCCAAGCTTGATAGATCGATCTCTTCCTCTCCTCTTGGGCTTCAATTCCCTTAAGGTAATTCATCCAAACATCACTGGATTCAACTTTAATTTTGAAGAATTTATTCTAGATTTCAGATTTCAATTTTTTTTAATTGAGTTTAAATTCGGTTAATTTATGTTAAATTGACTTTAGATTATTGAAATTAAAGTTATAAGTTTCCCAAATATGTATTTAGATTTAATTTTGGAGATGATTTTTGAAATGACATTACTCCGAGGCTTGGAGTTACTGTTCCGAGACTAAAGAATATTTTATATTTTTAATAAATTCTACTAATTATTTTGAGCACGTTTTTTGAAGAAAGTTTATTCAAATTGCGTACCAAATTTTTATTATGAATGTTTGAATGTTTATGTGAAAAATGAATTTTTAGAAAAATTAGTATAAATTAGTAAATTTTATATTTTAATTGAAATTATTGTTAATTATTATGTGTTGGATAATTTTTGAGTAATAAGTAGTATTAAAATAATTTTTATGAATTAAATACTATTTTTAGCTAATTAACAATAATTTCTGGAAAAAATATAAATGTACATAAATATCATAGTATTTAATTATTTGATTGATTTAATTATATTTAGTGTTAAAATATATTTTTATGAATTTTTCGGAATTTTATAAGTAATAATAATTTTTAAGTATATATATTATTATGAATGAAATGAGTTTTGTATATATTGATTATTAAAAAGAATTTATTATTAAATTAGTCCGATAAATTTTTATAAATATTTTATTATATATTTTTGTAATTTATATATATTTTGTGGTAGGATTGTTGTTGATCATGTTCGGAAAATTTGTGTGTAGTTTGGGAGCTCGATCTGAGTGTGGTACTGTGTGGTGTATAGAAGTGTTTTTCCTGAAGGAATGACTCTACTTTATGTAAAAAGATGTCCATTTTATAGAAGAGACTCTATCAGAATTTTGGTAGATTTCTCCTAAAATGTGACATCTGGACGTTTATATTTAATTATTAAGTAGTTTTAGGGTTGTTCCTTAGATCGGGTCTTTGTTAGGATTTATTCAGAATTTGTTATAAGTTTCTTAATTTTTATTAATTTTGGGATTTTAGAAATTCCTATGAATTTTAGTTATTTTTTATAAGCATGTTTTGAATAAATATTATTTTATTTTAGAGAATATTGGAGCAGGAACTATCGATAATAGGCGAACGGGTAACTGTCAGCTGGCTCGCTCCAACTGTAAGTTAATAAATTGAATTGTGTGAGTGTGTTTTCTAGACATAGCGATTTTATAAAATTTAAGATAGTATTATGCTTATATGAAATTTACATTATGTTATTTTAAGCTATGCTTAGCATTATGATTATTTTATTTTATTTTATGTTATTTAATTTACAAATTACAGCTTTCTTGAATTGTGCTACATTTTTGTTATATCTTAATTTTGAAAAATACTGGTAGAATGGGCAACCTGATGGGTTTCATCAAGACCGTATGCATACTGGTAGAGATTGAGAGATGGATCCAAATTTTTGATTGGTTAACTAGGACGGGTGCCTTGGTGGATGTCTTAGCTCTTGGGGCCCGCTAGTGATTATTGGAAAGGTTATGATTTTATTACCAGAATGGGTGCCTTTGTTGATGCCTTAGCTCTTAAGGACTGCCAGTGAAATATTGGATTAAGTGAATGATTATGGCTGGTGCCTAAATTGATGCTTAGCTCTCGGGGACCAGTAGTCTTATGGCTAAGTGAGCTAAGTGGTTATTAGACTTTGTGGAGTAGGGTTCTACCAAGATTTTTCACTTATAAATTATTAAATAAAAATTATTTCCATTTCTGAGGGACATGGAAACTTTACCGAATAGGGACAAGTGGTTAGTCTCGGGGGACGAGATGCTTTTGATTTTATGGAGTCACCACCTGATATTTAGAAAATCAAGAAAAGAAAGGGACAACATTAGGTCACTCAGTGAGTATTGTCCCTAGCAGAGATTTTTAAGTTTATCGCATATACTTTTTAACTATTTCTCATTATACGATATTTGATGTATAGCTATCACAACACCCTAGTTTCGATAATGATAGTTTGTATATCATTCACATAGCACATCAAAAGTATAAGATAATAAAGTTGAAAATTTTATTACATCACTTTCTTAATAAAATACATATGAAAAGGAAAAGATTGCGGCAAAGTAAATCTAATATGAATGATCTATAATGATGACATGATCATTTACATAGCTTACGCAATGAATGATAGGATGATCATGCTTGCAGTGATTATTTATGCTATGATGATAATATAAAGGATGCATGAGGTCATCACTAGACTGAGAGCATGATGACTTTATTCCGGGATATGAACTTTTTCACATTATTGATATTTACAATGTGATTTCATGATTTCAGAATAAAGATGCAGAATGATAACGTGAAGTGAGCATAATGAAGTATATATTATTCACATAGCTTGCAAGATTTCTAGTCTCATCACAAAAGCACAACATTATTTATAAATGTTGGTGACAGTAAAATAAAATGCAGTGCGATAAAATGAATGTGCTAAAATAATTGTATGGTCCTCAGACTTAACTCAGCTTGTGTGAACTTTGAAGCTTTAGCTTTGAGAGATTATCAAGCTTTCCTCATCAAAAGGTTCAAAATGACAGTAAAATGATGATAGATTGTATACCTTTGAAGTGTGCTTTGACAAAGATGAGGCTGGGTTTGGTGGAAAAAAGGATCTAACAACCTAAAGGAAAGGCTGTGGGAGAGTAAAAACTATATGTAGAGGGATTTCTTGCGCCTTTGATTGAACTAATTTTTGAGTGTGTGTCTGTCTTCACTTGCTCCCCCTCTAAAATAGGGTGTAGTGGGGTCTAGTTATAAGGAAAAATGTTTAGAATGGGGTGGTATAAGCATGGTCACATGCATAAAAGTGTCTTTTTTCCCGTGGCCATGCCAAGTGCACGTGGCCACACACAATATGTGTGTGGTCACAAGTTTGGTGCATGGCCACGTGCGCATATATGCATTTTCACTTGCACTTTGACGCTCTACGGGCTCTTTTTGAATTTTATGCACGCTATTTTGAGGTTGGTTCTTAGGGTTTTTAGGCCTTCTGGACACATTTTCGATGTCTATTTTGCCAAATTCAGCTTTGATTTTAGCACATGACACCTAAGAGTGTTTACATGCACTTCTGAGCAATATGTGTTTGTAAGCACCCAATTTCAGGATTCAATTGTGCATGCATCTGACGAAAGCCCTTATGATGAAAACCTAATCAAGAATTGATCTTTGGTATCGATTTTTACAATTTAAAGGACTTAATTGCTACGTTTTATGGATTTAATTATAAAATTGGTTTTCAGGAATTTGATTGCAAAAATTAGAAACTTCCGAGAACCTTTTTTATAATTTATTTAAAAAAAAAGTGATCGACTAGTATTTAATGCCGACCAACATTACATAATGGCAACTGACATTATGTAAGGCCGACTGACATTACGTAATGCTAGTTGACATTAAGCATTGCCAATCGACATTACGGAATGAAAATTGGCATTTCAGAGTGCCAATTTTTGCTAAAAATTTATTTTTTTACGCTTAAAAATGATTTTTTCATTATTTTTGAATTTTTTCATTGGTCCAGGACACGACGTGTCCTTGCATGTGTGAGTCTTTGATTTTTTCAAAAACTCTATAACTGTCTTATTATCTTGATTTTGAAAGTTCAAAACTAAAAAAATCCAGTGCAACTTCCCTACGTGATTGCAGGGGTTAGAGGTTGCTAGGCCAAGCTTTAAAAGTCGAGAGACAAAGTATGTGAAAGAGAGGAAGAGGGGGAGGAAACCCTAGAGAAGCAAAGGCTATGAAAGAGAAAAAACCCTAGTTATTTTCTTTACTGTGCAGAAAGCCACACACTTTAGCTCTTCAATTTTTGTTTCATTTTCAAAACCTTTGGGAAATTAACAAAAATACGTTCTTTACCTTCAAAGTCCAAAAAATCAAAGAAAAAAAATAGAGTCAATCTCAAAACGGTGACAATCCCAATTTGAGGGACATTCAAACATCATTTGCACAACATCCCTACTGTTTTTCTATTTTTTTTATTTGATTTCTTTGTTTTATTTATAGATTAAGTCATTTATGATTAAATCTTTTATTGTTTTTATTGTTTTTTTATTGGTGTTATGTGGTAAGGTCAGTGATGTGAGATTTTGGCAGTGGCTACATTGAAGAATCCATGGGATGAGATAGACTAAATTTTATGAAATTCCAGTATAATTTAAGGTATATTATTTTCTGTGGTATTTTCTTCATTGCTTTTACTAAGTTGTAATTAATTTGTTTTAATTTCCTGTACTGTTGTTTGTAATAGCCCCAATAGAGGAAAATTAGTGGAATTTTAATTCTCTGTACTAAAAATTGATTAATAATTTAGGCTCAATTTAATAAAATTCAATTAAAATTAATGATGGTAGTAGATTAATTTTAGGAATTAGGGTTTCTTAGAAAAATCACGTAAGAATTGTTGTTTTGATTTATTTTTGGTATGTTTGTTGAATTGGGTTTTGTTTTTGGTTCTCATGCCTTTTGGGCCCTAGGCCCACATTAGGTTCTAACCCATTTAATAAATAGGCTTAAAAATGGTTTTTAGGTTTTAATTTATTTAAACTTAAATTAGGCCCATTTAGGTTAATTAGACTATTAATTAATAAATTAACTTAGACTTTAGTTTAGCCCACTAATGTATTTTTTTCTTTTTAAAATTAATTAGACCTCAGGCACATTACAAGTTAATTAAAATTAATTTAGATTTAGCTCAACCCATTAATTTAATTTCTTTTAAAATAAATATACTTATGCTTTTTTTTGAGTTAAAATTAAGCTAGACTTAGGCCCACTTAAATCTAATTTCTTCTTTAAAATTTATAAATAATAGGCCCATTTCCTTAGTTAATAAAAACAAATAGATTTAGTCTTACTAATTCTATTAAAATGTAGGCTCATCTTTAGTGCATTTTACTTGTAAATAAAATTTGTAGAATTAGCTAACTTTAATTAAATTAATCTAGTTTAGACATAAGGACGCTGCCTTTTGTATGCATTTTTCATGTAATTTTATGACTTGTTGCCTTTAGGATAAATGGATGTTTAATTAAGGTTTAAATAAAATTGCATGTAATTAGAGAATAAGATAGTAATTTATAAAATAATTATAAATGAACATAAGACTGAAAGAAATTAGTATTATGTATCTAGATTCTCCTAGTTATGGTGCTAGCTTTCTTTTAGAGAATCGAGTACTACCATTTTGATTTGTCCTAGTTATTACCCTGGGTGGTTACTCCTCATCTCCATGCTATGTATTTATGATATAGTAGTATACTCCCTAGGGCCCTAAGCCTAAACAGTGTCACGATTGCTAAAATCTTGGGCGTGTGTTAAACCCCGCCGTTTACAGTGGTGACTCCATTGGGGATAAGAGATACTAATTCTACTTGTGTTCTTTAGAATTATTTTATTAATTATTATTATTGTAATATCCCGTGTTTTTAAATATTTTTAATACTGCATCGGGATATGCAGTGTTAATAATTTTTATGTATATTTATGAAATTTCATGAGTTGTTATTTAATTAAAATTGATTTATAATTATTTTATGTTATGTTAAGTATTTTAAGTAAAATTTCCCTGGGAATTATATTTTCGGGGAAAATGATACATAAATAATTTAATATTGATTATTTTAGATAAATTTTTGAATTTGCATGAACCTATGCATGATTTCAAATGTCATATTAAAATACATACATACATACATACATATATATATATATATATATATATATATACACACACCCTTATATTTAAATATTTTAGGGTTTGATAATTATTTTAATATTGAATGTATATATTATATAGTTGTATTAAGTTATGTGTGTTATATATATGTATATGTATATAATATTAAGTTGATTTTTATATATGTGGTGTGTGATTTTTCTAAATATTATATTAACATATTTTAATATAAATTAATAAAGTTATTAATATATATATATATATATATAAACTTTATAAAATTTACAACTTATACCCTCCCCCTCCTTCTTCTTCCTCCTGACGCCACCCCTCCTCCATCCCGCTGCAACTTCGGCCGACTACTATCGGTGTGCCACCCGGACGTCCACCCTCTTCCTCCAGCAGCTCCGGCACTCCCTTCATCCTCTCCGGCGCCGATGAAGCCGAGGAAACCGTTTTAATCGAAAGTTGCATTCTCCTTCACACCTCATGATTCCGGCCACTAAATTCCCTCATTCCGGTGTCGTTGGACTCCCCTGAAGCCATAGAAGACGATTCCAAGTTTTTTTTTTTAGCTTAAAACTTGATTTGGTATGGTTTGTCCCAATTTCTCAATTTCGGCCATATTGGATTTTTGATTTTTTTTGAGCTTTTCTTTGCGATTCATAAAAAATCCCTTAACAAATGTTGTTCCCCTTAGATTAATCTACATGTGTGAATTTTTGTAGAATTTTTGGGAATTATTTTGATTTTTGGGTATTTTTGAATATTTTATTATTATTTTCTAATTTTCGGAAATTAATTAATTAAATTATGAAATTGTGTTTTATGATAAATATAGGTGTTAAAATGAATTATAGAAATTTATTTGGAATTTTTATGAATTTCTATGTATTTATTTTAAATTTATTTAGGTTTATGTAATTTTGGAAAATTAGGTTAATTGTGTTTTTAATTGAAATTAATTAGTTAATCGAGTTTAATTATTGATATTTATTGATAAAAATGTTGAGAAAATTAATTTTGGATAATTATACTATTTTTGGTGAATTTTTGGAGTAATTTTAGTATATTTATATATATGAGATCATTTTGGTAATTTTACCCTAAGTTGGCTAAAAATGTAATTAAATTGGTTTTAATAGTTATTTAAGGTATAAAAATCATTTCTACAAATTATTTAGTATTTTTAATTAATTAAAACTATTTTTCGTGAATTATTTTCAATTATATATATAATATACGATTTTTCTAAATAAAATGAGTTTTTATCGATTTTTACTGTGTTTTAGGGTTAATTACATAATTTCTACTTATAAAATGTATTTCTATGATATAAGGATATTTTTGGTATTTTTATAATTATTCTGTGAATTGTGGACCCTAGTCGGTAGACTGCAGTTTGGAGTCCGACCGAGGGGTTATGGATGTGTTTTTGTGTCTATTTTTTGAAGTGCATTACTTTACAGGGCCGGCTCTACTCTTTGAGTAGAGAGATGTCCATTTTACAAGGGAGGTTATGTCAAATTTTTGGTAGAATTCTCGTAAAACGTGATATCCAATCGAACCCTAATTCTGATTCTGTGTCTAATATTCTAGATCGAGTTTCTAGGATTTTCTGTTAGGTTTATTTTGATGTTTGTTATTATTGTTTATTTAGTTGTGCTGAGATCGAGGCCTAGTGGACCAGGCCCGTTGGATCCATCTCGAGGAGCGCACTAAGTGTGAGTTACTATTTTATATATATATGTTTAGGGTGCATGATTTAGAAATGTATGTGTTATTTTGATTTATTATGCATAAATAATTCAATTAGTATTTAAGTTTATTTTGGTTTATCTTTAGTTTATTTTCTGTATATTTTAAATTATATGCATGTTTTGCTAATAAATTAGGTTTAAAATGTCTTCGAATATATTTCTAGTTACGCATATATATTCGAAATATATATGGTTTACTTTTGGTATATTTCTAGTATATATATGGTTTATGTTGCTATTTATTTCAAATTCATGCATCATTTATTTTTATGAATGTATGATTTATATTTAAAATGAAGGATATCAATAGAACGTGCTACCTAGTGGGCAGCACTAGGACCGAGTACGTACCGGTACGCTTATAGCATTTAGGCTATATTACTAACCAGTTTGAGGATATTGATTGGATTTGATTTGCCTGATGTGTGATATGATTTGATGTGTGATATCTAGTTGACCAAGTGTCTCAGGGCCAATCACACTGACAGTCAGACTGTTGGAGCTCGGTTGACTTAGTGTCTCGGGGCCAGTCTACTGTCCAAATGGATTAAGTGACCATATTTGAAATAAGTGAGCCTGTATGGCTAGAGTGTTATCTAACACTGTTTGAGGTTGCGATATCCTAGGGTTTTATTTGATCCTTCATAAACTATGATTTTCAATAAAAATATATTAAATGATTTTTATTGAATTTGTGTGTAATTGCTTGCATACATACATACTATATATACTTTTGACTGTGTGCGTTGGCATTTAGTATGCATGTATATATATTATAGTAATTCACTCAGTGAGGTCTGACTCCCCTCCATTGACTATTTTTCAAGAGAGTTATCTTCCTTAGACCTCAGTAGCAGGCCTGTACGCTGGATTTCTTCTGCCCCGACTTTATGTAAACTGCTCACTTGAGTTTTATTTTTTATAATCTAGACATTGCAGTAATTGTAAATAAATTGTGGGTTTTATGTATTATATTTGTGTGAGTTATGTATTTTATGAATTTGAACTGAAACTTATATTAAAGGATTTATTTATATATGAGATATGGATTTGATTTAAATCCCGTGGTGGATTATTATCTTGATTTTTATGATTTTATTTTCGCTACATTAAATATTGTTATTATTAATATTGCATGTTTTATTTTTATTTTAGGCTTGCTACGGGTTCCGGATTTGAAAGAATTCCCGTTCCCTAGCGCCGATCATGGCCCCTATTTTGGGTCGTGACAAAGTTGATATTAGAGCTGAGTTCTATGTCAGGGCTTAGTTGTATGAGTCATGGCCCTAGTTTTAACGTTGTGTTTTCTTTTGGTAACTACTGCAGTGAATTAGGTTCGAGTATGTCTTAATAAGTATTCCTTGCTTTTGTTTTCTGCGTTCTTCTTCCATTGTTTGTTTTGTCTGAATCATTTTGTTGTGTTTTCAGAATGAGGAGGCGAGCACGTGTCGCTCCACCAGTCGTTGAGGCCGAGGATGATGAATCTTTTCAGGATGAGGTTTTACCTCCTGAGCAGCCAGTTAGACGTAGAGGTCATAGTAGAGGTAGACCTCGAGTAGCAGTAGGTCGCCGTAGGCCGAGAGAGTTATAGGATGAGGAACCTGTTGAGCCTGAGTTTGATGTTCATGTACCTCCAGTTGTTCCGCCTGTTCAGCCTGCCTATCAGCAAGGCATGTCTGACCCTGAGGTAGCTCTATTCTATGCTCGAGTTGGCAGGATTGCATTTGACAAGACTTTCGATCCATTAGATTTTTTGCACGCGATTGAGACTCGGACTCGGACTGCTCATACCGAGTACCAGCGGATTATAATCGTTGAGCTGTCTGTCGAGGGACCAGCCCTAGATTGGTTCATTCAGATGATCCAGCCTTACATGATGACGATGACCTGGGCTCAGTTTCGAGAGCAGTTTATGAGGAGATTTTGTCCAGAGCCTCTCCGTATAAGCTATCATCTCCGGTTGACCAGCATTTCTCGTGGTGATCGATCGGTTGAGGAGTACACCCGAAAGTTTCTTCGGTTGGGTAGATATGCAAAGGATTTGATGTGAGACCAGTATTTTGCAGTCACTACCTATGTCACCGGATTGGGTTTAGCATTTGCTGGTATGCCTATAATAGGCTTTACTCTAGAATCTGTGATTGAGTTAGCCAAGGAGATTGAGCTGAGGCTAGTTAGGCAGGGAGCGATGCCTGATTACTACCAGCTAGGAGTTCAGTCGAGTGGATTGCAGACTACACCGTATTATAGTTTTCATGTTGGATCAAGAAGTCAGCAGTGAGGTCCGACTCAGCAGAGTCAAAGGCAGCAGCAGCGAGTGCATCGGAGCAGTAGACATGGCCGTGGAGGTCAGCGTAGATCATTTAGATTTGGGTCAGGTGCTTCGAGCAGCAGTAGTGGTCGTAGTTCTGGATCAACTGCCAGTGTGTGCCAGACCTACGGTAGAGTCCATCAGGGACCGTGTTATCTAACACCTCTGACATGCTTCAGATGCGGGCAGACATGACATTTTGCTAGATCATGTCCTTATTCCGGGTATCAGCAGCCACATATTCCACAATTTCCACAGCAGCCGATTGCTAGTGCTGCACCCGTGCCATTTCAGTTACCTCCAGCCTAGATCAGAGTTCCACTTAACTTGTTCCACAGCAAAGTCGTGGTAGAGGTACTAGAGGAGGTGCCAGAGGTGTTGGCCAAGCTTCTACCAGTCAGTAGGGAGGTCAAGGACAGGCCAGAGTCTTCCATCTCACTCAGCAGGATGCTCAAGCATCTAATGCAGTCATGGCAGGTATTGTTTCTGTCTGTTACCTGGATGCATGGGTTTTGTTTGATCCGGGTGCCACGCATTCATTTTTTTCTCCCATTTTTGCTTCCAAGTCTTATTGGCAAGCTTCGAGGACGGCTTTTCCTTTGTCTGTTGCCACTCCTCTGAGCGATTCCTTGGACACCGATATTATTCTTTCTGGTTGTCCAATTCTCGTGGGAGATAGAGAATTACTCGCTGATTTGATCCTGTTGGATGTGATGGAGTTTGATGTTATTCTGGGAATGGATTGGTTGTCTCAGCACTATGCCGTGGTAGATTATAGGAATAAAGAGGTGACTTTTAGAATTCCTAATGAAGAAGATTTTAAGTTTATGGGTGATAGGAGTTTAGCACCTCAGAATCTTATTTCTGCTATTACGGCTAGGAAGTTGTTGAGGAAAGGATGTCAGGGATATTTGGCATTAGTCAGGGATACTTCAGCGGAGAAGTTATCACTCACAGATGTTCATGTTGCTTGTGAGTTTCCTGATGTTTTTCCTGAGGAGTTGCCAAGTTTACCACCTCACAGAGAGATTGATTTTTGTATAGATGTGGTTCCAGGTACTACTCCTATATCTATGCCACCCTACAGAATGGCTCCTATAGAGTTGAAAGAGTTGAAGGAGCAGTTGTAAGAGTTGTTGGATAAGGGTTTCATCAGACCCAATGTTTCTCCTTGGGGTGCACCAGTCCTATTTGTGAAGAAGAAGGATGGTACCCTGAGACTGTGCATTGACTACATAGAGTTGAACAAAGTGACAGTGAAGAACAAGTATCCTCTTCCGAGGATAGATGACTTGTTTGGTTAGCTATATGGTGCATAGTTCTTTTCCAAGATTAATATGAGGTCGGGTTATCATTAGCTGTGGATTAGTGAAGCTAATATTCCTAAAATAGCATTTCGCACTCGATATGGCCATTATGAGTTCCTAGTGATGTCTTTTGGTTTGACTAATGCACCAGCAGCTTTTATGGACCTGATGAACAGGGTATTCAGACCGTTTGTGGATCAGTTTGTGGTATTCTTCATCGATGATATACTAGTTTATTCTAGGAGTATGGAGGAGCATGTATATCATTTGAGGATTGTACTGCAGACACTGAGAGGTCATCAGCTTTATGCTAAATTCTCGAAGTGTGATTTCTGGATGGAGAGTGTTTCTTTTCTTGGACACATGGTGTCTAAAGAAGGTATCTAGGTTGATCCACAGAAGATTGAAGCAGTGTCTGAGTGGCCTAGACTGACTTCTGTTACTGAGATTCAGAGTTTTTTGGGTTTAGCCAGGTATTATAGGCAGTTTGTGCAAGATTTTTCCAGAATTGCAGCCCCTATGACTCGCTTGACTCAGAAGAATGTTAGATTCGAGTGGTCAGAAGCTTGTGAGAATAGTTTCCAGTTGTTAAAGGAGAAGTTGACCACAGCGCCAGTGTTAGCTTTGCCTAATAGTGTGGATAAGTTCACAGTTTTTTGTGATGCCTATAGAGTTGTCCTTGGTTGTGTACTGATGTAGAATGGAAGGGCGATAGCCTATGCTTCAAGGCAATTGAAGAAGCATGAGCAGAACTATCCCACACATAACCTTGAAATGGCTGCAGTGATCTTTGCTCTGAAGATTTAGAGACATTATCTGTATGGGGTGACTTGTGAGATATTTACTAATCACAAGAGCCTTAAGTACATTTTTCAGCAGAGAGATTTGAATCTGAGGCAGAGGAGATGGTTGGAATTGTTAAAGGATTATGACTATGAGATTCTATATCATCCGGGCAAGGCTAATGTGGTAGCAAATGCCTTGAGTAGAAAGTCCTCAGGCAGTCTTGCTCACATCAGTGTTGAGAGGAGACCGTTGATCCAAGAGTTGCATATGTTGGTAGATCAAGGTCTAATGATGAAGATTAGTAGGTCAGGTGGATTGCTAGCTCAGTTTAAAGTGCGATCTGTACTAAGAGATAGGATTAAAGCAGCTTAGAGCTGAGATCCTATTCTAGAAGAGCTTGTAGAGAATGTTAGAGCAGGGAAGTTCACTGATTTCACACTCGATGATGACGGTGTGTTGTGGATCAGTGGTAGATTGTGTGTTCATGATGTGGATGATTTGAGAGAAGAGATCCTAGAGGAAGCACATTCTATAGCCAATAGCATACATCCGGGTGTCACTAAGATGTACCACAATATCAAAGACTTATATTGGTGGGATGGATTGAAGAAGGATGTCGCCGATTATATTGCTAAGTGTCTGACATGTCAGCAAGTGAAACTTGAACATCAGAAGCCTTCTGGGAAGCTTCAACCTCTTCTTATTCCCTAGTGGAAGTGGGAAAGGATAGCTATGGATTTTGTGGTCGGTTTACCTCCTTCTAAGGATGGATACGATTCCATCTGGGTGATTGTTGACAGGTTGATGAAGTCTGCATATTTCTTGCCTGTAAAAGCCACATATTCTGTAGCTAGATTGGCAAAGTTATATGTGAAGCATATTGTGTGCCTTCATGGAGTACCTGTGTCCATTGTGTCAGATAGAGGTTCAGTGTTTACCTCTCATTTTTGGCAGAAGTTGTAGGAAGCGATGGGCACTAGGTTGGACTTCAGTACTGCTTTTCATCCTCAGACAGATGGTCAGTCTAAGAGGATGATCCAGACACTGGAAGATATGTTGAGGATGTGTGTCCTGGATTTGGGAGGTAGCTGGGATGATCATTTGCCACTCGTACAGTTTACAAACAGCTACCATAGCAGTATTGGCATGGCACTATATGAAGCATTGTATGGAAGGAAGTGTAGATCCCCTTTGAGTTGGGATGAGGTTGGTGAGAGAGCTTTGACTGGACCTGAGATGGTTTAGGATGCTGCAGAGAAAGTCACCATGATTAAGCACAGATTAGAGACCGTAGTTAACAGACAGAAGAGTTATGCGGATCCTAGGCGCAGAGATGTGGAGTTTCAGGTTGGAGATTTTGTTTTTCTGAAGGTATCTCCGATGAAGGGTGTTATGAGATTTGGTAGGAAGGGTAAGTTGGCATCGAGATTTATCAGACCATTTGAGATTCTGAAGAGAGTTGGCACTGTTGCATATCGGTTGGATTTGCCTCCGAATATGTCACAGGTGCATCAGTATTTCATATCTCAATGTTGAGGAAGTATATCTCAGACCCTTCACACATGTTGCAGCCCGACAGTGTAGAAGTGAGTGAAGATTTTACGTTTGTGGAAGAACCTGTGGCGATCGTTGACTATCAAGTCCGACAGTTACGATTGAAGCAGATTCCGATGGTTAAGGTTCTGCGGCGTAGCAATAGAATTGAGGAGCATACGTGGGAGACTGAAGCTGAGATGCGAGCTTCTTACCCGTATCTCTTTCCTTCTTGATCCTATTTTCGGGAATTCGGAGACGAATTCTTGTAAGGGGGGAAGACTGTAATATCCCATGTTTTTAAATATTTTTAATACTGCATCGGGATATGCAGTGTTAATAATTTTTGTGTATATTTATGACATTTCATGAGTTGTTATTTAATTAAAATTGATTTATAATTATTTTATGTTATGTTAAGTATTTTATGTAAAATTTTCCCGGAAATTATATTTTCGGGGAAAATGAGACGTAAATAATTTAATATTGATTATTTTAGATAAATTTTCGAATTTGCATGAACCCATACATGATTTTAAATGTCATATTAAAATATATATATATATATACACCCTTATATTTAAATATTTTAGGGTTTGATAATTATTTTAATATTGAATGTATATATTATATAGTTGTATTAAGTTGTGTGTGTTATATATATGTATATGTATATAATATTAAGTTGATTTTTATATATGTGGTGTGTGATTTTTATAAATATTATATTAACATATTTTAATATAAATTAATAAAGTTATTAATATATATATAAACTTTGTAAAATTTACAACTTATACCCTCCCCCTCCTTCTTCTTCCTCTTGATGCCACCCCTCCTCCATCCCATTGCAACTCCGGCTGACTACCGTCGGTGTGCCTCCCGGACGTCCACCCTCTTCGTCCAGCAGCTCCGACACTCCCTTCATCCTCTCCGGCACTGGCAAAGCCAAGGAAATCGTTTTGGCTGAAAGTTGCATTCTCCTTCACACCTCACGATTTCGGCCACCAAATTCCCTCATTCTAGTGTCGTTAGACTCCCCTGAAGCCATAGAAGACGATTCCAAGCATTGTTTGAGCTTAAAACTTGATTTGGTATGGTTTTTCCCAATTTTTCAATTTCGGCCATATTGGATTTTTGAATTTTTTTGAGCTTTTCTTTGTGATTCATGAAAAATTCCTTAACAAATTTTGTTTCCCTTAGCTTAATCTACATGTGTGAATTTTTATAGAATTTTTGGGTATTTTTGAATATTTTATTATTATTTTCTAAATTTCGGAAATTAATTAATTAAATTATGAAATTATCTTTTATGATAAATACAGGTGTTAAAATGAATTATAGAAATTTATTTGGAATTTTTATGAATTTCTATGTATTTATTTTGAATTTATTTAGGTTTATGTAATTTTGGAAAATTAGGTTAATTGTGTTTTTAATTGAAATTAATTAGTTAATTGAGTTTAATTATTGATATTATTGATAAAAATGTTGAGAAAATTAATTTTGGATAATTATACTATTTTTGGTGAATTTTTGGAGTAATTTTAGTATATTTATATATATAAGGGCATTTTGGTAATTTTACCCTAAGTTGGCTAAAAATGTAATTAAATTGGTTTTAATAGTTATTTAAGGTATAAAAATGATTTCTACAAATTGTTTAGTATTTTTAATTAATTAAAACTATTTTTCGTGAATTATTTTCAATTATATATATAATATACGATTTTTCTAAATAAAATGAGTTTTTATCGGGTTTTTACTGTGTTTTAGGGTTAATTACATAATTTCTACTTATAAAATGTATTTCTATGATATAAGGATATTTTTGGTATTTTTATAATTGTTCTGTGAATTGTGGAACCCGGTCGGTAGACTGTAGTTTGGAGTCCGACCGAGGGGTTGTGGATGTGTTTCTATGTCTGTTTTTGGAAGTGCATTACTTTGCAGGGCCGGCTCTACTCTTTGAGTAGAGAGATGTCCATTTTACAGGGGAGGTTCTATCGAATTTTTGGTAGAATTCTCGTAAAACGTGATATCCAGTCGAACCCTAATTATGATTCTGTGTCTAATATTCTAGATCGAGTTTTTAGGATTTTCTGTTAGGTTTATTTTGATGTCTGTTGTTATTGTTTGTTTAGTTGCGCCGAGACCGAGGCCTAGTGGACCAGGCCTGTCGGACCCATCTCGAGGAGCTCACTA
This sequence comes from Mallotus nudiflorus, assembly GCA_947683625.1. NCBI lineage: Eukaryota > Viridiplantae > Streptophyta > Magnoliopsida > Malpighiales > Euphorbiaceae > Mallotus > Mallotus nudiflorus. Next base: position 469,203 of record CANTUR010000126.1, on the reverse strand, counting down.
AGTGTGAGTTACTATTTTATATATATATGTTTAGGGTGCATGATTTAAAAATGTATGTGTTATTTTGATTTATTATGCATAAATAATTCAATTAGTATTTAAGTTTATTTTTAATTTATTTTGGTTTATCTTTAGTTTATTTTCTGTATATTTTAAATTACATGCATGTTTTGCTAATAAATTAGGTTTAAAATGTCTTCGAATATATTTTTAGTTTATTTTGTAATCTATCTGGATTTCTTTGATGTATATATATTCGAAATATATTTGGTTTAATTTTGGTATATTTCTAGTATATATATGGTTTATATTGCTATTTATTTCAAATTCATGCATCATTTATTTTTATGAATGTATGATTTATATTTAAAATGAAGGATATCAATAGAACGTGCTACCTAGTGGGCAGCACTAGGACCGAGTACGTACCGGTACGCTTATAGCATTTAGGCTATATTACTAACCAGTTTGAGGATATTGATTGGATTTGATTTGTCTGATGTGTGATATGATTTGGGAGTGTGATTGCTAGAGCTCGGTTGACCAAGTGTCTCGAGGCCAATCACACTGACAGTCAGACTGCTGGAGCTCAGTTGACTTAGTGTCTCGGGGCCAGTCTACTGTCCAAATGGATCAAGTGACCATATTTGGAATAAGTGAGCCTGTATGGCTAGAGTGTTGTCTAACACTGTTTGAGGTTACGATATCCTAGGGTTTTATTTGATCCTTCATAAACTGTGATTTTCAATAAAAATATGTTAAATGATTTTTATTGCATCTATGTGTAATTACTTGTATACATACATATTATATATACTTTTGACTGTGTGCATTGACATTTAGTATGCATGTATATATATTATAGTAATTCACTCAGTGAGGTCTGACTCCCCTCCATTGACTATTTTTTAGGAGAGTCATATTCCTTAGACCTCAGTAGTAGACCTGTACGGCGGATTTCTTCCGCCCCGGCTTCTTTATGTAAACTGCTCACTTGAGTTTTATTTTTTATAATCTAGACACTGCAGTAGTTGTAAATAAATTGTGGGTTTTATGTATTTTAAGAATTTGAACTGAAACTTGTATTAAGGGATTTATTTATATATGAGATATGGATTTGATTTAAATCCCGTGGTGGATTATTATCTTGATATTTATGATTTTATTTACGTTGCATTAAATACTGTTATTATTACTATTGCATGTTTTGTTTTTATTTTAGGCTTGCTACGGGTTCCGGATTCGAAAGAATTCCCATTCCCTAGTGCCGGTCATGGCCCCTGTTTTGGGTCATGACAATTATATTCTTGCATTCATTCTACATGTCCCTATAATCGATGGTGTTGGTTTATGAGTCAATGATTCCACTAGCTTCATTGAGTTGTAAATTGGTTAACCATCACTCTTAGCCTTAACTCAGTTCAAGAGAGATTACAGAGCTTATTTGACTAGAGTCTGTAACCCAAGTCCTAAAAGGGTGGTAATCTTCTCTCGAGTTTACAAAGGATGCTGAGCCCCTCTAACCTTGGCCTGTAACTTAAGTCTTAAAGAAGAGCATCTTGCTAAGGGAACCTTGACTTTTCACCAAACCCTAACCATATATAATGGCTTAGTAACTTCCCCTAGGATTTACCTAAATTGCTTGCGTATATTTCCATGAGGTATTTCTATCTATAAAAGCCCAGACCCATACTTTTGAAGCCCACTTGGGCAAATGAAGATGGGGCTAGACCTTTATACTTAGCAATGATGTTTCTATGCTTTACTACTTTGAGAAGATTTGGATGCATGTCGATTCTTGATATCCCTTATTGATATTAAGGCCAATACCAAAATCCTAAGAAAAGACTCACCATTGAACATGTGTGTAGGAGGAATAAGGTTGTAAGGATGAATGTTGTACACTTAATTGATACTTGCTATCTGCTACTTGTTGCATATCACGTGCATCATGAATACATGCATTTCATCCATTGAACTAACACTTTGTTTTAGAGCCATCATAGATTCACCTAGTTCTTCTCGCATTTGTGGATAGAAAGGTGGCAGACTAGGAAGGATAGATTTAAGTCCTAAAGCCATAGCAAAAAAGATCCTACACAGACTGGAGAAGAGTCCTATCAATCAAATTTACTTACACCTGAACCTATAGAGATGGAACAATAACAAGGAGGGAACTAGACCTTATAAGATATCAAGGAGCTTTAATGGATGACATGAGGGCTATAATGCAAGATGAATTGAGACAAGCATTATCTAGACTGATGCAACCTACTGCTGTAGTCAGACCACCACCTGTAATTGAGCAACTACTTGCTACTATAGCTACCCACTTACTACAGATGCTCCACATGTTGCTAATAATGCTAGGGGGAAACTTATTACAAGAAATCTGCTTGCTGTTGATGTGAAGCTAGAGGATGTTGAGAACTACAAAGTAGAGAAAGAAAAGAAAGAGTCACCTGAATTAGTGCAAGACCATGAGTCCAAGTAGATGCGAGCACTGACCTAGAAAATGTCCAAGATGGAGGACCTGATTAGGGGATAAGGCATGGGATATTCATTTAACTTCAATGACATGCTATAAATGGAAGATGATAGGCTACCTAATAAGTTCAAAATGCTACAGCTATAAAAATTTGATGGAAGAGGAGACCCAAGGATTCATCTCAATCAGTACACAAACACTATGAGACTACTAAAGCCCCATTAGCAGTAATCACTAGGTTGTTTGTGTTGTCTTTAAAGAGGATGGCTGTAAACTGGTATTATGGGCTAGAAAAATCTATCAGGGCTGACTGGAAAGAATTATGTACTGCCTTTTTGAAACCGTATGATTATAACACTAGATTGGAAGTGTCAATCAAAGATTTAGAATTGAAAAAGCAAAAATCAAATGAATCCTTCCTTAATTTTCTTACCAGGTTCATGAATAAAGCAGGACTGATGAAGAATAAGTTAGCTGAGAAAGATCAAGTTAGGATGATAGTCCATAATGTATCACCTAATCTATTCGAGGAGATTGCAAATGATGAACCCTAAAACATTCATAGACTTATATGATGACAGTCCACAAGATGAAGAGATTGAGAATGAAAAGAAGGAAAGCTCTAGAGGCACCAGAACTTGAAATTACTAAACTGGGGACACATAACAAGGAAGCACTAGCTGAGCTATGGAGATGTGTGCAGTTCAATTGCCCAGGATATTCTTTAACTTCAATCAACCACTCTCAAAAGTCCTAGACCGATTACTCCAGAAAGGCCTACTTTGACCCTTAACCTTTTCCAAACCACCTAACCCAAATGTCCCAAGCTATGACCCTAATAGCTATTTTAAGTTTCACTACGTAGCTGGTCATTCCATAGATACATGTATCTACCTCAAAGACTAATTCCAAAACTTGATAGGCTTTAAAAAAATCATAAACCCTAAAAAATCCAATCCTAACCCAAACACTATAAATAATCCTTTCCCAGACTACTGATATGTCCCATCACCAGCCATCATGATGATCAACTCAGGAGTTAGCGAGGAGGAAGTACTAGATTCCTTTCAAAACCTAAACCCTACATACAGTAAAGAATCTCCTGATGCCTCTAGTAGAGTTGAGGATTTGCTGGGACAACCCTTGGGAAAATTTGATTGCAAAGTGTTATATTCCAAACCACCCTCTACTAATATCCATGTTGAATCAATAGTGCCTTTAAAATGGGGTGATGAGTTTGATAATAAGCCATCAGAAGAAGAAAAAGAATCCAAAACTCTAAAACAACCATAAAGAGGAGTTGAGGATTTATTGGGGTAGCCCTCAAGCAAATTCAATGATAGAGTATTCTATTTAAAACAAGCTTCTAGTGACATACCCCTTGAGGAGATTGTGCCTACAAGATGGGGTGATGAGTTCAAAGAGGAGAGTAAAAGGTCCTTAATTCCTTAGCAAGGGATCGAGGAGCAACTGAGTGAGCATATGAAAAAGCTTAACATGGAGGGAAAAGAAACGTGCATACTGGAAGTGTGGAACAATAGAAAAGGGACCAAATTATTGGGGTTGTAGACATTTAGTACAACTATGATGAGGAAAGTCCCACTGGTCTCGATGTATAGAGTGATAACCCTAATGTGAATCATGTCACTAGGAGTGGGAGGAATTACAAGGTAGCAGAAAAGAAAATTGAGAGAGTCACAAAAAAAGAAGAGGTAGAGGATGTAGAAATAGAAGGAGGAGAAAAAGAAGACCTAATTTTGGAACAATTAAAGAAGGCTAAGGAAAATGTTAGCATTTGGGAGCTACTGATGCATTCAGACAATCATAAAAGAGCTCTTGTCAAAGCTCTGTCAAACATGAACATTGAAAAAATAACAACAACTGAGGCTATGGTAGCAAAGGTTACGAAAAAGAAATATAGGTTGTTAACATTCTCAGATGATGATTTGCCTTTGGAAGGAAGAAATCATAATAAAACATTGTTTATCCTAGCTGAAGTGAAGGGAAAGTGAACCAACTTTGCAATGGTTGATGATGGTTCTACTATTAATATGTGTCCATTGAAGATCCTGCCTATTTTGGGTTTGAAAGTTGATGACATAACAAGTTCAAACTTGATAATCATAGCCTATGATGATAGCACTAAGAATATGGAGGGGACATTCCAAGCTCTGGTTAAAATAGGACCTGTGGAATCCACCATTGAGTTCAATGTATTAGATATCCTTGTCACCTATGCCTTATTGTTGGGAAGACCATGGTTCCATGCTCTGGGAGGAGTACCCTCAACTATGCACCAAAAGATAAAATTCCCTGATAAAGGAGATGTAGTGACTATAAAAGCTAGAATTAGTTCAGCTATGGTAGCCATACTAGAGAAACATAAGCAAGTGTGCATTCCTTTTAGTTTTTAAGTTGTTGGGATATTTGATGGGACTGAAATGGACCCAATGGTTATGAAGATGATGGAGACTATTAATTATCAACCTAGACAGGGGTTGGGAAAGAATGAGCATGGAAGCCATAAACCCCTAGAATTCAGAAGTCAAGGCGACACCAAGGGGTTAGGGTGCACTGAGATGGAACCTGGTAGAAAAAGAGGAAGTAAAAAGGGAAAGGCCAAGACAAATAAGTCCTTGGGGAGAATCTGATGAGTGAGAATTTTATCAAGCTAGAGGAAGGAAAGTTCTATTTAGGTGCTAATGAATCTATCATTGTTGTTGGAAAAGACATTCCTAGGTTCAAGATCTTTAAGGAGCATATTATGGAAAACTTAATAAGGATAACAAATAGGAAGTGATGAAGCAGGTAGTTGGGAGGATGGGTGATATTGCTATTTAAGAGCTGCTGTGTCTGCCACTTGAAGAGGAGCCACCCCAAGATTTACCTATGATCATTAGTAATAGTTTTAGTGATGTTTTTTTATAAAGAAACTAATGTAACAATGTCTAGCTTTTATGAGGATCAAAATTGAGTTTTTTCCATGGTTAATGATATGAATGTTGGTTTTCTTACTTATGTGATGTGCATCCTAATAGTTATATGCATTATAATTTTGATCACTCATGCATGTTTGACCTTGATTCAATTCAATTTGATTCATTTAACATGGGCATGAACAATAATCCAAACAATATTTCTATATCACATGATGTAACTCCTAAAGAGAGAAATTTTTGAGAGAATATTAACAAAAAGGAAGGTAGTATTTTCCTAGACTTATGAAGATATGCCAGGTTTAGATAGGGAAATTATAGAGCATCATATTCCAACTTATCCATAAATAAAATTGGTTAAATAAAATTTGCGTAGGCTAAGACTAGAGTGGACTAAGAAAATAAGAGAGGAGATTACTAAAAAAATTTAGGCTAACTTCTTATAAGTAGTAGATTACCCCCAATGGCTAGCAAACATAGTCCTAGTACCCAAGAAAGATGGTAATGTGCATATGTGTGTCGATTTTAGAGATTTAAATAAAGCATGTCCGAAAGATGACTTTCCTTTATCCTACATTGATGTCATAGTGGATAGTATGGTTTCAAGTGCAATGTATTCATTCATGGATGGGTTCTCTGGGTATAATAAGATAATGATGGAAGTTATGGATAAGATCAAGATAGTTTTCATTATGGAATGGGGGACCTATTGTTATAAGGTTATGCCTTTTAGGTTAAAAAATGCAGGTGCAACAAACCAAAGGGTAACTACCGCTCTTTTCCATGACATGATGCATATGGAAGTTGAGGTGTATGTAGATGACATGATGGTCAAGTCATAAATAGTAGAGGGACACTTTGAAGGATTGGACAAGTTCTTGGCATGCATTAAGAGGTATAATTTGAGACTTAACTTGAAGAAATGCATATTTGGAGTTACTTCAGGGAAGCTGCTGGGCCATATAGTTAGTAGCAAAGGAATCGAAGTAGATCCGGATAAAGTGAAAGCTATTTAGGAAATGCCATCACCAAAGATAGAGAATTAAGTAATAGGGTTTATTGGCAAGTTACAATATATTAGTAGGTTCATTGCAAAGCTTACTAATATTTATGACAATCTTCAAGCTATTGAGAAAATATCAACCTCTAGAGTGGAATGATGATTGTCAGAAGGACTTTGATAAGATAAAGGAATATCTTACCAATCCACCTATACTGAGACCACCGAGGCAAGGTAAACTATTGATCCTTTATTTGGCTTTAGAGGAAAAAACCATGAGGGCGATGTTAACTAAAAAAGGATTGGATAGGATAGAGCATAGAGTGTATTACCTCAGTAAAAAGTTCTTGCCATATGAATAAAAGTATGATTTTATGGAAAAGATGTGTTTGATAATGATATGGGCAATAAGAAAATTAAGGCATTACTTTTAGTCTTATAGGATTCAAGCTATTTCAAAGATAGATCTCTTAAGATACTTACTGTAGATGTCTACTTTGACTGGAAGGATGTCTTGATGGCTTGTACTCCTAACTGAATTTAATATAGAGTACATTACCATAAAAATTATCAAAGGAAGGGCAGTAGCGGAATTCCTAGCACATAATCCAGTAGAGGGTGATGAACCATGGAACCTAGAATTTCCAGATGAGAATCTAGCAATTGTAGAGCATCAAGAATGGAAGCTTTATTTTGATAGGACTATAAATAACAAAGGAGCTAAATTAGTAGTGATCTTATTATGCTAGAAGGACAAACCATATCGATGGCCAATAAACTGGATTTCAAAGTAACCAATAATATGGCCGAGTATGAAGCATGCATTCATTGAGTAGAAGCAGCATTAGCAGCTGGAGTGAAGGAGTTGTTAGTATATGGGGATTTGACGTTGGTTATTAGTTAGGCTAACAAAGAATGGGAAGGAAGGAGGAAAAGCTGAAACCCTACATCTGCCATTTGAGGACTTTAATAAAGAACTTCACCAAATGTCTTTTTATCCATCTATTAAGAGATGATAATCAAATGGCAAAAATTCTAGCAATCCTCTCTTCAATGTGGGACAGTGTAACTAGAATGATTACGAAGTTATTAATGATAATGAAATCAAGAGCTCTATGTTATAGGGGTGAGCAAATTTTGGAAATTCAAGTAGGGCCCTGAAGAGAAGCCCTAGTTTTATGATGTTCAAAGGTTTATTAAGGAAGGAAAATATCTAGATGAATCCACTTTAAAAGAGAGATATGCCTTGCGTGTTCTTACACGTAATTTTGCAAGTCATGATGGGGTGTCGTATAAAAGAATGTAGAATGGGATATAACTAAGATGTCTTAAGAAAGATGAAGCAGAAGTCGTGATAAAGGAGATTCATGTGGGAGCTTGTGGTTCTCATATGAATGGAATAATCCTAGCAAAGAAGATAATCAAACAAAGGTACTATTGGATTAGCATGGAAAGATATTGCATTAAGATAGTAAGGCAATGCCATCAGTGTCAGATGAATGGGAATCGCAACCACCTTCCTCCAATAGTGCTGAATAATTTATCATCTCCTTAGCCTTTTGTAGCGTGGGGGATTGATATCATAGGAGAAATAAGGCCGATAGCATTAAATGGACATAAGTATATAGTTATGGCAATTGATTACTTCTTTAGATGGGTAGAGGCTGAATCTTTTAATACTCTAAAGGTGAAGTAGATGGCACGGTGTAAACAGTAAGGTTTAGCGTGCACCCAAGATCTTAGAACTTGCGACACTATTTGAGCTCAGGACTCTAGAGAACACACTAACCATTGTCACAAAGACATGGCATGGAGATGAGGAGTCGCCACCTAGGGTAATAACTGGGACAAATAAAAAAATGGTGGTACTAGATTCCCTAAATGAAAGCCAGCACCACAACCAGGAGATTCTAGATATGAAATACCAACTTCTTTTTAGTCTTGTGTTTTTTTAGAATTACTTTATGAATTACTATTTTATCCTTTATTTACATGCCATTTCATATAATCCCTAAAAAAACAATCAACTCCAGGCAAACTAGTTATGAAATATATAAGTAAACAATGCATTCATCATAATCCCTAGGTTAGTCTAATCTACTTTGATTTTAATTAAATGAGCTAAATCTACATCTTTTAATTTATAGGTGAGCCTAAAGACTAATGGGCTTAATTCCTATTTAATTTTAACTTAAGTGAACCTATATCTATAAATTATGAAGTATTTAGTTTAGTGGGCCTAATTCTATATGTTTTAATTCTAGAATGATCTTAAGTCTATAAATTATGGAAAAGGCTTAAATTAAATGAGCTAAGTCTAAGTTAATTAAATTAAATTAGGTGGGCCTATGTCTAATTAATTAAATGGGTCTAAGTTATTTCTACCCTAAATCTAATCAATTATGGGCCTAAAGATGCATTTTAATTAATTAAACCTAAAAAATCTAAATTTAAATGGGTTAACACCTAATGTGGGCCTAGGGCCCAAAACATATAAACATAAGCAAACAAACCCAAAAAAAAATTAAAAAAAACATAAAAAAAATCAAATAAAAGATCAAACAATTAATCAAACTTATTTTTCTAAAAACCCCCTAATTTAATTAAAGTGACCATAAATAAATAAAATAAAATAATCAATCAAGTAAACTAATTTTACCAACTTAAATCTAATCTAATTTTAATTAAGCAACATAAGGATTTCTATAACCATTAATTTTAATTAATTACCCAATTGAAAAGCCTAATTTTACTAACTAATTAATCAAAATTAAACACACAAGTATACCTACCAAATTTCATTATTTCGACTATTTGGGCTATTACAATGAACAATTGGAAAAAAGAAAAAAAGAAAATTAATACAACCCAAAAATAAATAAAAATAACATAATGATAAACAAACTAAATAAAAACCCTAGAAAGATTCTTTAGCTACACGTTTCCATCCAAGGCATTGCATGGATCTTTATAGATTTAATTATGCAAATATGACCATTATGTGATCTCCTCCATCATCACCATTATGAAAGGGTAAACAATGATTAGTGAATAAAATTACAAAAATTAAGTAAAATTGAAATTTAATAAAAATCAAAATCATAACAAAAGAAGAAAAATAAAAGAAAGTAGGGAAAGGATAATGCTTATAGATGCTTGTGGTTGGCTCCTCAGACTAGTAAAAGGACCATTTATTGAATAGATCTTCAAAAACTTGTTATTTTCTCCTCAAAAAACCTCTTGCTCCTTTCTAGCAGTATTTTTATCTCAAGTATTATTTTTTTCATCCTCTTCTTTTCCTTATTTTTTTTCCTGAAGAGTTCTAATTTTAAAAGGAATTTTTTTACTACAAATGAAGATAAAACCCACAATAATTTTTTAAAAAATTTTAAATCAATTAAAACTCAGGAAAATATTTTTTATTTTCTGTAAAAAATACAAAAATAGATAGAAAACGTATAATTCCAACCAGAATTGCGTAATTCCGATCAGAATTACGTAAAAAAAATCAAAATTCTATAATTTTGATTTTTTTAACTTTTAATTATAGAAAAAAAAACCCTTGAAAGAAATTAGATTCTTCAATTATGTCTTAAAAAGGTATAATAATTAAGTCCTTAAAAAATAATGAAACTCTTTTTGAAAATATTTTCTAACTTTTAAGGTTTTTAACTTTAAGCGTTAAAGAACTACTTATAACATTTTCATCATTGGAGTCCTTTATTGCATCTGTATTTTATTATCCCAAAATTGGATGTTTACAGTTGCCCCCCTTTGTTGCTATTTGCTTGACAAATTGTGGCAAAGCAAATTAACACACAATTTCTTTTGAATAGAGTTTGGGTACTTACTTGTGCTCCTTGAAGCTTTGGATACTTCTGTTGCCATGCTAGAATAGACATAAACTTGAAAAACCTAAGGAAACATTATACTTGAATATATAGCATTGATTTGGATAGATACATCACACTCAGTCGTGTGATGTTGACTATACTCAGTCGTATAGTTAGATTTGAAATGATACATTGCACTTGGTCATACAATGTTGACTACACTTGGTCATATAGTCTAAATGGAATTGATACATTGCGCTCGATTGTGCAATGCTGACTACACACAGTCATATAGTTTGATTAGAAATTATACATTGCATTTAGTCGTACAATGCCGACTACACTCAGTCATATAGTTTGAATGGAAATGATCCATTGCACTCAGTCTTACAATGATGATTACACTCAGTGACATAGTCTGAATTGAAATGACACATTGCACTCGGTTGTATAATGTCAACTACACTCTGTTATATAGTCTGAATTGAAAAGATTCATTGTACTCGATCATACAATGTCGACTACACTCGATCGTATAGTCTAAATTGAAATGACACATTGCACTCGGTCATAGAATGTTGATTGCTTTTATGCTTTGCCTTTTGCCAATTCATTCTTCATTTCCCTAATCCCGTTCATTGCTTACTGATTATGCTATAATCCATAATTGCTCATGATTAGCTACAACCCTTTCATTGATCACTGATGATGCTCCTATCCATAATTGTTTATGATTAGCTGCAATCCTTTCATTGCTCATTGATGATGCTGTAATCCATAATTGCTCATGATTAGCTACAACCCTTTCATTACTCATTAATGATATTGCAATCCATAATTGCTCATGGTTAGCTATAACCCTTCCATTGCTCGCCTTTGATGTTGCAATCCATAATTTCTCACAAATTGACTGCAATCCTTTCATTGCTCACCTTTGATGCTACAGTCCATAACTGCTCACGATTTACTACAACCCTTACATTGCTTGCCTTTGATAATGCTATAGTCCATAACTACTCACGAATTGGCTGCAATCCTTTCATTGCTCGCTTATGATGCTGCAATCCATAATTTCTCATGATTTTATCTTTGGTTGTTTTAGTTAAATGCTTTGAATTCTTTATGTTGACTAACTTTGAATTTTGTTGTGTTGACTAACTCTACAACTTGGGTGCATTTCCTTTTAGATTTGCAATTCCTATATACTTGTTGAAGTTAGTTTCAATCATGATGAATGTATAAAAAGTATATTATAATGTTGAAATTTTATGAGAAAATTCATCATTTTTTTCACAAGATAGCGTGCACTCAACGAATCTCATTATTTTTTATTTTTATGACTATCATTTATTTGCCATTTGCAAAGGTTAGAGGCATTATTAACCATTATATACTGAGAGAATATTTTTTACTAAGTGAAGAGTTGACTTCCACATCTAATTTTAGGGAGAATTTGCTAAACAAAACTTATAAAAATTGAGCATAAAAAGATCAAATAATGAGTATCAAAACATTCTTTGAGTTATTTTTGTCCTTTTCTTCCTTATTTGAGTCTTCCCCCACATTTCTCATATTACTCAATATGGATACCATTGGAAAGGTCCTTTGGATACTCATACTCTTAAAAAGAATTGGATTAAATAGAGTAGTTTTTGGCATGGTCCTATTTTAGTATTCCCCTGCCTTTCTTGTATTACTCAGTATGGATACCACTAGATGTTCACGTTGATACTCTTACTCATTTCTGGGCATTGGAGTACATTATGCTTGCTCTTATTTTGATTCTCCTCTTAGTATTCCCCCGCCTTTCTCATATTACTCAGTGTGGATACCATCAAGGGATTTTGTACTCATACTCATTGTTGAGCATTGGAGTAGATTATATGCATATTTATCATTTAAAAGACTGAAATGATACTTTGAAATTCAAGCAATTTATGCTTCATGTCCACATATTTTGTTTTTGCATTTTCTTCCCCTAATTTGGGTGCAAAGCAAGCATTAGATTGATTAGAGTTTACAAACTCTCAACATAAAGCTACTAACTAATCATTTGAATTCCATAAGGCTAATAAAAAAGAGCCATTATGATTGAAGGTCATGAGATAGGATTTTTGCACATGATCTCATGAAGTGGATGAACCTACTTTTAATTTGTGAATTTTATGATTGAGATGGTTCTTTATTATAGAATCTAAGGAAATAAAGTTCTATTACTTCCCTTTATTATCTTGATAAGTGTTTGGAATTTGTTATTTGGCCCATTCTTATTAATGTATTGGTTCCTTTCCCTTTCTTCATTCTCTTTTGTTTTTTCCTGCACAAAATACCATAAGTTAGTATAGTCTATTCGTAAGTGAATAAATTTTTTCATTATGCAATGTTATTCTTTTTTTCATTCTTCCATTTTGATTACGATGATGATGTCTCTGATCACAAGGTCATGATAGTCCACCATTGAAGTTGTGGTTTTTGCTATGTTTGTATTTATACCATTCCATTAATGCTATGGTAGAGGGCTTCATTTCTCTTCTTGACATCTCCTGAAAGAAAGGACCAAGAGTTAAAGATCTTATTTCATGATCAAATAATTTTTTAGAGTGCAATTATTTTAAGTTTAGAGTGTATTCTTCCCTTTTTAGGGCCGACGAATGTATTGTTGACATATTGGACCTTCTCATCACCCTATCCCATACCCTACATTGGTCTAACTGTTATGGAAAGATATTTCAGATGATCCTCCCAATGAGACTATGGAGATGGACACTGAGTTTCAAGAGCTTGAATGTCTTATCCAGCCTTTTAAGGTCGCTAGGATGATGCTTTTACAAGTATCACTGTCGATGATATTCCCTTACTGGATGGGCCTTTTAGATTCCTGAGGTCTAAAGTCCCATTGAGTATCATGTTCACCTTGTTAGTGCTACCCTTTTCCTTTCAAATGCTTCACATGTGCACATTCTAACTACCTTTCTGCATTCTTACAACACGGATTTTGAATATTAATAGCAGAGTATTTGTACAATCTTGTCTAGGCTTGAAGACTTTATTATGAAAAGCAAGTACTTCACAACAAATGTATGTAAGTGTATGACATGCATGATCCTAATAGGTCTATTATTTGGAACAGAGCTATGTTTACAACTTGGAGTGTGAGAACGAGGTGCCTTATCAATAACTTGTAGGCTTGAGTATTGAATGCTTTGCTGTTGGTACTTTTGATGTTAGAGCTTTTAATACACCTCGTCCAGCAGATGACTAGGTAGTGCTGTATTGATGAATTATTGGTTATTGCTTACAGTTTACTTCTTTATGCCCCTAGAACTCTTATACTGGCTCTTATACTTTAGTGTTCCATTTTAGATCTTTGAATGCAGACTTACTATTCTACAATTTTCCTTCAGAGTTACATCTTACCCCTAGTTTCATTCTGGATCCATTCCCATTATTCTAGCAGTCTTTTTTCATTTTCATGTGTAAGAGACCTAGTCCGTTCACTATTGTTATTGATCCTTTATCCTACTAACCCTATTAGTTGCAATCCTATGCATTAAAGATGTAGAGGAGTGGGCAAACTGGTTGAAGCGAGTTCTTAATGATGAAATTAGCTGGACTTGCTCTTCGAAGAATTCTTGATCTGAATATGAGGCTTGATGCTAATGTAATGATTGATGATAGCTATAAGACAAGACTTGTAATGCAAGTTACTGAGCCACCTGAATTCTCAAGGTATAAGAAGATGCTACGCTTACAAGGAAAATTACAAAAGGGTGGCAAAAAAAAAAAGAAAACATAACTAAAATAGTGATCTCATAGCTCTAATTTAGCTTTCATTATAACCTTCTTAAGTGTCATATAAATAAAGATGCTACTAAGCAAGATGTGAATACAACTATAACTTTCTTAGGTGTTAAATAAATAAACATGTGACTATAACCTTCTTAGGTGTCACACGAATGAACATACGACTATAACCTTCTTAGGTGTCATGCATATGAACATGCAACTATAACCTTCTTAGGTGTCACGCAAAATGAAGATGAGAATGCTGCTAAGCAGTGTGGATGCTCTTAAGCAATGTGAGGATGCTTTTAAGCAATGAAAAGATGCTTCTAAGCAATGAAAATGCTTCTAAGTAGTGCGAGAGTGCTCCTAAGCAATAAGTAAATGTGAGAATGCTTTTAAGAGATGTGAAGCGATGTGAGAGTGCTTCTAAGAAATGTGAATGCTCCTAAGCAATGAGTGAGTGCTTCTAAGTAATATGAGAGAGCTTCTAAGTGGTGTGAGAGTTGTAATATGGGTGCTTCTAAGAAATTAATCAGGTAGTAGCGATGATGCAGTAATGACATGGTGATGATGCATTGATGATGCAATATATTGGGATTCATGATATAAACGCAACGAAAAAATTAAAATTTTATCACGTTCCCAAGCTTGGATCCATGTAATTCGACTACTTGATTAAATCTAGGGTTTTAAAATCTTACCAAAACGTAGAAGAGGCAAGATTCTCTGGAAGGATGAGAGGAGGTTCACAGTGACACCTTACCTCGAGCCTTTTTGGCTTGGTTGTTCAGATCAAGACGTCTCCAAAAGGATGCATCCTCTATAGGTATCCACACGAACAGCCCTTTATAAAACGAATTTGAGTGTGTGTGCTAGCAACCTCCTTGACTGTCTCACAAATCAAGAACAAAAGGAAAAACTTTGTCTTTGTTTTCTAAGAGGAAAGAAGACGAATTTGGAGGCAGGAAAAACAAGTGTGTGAAACCCTAGAGAATATAACATATTTATAGACTCCAAATTAGGGTTTCACTTACCAATGACCTTTTGGTAATTTTCCATTTATTATATTCTGATTTTGTTTAAAAACAAATCAAAAATAATATCTTATTTATTTATTTAAAATAACATTTATCTTAAATAAATAAACAAATAAATAAATAAATAAAACACTTTAATTATTTATTTCCACAGAGTTTATTTTGGGCTTATTAAACCCATATCCGTTTTGGGCTTATTCTAAGTGTGTGACCCTGTAGGTTCACATAACATTGGCAGTGGGCCTAAATCTCTATTTAGGCCTACAAGTCATAAGTGGCCTCTAGCAAGACATTATGACTACCCAAGTCATGTGAAGTCAATAATCCGACATAAACTAATTACAATGAATTTTATTGTCCCTTTATCACATGATATCTTAATTGAACATAAGGCATAAAATGTCATCCTTATATAGTTCAATATTATGACTTGATTCCAAATAGACTAAAAATGATAACTCTTTATCAATTCATTTCAGTATGGCCATGTATTTTCCTTCAGTCTATCTAATCAAGGGGCCTTTAGATATCTTTCTCATATTAATGAGGGATAAATTCCTTCTAAATCACTCACATTCCTCACATAACTAATTTTATATTCAACAACATCCTTTTAATCGTTCGGTTAAAGACAATGTTAGAATGTGTCAAACTATAAAATAGCTATGTAGAAATCCATGATGATTTCAAGGTCAAAGGACCAAAATAAAATTACTGTGATAAGAAATACTTATGACAATAATCTATGTAGTATTCTGATAGTGGGTCAATCTAGTACATGATCTCTCATCATGTACCTATGAGTTGACTCAATATCTCATATTTATGATTAGTAAAACATAACCATCAATCAACATCATACTAGCCTTAATACTTTAATATTCATATAATGAATATATGGCTAGGGATAATTAGAATAGAACTCTTATTTTAATCTAAGGGTTTTACTATCAAGTCACATACTTGATGGCCTTAGTAAGAATTAACCATTCATGTAATTATCATAAAATCAAATGATAATATAATACCTCTTTATTAACAAAATAAGAAAGTCAATACATAATCACAAATGATTGACCTAGTGCATATCACTAACACAATAATGATGCAATGATTTGTCTTGTTTAGGTTGTTATTTTGATGATTTAGAGTAAGATATCCTTACAGTGAATTTTCCTTGCTCTTCTTCTTTATAAGATATTGATTTTCCTAAAGAAAGTAGTGCACGTGCAGTGTCTTTAGTGAGATGGAGTCCACATTAGTGTACTTTTATGTGAGTTTAGTGCATATCTTATGCTTAAATGGAAGTTTAGGACTATAGAAGTGAGTGTGCAAAGTCTTAAAGTGTGTGTAAAACCATAGAAGAGTGTGTGGAAGGGGGGAGTACATGTGATTATGTGTGGGGGGACACATGGAGCATGTTCACGTGCTTCCCTCCCTTTGAGCTTATTTAAACGACTATTTTTAGAGGTCTTGGGAGGCTTCGTCTAAACTTCTTTTAGTGTTTTCTAACTTTTCTTAACCTTTCTAGTGTTTTGGGTGCTTTATACTCTATTTTTGCTTGTGTACTTCCATTTTCTTTTGCATAAAATGAAGTTCCCCAACATTCCTAAGGGTCTAAAGGACATTTTTATTAACGTTGATGTTGATCTTGAGGGTGACTTTGTAAAGGCTATTGGAGCTGGGACGTTTGCAACATGGACTAGCACATATGGTGCTCAAAGTTGTCAACCATCCATGCTTTCTTAGGGAGATCCGATCTCTATTGTCCATAGCTTAGAGACTCACGATTGGGCGCATCATCATCACGAGGTAGGTCCCTCTTTGCTCTAGCTCTTACTATAACTATTTGTCGAGCTTTATTGTAAATGTTAATGGCTGATAGCGCTTGTTTTATTTTCTTTTTATGATTGTTTGTGTGCCATGATGCTTTTCTTTTTAGCCTTTGTTACTGTTTTGATCATGTTGAGTGATAGAGAGATGTGTTAGTATTTGGTAGTTGTGTAAATGTTTGATAGTGTACCTATCGTTTATAGCCCCGTAAGTATGTCACTGTGTTGTCTGGTAGTTTCAACAGGGTTAGCATGTACTATTAGAGTCTCCCAATGTGTGTGAAGCAAATGGTTGCCAGGAAGGGCTTTGATGGGGTGATTGCTGCATTGTCTTATGACTTGTATGCATTGAGTTAGATTGCTATGTATGAATTTATAGAGTGGTGGATGGACATGATGCATACTTTCCATATGCTTGTCAGGGAAATGAATATTACGCTACTAGATTTTGTCACTATCACAGGCTTAAGCTTTTCTAGAAAGCCATTCCTTTTAATGATGAGGAGTGTTCCACTACTATGGCTAGGAGGCATCTCACCAGGGATTTGCTTAGGGTAGTTACTCCTATGAAGTTTGGTTGCCTGTATTTTGCTTAATTCATAAATTTTTTTCTATGTCGGCTTTATATGATAATGGTATTGTTTCAGTGGAGTTGTTGGCTTGCTACTTTTTATTTTATTTGCTGAGTGCTATCATCTTCCCAAACCCTTAGGGTACAGGTGATATGCGATTGCTTCTTGTCTTTAGACATCTAAATGGCTTGCCGAGCTATTGTTGGGGTCCTGTTGCCTTTTCTCATATATACTCAGGACTTGACATAGCATGCTGAGGTGGCTTGAGGTTCTTTGGGTGCTTATTCGTGTTGAATGTAAGTAGGAGTTATATTATTTATTCTTTTGCTTTTGGGTTTATTATTTCTGATCCTCTAATTTTAACAGATCTGGGCATATGAGTTTAGGATTCTCCCTTGTCTGTCCATTGAGCATTTCTAGGAGGATGGCTTTCCTAATTATTCTCATTGGATCAAGAAGACTACTTATTTGATTAAGGATTGCACAGTAGCTCGGGACCATATAAGGAATTTTTCCCTTGATAAGGTATGCTTGATTCCTATTGTGTTGGTTATTCCTTTTCTTAGGGGTCATTATTTATTATTCCCCTTTGAGCATATCATTCTTTGCTGGTGGGTGGCAAGATCAAGATCTCATTAGACGATAGAGATGGTGGCTGCATAGCAACTGATAGAGAGATGAGGGTTGCTCTCTAGCCTCATTGACAAGGTGTGGTATTTAGGCGAGTGAGTCCATCATTAGTGGGATGGCCCATATATAAGGAGAGTTATCATCCCTCCCCCTAGGGACATGTTTTAGGGCCATGAGCTCTACGGTTATGATCTCTCTACTGTCATGATGGGATTCCCCTTTGAGAGCCTCTTAGAGAGTGTGGGTTTGCCTTATGATGATACATTGATCCCTCAGCTGATTGATGCCATAGCTAGTGGGACCTTTCCTTCACCTCCCCCATCTCAGGCAGATGCGTCTCGTCCCTTGGGTTCGAGGGTTAGGCCATCATGTGGGTCGTCAAGATTTACTTCTTCTAATCTGGTAAACTTTTATTCCTATACAAGCATGTAGTAAACTTTATTAGTAATAAACTATAATTGACATGAGTTGTGAGAACTTATCTATAGCAATGCCAGAGGAGATCTAGATCCCGCTTTAAAGAGGATGAGGGCACGCTCTACACAAAGGCGACTACTCATGCCAGTGGTATGGCTTTTAATAGCACTATCCTTACGGATTTAACAATTTAGTCATCTTTGTCTTTGCTTGGGACACATATTATTGGGAGAGTAGTGAGCTTCGATTTACCTAGACTTGGCTTTCCTCAGTTAGGTGTTGCTCCTTCTAATGATACCCATATTCATGTTCTCCACTTATTCTTGCTTGTGTTTCATTTATTTAGTAAGTGGTGGTTGACTTATTTGCTTGGTTTTGCATATTCCTGTCTCCTCTAGCCAGTAATGGTATACTATTGGAGGGAGTGCATAGCAGTGCTTTTTGGAGTTTGCTACCACTTAGAGGGTATGCCTTCTTTATTGTACCTATTTATTTTATGCACATGTTTTATGTATGAGTGTATGATATGCAATATCTAATGCAGGTTGAGCGCCATCTTACTAGTTGTGAATGGGAGAGGGAGCATGTAGCTTATCGTGATCGCATTAGTGAGCTAGAGTCCCAACTATCATCCTTTACAATGAATGATGATGAGTCGGGATCAGACAAAGGGGATGCTTGAGTAGGATCATTGCTTGCTTTTGATGGTAGCCACGATTGATGTAGTTGTTTTAGGGGCTATGTGTAGGACTTTTGGCCTATAGTTTTCTTTATTGTATTATTTTCCTAAGGCTATGGACTTTAGGTGTTGTATCTGGGCATTTGTCTTGCATGTTGTATGATGTTTGTACGACGATGACTGTATAAGTTTCCTATTGTGTATCATGGATGATGATATTTGCCATTACTACCGTCTACCTTTTTTTTTTCCTTTTTTGCCTAAGGCATCTCCTTTTGGAGCTTTTTGCACTTAGTTGGGTTTTCTTTTCTTCCTTTTTTTCCCTAGGGTGTCTCTTTTTAGAGCTTTTCACACCTAGCAAGGCTTTTTTTTTTATAATAGTGGTTGATCTCAGAGAGTGAGCTTAGAGAGGATGGTTAAAACCACAATCATGTAATGAAAAAAGATACAGAGCATACTTGGTGCAATTCATAATAATAAAATGTATTGCACTTTTCAAAGACATTTTGCATAAATTGGTAATCATTCTCATTTCATTATAATCATTTAAGAAAAGCACAGGTGCATTCATATAAATTTTGAAATTGAGGTTACCCCTATCTTTGACTAGCCTTCTTAGGTTTTCTAGTTAAGTATTTTCTCTCTTTCCCTAATTTTCTCTTGAGCTACCATTTTTAGGTTTTCAATTCAGCAAGAAGTCCCTAACTTTTGCTTGAGCTATTTTTTTTAGGTTTTCAACTTAGTGGGATGATTTTTTTGTGCTTTAGAAATAGTACTTCTTCAGGCAATCTGTATTGATAGGTTTAGAGAATTAATTGCCTTCAGAATCCATTAACTTGACTGCTCTTTTTGATAGGACATGTTTGACCAGGTATGGGAGCCTGATATAACTATGTGTGGTATAGAGTCTTAAGCCTTTGGCTATCTAAGAGAGTGAGATTATCATGCCTTTGTTAAGCCCAGCGTACTTTTGGTAATTTAGATTTGATTGCTACCCAAAGAGACTTGATCTCTTTTTCGATTAGAAGAACTACTACTAATCTATACACTAATGAGAAAGGAGTTGCTCTTGTTAAAGTTTTGACTATTGTTCAGTACCCCTATAAGGCATGTGGCAATATGTTTGCCCAATCTTAATAAGTCTAAGTGATCTTTGACAAAATATTTTTAATGTTTTTGTTTACAACTTTGACGGCCCCATTAGCTTGTGGTCAGTAAGGAGGAGAAGATCTGTTATGTTCCACCTTATAACTCCTCAATAGCTCTCTAAGTTCCCCTTGGAATTGGACACCGTTGTTAGAGATGATGTGGTGAGGGATCCCATATCGATGGAACATGATTCATTTGATGAACCTAGTGACTTGCTTGGCTCCTATCCTTGTGAATGATTATGCTTTGACCTATTTTGTAAAGTAGTCCACCACCACTAAGATGAACTTGTGTCCTTTTGAGACTGTCGGGTGGATTTCCCCAGTTATGTCTAGGCCCTATGTTGAGAAAGGCCATGGAGAGGAGATGTAGTGTAGTTTTGTTGGGGGAAGGTGATTGACATTCCCGTGGATCTAAAACTTATGGCATTTTCTTACAAATTTGATGTAGTCTTCCATCATTATCTTCTAGAAGAACCCTTGTCTAATTAGCTTCTTAGCTAGGATCTCTCCATTCATGTGTGGATCACAAACACCCTCATGTACTTCTTCTATTACTCTTGTAGCCTCAGTTTCATCTAGACATCAGAGTTGTAAATCATCTAAGGTTTTTTTTTTTTGTATAACACACCTTGGTGCAATGTGAATTTTAAAGCTAGTCATTGAATGACTACTTTGTCTCTTTCA
Organism: Mallotus nudiflorus; assembly: GCA_947683625.1. Taxonomy (NCBI): domain Eukaryota; kingdom Viridiplantae; phylum Streptophyta; class Magnoliopsida; order Malpighiales; family Euphorbiaceae; genus Mallotus; species Mallotus nudiflorus. Next base: position 448,158 of record CANTUR010000126.1, on the reverse strand, counting down.
TCTAATCAACCAGTGATATAATGAAAATATGCATAGTTCTTTAGGGCAGTTTAGTTTTAATTTCATTTGATTTTTGCTATATTTGTGTGTTTATTTGGTTATGCAAGTGTTATATTTATTTCTTTTGTTCTTATGGTTGATTATGTGTTTTACACATGTTTTTAGGCTTAAATTGTGCATGGAAAGGACTTGGGATTATTTAGAATGAAGTATAAAGCTTGTGAAGTCAAGTTGGAGACTTAGTAAAGAGTGTCGAGTCGTCACCATGGTAATGAGTCATGATAGAGAGTATTGGTGACGAGTTGTCACTTGGTGCTGACTTGTCATAGAAGCTTGATATGTTGAGCCTTGAAGATTGCTGACTCATCACTTAGTGCCAACTCATAATAGAAGCAATTGGTGACGAGTCATCACATAGGGATGAGTCGGCACCAATACGCCCTTTCAACACACCCCTTCATTCTTGCATCCTTTCAAAGGGACACAAATTGTAGCCTTTAGAAACCTATAAATATGTGTGTTTGGCTCTATTTTAAAGAGAGAATGAACAAGTATTATTACTAAGTTTTAGTTTAGAAATCATTGAAAAGAATTTCTAGTTTAAAGACTAATTTGAAAAAGACAAAGTCAAGAAGCAAGAGAGGATTATTCTACATCAAGCAATTCTAGAAGACACAGTAAAGGGTTTTATTCACTTAATTACTTCTTTTTTCATCTTTTTATGTTGTGTTTAATTTTCTCTTGTTGTTTTTTTATCATGCATTTTGGCTAAGTCTTTGTATGATAATTACAATGAAGAATTAAATAAGAATTATATTTCTATCCTTTGCTATTTATGATTTGATTTCAATTAGTGCAAATTATGTTATGTTTGCTTGATCATCATATGTAACTTGTTAATCAAACAATTTATAATGAGAATTGGAGTAATTTAGTGGATATATAATTGAAATTACTTGAGAATTGAATATCACTTGGAGACAAGGAATTCATCTTAAGAGAATAAAAAAATTAGTATAATATATTTATTAATTTTCTTTTACCTCCTCATTTCTATAAGAATGAATGTGGATACTAAGAGGAAATACCTTTAATTGACAATGAGAATTGCTTTTGAAGACTAGAAACTAATTTCCAATCAACATGTTGTATAATAATTATGTTCAAAGTTATTAATTTTAAATTGTAAATTCTCTCATGCATATATTTTGTTATAATTTCTTATAAGAATTTCTAGTAATTAGTAAGTGAGTTATATTCTTTTTATTTGTTACATTATCTATTACTATCCTAATATTACTTTACCTATTCATTTGAGTATCTATTCAGTTAATACAAAGTTCAAATTCCCAAGTGTTCGACACTCGACTTGCTTTATGCTAAGTCTTAGAGACTAGGGTATACAATTTGACCCACTTCAAATTTTGGCGCTGTTGCCAAGGAATTTATTTAAATAACTTTTATTAACTTAGGGTAGAGAAAGGTTGTTTTAGGCCTTATTTTTATTTTTATTTTATTTTTATATTTTTATTTGTTATTTATTAATTTTTATTTATTTGATTGTGAATTTACATTTCAAGATGCTTACTAGAAGTTCTAGTGATAATAATCTGTACTTTAATCCTGAGATTGATTTAACTATACATATTTTATGTAGGGAACAAAGGCAAAGAAGAGTGAACCTACCGAATTTGAATAACATGGCTGAATCAGAATGAAAAACATTATGAGATTTTGCAATGCTCGACCTCTCAAGTAGTTTTGATGGGATTATGGCTCCAACCATTGCTAATTACAATTTTGAAATCAAGCCAAGTATCATCCAAATGGTGCAAAACAATCAGTTTGGAGGCTTAAAAGGAGAAGATCCTTATGCCCCCATATTAACTTTCGTTAATGTGTGTGCAACTTTCAAGATCAATGGTGTAATGGATGATGCAATAAGGCTCAAACTATTTCCATTCTTGATTAGGGATAAAGCACAAATTTGGCTTGCTAGTTTACCAAATGAATCAATCACAACTTGGGACCAACTGAAGCAAGCATTTTTACACAAATATTTCCCACCATATAAGACTATTAGGTTTCATAATAAGATCACTACTTTCAAGCAAAATGGAAGTGAGACAATCTATTCAGCGTAGGAGAGGTTTAAGGAACTCCAAAGGCAATGCCCACATCCTAGCTTGTCGAATTTGATGATTCCTCAAATCTTCTACAATGGGTTAATGGACAAGAATAGAAATATTATGAATGCGGCTTCTGGTGGAAAATGGATAGATAAAACAGCTAGAGAAGCTGTTACTTTACTTGAAGCACTTGCATCTTAAGGGTACATGTGTGATGAAACAACTATAAAAAAAGCAAAAGGAGTTTTAAAGCTTAACATAATTAAAATGTTGAATGCAAAAGTAGATGCTCTCGCTAGTTTGGTAAGCAAAAATTAAATTAATTCCTTAGAAAGCACTAATGCTATTTGTGAGTCTTGTGGAGGATCTCATTCATACTCTCAATGCAATATAAGTACAAATGAGGATGTGAACTACGTGCAAGGAGGTTTTAACTAAAGAATGGGGCTAAATTCCAACACTTATAACCCCAAACAGATAAACCACCTCGGATTCTCATGGTTAACCCATCCTTTCAGTTAAACCCTCTATATAACCCAAACAACAAACATCAAAACCCTCATGGATTTCCCATGAAACAATAAACCTTTAATCCTACCCATTCTAAACCTACCCTTGACACTCCTATGAAGCAATTTGTCAACCAAAAAATGACTATAAACAAATAAAATGAGGAGCAACTTAAGTAGCTAAACTCTAAACTTGAACAGCTTACTACTCATAACCGTATCCTTGAAACCCAAATTGCACAACAAGCTTCTTCCTCTAACACTAAACCTTTGGGAAAAATTCCTAGTCAATCGGAGTACGTACAAAAAGAGTCTTGCCAAGCAATTACTTTATGCAGCGGTAAGGAGCTTGAAAAGGATCTCAATAAGACTAAGAAAGTGGTTGATGGTAATTATGAGGTAGAGATTGAGGAAGTGGATGTTAGGAGTAAAAATGATGATGACTGTGCTAACAAAGGTAATGAGGGAGATGCCATATCACCCAAGGATGATGAACTAAAGGTAGATGTTAAAACTTCTCCTTTCCCTCAAAGGTTCATAAGGCGTAACCTAGACAAATAGTTTGTCAAATTCTTAATTATCTCAAGCAAATTACTAACACCATACCATTTATGGATGCCATTAGAGACATGCCAGCTTGGGGTAAATTTTTAAAGGATATTATTAGCCATAAGAGCAATCTTGAAGATTATGCTTTAGTTTCTCTTGTTGAAGAATCCAAGGCTATGTACTCTAAGTCTCTACTAAAGCTTAAGGATCTTGATTTCTTTATGGTTCCTTGTACGATTGGAGGCACACATTTTGATAAACCTTTATATGATATTGGTGCTAGTGTTAGCCTTATGTCTTACTTTATTTACAAAAGGCTTAATTTAGAAGAACTTAAACCTACCAATATATGTCTTTCTATAGTAGACAAATCTATCATACATCCACTTGTCATTCTAGAAAATGTGCCAACAAAAGTGGGGAAGTTTGTAATACGAGCTGACTTTGTTGTGTTAGAGATGGAGGAAGATCTTAAGATCCCAATTTTTTTAGGAGACCATTTTTTATGATAGTAGGAGCAATTATTGATATGAAGAGAGGAAAGATCACATTAGAGGTGGATAATGAATGTATGGAGTTTGATGTACTGAAGATTATGAAGTCAACACCAATAGAGGTGGCAAGTAGAATTGATTCTATTGATGTTATTGATGAATGCATTGAAGAAGTAATTCATGAATGTTTGAAGCAAGACCCTAAGGAGTCATACATGATGCAAGAAGTTAATGAGCAAATATTGGAGGTGACTCTATATAAACCTTCTCATAAGACATTAAGATTTGAACCTTTAAGGAGAGAGGATGAACCAAAAGCTACTACATCAATTAAAGAAGTCAAGTTGGAGCTTAAGCCATTACCATCAAATTTAAGATATGCATTTATTGACTCTAACCTTAAATTTCCTTTTATTGTGAATTCATCCTTGTCTAGTGATAATGTTGATGCCTTATGTGATGAGTTGCTTAACCATAAAAATGCCATTGGTTATTTTATAAATGATTTAAAAGGTATTGGTCCTAATATGTGTATGCATAGAATTCTTTTAGACGACAATGCCAAGCCTTCCATTGAAGGTCAAAGGCAACTAAACCCCACTCTCAAGGAAGTAGTGAGAAAAGAGGTAACTAAGTTGCTTGATAATGGAATCATATATTCAATTAGTGAAAGTAAATGGGCGAGCCCCGTTCAAGTTTTTCCAAATAAAGGAGGCTTAACCATTGTTAGGAATGAATCTAATGATTTGATACCTACTAGAACTATCAGAAGATGGCGTATGTGTAGATGGCGGGGTTTAGTGCATGCCCAAGATTTTAGCAACCGTGACACTGTTTAGGCTCAGGGCCCTAGGGAACACACTACTATGTCACAAAGACATAGCGTGGTGATGAGGAGTTGCCACCCAAGGTAATAACTAGGACAAATAGAAAGGTGGCACTTGATTCGCTAAAAAAAAGCTAGCACCACAATCAGGAGATTTTGGGAAGAGAATACTAACTTCTCTTAGTCTCGTGCTCATTTAGAATTACTTTATAAAATAACATATTATTCTCTAACTACATGCAATTTTATTTAAATCCAAATTAAACATCCATCTAACCCAAAAAAGGCAATAAGTCATAAAATTACATGTAAAAAATGCATACGAAGCACATCGTCCCTAGGTTTAAAGTATATTATTTTTATTTTAAAGTTGAGCTAATTCTACTTTTTTATTTACAAGTGAAATGGATTAGAAAAAGACCTACATTTCAAGATAATTAATTAGTCTAAATATACTTGTTTTAATTATAAAAGTGGGCCTAAATCTATTAATTTTAAGAAACAAAATATAAATTAATTGGTGGGCTTAATTCTACTTAATTTTAAATTAAGTGATATGATCCTAAATCTATTCATTTTAAAAGAAATGAAATTAATGGGCTGAGCTAAGTCTAAATTAATTTTAGTTAACCTAAAAATGGGCCTAAGTCTATATTAATCTAACGGGCCTAAAGTCTAAATTATTTTTAAAAGAAAAAGAAAATGCTTTATTGGGCTAGCCTAAAATCTGAATTTTAATTAAAATAGACCTAAGTCTAATTAACCTGATTGGCCTAAATTTATTTTAATTAATCAACCTAAACCATTTTAAGCCTATTTTTTATTAAGTGGGTTTGGACCTATCATGGACTTGGGGCCTAAAGAATTAGAAGATCAAAAACAAAACCCAAATAAAAAATCATAACAAAATCATATTAAATACATGATTTATGTGATTTTCTAAAAAATCCCTAAATCAATTTACATGCAACCCTAAATTAATCTACACTCATCATTGATTTTAATTGATTTTTATCCAATTGAACCTAAATTACTAATCAATTTTAGTGCTAAGAATATAAAATTCTACTATTTCCCACTATTAGGGCTATTACAAACTATTGTGTAGAATTTAAAATCAAATTAATTACCACCCAAAACAAAAGCAAATTAAAATAATGTAGAAATCATAAATCCTAAATCTTATGGCGGTTTTACAAATCTTAATCCATGGCATTTTATGGATTTTTCCAATGGTCACTGCGTAAAATCACATATCTCCAACCTCATTCCTAGAGCATCATAGAGCAAGAATCAAAACAAAAAACACAAAAAATTTAATTAGTAACTACTCAATTAAGAAAGAAAACAATAAAAAATCAAATCAAGAATAAAAAAGGAAAGAGTAGAAGATGTTGTGCAAATGTTGTTTGAATGCCCCTCAGATTTTGATTGTCACCATTTTAAGATTGACTCTGTTGTTTTTTCTTTCTTGATCTTCTAGAATTTTAAAAGAAAAGAACATATTTTTTGAAAGTAGCTAATTAGGGTTTTTTCTTCTCTCTGATTTTTTGCAGACTCTGCCTCCTTTCTCTCTAGCTAGTTCCTTCTTTCTTATAGACTAGCTCACTAGGGTTTTCACAGCCTCCCTTTCTGGCTTTTAAAAATAGACCTATTAACGTCCAACCCCTATGATCATGTAGGAAAGTTGGCTTTTTAATTTTTGAAATCAAGATTAAGAGATAAAGTTTTGAAAAAAATCAAAGACTCAATACATAAGGACATGTGGTATCCTGCACCAATGAAAAATTAAAAAAATGAAATTAGAATAAAAAGTCACTTTTTAGTGAAAATCGACATTCCATAGTGCCGATTTTTTTCCTATAATGCTGACTGGCATTACGTAATGGCGATCAGCATTACACAATACTGATTGACATTACACAATGTCGATCGGCATTAAATGTCGGCATACCAATTTTCATTTTTTTAAATTAAATTACAAAAAAAGTCCTTATAAGTTTCTAATTTTTGCAATCAAATCCCTAAAAAACCAATTTTGCAATTAAATCCACAAAACATTACAATTTAGTCTTTTAAATCACGAAACTTAAGACTAGAGATGAATTCTCAATTAGATTTTCATCATAGGGGCTTTCATCGCATGCATGCACAATTGCATCCCGAAATTGGGTGCTTATAGTTGTCCCTCTTTATTGTTGTTTTTTTGACAAATTGTGGCAAAGCAATAGTAGAACACAATTTTGAAAGAAAGAATTAGGGTACTTCATTGTATCCTCATTAACATGTTGATGCTTAAATTGCTAAGCAATTTTAAGCAAGATGTTATATTTAATATGTTTCACTATATTTTCTATGGAAAATCTAGTGAAACTTATGCATTTCATTATATTCCCCTTGGGATGTCAAGCGACTCGTGATTTGAAAACATGCTATATCCTGTGGAACGTCTAACAATAACACCATAACTACAGTGTAGTGTCTAGTGGATTGCACTATATTCCCTTTAGGACATCTAGTGATAATGGATTTCATTATATTCCCTATGAGACGTTTAACAAAATATATGTAATGATTCTCATTATATTCCCTATGAGACGTTTAACAAAATATATGTAATGATTCTCGTTATATTCCCTTTGGGACGTTTAGCAATTTATGAAAAGCTTGCTATAGTTCATGTGGAACATATAGCAATCTATGATTTAAAATTTTGCTATATTCCTTATGGGACGTTTAGTGATTCATGATTTGAAAATATTCTATAGTTCCTGGGGGACGTCTAGCAATGATACTATACCTATTGTGTAGTATCTAATGATAAAAGGTTTGAAAATTTTCATATTATAGCTGCTATTAAAGCATATAACATGCTGAATTTGAAATTCATGTTATAATTACTGTGCAACACATAACATGAAAATTTTGAAATTTATGTTTAAGCTACTGTGTAGCACGAAATGAATTTTGAAATCTTTTGATTTAAAATGATGCATGTAAAAATGCTAAATTGCATTCCGTAATTATATTCTTCATTTTGTGCTTGATAGAACAAATTTAGAATTTAAATAAAAATGGTATTAATAATAATTCATTAATTGATGACATGAGTTGAATTAATTAATTAGGAATCAAATCCTAATCAAGGATGAATTTACAAAGAAAAACTTGATTTTGAATGCATACATAGTCAAGGGACCAAAATGAATATTTTCCATTTATAAGAAGCTTCCCTCCTTATTTTTTCTGTTATTCTTTCATTTCCATCTCCATTTCTTTTTTTTTTCTTTCTTTGATTTCCTTCTTTTGATTTCTTGCTCATTTGAAGTCTGATTCACAATTTATCGGATCCTATGTCTGACCTATAACACAGTCTGCATAAAGGAGTAGAGATTCCAGCTGACCCAGCCATTATGACTCTTTATTTTCCTCATAACAACCTTGGACTTCGAGAAGGTTCTACTGTGCTTCCTTTGACTAGCCTTCACCTCCATAGATGCATAGATGTGGGAAATGAGGTAATACTTCCTCATTTATGTTTATTTGTACAAAAAATTATTCATATAGTTAGTAATCAAAATTAATTTCAGAATGTAAATCAGTGCGTATATTTTTGAAATTAGATTAAAAATCACTCAAAAAGCATAAAAAATTTAAATTTAAATTGGGAACATAGGATTTCAGTTGAATGGCCGACCAAAAGTCTGAAATTCAGAGTCGGAAGTCCAAAAATTGATCAACATTTGTGTAATGTCGATTGACATTATACAATGCTGATCTAATTTAATTTTTTTAAGGAATATTTATTTATTATTATGCTCATTTGTTCTCAAAATACTCCTAGCGATCCATGAAGTTCATGGGCTATTTTTTGATAGGTCATGAATTATTCCATGAGCTACTAGGGGATGTTACACAACTAGTCTGGGCCTCTAGGTTCAAACAATTTGTCATTGGGCTTTCAATTGCTGGAGGGAGGTCTGATCTTTATTCCCTATTTGCTTTGATCGAGTGATGGATGGATACCACCCATACATTCCATACTTAGGTAGGTGATTTAACCATTTTTCCTATGAGTTTCTCAGCTATCATCGGGGATCGCCTTCGGAGGGACTCCTATTTCCATTGACATTAGTTACTACAGTCTCCCCAAGCATGCATGGAGTCAATATGTGCGAGACTTGATTAGATTTGTCCCAACATGGAAGAACCGGAAGAATACTATTCTTTCATCATTGGTCAAGGATTCTGACATCTCCACATCACCTCACCAGATTGTTGATAAGGCAAGGTGTTTCCTCTTAATCTTGCTTGGCATGACCCTCTTTTGCAAGACTAGTCATAAAGTTAGTATTGCACTGCTCGACCCCCTTCGTGATTTGGACCGAGTGATCACCCTTGACTGGGGATATGTGGAGTTGGCTTATTTGTATTATAGATTGGAAAATATTTATAGAGGCACTATCACCATGTGTGGCTTCTACCATGTCTTGCATGTGTGTCTGTGCCCTTTTCATTTCTCTTCTTCTCTTTTCCTTTTCTTTCTTTTTATTGACTTATTCTTTCTTTCAGATCTGGAGCATAGAGATTGGGCTGATTCATGGCTTCGAGGCTATCAGCTATGACAGGAGTCTCTCCCTGATGAAAAGATGGGGCTCTTCCCATTTAGCGAGTGTCAAGAATACTCTGTAGAACTACTACAACAAGCTAAACACCATTAAGTGGGACCTAGTATGAAAATAAAACCATTAGTATTTCATGACTTAATACAAGTTAAACTTAATTAATCCTGATTTTATAAATCTATTCTGATTGGTTGGAGGGAGCTGATGACGTCCAATGATATGATTTTATAGATGTTATAGTATGACTTAAGGAGATGAGGGTTCTGCTCCCTGGTTATGGCTGTCAGATGTAATATTTGGGAGAATGAGTATATCGGTGGCACTTTAGACCTTCCCGGCGCTGTAAACCTGTTGCTATCCCATGCTCAATGCTTTATAGTTCTCATCTGATGGGTTCAGAGTTGAGAGAGGCATTATAGGGATATGATGCGACTATTTTTCTTGAGTGATCTCACCATTATCATTAGTTCATCAATGAGAACCTCTTGGAGCAAGTTCCTGCTGACCATACTGAGGTAACTTCTAATCATTTCTCTTATAGAGTTTTTAAATCACTTATTTTCTTTTCTTACAGTTTGAGGAGATTGTCTCCCTTGCCAATGAGGTGATGGAGGAGGTGACTGGGACTACTCAAGGGGTTGAGACTGCTCTTGAGCTTGAGATTGTGCCTGAGATTGTGCCTAAGGTATTTAGGCCTAGACCTAGTCATGCACAACATACTCAACACATTGGGACCAGTTGTGAGGGAACCTTTGCTGGCGCTATTTTTGTCGATGTTCCCCTTCTTGACAAATCCATGCTTTACTGGGGTCCTGTTGTTTAGGCTCCAGTTGAGCAGTAGATACATTTCAGTGATGTTAAGCTCCCCAGCTTTTCTCCAGCATATACTTCTCATGTGAGTTTGAGTGACTTATTTCTTGTATTACCTGTACACTTGGTATTGATGTTAGTACAACTTTACAAAATAGGTCCCCTGGAGATAGGCAGAGTATTTACATGGACTCACCTTGTCTTAGAGGTTATTTACCATGTAGGTCATAGATAGTTGGTAGGTAAGCATATACACTTATTATGCAAATGTATGCATGGAATGCATATGATATGATGTTTCCTATATATGCAGAGTTATTCTAAGGGTTTATAGCTAGAGAAATAGATGCTTCATTGGCAACTTGAGGACTTGGGCATGGACCCCTACAACATTGGTACTTCATCTGTTATACCTCTAGATACTTATCATCATGATGACCCTAGCAGAGGATGGAGCCCATGGCCTGATAGTGGAGTCCAGGATGATTGTTTCCAGCCTATATTCATCTGTGATTTATAGTTATATCAGACTGTCTTCTTGTATTGATCTATTTCAAATATCCCTTTCCTGAAATTAGACTTGGATGAATAGATGGTCCTAAGAAAAAATTTTTATGCCTTAACTTTTGACTAAGCTGCCCTTTCAGGTTTTCAACTTTATAGGCACGCCCTAACTTTTGCCTAAGCTGCCCTTTTAAGTTTTCAACTTAGTGGGCTTCTTATTTTTACTTTTCAAATCTTGGTCATGATGCAAGGTATAGAGCCACCCAAATTTTCTAGATACACGAGGATTCTAGCTTTACATGATGAATCTTAGAGGAAGAAGAAACAAAGGCATGACTGAAGCAAAATGGTTTCATAGAGCTAATTTTAAGCTTTTATGTTTTGTTTATCTTTCTAGTACTTATGTGTTATAAATAAGATTTTACATGCAATGTCATAAAAAAATTTCAATTTCAATAAGATTCATTAATTTAGGTCAAAATGAGTACATTTACTATATAACATAACATAACTTCTGTTATTAATAAGTCCTTTAAGATTTTCTAACTGAATATTCTTCGCTCACATTTTATTTCCCTAATTTATACTTGATTAGCCCTTTACAGTTTTCTAATCAGCGAGACCTTTTTCGTTTATTTATTTGCTAATTTTTGCTTGCCAACTAGTTGCAGGTTTTCTAAACAGCAAGAATGTCCGAATTTTTTCCTCACTAGCATTTTTAGGTTTTCTAGTCAGCAAATTTTCATTTTCTTTATACTACTTTTATTTATTTTTATAGGTAGTATTTCTTGAGGCGATCTAGGTTAGCAGGCTCCATGAACTCATTTCCTTCAAGATTATATATCTTGGTGACTCCCTTGGCAGAACTGACTTGACTAAGTATGGTCCTTCCTAGTTTGGTCTAAACTTTCCTCTTGGATCAAACACTACTACTCTATATTGTTTTAGTACCATATCCCCAGCTTGTACCTTCCCTGGCTTTACCTTCTTATTAAATGTCCTTGCTATCCTCTTCTGGTATATCTCGATATGAAACAAAGCATTCATCCTCTTCTCGTCTAGAGACACCACAAGATTATATATTTTTCGTCCCCATTCACTGTCGGGCATTTTGGCCTCCATAATGACTCTTAGAGACTTGATATCAGTTTTTATTAGCAAAACTGCTTCACAGCTATATTCCAAGGAGAACAGAGTTTGGCCTGTGGCAGTTCTGGCTATAGTTCTATATCTCCATAAGGCAAAGGGGAGAAACTCATACGAATCCTTATAATTTTTAACCATCTTACAGAGTATTTTCTTGATATTTTTATTTGCTACTTCCACTGCTCCATTAGCCTGAGGTCGATATGGGGAAGACTTATAATGCACAATCCTATACTTCTATAATGACTATGTCATTTTTTCTTGAAATTGAACCCCATTATCTATCACTACATGATGTGGAACCCCATATATGTAAAGAAGATTCTTCTCAATGAACTGGGCCATTTGCTTCACCCTTAGAGTATTAAAAGATTCCACCTATACCCATCTAGAGAAGTAATCAATTGCCATAATTATATACTTATGTCCATTCGATGTTGTCGGCCTTATTTCACCTGTGATATCAATCCCCCAAGCTGTAAAAGGCTAAGGAGATGATAAACTATTTAGCACCATTGCAGGAAGATGGTTGAGATTCCCATAGATTTGACACTAATATCATTACCTTACTGTCTTAATGCACTCTTTTTTCCATGCTCATCTAGTAGTATCCCTGTATGATTATCTTCTTTGCTAGGATTATTCCATTCATGTGAGAACCGTAAGCTCCTGCATGAATCTCCCTTGTCACCTCTTCTGCTTTATCTTTCTTGAGACATCTAAGTTGTATCCCATTCAATATTCTCTGATACAACACACCATTATAAATTGCAAAATTATGTGTAAGCACATGTAGGGCATATCTTTCTTTTGAAGTGGCCTCATCTGGATATTTTCCTTCCTTAATGAACCTCTGAATGTCATAAAACCATGGCTTCTCTTAAGACCCTATTTAAATTCCCATAATCTGCTCACCCCTATAATATAGAGCCTTTTATTTCATGATCATTAATGGCCTCATAGTCACCCTAGTCACATTATCCCACATTGAAGAGAGTGTTGCCAGTGCATCTACCATTTAATTGTCATCTCTTGATACATGGATAAATAAAGACTTGGTGCAATTCTTTGTTAAAGCTTTCAAATAGAAAATGTAGGGTTTTTAGCTTTTCCTCTTTCACTTCCCATTCCTCATTAGCCTAGCTGATAACCAAAATAGAATCCCCACATACTAACAACTCATTTGCTCCAGCTGCCATTGCTGCTTCTACTCTATGAACGCACGCTTCATACTCAACCATATTATTAGTTACTTTGAAAACTAGATTCTTGGTCATTGGTATGGTTTCTACCTTTGGTGTGATAAGGATCACTCCTAACTCGGCTCCAAATTTTTGCCTGCCAGCTCGTTGTAGGTTTTCTGAATAGCAGGAATGTCCTAATTTTTGTCTGACTAGCCTTTTTAGGTTTTCTAGTTAGCAGACTTTTATTTTCTTTATGCTACTTTTTTGTATTTTTATAGATAGTATTTCTTAAGGCAATCCAGGTTAATAGGGTTCATGAACTCATTTCCTTCAAGATCAGATATCCTAGCGGCTCCCTTTGGTAGAACTAACTTGACTAAGTATGGTCCTTCCTAGTTTGGACTAAAATTTCCTCTTGGATCAAACACCACTGCTCTGGATTGTTTTAGTACCATATCCCCATCTTTATTTTCCTCATATTTACCTTCTTATTAAATGCCTTTGTTATCCTCTTCTAGTATATCTGAGTAGGAAATAAAGAATTCATCGTCTTCTCATTCAGAGACACCACATGATTATATCTTTTTTATGTCCATTCACTCTTATGCATTTTGGCCTCCATAACTACTCTTAGAGACTTGATCTTAGTTTTATTGTCAAAACTGCTTCACAACCATACACTAAGGAGAATGGAGTTTGGCCTATGGCAGTCTTGGCTATAGTTATGTATCCCCATAAGGCAAAGGGAAGAAACTCAGACCAATCCTTGTAAGTTTTGACCATCTTAGAGAGTATTTTCTTAATATTTTTATCTACTGCTTCCACTGCTCCATTAGCCTGAGGTCGATATGGTGAAGACTTATGATGCTCAATCCTATACTTCTGCAATAACTCTATCGTTTCTACTTAGAATTGAAGCCCATTGTCTTTCACTACAAGATATGGAACCCATGTATGCAAAGAAGATTCTTCTCAATGAACTAGGCCATCTACTTTGCCCTTAGAGTATTAAAAGATTCAGCCTCTACCCATCTAGGGAAGTAATCAATTGCCACAATTGTATACTTATATCCATTTGATGTTGTCGATCTTACTTCTCCTATAATATCAATCCCCCATGCTACAAAAGACTAAGGAGATGATAAACTATTTAGCACCATTGGAGGAAGATGGTTGAGAATCCTATAGATTTGACACTGATGGCATTACCTTACTGTCTTAATGCAATCTCTTTCCTTGCTCATCTAGTAGTATCCTTATTTGATTATCTTCTTTGCTAGGATTATTTCGTTCATATGAGAACCACAAGCTCCCACATGAATCTCCCTCATCACCTCTTCTACTTCATCTTCTTAAGACATCTACGCTATATCCCATTCGGCATTCTCTTATACAACATCCTATAGTGACTTGTAAAATTACGTGCAAGCACATGTACGGCATATCTTTCTTTTGAAGTGGCCTTATATGGATATTTTCCTTCCTCAATGAACCTCTGAACATCATAAAACCATGGCTTCTCTTAAGGCCCTATCTAAATTCCCATAATCAGCTCACCCCCATAATATAGAGCCTTTGATTTCATTACTACTAATGGCCTCATAGTTAACCTAGTCACACTATCCCACATTGAAAAGAGTATTGCCAATGAATCTACTATTTAATTTTCATCTATTGATAGATGGAAAAGGTACACTTGGTGAAATTCTTTGTTAAAGCTTTCAAATAGCAAACATGGGGTTTCAACTTTCCTCCTTCACTTCCCATTCCTTATTAGCCTGGCTGATAACCAATATAGAATCCCCCTACACTAACAACTCTGCCATCGTCGTTTTTACTCCATGAATGCACGCTTCATACTCAGCCATATTATTAGTTGCTTTGAAATCCAGCTTCTTGGCCATTGGTATGGTTTCTCTCTCTAGTGTGACGAGGATCATTCTTAACCCAACACCTATTTTTTGCATGCTAGCTCGTTATAGGTTTTCTAAACAATGGGAATGTCCTAATTTTTTCCCGACCAGCCTTTTGAGGATTCCTAGTCAATGAACTTTTATTTTATTTATATTACTTTTATTTATTTTTATAGATAGTATTTGTTGAGGCGATCTAGGTTAACAAGCTCCATGAACTCATTTCCTTTAACATCATATATCTTGGCGGCTCCCTTTGGCAGAAATGACTTGACTAAGTATGGTCCTTCCTATTTTGCTTTGAACTTTCCTCTTGGATCAAACACCACTGCTCTGGATTGTTTTAGTACCATATCCCCAGCTTTTATCTTCCTCGGCTTTACCTTCTTATTAAATGCCCTTGCTATCCTCTTTTGGTATATCTGGGTATGAAACAAAGAATTCAACCTCTTCACGTCCATAGACACCATATGATTATATCTTTTTTGTGCCCATTCACTCTTAGGCATTTTGGCTTCCATAACTACTCTTAGATAAATGATCTCAATTTTTATTGGCAAAACTCCTTCATAGTCGTACACCAGGGAGAACAGATTTTGGCTTGTGGTAGTTCTGGTTATAGTTCTGTATCCCCAAATGGCAAAGGGAAGAAACTCATACCAATCATTGTATGTTTTAACCATCTTAGAGAGTATTTTCTTAATATTTTTAATTGTTGCTTCCACTGCTCCATTAGCTTGAGGTCGATATGGTGAAGACTTATAATGCTCAATCCTATACTTCTAGAATAACTCTATCATTTCTGCTTGAAATTGAACCCCATTGTCTATCACTACATGATATGGAACCCCATATATGCAAAGAAGATTCTTCTCAATGAACTAGGCCATTTGCATCACCCTTAGAGTATTAAAAGATTCAGCCTCTACCCATCTATGGAAGTAATTAATTGCCACAATTATATATTTATGTCCACTAGATGATGTTAACCTTATTTCTCTTATGATATCAATCCCCCACACTGTAAAAGGCCAAGGAGATGATAAACTATTTAACACCATTAAAGGAAGATGGTTGAGATTCTCGTAGATCTGATACTGATGGCATTACCTTACTGTCTTAATGCAATCTCTTCCATGCTCATCCAGTAGTATCCTTGTTTAATTATCTTCTTTGATAGGATTATTCCATTCATATGAGAACTGCAAGCACCCACAGAAATCTCCCTCATCACCTCTTCTACTTCATCTTTCTTGAGACATCTGAGCTATATCCTATTCGACATTCTCTTATGCAACACCCCATAATGACTTCCAAATTACATGCAAAGCACATGTAGGGCATATATTTCCTTTAAAGTGGCCCCATCTAGATATTTTCCTTCCTTAATGAACCTCTAAATATCATAAAACCATGGCTTCTCGTGAGGCTCTATCTGAATTCCCATAATCTACTCACCCCCATAACACGGAGCCTTTGATTTCATTATCACTAATGGCCTTAACCTAGTCGCACTATCCCACATTGAAGAGAGTGTTGCCAGTGCATCTACCATTTAATTTTCATCTCTTGATACATGGATAAAGAGACACTTGGTGAAATTCTTTATTAAAGCTTTCAAATAGCAATGGTGAAATTCCTCATTAGCCTAGCTGATAACCAACATAGAATCCCCGTATACTAATAATTTCTTTCCTCCAGTTGCCATCACCGCTTATACTTTATGGATGCACACTTTATACTTAGCCATATTATTAGTTACTTTGAAATCTAGCTTCTTGGCCATTGGTGTGGTTTCTCCCTCTAATGTGACGAGGATCACTCCTAACCAGGCTCCCAATTTTTGCCTACCAACCTGTTGCAGGTTTTCTGAACAGTAGGAATGTCCTAATTTTGTCCCGACTAGCCTTTTGAGGATTTCTAGTTAGCAAAATTTTTTTTCTTTATACTACTTTTATTTATTTTTATAGATACTAATCTAGGTTAATAGGCTCCATTAACTCATTTCCTTCAAGATTAGTTATTTTGGCGGCTCCCTTTAGCAGAACTACCTTGACTAATTATGGTCCTTCCCATTGTGGTATGAACTTTCCTCTTGGATCAAACACCATAAATTTGGATTGTTTTAGTACCATATCCCCAGCTTTTATCTTCCTTGGCCTTACCTTCTTGTTAAATGCCCTTGCTATCCTCTTATAGAATACCTAGGTATGAAATAAAGCATTCATCCTCTTGTCATCCAAAGACACCACATGATTATATTTTTTATGTGCCCATTCATTCTCAGGCATTTTGGCCTCTATAAAAACTCTTAGAGGCATGATTTTAGTTACTATTCATAAAACTCCTTTATAGCCATACACTAGGGAGAACGAAGTTTGGCCTATGGCAGTTCTGGCTATAGTTCTGTATCCCCATAAGGCAAAGGAAAGAAACTCATACCAATCCTTGTAAGTTTTGACCATTTTAGAGAGTATTTTCTTAATATATTTTTTTTGCTTCCATGCTTCATTTTCCTGAGGTCAATATGGTGAAGACTTATGATTCTCAATCCTACACTTCTACAATAACTCTATCATTTTTGCTTGAAATTGAACCCCATTGTCTATCACCACATGATGTGGAACCCTATATATGCAAAGAAGATTCTTCTCAATGAACCAGGCCATCTGCATCACCTTTAGAGTATTAAAAGATTCAGCCTCTACCCATCTAGAGAAGTAATCAATTGCCATAATTATATACTTATGTTCATTTGATGCAGTCGACCTTATTTCTCTTATGATATCGATCCCCTACACTGCAAAAGGCCAAGGAGATGATAAACTATTTAGCACCATTAGAGGAAGAAGGTTGAGATTCTCATAGATCTGATACTGATGGCATTACCTTACTATTTGAATGCAATCTCTTTCCATGCTCATCCAGTAGCATCCTTGTTTGATTATCTTCTTTGCTAGGATTATTCCATGCATGTGAGAACCGTAAGCTCCCATAAGAATCTCCCTTATCACCTCATCTGCTCTTGTCGTCCAAAGACACCACATGATTATATCTTTTCTATGCCCATTCACTCTCAGGCATTTTGGCCTCTATAAAAACTCTTAGAGACATGATTTTAGTTTCTATTCATAAATCTCCTTTATAGCGATACACCAGGGAGAATAGAGTTTGGCCTGTGGTAGTTTTGGCTGTAGTTCTATATCCCCACAAGGCAAAGGGAAGAAACTCAGACCAATCCTTATAAGTTTTGACCATTTTAGAGTATTTTCTTAATATTTTTATTTTTTGCTTCCATTGTTTCATTACTTTGAGGTCGATATGGTGAAGACTTATGATGCTCAATCCTATACTTCTATAATAACTCTGTCATTTTTGCTTGAAATTGAACCCATTGTCTATCACCACATGATTTGGAACCCCATATATGTAAAGAAGATTCTTCTCAATGAACCAGGCCATCTGCTTTGCCCTTAGAGTATTAAATGATTTAGCCTCTACCCATCGAGAGAAGTAATCAATTGCCATAATTATATACTTATGCCTATTAGATGTTGTCGGCCTTATTTCTCTTACGATATCAATCCCCCACGCTGCAAAAGGCCAAGGAGATGATAAAATATTTAGCACCATTGCAGGAAGATGGTTAAGATTCCCATAGATATGATATTTTTGGCATTACCTTAATGTTTCAATGTAATCTCTTGCCATGTTCATCCAGTAGTATCCTTTTTTGATTATCTTCTTTGCTAGGATTATTCCATTCATGTGAGAATCGTAAGCTTCCATAACAATCTCCCTCATCACCTCTTCTACTCCATCTTTCTTGAGACATCTAAGTTGTATCCTATTCAACATTCTCTTATACAACACCCTATCATGACTTGCAAAATTATATGCAAGCACACACAGGGCATATTTTTCTTTTAAAGTGGCCCCATCTAGATATTTTTCTTCCTCAGTGAATCTCTAAATTTCATAAAACCATGGCTTCTCTTGAGGCCTATCAAAATTCACTTAATCTGCTCACCCCCATAACACGGAGCCTTTGATTTCATTATGACTAACGGCCTCATAGTTAACCTAGTCACACTATCCCACATTGAAGAGAGTGTTGCCAGTGCATCTACCATCTGATTGTCATCTCATGATACATGGATAAAGAGACACTTGGTGAAATTATTTATTAAAGCTTTCAAATAGCAAACGTGGGGTTTCAGCTTTTCCTCCTTCACTTCCCATTCCTCATTAGCCTAGCTGATAGCCAACATAGAATCCTCATATACTAATAACTCCTTTCCTCCAGCTACCATCTCCGCTTCTACTCCAAGGATGCATGCTTTATTCTCAGCCAAATTATTAGTTACTTTGAAATCCAACTTCATGGCCATTGGTATGGTTTCTCCCTCTAGAGTGATGAGGATCACTCCTAACCAAGCTCTTAATTTTTACCTACCAGCCCGTTATATGTTTTCTAAATAGCGAGAATGTCCTAATTTTTGCCCGACTAGCCTTTTTAGGATTTCTAGTCAGCGGACTTTTTTTTTTCTTTATACTACTTTTATTTATTTTTATAGATAGTATTTCTTAAGGTGATCCAGGTTAATAGGCTTCATGAACTCATTTACTTAAAGATCAGATATCTTGGTGGCTCCGTTTGGCAGAAATGACTTGACTAATTATGGTCCTTCCTAGTTTGGTCTTACCTTTCCTCTTAGATCAAACACCATAGATCTGGATTATTTTAGTACCATATCCCCAACTTTTATCTTCCCCAGCCTTACCTTCTTATTAAATGCCCTTGTTATCCTCTTCTAGTGTACCTGGGTATGAAATAATGCATTTATTCTCTTGTCATCCAAAGACACCATATGATTATATCTTTTCTGTGCCCATTCACTCTCAGGCATTTTGGCCTCCATAAAAATTCTTAGAGACATGATTTTAGTTTCTATTAGCAAAACTCCTTTGCAGCCATACACTAGGGAAAATAAACTTTGGCCTGTGGTAGTTTTGGCAGTAGTTTTGTATCCCCATAAGGCAAAGCGAAGAAACTCAGACCAATCCTTGTAAGTTTTGACCATCTTAGAGAGTATTTTCTTAGTATTTTTATTTATTGCTTCCAGTGCTCCATTAGCCTGAGGTCGATATGGTGAAGACTTATGATGCTCAATCCTATACTTCTATAATAAATTAATAATTTTTGCTTGAAATTGAACCTCATTGTCTATCACCATATGATGTGGAACCCTATATACGCAAAGAAGATTCTTCTCAATGAACCAGGCCATCTACTTTGCCTTTAGAGTATTAAAAGATTCAACCTCTACCCATCTAGAGAAGTAATCAATTGCCATAATTATATACATATGTCCATTCGATGTTATTGGCCTTATTTCTCTTATGATATCAATCCCCCACACTGTAAAAGGCCAAGGAGATGATAAACTATTTAGCACTGTTGGAGGAAGATGGTTAAAATTATCGTAGATCTGACACAAATGGCATTACCTTACTGTCTGAATGGAATCTCTTTCCATGCTCATCCAATAGTATCCTTGTTTGATTATCTCCCTTGCTAGGATTATTCCATTCATGTGAGAACCATAAGTTCCCGCATGAATCTCCCTCACAACCTCTTCTGCATCATCTTTTTTGAGACATCTGAGCTGTATCCCATTCGACATTCTTTTAAACAACACCCCATCATAACTTGCAAAATTACATGCAAGAACACGCAAGGCATATCTTTCTTTAGATGTGGCCTCATTTGGATATTTTCCTTCCTCGATGAACCTCTACACGTCATAAAACCATGGCTTCTCTTGAGGCCTTATCTGAATTCCCATAATCTGCTCACCCCCATAACACAGAGCCTTTGATTTCATTATCACTAGTGGCCTCATAGTTAACCTAGTCACACTATCCCACATTGAAGAGAGTGTTGTCAGTGCATCTACCATCTAATTGTCATCTCTTGATACATGGATAAAGAGACACTTGGTGAAATTATTTATTAAAGCTTTCAAATAGCAAACGTGGGGTATCAACTTTTCCTCCTTCACATCCCATTCCTCATTAGCCTAGCTGATAACCAACATAGAATCCCCGTATGCTAATAACTCTTTTCCTCCAACTTCAATCACCGCTTAAACTCCATGAATGCATGCTTTATACTCATCCATATTATTAGTTACTTTGAAATCTAGCTTTTAGGCCATTGATATGGTTTCTCCCTCTAGTGTGTCGATGATCACTCCTAACTGGGCTCCTAATTTTTTCCTACTAACCAGATGTAGGTTTTCTAAATAGTAGGAATGTCCTAATTTTTGGTTGACTAGCCTTTTTAGGATTTCTTGTTAATGAACTTTTATTTTCATTTTACTACTTTTATTTATTTTATAGATAGTATTTCTTGAGGCGATCTAGGTTAATAGGCTCCATGAACTCATTTCCTTCAAAATCATATATTTTGGCAGCTCCCTTTAGCAGAACTAACTTAACTAAGTATGGTCCTCACCAGTTTGGTCTGAACTTTCCTCTTGGATTAAACACCACTGCTCTGGATTATTTTAGTACCATATCCCCAACTTTTATCTTCCCCGGCTTTACCTTCCTGTTAAATGCCCTTGCTATCCTCTTTTCTAGTATACCTGGGTATGAAACAAAGCATTCATCCTCTTCTCGTCCAGATACACCACATGATTATATCTTTTTCATGCCCATTCACTCTCAAGAATTTTGGCCTCCATAACTACTCTTAGAGATATGATTTTAGTTTTTATTGGCAAAACTCCTTCATAGTCGTACACCAGGGAGAACGGAGTTTGGCCTGTGGCAGTTCTAGCTGTAGTTCTGTATCCCCAGAAGACAAAGGGGAGAAACTCATACCAATCCTTGAAAGTTTTGACCATCTTAGAGAGTATTTTTTAATATTTTTATTTGTTGCTTCCACTACTCCATTAGCCTAAAGTTGATATAGTGAAGACTTATGATGCTTAATCCTATACTTCTAAATAACTCTATCATTTTTTCTTGAAATTGAACCCCATTGTCTATCACTACATGATGTGGAACCCTTTATATGCAAAGAAGATTCTTCTCAATGAACCAGGCCATCTACTTCACCTTTAAAGTATTAAAAGATTTAGCCTCTACCTATATAGAGAAGTAATCAATTGCCACAATTATCTACTTATGTCCATTTAATAAACTATTTAGCACTATTGGAGGAAGATGGTTGAGATTCTCATAGATATGACACTGATGGCATTACTTTACTATCTTAATGCAATTCTCTTTCCATGCTCATATAGTAGTATCCTTGTTTGATTATCTTCTTTGCTAGGATTATTCCATTCATGTGAGAATTGTAAGCTCCTGCATAAATCTCCCTCATCACCTCTTCTGCATTATCTTTCTTGAGACATCTGAGCTATATCCCATTTGACATTCTCATATACAATACCCCATCGTGACTTGAAAAATTATATGCAAGCATACGCATGGCATATCTTTCTTTTAATGTGGCCTCATATGGATATTTTCCTTCCTTAACAAACCTCTAAACGTCATAAAACCATGGCTTCTCTTGAGGCCCTATCTGAATTCCCATAATATGCTCACCCTCATAACATGGAGCCTTTAAATTCATTATCACTAACAGCCTCATAGTTAACCTAGTCACACTATCCCATATTAAAGAGAGTGTTGCCAGTGCATCTACCACCTAATTGTCATCTCTTGATACATGGATAAAGAGACACTTGGTGAAGTTCTTTAATAAAGCTTTTAAATAGCAAACGTGGGGGTTTCAGCTTTTCCTCCTTCACTTCCTATTCCACATTAGCCTAGTTGATAACCAATATAGAATCCTCGTATACTAATAACTCCTTTCCTCCAGCTGCCATCACCGCTTCTACTCAATGGATGCACGCTTTATACTCAACTATATTATTAGTTACTTTGAAATCCAACTTCTTGGCCATTTGTGTGGTTTCTCCCTCTAGTGTGATGAGGATCACACCTAACCGGGCTCCTAAGTTTTGCCTGCCAACCCATTGTAGGTTTTCTAAATAGCGGGAATGTCCTAAGTTTTGCCCGACTAGCCTTTTTAGGATTTCTAGTCAACAAACTTTTATTTTCACTATTCTACTTTTATTTATTTTTATAGAAAATATTTCTTGAGGCGATCAAGGTTAATGGGCTCCATGAACTCATTTCTTTCAAGATCAGATATCTTAGCAGCTCCCTTTTGGCAGAACTGACTTGACTAAGTGTAGTCCTTCCCAGTTTGGTATGAACTTTCCTCTTGGATTAAACACCAATGTTCTGGATTGTTTTAGTACCATATCCCCAGCTTTTATCTTCCATGACCTTACCTTCTTGGTAAATGCCCTTGCTATCCTCTTTTGGTATATCTGGGTATGAAATAATGCATTCATCCTCTTATTGTCTAGAGACACCGCATGACTATATCTTTTCCATGCCCATTCACTCTCTACCATTTTGGCCTCCATAACTACTCTTAGAGAATTGATCTTAGTTTCTATTGGCAAAACTGCTTCACAACCGTACACTAGGGAGAATGGAGTTTGGTTTGTGACAATTTTGGCTATAGTTACGTATCCTTACAAGGTAAAGGGAAGAAAATCATACCAATCCTTATAAGTTTTGACCATCTTAGAGAGTATTTTATTGATATTTTTATTTGCTGCTTCCACTACTCCATTAGCCGGAGGTCGATATAGTGAAGACTTATGATGTTCAATCCTATACTTCTATAATAACTCTATCATTTTTGCTTGAAATTGAACCCCATTGTCTGTCACTACGTGATGTGGAACCCTATATATGCATTGAATATTCTTCTCAATGAATCGAGCCATATGCTTCGCCCTTAGAGTATTAAAAGATTCATCCTCTACCCAACTAGAGAAGTAACCAATTAACACAATTATATACTTATGTCCATTTAATGTTTTTAGCCTTATTTCTCCTATGATATCAATCCCCCACGCTGTAAAAGGAGAAGGAGATGATAAACTCTTTAGCACCATTGAAAGAAGATGGTTGAGATTCCTGTAGATCTGACACTGATGGCATTACCTTACTATTTTAATGCAATCTTTTTCCATGCTTATCCAGTAGTATCCTTATTTGATTACCTTCTTTTTAGGATTATTCCATTCATGTGAGAACCGCAAGCTCCCACATGAATCTCCCCCATCACCTCTTTTGCTTCATCTTTCTTAAGACATCTGAGTTGTATCCCATTCAATGTTCTCATATACAACACCCTATCGTGACTTGCAAAATTACGTGCAGGCACATGTAGGGCATATCTTTCTTTTGAAGTGGCCTTATCTGGATATTTTCCTTCCTCAATGATCCTCTAAATGTTATAAAACCATGGCTTCTCTTGAGGCCATATCTGAATTCCTATAATCTACTCACCCCCATAATATGATCACTAATAGCCTCATAGTCGACCTAGTCACACTATCCCATATTAAATAGAGTGTTGTCAGTGCATTTACTATCTGATTTTCATCTCTTAATAGATGGATAAAGAGACATTTGGTGAAATTCTTTGTTAAAGCTTTCAAATAGCAAACTTGGGGTTTCTACTTTTCCTCTTTCACTTCCCATTCCTCATTAGTCTTACTGATAACCAACTTAGAATCCCCGTATACCAATTACTCTTTTGCTCTAGCTACCATCGCCGCTTTTAATCCATGAATGCACGCTTCATACTCAGCCATATTATTAGTTACTTTGAAATCTAGCTTCTTGGCCATTGGTATGGTTTCTCCCTCTGGTGTGATGAGGATCACTCTAAGCCCAACTCCTAATTTTTGCATGCCAGCCTGTTGTAGTTTTTCTAAATAACAAGAATGTCCGAATTTTTGCCTAACTAGCCATTTTAGGTTTTCTAGTCAGCGAACATTTATTTTATTTATACTACTTTTATTTATTTTTAAAGAAAGTACTTCTTAAGGCGATCCAGGTTAATAGGCTCCATGAACTCATTTCCTTTAAGATCATATATCTTGGTGGCTCCCTTTGGTAGAATTGACTTGACTAAGTATGGTCCTTACCAATTTGACATGAACTTTCCTCTTAGATCAAACACCATTGCTCTAGATTGTTTTAGTACCATATCCCCAGCTTTTATCTTCCCCAGCTTTACTTTCTTTTTAAATGACCTTGCCATCCTCTTCTGGTATATCTGGGTATGAAACAAAGCATTCATCTTCTTCTCATCCAAAGACACCACATGATTATATATTTTCCATGCCCATTCGCTCTTAGGCATTTTGGCCTCTATAACTATTGTTAAAGACTTGATCTTAATTTCTATTGGCAAAACTACTTTACAGCCATACACTAAGGAGAATAGAGTTTGGCCTGTGGCAATTCTGGCTATAGTTCTATTTCCCCATAAGGCAAAAGGAAGAAACTCAGACTAGTCCTTGTAAGTTTTGACCATTTTAGAGTGTATTTTCTTAATATTTTTATTTGCTGCTTTTACTGCTCCGTTAGCTTGAGGTTGATATAGTGAAGGCTTATGGTGCTTAATCATATACTTCTATAATAACTCTGTCATATCTACTTGAATTTGAACCCCATTTTCTATCACTACATGATGTGGAACCCCATATATGCAAAGAAAATTCTTCTCGATGAACCAGGCCATTTGCTTTGCCCTTAAAGTATTAAATGATTCAGCCTTTACCCATCTAGAGAAGTAATCAATTGCCATAATTATATACTTATGTCCATTCAATGCTGTTGCCCTTATTTCTCCTATGATATCAATCCCCCATGCTGTAAAAGACCAAGGAGATGATAAACTATTTAGTGCCATTAGAGGAAGATGGTTGAGATTCTTGTAGATCTAACACTGATGGCTTTACCATACTATCTTAATGCAATCTCTTTCCATGCTCATCCAATAGTATCCTTGTCTGATTATCTTCTTTGCTAGGATTATTCCATTCATGTGAGAACCATAAGCTCTCACATGATTCTCCTTAATCACCTCTTCTACTTCACATTTCTTGAGACGTCTGAACTATATCCCATTCGACATTCTCTTATACAACACCCCATCGTGACTTGCAAAATTACGTGCAAGCACATACAGGGCATATCTTTCTTGTAAAGTGGCCTCATCTGGCTATTTTCCTTCCAAAATGAACCTCTAAATGTTATAAAACCATGGATTCTCTTGAGGCCCTATCTGAATTCCCATAATCTACTCACCCCCATAACACAGAGCCTTTGATTTCATGATCACCAATGGCCTTATAGTCAACCTAGTCACATTATCCTATATTAAAGAGAGTGTTGCCAGTGCATCTACCATCTGATTGTCATCTCTTGATAAATGGATAAAGAGACACTTAATGAAATTCTTTGTTAAAGCTTTCAAATAGCAAATGTAGGGTTTTAGATTTTCCTCTTTCACTTGCCATTCCTCATTAGCTTGGTTGATAACCAACATAGAATCCCTATATGCTAATAACTCCTTTGCTCCAGCTACCATCACCACTTTTACTCCGTTAATGTATGCTTCATACTTAACCATATTATTAGTTAGTTTGAAATCTAGCTTATTGGCCATTGATATGGTTTCTCCCACTAGCGTGATGAGGATCATTCCTAACCCGACTCCTTTGTTATTTATTGAACCATTAAAATAAAGCTCCCATTCCCGATGCTCTACAACTACTAGATTCTCAGTTGGGAATTGTAGGCTCCACTGTTTATTGCCCTTTACTACATTTTGAGCTAGGAATTCCACTACTGCCCTTCCTTTAATAACCTTTGTGGTAATGTACTCTATATAAAATTTAGTCAGGAGAATGAGCCATCGAGACATCCTTTTGGTCAGACAAGGTGCTTGCAGTAAGTATCTTAAGGGGTCTATTTTTGAAATGGCCTGAACCCTACAAAACTGAAAGTAATGCCTCAATTTCTTTATTGCTCAGATCATTATCAAACATGTCTTCTCCACCAAATCATAATTTTCATCATATGGTAGGAACTTCTTGTTAAGGTAATACACTGTATGCTCTATCCCATCCAGCCCTTCTTGTGCTAACATTTGCCCCCATTGCCTTTTCTTCTAAAGCCAAATATAGGATCAAGGGTTTACCTAGCCTCAGTGGTTTATGTATAGGTGGATTAGTGAGATACTCCTTTATCTTATTAAAGGCCCTTTGACATTCATCATTCCACTCGACAGGTTGATCTTTTCTCAGAAGATTGAAGATTGGCTCACAAATATTAGTAAGCCTTGCAATGAACCTACTAATATACTTTAACCTGCCTATGAACCCTCTCACATCTTTCACTGTCCTTGGTGCTGGCATTTCCTGAATGGCTTTCACTTTATCTGGATCCACTTTGATTCCTCGATTATTAACTATATGCCCCAACAACTTCCCTGAATTAACTCTGAAAATGCATTTCTTTAGATTGAGTCTTAAATTATACCTCTCAATGCATGCCAAGATATGTTGCATGTCCAGTGCCTCAAAATGCCCTATTCTTATTTCTAACCTAACCATCATATCATCTACATATACCTCCACTTCCTTATGCATTATATCATGGAAAAGAGTGGTGGCTGCCCTTTGATATGTTGCACCTACATTCTTCAACCCGAAAGGCATAACCTTATAGCAATACATCCCTCATTCCATTATGAAAGATGTCTTTATCTTATCCATAACTACCATCATTATCTGATTATACCTAGAGAACCCATCCATGAAGGAGTACATCACACTTAACATTGCATTATCCACTATCACATCGATGTAAGGTAAAGGGAAGTCATCCTTTGGACATGCTTTGTTTAAATCCTTGAAATCAATACATATTCGCACCTTACCATCTTTCTTGGGTACCATGACTATATTTGCCAGCCATTAAGGATAATCTACTACCTCTAAAAAGTTGGCCTTAATTTGTTTAGCAATTTCTTCTTTTATCTTTTTAGTCCAATTTGATCTCAACCTACACAATTTCTATTTAACTAGTTTTATTTGCGGATGAGTTGGAATGTGATGCTCTGCAATGTCCCTATCTAAATGCAACATGTCTTTGTATGTCCAAGCAAATACTACCTTTCTTTTTGTTAGTATTTTCTTAAAACTTTCCCCTCTCTTCAGGAGTTACATCATGTGATATAGAAATGTTCTTTGGATTATCATTCATGCCCATGTTAAATGAATCAAATTGAATTGAATTAATGTCAAACATGCATGAATGATCAAAATTATAATGCATAGAACTATCACGATGCACATCACACAAGTAAGCAAAACCAGCGTTCATATCATTAACCAAAGGAAAAAAATAACTTTCATCCTCATAGAGATCGAATGTTATTACATCAGTTTCTTAACAAAAAACATTAGTAAAGCTATCACCAATAAGAGTAGCTAAATCCGAGGGTGGCTCCTCTTCAGGTGGTAAACATAATAACTCTTCGACAGCAGCATCCCCCATTCTTCTAGCTACTTGCTTCATCACTTCTTCTTTGTTGCTTTCAACTAAGTTTTCTATAATCTGGTCCTTAAAAATATCGAACCCAAGAACATTTTTGCCAATGACATTAATGGACTCCTTAGCACCCATATAGTACTTGCCCTCTATTGGCTTGATGAAATTCTCACTTAATGGCCCAACTCTCCTCAAGGGCTTATTTCTCTTAGCCTTCTCCTTCTTTCTTGCCCTTCTACTAGTAGATCCTATCTCAGCACACCTTAATCCATTAATGTCATTTTGACTATTGAATTCTAGTAGCTTAAGAATTCCTTGCTCATTATTGCCTAGCCCCTATCCAAGTTGGTAATTCATGTTCTCCATCATTTTTACAACCCTTAGGTTCATCTCAGTCCTGTCAAATATCCCAACAATTTGAAAACCAGGAGGAACACACACTTTTTTCTATTTTTCCAGTATGGCGGCCACAGCTGCATTGGTTCCTACTTTGATTATCATTACATCTCCTTCATGAGGGAATTTTATCTTCTAGTGCACAGTTGAGGGTACCCCTCCTAGAGCATGGAACCATGGCCTTCCTAATAACAAGGCATAAGTAACTGGTATATCCAACATGGTGAACTCAATGGTTGATTCCATAGGTCCTATTTTAATTAGAGCTTGGAATGTCCCCTCTATATTCATAGTGATGTCATCATAGGCTCTAATTATGAGGTTTGAATCTATCAAGTCTTCAACTTTCAAACCTAAGTTAGTCAAGATCTTCAATGGGCATACGTTAATGGCAGAACCATTATCAACCATTACAAAGTTAGTTCTTTTCTTTTTTACTTCAGCTAGGATAAACAGTGCCTTGTTATGATTTCTTCCTTCTAAAGTCAGGTTATCACCTAAGAATGTTATCAACCTATGTTTCTTTTCTACAACCTTTGCTACCATAGCCTTAAGTGTGGTTATTGTTTCAATGTTCATGTTCAATAGAGCTTTCATTAGAGCTCTTCTATGGTTGCCTGAGTGCATCAGTAGTTCCCAGATTTTGACATTTGCCTTAGCCTTCTTCAATTGTTCCAGAATCATATCTTCTTTTTCCCTTCTTTTGTTTCTGCATCATCTATCTCTTCTCTTTCTGCAACTCTCAATCTTCTTTTATGCTGCCTTGTAATTCCTCCCACTTCTAGTGAAATGATTCACTTTAGGGTAATCGCTCCATATATCCAGACCAGCGGGACTCTTTTTATTAGAGTCATACTAGATGTCTACAACTCCAATGATTCTGTCCCTTTTTTCATCCTTCCATACTTCTATTGTTCATGTTTCCTTTCCCTCCATGTTAAGCTTTCCCAGATGTGCTCTCAGTAATTCCTCAATCCCATGTTTAGAAGTTAAAGACTCCTTATTCTCTTCTTTTATTAGCCCATCACCAAATTCATCACCCCATCCTAAGGGAACAATCCCCTTAACAGGTATATAACTAGAAGCAGGCTTTGAATAGAACACCTTATAATCAAATTTTCCTAAGGGCTGCCCTAATAAATCCTTAACTCTTGGTTGTTATGGGGTTTTGGATTCTTTCTCATCATTAAACTCATCATCCCATCCTGAGAGCACAATTGATTCAACTGGGATATCTATAAAAGGCGGCTTGGAATAGAACACTTTATAATTATATTTCCTTGAGGGCTACCCCAGCAAATCCTCAACTCCTCTAAAGGCATTAGGAGATTCTCCATTAGATGTAGGGTTTAGGTTTTCAAAAGAGTTTAGCACTTCTTCTTTGCTCACTCCTGAGTTAATCATCATGGTGGCCATTGGTGGGACAATTCGATAGTCAGGGAAAGGATTGTTTCTAATGTTTGGGTTGGTGTTAGATTTTTCAAGGTCTATAATTTTTTTGGAGTCTATTAGGCTTTGGATCTTATGTTTAAGGTGAATACAAGTGTTTGTGGAATGGTTAGGTACTTGGTGAAACTTGTAGTAGCTATTGGGGTCATAACTGGTTTGAAGAAGGTTAAGGGTCAGAGTAAGCCTTTTTGGATCAATCGTTCTAGGACTCTGGAAAGTGATTGGTTAAAGTTGGAGAATCTCTGGGGTTCCTAAAATGCATGCACCTACACAACTCGGCTAGTAATTCCTTATTGTGTGCCCCCAGTTGGGTTCTAGTGCCTCTAAAGCTTATTTTCTTGTCATTCTTAATCTCTTCTACTTGCAGACCATCACTATACAGGTCTATGAAAGTTTTAGGGTGGGTTCATCATCTACAACCTCTTGACTAGATTAGGTGGCACATTCCAAACTATCATCCTAACCTAATCCTTCTCGACCAGCTTATTCTTCATCATCCCTGCTTATTTCATGAATCTGGTGGGGAAATCAAAGAAACATTCATTAGGTTTTTGCTTTGTCAGTTCTAGATCTCTGATGGACACTTCCAACCGGGTGTTATAATCATATTATCTTAAAAAGGCAGCATATAGTTCTTTCCAATCAGATCTCATAAATTTTTCTAGCCCATGATTCCAATTTACAGCCATTCCCTCTAAGGATAACTCAAATAACTTAGTAATCACTGCTAATGGTGCTTTAGAAGTGCTCATGTTTATTGTATACTGGCTAAGATGAATCCTCAGATCTCCTCTCCCATCAAATTTCTACAGTTGTGGCATCTTGAACTTATTAGATAGCCTATCATCTACCATCTGCAACATGTCATCAAAGTCAAATGAATAGCCCATGCCTTGTCCCCTAATAAGCTCTTCCATCTTGGACATCTTCTATGTCAGTGCTCGTATCTACTTGGACTCGTGGTCATGTACCAGTTTAAGGGATTCTTTCTTTGCCTTCTTTACCACATAATTCTTAACATCCTCCAGCTTCATATTGATAAAAGGTGGGTTTCTAGTAGCAAGTTGCCCCCCAGCATTGTTGGCAGCAAGTGGAGCATCCGTAGCAGGTGGGATAGCAGCAGTAGTAGGTGGTTGTTCAATTGTAGGTGGTAGTATGATAGCAACAGGTTGCATCAGTCTAGATAGTGCTTATCTCAGCTCATCTTGTATCATAGCCCTCATGTCATCCATTAAAGCTCCCTTGATGTCTTCTAAGGTCCAGTTCCCCTACTATTGTTCCATTTGTTCATATTCAAGTGAAGTTGATTTAGCTTCCAAGTAAAGTGGGTTAATAGGGCTTCTTTCTAATCTATCCAGTCTGCTTAGGATTTCCTTTACTAAGGCTTTAGGACTCTGACTCGTTCTTCTTAGTCTGCCACCTTGTCGTCCCTAAATATGAGAAGACCCTGATGTATCTATGATGGCTACAAAATAAGGTGTTAGCATAATGAATGAGATGCATGTCTACATGTATGTGTGATGCACATGCTATGCAACAAGTAGCAAGTATCAATCACGTGTACAACATAAATCCTTCCAACCTTATTCCTCCCACACATGTGTTCAATGGTGAGTCTCTTATCCTAGGAGTTTTGGTCTTGGTCTTAATATCAATGGGGGATATTAGGGACTGACACACATGCCAAATCTCTCTTAAAGTAGTAAAGCATAGAAACAACATTTCTAGCCATAAAGGTCTAGCCCAATCTTCATTACTGTAAGGGGCTTCAAAAGTATGGGCCTAGGCTTTTATAGATAGAAATACCTCATGGAAAAAATAATATAAGCAATTTGGATAGATCTTAAAGGAGATAACTAAGCCATTATATATGGTTGGAGTCTGGTGAAATGTCAAGGTTGCCTTAGCAAGATGCCCTCGTTTAAGACTTGAGTTACAAGCCAAGGTTAGAAGGGCTCAGTATCATTTGCAAACTCGAGAGAAGACTACCCCCCTTTAGGACTTAGGTTACAAACTATTGTCAGATTAGCCCAATAATCTCTCTTGAATTGAGTTAAGGCTAAGAGTGATGGTTAGCCAATTTACAACTTTATGAAGCTAGTGGAATCATGGAATCATAAACCAACACCATCGATTTAATAGGGTCTGCAGAATGAATGAAAGAATAAATTAATAATTAATAAAATAACTCTAAAGAACATAAGTAAGTAGAATCAATCTCTTATCCATATTGGAGTCACTACTGTAGACGGTGGGGTTTAGCGTGTGCCCAAGATTTTAGCAACCGTGACACTATTTGAGCTTAAGGCCCTAAGGAACACACTACTGTCATGACCCAAAATAGGGGGCCATGACCGGCGCTAGGGAACGG
The DNA here is from genome assembly GCA_947683625.1 of Mallotus nudiflorus. Lineage (NCBI taxonomy): Eukaryota > Viridiplantae > Streptophyta > Magnoliopsida > Malpighiales > Euphorbiaceae > Mallotus > Mallotus nudiflorus. Next base: position 415,735 of record CANTUR010000126.1, on the reverse strand, counting down.
GACTTCTTTCGAATCCGGAACCTGTAGCAATTCTTAAAAGAAAAGTATGCAACAAAATAAAAAAAATAAAATATTATTCAGTGGAAATTAAATCTCACTTAATAAAAATATGTTCCTCAACATCCTTTAATAAAATGATAACACATCTTATATAATAAATAAAATCTTTTAATACAAATCTTCAGAGAAACACTCTAAATTAAAATCCTCATACATGTATAAATACAAATACAACTCTCGACAGGTTAAATGCAACTACTACTACAATGTCTAGAGTACTAAATAAAACTCAAGTAAGTGATTTACATAATAGGGTCAGAGCGAAAGAAATCCGGCAGATAGGCCTACTACTGAGGTCTGAAGAGGAAGACTCTCCTGTAAAAACATCAACTGAGGGGAGTCAGACCTCACTGAGTGAATTGTTATAATATATATACATGCATCTCCTATATGAAAAATGCAATCAATCATATGCATATAATAAATATATATATATATATATATATATACAAGCAATTCACACATATGCTGAAATCACTTTATATATAATACTGAAAAATATCATTTTATGAAGGATCAAATAGAACCCTAAATGATCGCAACCTCAAATAACAACTAATATCACTCTAGCCATATTGGCTCACTTGTTTCCAAATAAATTCACTTAATCCTTATTAACAGTAGACTGGCCCCAAGACACTAAGTCAATCGAGCTCTAGCATTCTAACTGTTAGTGTGATTGGCCCCGAGACACTTGGTCAACCAAGCTCCAGCAATCACACTCTCATTCACATCTCACATCAATTAAATCAATCAAGTCATAATCCACAAATAGGTTAGTAATTTAACCTACAATCTATTTTCATACCGGTACGTACTCGGTTCTAGTGCTACCCACTAGGAAGCATGTTCTATTGATAACCTTCATTAAAATAAATCATTTCAATCAGAAAATAAATGATGCATGATATCAATTCAAATGGCAATATAAACCATATATATACTAGAAATATACCAAAAATAAACTAAGTATATTCGAGTATATATATGTCAGATAAATTCTAATCAATTATCAAATATACCAAAAATAAACCATTAATATACTAAAACATACTAGGTATATTTATTGAAAATAAAACATGCAATTATTTAGAAATATATTAAAAATATACTAAAAACATATCTAAGCATTTATTAAATCATTTATGCATAAATCATACATTTAAAACATATATTTCTAAAACATGCAACCTAAATGCACACATATATAAAATAACAACTCACATTTGTGCTCTCCTTGAAACGGGTCCAACGGGCCTAGTCCACTAGGCCTCGGTCTCGGCACAACTAATAATAAAATAACAATACAAAAATCAGAACGAATCTAACTTAACTTCTAGAGACTCGATCTAGGATTACAAAACACAAATAGACATAGAATTGACCCAATGTCATGTTTTACGAGAATTCTATCAAAAATTCGGCAAAACCTCCTCTGTAAAATGGCTATCTCTCTACTTAAAAAGTAGAGTCAGTCCTGTAAGAAAAATAAACTTCGAATAAAAATTCTCACAACTCCTCGATCGGAATCCCAAACTGCAATTTCCACTGACCGAGGTCCACAATTCAGAACAAAATACAATAAAATATATTAAAATTCAAAAAATACCAAAAATGCCCTTTAAGTACCAAAATATAGCAACTTAAGTATTAAAACACCGAAAGTAATTATTTTACCAGTAATTACTTAAAAACCCTAATATTAATATAATATTATTCAAAATCAATATTTCTTGATAATTCCACAAATATTAATAAAAAAATTCATTTATAAATCTAAATTACTTAATTAGTCAAAAAACATATTAAAATTTACTAAAAACCCATTTATTTACAAAAATAGTATTTTATATATAATTTGAAAATAATTTTTGAAAAATAGTATTAATTAGTTAAAATTAGTAATTGATTCATAAAAATCATTTTTATACCTCAAATAATTATTAAAACCAATTAAACTTAATATTTAACCAAAATCATTACCAAAATACCACTAAGATTTAAAAATTCACATAAAATACTAAAAACATTCAAAAATTTCAATAAAAATTATATAAATACTCAAAAATTATTTTCTCAACATATTATTCACTAAAATCCACAAATACACTTAATTAACCAATTATTTCTAATTAAATATATATTTAACCTATATTTTCAAAATTGACATAAACTAAATATAATTATAAAAATTACACAAAAATTATAAATTAAATTCTAAAATTAATATCAACGACCAATAACACCAAAAATCACAATTTCACAATTTATTTATTTAATTTACAAAAATTATAAAATAATAAAAAATTAACAAAAATCAAAATAATTCCCAAAAATTACACAAAAAATTCTAGGATGTAGATTAAGCTAGAGGGATCAACTTTTGTGAAGGAACTTCTCATTAATCACAAGGAATCAAGCTCAAAAAATTCAAAAAACCAAAAATGGTCTAATCTTAAAATCAATCACCACTGAAATCTAAGCCAAACCAAGTGAAACAGAGTTTAGAAACACACTCACCAGTGCTCAGGGAAGGGAAAGGGACTGGCGGTGCTGAAAAAGGTGACCGGAATCGTCTTGAACGAAGGTGGGTTAAATTTTCGGCTTTCTCGGCTTCTCAAGCTTCAACGATGTCGGAGAAGGTGGCTGGAGGCGGCAGAGCCAACTTGCAAGCGGTGGAAGGTGGGGAGGCACACCGATGGTGGCTGATCGGAGTTGCAGATGGGCGGTGATGGTGATGGTGAGGATCGGGAGGGGGAGGAAGGAGGGGGGGTAGGTTTGTAAATTTTAGGCATATATATATATATATATATATATATATATAACTTTATAATAAAGTTTAATAAACTATATAATATATTATTCAACAAAATTTATACACACACACACATATTAATATATACACATTTAAATAAATAATAAACCCTAAATATATGTGCATATATATATATATTAGCTTATAAAATACACTTAAATAATGTCATTAAGTAAAATATACCGAATAATATTATTTAAAATAAGGTATATATATATTACACAATAAATTATCAAAATACTAATCATAATATATATATATATATATATATATCAAAACCCTAATTAACAATAAATAATAATAATAAAACTTATTGAATGAATGAACAATCACATTTATCTTTTAAATTTATTAACACTGCATATCCAATTATACAATTAAATAATTTACAACTCGGGTTATAACAGTCTTCCTCCTTTATAAGAATTTGTCCCCAAATTCTAGAAAGAAGAAGAAATACAAGATCAAGGAGGAAAGAGATACGGGTAAGAAGCTCGCATCTCAGCTTCTATCTCCTAGGTATGCTCTTCTACTTTGTTGCTGCACCACAACACCTTGACCATCGGAATCTGCTTCAAACGCAACTGTCGAACTTGATAGTCAACGATCACAATAGGTTCTTCCACGAATATCAGGTCTTCATTTACTTCAACACTATTAGGCTGCAACACGTGTGAAGGGTCTGAAACATATTTCCTCAGCATCGAGATATGAAACACCGGATGCAAAGCCAACTGATATGCAACAATGCCAACTCTCTCCAAAATCTCGAACGGTCTTATATATCTCAGTGCTAGCTTACCCTTCCTACCAAATCTCATAACACCTTTCATCGGAGACACCTTTAGAAAAATAAAGTCTCCTACCTGGAACTCCATATCTCTACGTCTAGGATCCGCATAGCTCTTCTACCTACTAACTGTGATCTCTAATATGCCCTTGATCATAACAACTTTCTCTACAGCATCCTGAACCATCTCAGGTCCAATCAAAGCTCTCTCACCAATCTCATCCTAACTCATAGGGGATCTACACTTTCTTTCGTACAAAGCCTTATATGGTGCCATTCCAATACTGTTATGGTAGCTATTATTATATGCAAATTCTATGAGTGGCAAATGATCATCCCAACTACCTCACAAATCCAAAACACACATTCTCAATATATCTTCCAATGTTTGGATCGTCCTCTCAGACTGACCATCTGTCTGGGGATGAAAAGTAGTACTAAAGTCCAACCTAGTGCCCATCATTTCCTGCAGCTTTTGCCAAAAATGAGATGTAAATACTTGACCATCTGTTTGACATATTGGACACAGGTACTCCATGAAGGCACACAATGTGCTTCACATACAACTTCGCCAATCTAGCTATAGAATAAGTGGCTTTCACATGCAAGAAATGTGCAGACTTGGTCAACCTGTCCACAATCACCCATATGGAATTGTATCCATCCTTAGAATGAGGTAAACCAACCACAAAATCCATAGCAATCCTTTCCCACTTCCACTCAAGAATAGGAAGAGGTTGAAGCTTCCCAGAAGGCTTCTGATGCTCAGCTTTCACTTGCTGACACGTCAGACACTTAGTAACATAATCAAGGACATCCTTCTTCAATCCATCCCACCAGTACAAGTCTCTAATACTGTGGTACATCTTAGTAAAACTCAGATGTACACTGTAAGCTGTAGAATATGCTTCCTCTAGGATCTCTTCTCTTAAATTATCCACATCAGGAACACACAATCTACCACTGATCCATAAAACACCATCATCATCGAGTGTGAAATCAGTGAACTTCCTTGCTCGGACATTCTCTGCAAGCTCTTCTAGAATAGGATCTCGGCTCTGAGCTGCCTTAATCCTATCTCTCAATACATATCACACCTTAAACTAAGCTAGCAATCCACCTTCATCATCAGACCCTGATCCATTAATTGATGCAACTCCTCTCTACACTGATGTGAGCAAGACTACCTGAGGACTTCCTGCTCAAGGCATTTGCTAACACATTAGCCTTGCCTAAGTGATGTAAAATCTCACAGTCATAATCTTTCAATGGTTCCAATCATCTCCTTTGCCTTAGATTCAGATATCTCTGTTGGAAAATGTACTTAAGGCTCTTGCGATTAGTAAAAATCTCAGAAGTCACCCCGTACAGATAATGTCTCCAGATCTTGAGAGTAAAGATTACTGTAACCATTTCTAGGTCATGGGTAGGATAGTTCTGTTTATGCTTCTTCAACTGCCTCGAAGCATAGGCTATTACCCTATCATTCTGCATCAACACATAACCTAGGCCAACTCTAGAGGCATCAAAATAAACTGTGAACTTGTCTACTCCATTAGGCAAAGCCAAAATTGGAGCTGTGGTCAACTTCTCCTTCAACAACTGAAAACTATTCTCATAAGCTTCTAACCACTCAAATCTTATATTCTTCTGAGTCAAGCGAGTCATAGGAGCTGCAATTCTAGAAAAATCCGGTATGAACCTCCTATAGTACCCAACTAAACCTAGAAAACTCTAAATCTCAGTAACTGAAGTCGATCTAGGCCACTTAGACACTGCCTCAATCTTCTGTGGATCCACCTGGATACCTTATTTAGACACCATGTGTCTAAGAAATACAACACTCTCCATCCAAAAATCACACTTTGAGAATTTAGCATAAAGCTGATGTTCTCTCACTGTTTACAGTACAATCCTCAAGTGATATACATGTTCTTCCACACTCCTCGAAAACACCAATATATCATCAATGAAGACTACCATAAACTGATCCACATATGGTTTGAATACCTTATTCATCAGGTTCATAAAAACTGCTGGTGCATTAGTTAAGCCAAAAGACATCACTAGAAACTCATAATGGCCATATCGAGTGCGGAATGCCATTTTAGGAACATCGGCTTCAATGATTCGCAACTGATGATAACCCGACCTCAAATCAATCTTAGAAAAGAACTGTGCACCCTATAGCAAATCAAAAAAGTCATTTATCCTCGAAAGAGGATACTTCTTCTTCATTATCACCTTGTTCAACTCTCTGTAGTCAATGAACAGTCTCAGGGTACATCCTTCTTCCTCATAAATAGGACTAGTGCACCCCAAAGAGAAACACTAGGTCTAATAAAACCCTTATCCAACAACTCTTGCAACTGCTACTTCAATTCTTTCAACTCTGTAGCAGCCATTCTGTAGGGTGGCATAAATATAGGAGCAGTGCCTGGAACTACATCTATACAGAACTCAATCTCTCTATGAGGTGGTAAACCCGACAACTCCTTAGGAAAAACATCAAGAAACTCACAGGCAATAGGAAAATCTATGAGTGACAACTTCTCCACTAAAGTATCCTTGACTAATGCCAAATATCCCTGACAGCCCTTCCTCAGCAACTTCCTAGCCATAATAGCAGAAATGAGATTCTGAGGTGCTGAACTCTTATCACCCACAAACTTAAATTCTTCTTCACTAGGAATTTTGAAAGTCACCTCTTTACTTCGATAATCCACCATGGCATAGTGCTGAGATAACCAATTCATACCTAGAATAACATCGAACTCCATCACATTCAACAAAATCAAATCAACAGATAATTCTCTACCTCCGACAAGAACTGGACAACCAGAAAGAACAACATCGGTGTCCAAAGATTCAATTAGAGGAGTGGAGATAGATAAAGGAAAAGCCATCCTCAAAGCTTTCCAATAAGAATTGGAAGCAAAAACAGGAGAAACGAACGAATGCGTGGCACCTGGATCAAACAAAACCCATCCATCCAGGTAACAGATAGAAATAATACCTGCCATGACTGCATTAGATGCCTGAGCATCCTGCTAAGTAAAATGAAAGACTATGGCCTGTCCTCGACCTCCCTGCTAGCTGGTAGAAGCCTGGCCAATACCTCTAGTACTTCCTCTGGTACCTCTACCATAACCCTGTTGGGGAACAATCTAGGTAGAACTCTGATGTTGGGCTGGAGGCAACTGAAAAGGAACAAGTGCAACACTAGCAATCGATTGTTGAGGGAATCGCGGAATCTACGACTGCTGATACCCAGAATAGGGACACGATCTAGCAAAATGTCCCGTCTGTCCGCATCTGAAACAAGTCAGCGGTGTCATGTAACATGGTCCTTGATGGACTCTACCATAGGTCTGACAAACACTGGTAGGTGACCCAGAACTATGACCACTGCTGCTGCTCTAAGCACCTGACCCAAATCTGAATGGTCTACACTAACCTCCATGGCCATGTTTACTACTCCAATGTACCCACTGCTGCTGTCTCTGAGTCTGTTAGGCTAGACCCCTCTACTGACTACTTGATCTAATATGAAAACTCGAGTATGGAGTAGTCTGAAATCCACTTGACTGAACACCCAACTGGTAATAATCAGGCATTGCTCCTTGCCTGACTAGCCTCAGCTCAATCTCCTTGGCCAACTTTATCATTGATTCCAAAGTAAGGCCCACTGTAGGCATACCAGCAAATGTAGAACCTAATCCGGTAACATAAGTAGTGACTACAAAGTATCGGTCTCGCATCAGATCCTCTGGATATCTACCAAGCCAAAGGAACTCTCGAGTGTAATCCTCAATAGATCTATCACCTTGGGAATTGTTAGCCAATCGGAGTCTATAACTCATGCGAAGTGGCTCTAGGCAGAATCTCCTCATGAATTGCTCTTTGAACTGAGCCTAGGTCATCATCATCATGTATGACTGGATCATCTGAATAAACCAGTCCAGGGCTAGTCCCTCTACAGATAGCTGGACTATCATGATCTGTTGGTACTCGGTGTAAGCAGTCTGAGTCCTCATCTCGATCGTATGTAGAAAATCTAGAGGGTTTGAAGTCCCATCGAATGCAATCCTGCCAACTCTAGCATAGAACAAGGCTACCTCAGGGTCAGACATACCCTGCTGATAGGTAGGCTGAACAGGTGGTGCAATAGGAGGTATTGGAATATCCTTATACTCTAGCTCTACATGTTCCTCATCCTTTAGCTCTCTCTATCTACAGCGACCTGCCGCTCCTCGAGGTCTACCTCTACCATGACCTCTGTGCCTAATTGGCGGCTCAGGAGGTAAAACCTCATCCTGGAAGGACTCATCATCCTCGGCCTCAACGACTTGTGGAGCAACACTTGCTCACCTTCTCATTCTAAAAAGAAAAATAGAAGGATTTAGACAAGATAGATAATGGAGGATAATGCATAAAACTAAATCAAGGAATACTTATCAAGACATTCTCAAACCTAATCCACTATAGTAGTTTCAAAAGAAAACACAACACTAAAAACTAGGGCCACAACTCTTACAACCAAGGCCCTAACACAAAACTCTGCTCTGATGCCAACTTTGTCACGACCCAAAATAGGGGGCCATGATCGGTGCTAGGGAATGAGAAATCTTTCAAATCTGAAACCCGTAGCAAGCCTTAAAAGAAAAGTAGGCAACAAAATAAAATAAATATAATATTATTCAATGAAAATTAAATCTCACTTAATAAAAATATGTTCCTCAACATCCTTTAATAAAATGATAACATATCTTATATCATAAATAAAATCTTTTAATACAAATCTTCAAAGAAACACTCTAAATTAAAATCCTCATACATGTATAAATACAAATACAACTCTCGACAGGTTTAAATATAACTACTACTGCAATGTCTAGAGTACTAAATAAAACTTAAGTAAGTGATTTACATAATAGGGTCGGAGTGGAAGAAATCTGGCAGATAGGCCTACTACTGAGGTCTAAAGAAGAAGACTCTCCTGTAAAAACATCAACTGAGGGGAGTCAGACCTCACTGAGTGAATTGTTATAATATATTTACATGCATCTCCTATATGACAAATGTAGTCAATCATATGCATATAATAAATATATATATATACAAGCAATTCATATATATGCTGAAATCACTTTATATATAATACTAAAAAAAATCATTTTATGAAGGATCAAATAGAACCCTAAATGATTGCAACCTCAAATAACAATTGATATCACTCTAGCCATATTGGCTCACTTGTTTCCAAATAAATTCACTTAATCCTTATTGACAGTAGACTAGCCCTGAGACATTAAGTCAACTGAGCTCCAGCAGTCTGACTGTCAGTATGATTGGCCTCGAGACACTTGGTCAACTAAGCTCCAACAATCACACTCTCATTCACAACTCACATCAATCAAATCAATTAAGTCATAATCCACAAATAGGTTAGTAATTTACCTACAATATATCGTCGTATCAATATATACTCAGTCCTACTGCTGCCCACTAGGAAGCACGTTCTATTGATATCCTTCATTAAAATAAATCATTTCATTCGAAAAATAAATGATGCATGATATCAATTCAAATGGCAATATAAACCATATACATACACTAGAAATATAGCTAAAATAAACTAAGTATACTTCGATTATATATATGTCAGATAAATTCCAATCAATTATCAAATATACCAAAAATAAACCATTAATATACTAAAACATACTAGGTATATTTATTGAAAATAAAACATGCAATTATTTAGAAATATATTAAAAATATACTAAAAATATACCTAAGCATTTATTAAATCATTTATGCATAAATCATACATTTAAAACATATATTTATAAAACATGCAACCTAAATGCACGAATATATAAAATAACAACTCACATTTGTGCGCTCCTCAAGAGGGGTCCGATGGGTTTGGTCCACTAGGCCTTGGTCTCTGCGTAACTAACAACAAAATAACAATACAAAAATCAGAATGAATCTAACTTAACTTCTAAAGACTCAATCTATGATTACAAAACATAAATAGACACAGAATTGACACGATGTCACGTTTTACGATAATTCTATCAAAAATTCAGCAAAACCTCCTATGTAAAACGAACATCTCTCTACATAAAAAGTAGAGCCGGTCCTACCAGAAAAATACACTTCGAATAAAAATTCTCATAACTCCTCGACCGGAATCCCAAACTGCAATTTCCACGGACCAAGGTCCACAATTCACAACAAAATACAATAAAATATATTAAAATTCAACAAATACCAAAAATGCCCTTTAAGTACCAAAATATAGCAATTTAAGTATCAAAACACTAAAAGTAATTATTTTACCCGTAATTACTTAAAAACTTAATATTAATATAATATTATTCAAAATCGATATTTCTCGATTATTCCAAAAATATTAATAAAAAAAATTTGTTTATAAATCTAAATTAATTAGTCCAAAAACATATTAAAATTTACTAAAAACCCATTTATTACAAAAATAGTATTTTATATGTAATTTGAAAATAATTTTTGAAAAATAGTATTAATTAGTTAAAATTAGTAACTGATTCATAAAAATCATTTTTATATCTCAAATAATTATTAAAACCAATTAAACTTAATATTTAACCAAATTCATCACCAAATTACCAAAATACCCATAGTATATAAAAATTCACATAAAATACTAAAAACATTCAAAAATTCAATAAAATTTATATAAATACTCAAAAATTATTTTCTCATCTTATTATTCACTAAAAACCATAAATACACTTACTTAACCAATTATTTCTAATTAAATATATATTTAACCTATATTTTCAAAATTGACATAAACTAAATATAATTATAAAAATTACACAAAAATAAAAAAAATTATAAATTAAATTCTAAAATTAATATCAACCATCAATAACACCAAAAATCACAATTTCATAGTTTATTTATTTAATTTACGAAAATTATAAAATAATAATAAAATATTGAAAAATTAACAAAAATCAAAATAATTCCCAAAAATTACACAAAAATTCTAGGATGTAGATTAAGCTAGAGGGATTAACTTTTGTGAAGGAACTTCTTATGAATCATAAGGAATCAAGCTCAAAAATTTCAGAAAACCAAAAATGGCCAAAACTTAAAATCAATCACCATTGAAATCAAAGCCAAACCAAGTGAAACGGAGCTTAGAAACACACTCATCGGTGCTCAGGGAAGGGAAAGAAATTGGCGATGTCAAAAAAGGTGGCTGGAATCACCTTGAACAGAGGTGGGTTAAATTTTCGGCTTTCTCAGCTTCTCAAGCTTCAATGGTGCTGGAGAAGGTGGCTATAGGCGACGGAGCTGGCTTGCAAGCGGTGGAAGGCAGGGAGGCACACCGATGGTGATTGATCGGAGTTACTGATGGGCAGTGATGGTGATGGTAAGGATCGAGAGGGGAAGGAAGGAGGGGGGGGGTAGGTTTTATAAATTTTAGGCATATATATGTATAACTTTATAATAAAGTTTAATAAACTATATAATATATTATTCAACAAAATTTATACACCACAAATAAAATACACACACATTTTAATATATGCACATTTAAATAAATAATAAACCCTAAATATATGTGCATATATATATATATATATATATATATATTAGCTTATAAAATACACTTAAATAATGTCATTAAATAAAATATATCAAATAATATTGTTTAAAATAAGGTATATATATATTACACAATAAATTATCGGTATACTAATCATAATATATATATCGAAACCTTAATTAACAATAAATAATAATAATAAAACTTATTAAATGAATAAATAATCACATTTATCTTTAAAATTTATTAACACTGCATATCTGATTATACAATTAAATAGTTTAAAACTCGGGTTATAACAACTACTATGTCACAAAGACATAGCGTGGAGATGAGGAGTCACCACCCAGGTTAATAACTAGGACAAATCAAAAGGTGGTACTCTATTCTCTAAAAGAAAGCTAGCACCATAACCAGGAGATTTTGGGAACGGAATACTAACTTCTCTTAGTCTCGTGTTCATTTAGAATTACTTTATGAATTACTATCTTATTCTCTAATTACATGCAATTTTATTTAAACCTAAATTAAACATCCATCTAACCCAAAAAAGGCAACAAGTCATAAAATTACATGTAAAAAATGCATACAAAGCGCATCATCCCTAGGTCTAAACTATGTTAATTTTATTTTAAAGTTTAGATAATTCTACATTTTTTATTTACAAGTGAAATGGACTAGAAAAAAACCTACATTTTAAGATAATTAATGAGTCTAAATCTACTTATTTTAATTCTAAAAATGGGCCTAAATCTATGAATTTTAAGAAAAAAATAGAAATTAATTAGTGGGCTTAGTTTTACTTACTTTTAAATTAAGTGATGTGATCCTAAATTTATTTATTTTAAAAGAATTGAAATTAATGGGTTGAGTTAAGTCTAAATTAATTTTAGTTAACCTAAAAATGGGCGTAAGTATAAATTAATCTAATGGGCCTAATGTTTAAATTATTTTTAAACGAAAAAAAAAATGCTTTATTGGCTAGGCTAAAATCTGAATTTTAATTAAAATAGACTTAAGTCTAATTAACCTAATGGGACTAAATTGATTTTAATTAATTAACCTAAACAATTTTTAAGCCTACTTTTTTATTTAGTGGGTTTGGACCTATCGTGGGCTTAGGGCCCAAAGAACTAAAAAATCCAAAAATAAAACCCAAATAAAATCATATCAAACACAATATTTATGTGATTTTCTAAAAGAAAAACCCTAAATCAATTTACATGCAACTCTAAATTAATCTACACCCATCATTGATTTTAATTGATTTTTACCCAATTGAACCTAAATTACTAATCAATTTTAGTGCAAAGAATATAAAATTATACTATTTTCCCATATTAGGGCTATTACAAACTATTGTGCAAAAATTAAAATTAAATTAATTACAATCTAAAAAAAAAAGCAAGTTAAAAGAATGTAGAAATGATAAATCTTAAATCCTACAAGGGTTACAAATCTTAATTCATGTCATTCCATGGATTCTTCTAATGGTCACTGCCCAAAATCACATATCTCCAACCTCATTCCTAGAGCACCAGAGAGCAAGTATCAAAATAAAAAACACAAAACAATTCATTAGTAACTACTCAATTAATAAATAAAACAATAAAAAATCAAATCAATAATAAAAAAAGAAAGAGTAGAAGATGTTATGCAAAAGTTGTTTGAATGCCCCTCAGATTTGGATTGTCACTGTTTTGAGATTGACTCTGTTGTTTTTTCTTTCTTGATTTTCTGGACTTTTAAAAGAAAATAATGTATTTTTTTTAAAGTAGCTAATTAGGGTTTTTTTTTCTCTCTGATTTTTATAGACTCTACCTCCTTTCTCTTCGACTAGTTCCCTCTATCCTAAAGGCTAGCTCGCTAGGGTTTTCACAACCTTCTCTTCTGGCTTTTAAAGCTAGACCTTTAAACCTCCAACCCTTGTGATCACATAGGGAAGTTGGCTTTTTAATTTTTAAAATCAAGATCAAAAGATAAAGTTTTGAAAAAAATTAAAGACTCAGTATGTAGGGACACGTGGTGTCCTAAACTAATGAATTTTTTTTTAAAAAAAAGATGAAATCAGTATAAAAAATCACTTTTTAGCAAAAATCAGCATTATGGAATGTCAATTTTCGTCCCGTAATGCTGACTAACATTATATAATATTGATCGGCATTAAATGTCGATCGACCAATTTTCATTTGTTTGAAATTAAATTACAAAAAGGTCCTCAGAAGTTGCTAATTTTTACAATTAAATCCGTAAAAAAACTAATTTTGTAATTAAATCCATAAAACATTGCAATTTAGTCCTTTAAATCGTGAAACTCAATACTAGAGATCAATTCTCAATTAGATTTTCATCATAGGGGCTTTCGTCGCACACGTGCACAATTATATCCTAAAATTGGGTGTTTACAGTATGTGTATTAATTATAAAAAATTAAATAAAGCAACTAGGAAAGATCATTTCTCATTGCCTTTTATTAACCAAGTCCTTCAAAGACTAGTTAACTTTTCTTAATTTTATTATTTGGATGGGCTTAGTGGATTTTATCAAATTCCTATTCATCCCAAGGATCAAAGCTAAAACCACCTTTACATGTCCATATGACACTTTTGCTTTTAGGCAGATGCCTTTTGGTGTATGTAATGCACCTGCAACTTACAAAAGATGCATGTTTCCAATATTTACTGATTTACTTGATGATTGTGTAGAGGTTTTTATGGATAACTTTAGTGTATATGGTACTAATTTTTCCAATTGTCTAAATAATCTCTCTAAAGTTCTTAACATGTGTATTGAGCATGGATTGGTCTTAAATTGGGAAAAATTTCATTTCATGGCATAAGAGGGAATTGTTCTTAGTCATTTAGTTTCAAAGAGAGGCATTGAAGTTGATAAGGAAAAGATAGAAGTGATTGATAATTTGCCACCTCTGAAGTGTGTGAAGGATATAAGGAGCTTCCTTGGACATGCAGGTTTCTATCAAAGATTTTTCCAAAATAGTAAAGCCATTGAGTAAGTTACTTGCTAAGGATTCTATTTTTGAGTTTGATGATATGTGTCTCGATGCATTTGAAACTTTGAAATGAGCTCTTGTTTCTGCACCTATCTTGCAACCACCTAATTAGGAGCAGCCATTTGAAATAATGTGTCATGCAAGTAACTTCGCGGTGGGGGCTATTTTAGGTCAAAGAAAGGAAGGCAAGCCTTATGTGATTTACTATGCTAACAAACTACTTGATAATGCTTAGTTTAACTACACCACTACGAAAAAGGAGTTGCTTGCTATTTTTTATGCATTTGATAAGTTTAGAGCGTATCTTATGGGGAAAAAGGTGATTGTTTATTCAGACCATGCTACTCTTAAGTATCTTCTAAACAAGAAAGATGCAAAACCTAGACTCCTACAGTGGATTTTGATGCTTTAAGAGTTTGATTGGGAAGTGAGAGACAAGAAGGGAAGTGAGAACCTTATTGCAGATCACCTATAAAGACTTAATCAAGATGGATTGAGAAGGAATAATGATGGTGTGCCAATTAATGAGACATTTCATGATGAACATCTATTAAGTGTGGGATCAAAGGAACTTTCATGGTTTGTGGATATTTCTAACTATCTTGTCAATGGTGTTCTTCCTTATAAGTTAGATTATCGACAAAGGAAGAGATTTTTGCATGATATTAAATTCTACTATTGGGAGGAACCTTTGCTTTACAAGAGATGTACATATGGGTTAATTTGGAGATGCACTCCTCAAGATGAAGCTCAAGATGTTTTGAAACATTGTCATTCCTTAGATGTTGGAGGACACTTTGGTGCAACAAAAATGACATCTAAGGTACTACAATATGGTTTTTGGTGGCCAACTTTATTTAAAGATTCTAGAGAGTTTGTTCTTATATATGATAGATGTCAAAGAATGGGTAATATTACTAAGAAACATGAGATGCCTTTAAAAGGAATTCTTGAAGTCAAGCTCTTTGATGTTTGGGGTATAGATTTCATAGGTCCATTTCCTAGTTCTTTATGCTACAAGTATATTTTAGTTATGGTAGATTATCTTTCAAAATGGGTTGAAGTAATACCAACCATTACTAATGATGCTAAAGTTGTTAAGAAGATGCTGAAGAAAATTATTTTCCCAAGATTTGGCACTCCTAGAGCATTGATTAATGATGGAGGTTCCCATTTCTGTAATCATAAGATTAAGGCTCTCTTGAAGAAATATGGAGTGACACATAAGGTTGCTACTCCATATCACCCATAAACAAGTGGGCAGGCTGAGGTAAGTAATAGAGAGATTAAATGGATCCTATAGAAAATGATGTCTTCTTTATGAAAGGATTGGCCATTAAAGCTTGATGACACTTTATGGGCAGATGGGACAGCCTTTAAAACCCCAATTGGCCTTACTCCTTATAAGCTAATATATGGGAAGTCATGTCATCTACCTATTGAACTAGAGCATAAAACATATTGGTTAACACTTTGACTTTGATTTGTAGAAGGCCAGTAGGAAGAGGTTACTTTAACTTAATGAATTGGATGAGTTAAGAATGAATGCTTATGAGAATGCAAAGTTATATAAAGATTATACTAAGTTGTGGCATGATAAGCATTTATCTAAGGAATTTCACAAGGGTGATTTTATTCTCCTTTACAATTCAATACTCAAGTTATTTCTAGGAAAGCTGAAGTCACAATGGTCAGGTCCTTTTACAGTTATTAAAGTTTATTGTCATAGTGCAGTTGATATTGCTAATGCAAAAGGGGAAATATTTAAGGTAAATGAACATTGTCTCAAGCCTTACTTGATCGATGAAGTAATTATTCCAAGCCACTCTATCTCTCTATCTACACCCTAATTGAATCAAGGTGCAGTCAAGCTATAAACCTTTCAATTTAGCATGGTGATATTACCACATTTTTATTTTCATAATTATATTATATGTCTTTATTTTACATGCTTTTATTTCATTATTATTTCATTTTAGTTCATTTTTTAGTTAGAGTTATTACTTTACATTTTTACATTTACTAGCTTTATTAATCATATTACTTTTGAATTTAGCTTAATTTCTTTTATTATGTCACTCATTTTATTTAATTTTTAGATAACATGTCTTAACATTATTTTTGAATGGAAGGTGATGAGTCATCAATAGAAAGGTAAAGTGACAAGTCATCACACATGGACAACTCGCCACAACATGTGTCATTGTTGAGTCATCATAATGGTGCCAACTTATGCCTTAATTTTTCCTTCCTCACTAATTCCTTAACACATATATACACTTATAACAACCATACTTTAGTTAGTTTTCTTTGTTACACATCTTTCATTATTATTTCATTTGTTTTATTCTATTTATTCCCTAACCAAATACAATTTTTAGAATTGAAAAGTTATTTCTTTTCCAAGAATAGTCATGTCCTTTCACATTCTTACATGCCTTTTTACAATTCTCCATGCCTTTTCACTATCCCATACACACATAATCTCTTACACCCCTACTATACCTATATATACACCCTTTTGACTACACATTTTCATATCTATTGTCTTATTTAATATCCCATATGTTTTTATTTCCTCTCTATTATATATATATCTCTTATCTTCCCTCTTCTTTCTTCTTTATATTCTCTTCTTTACACATTTGCATTTTGGATCTCCTTTTTATTATAAACCCTAACTGAATCACTTCCTTTTTCTCTTCCTATTTTCTTTATTCTTATTTTCCATTCTCATTTCTTACTCTCTACACATCTCTACACTTCTAACTTTAATCAAGTAAGATTTTTAAAATGGGTAAGACAAGAGGTTCATCTTCCAAAAGACCACACATTGAGGAGGAACAACAAGAGGAAGAAGAAGACTTTTCACAAACATACAAGGCCAAATTTCTAATCATTTACCATGAAGAGGGTGCAAAGTTCACAACCATTAAGTTTAGGAAAATAATGGGTTATAAGTATATCCCTAACTCTCTTCTAAATGAAGTGGGTATGCTTGAATCTTTTAATCAATTGTTGACACAATGTAGCCTTAACAAGTTTGTTTCTATGCATAAAGATATTAATGTGGAATTAACTATAGAATTTTATACTAGTTTGGATGTTAATGCTAAAAACTCACAAATTTTGGAATTTTGCATGCAAGGGAAGAAACATCAACTTACTTACACTTTCATGCAACATGTCTTTAGCTTTTAAAGGGATGGGTTATATGATCTCCCATCGTCTTTTAAATTGAATGAGTTTTGGACATTTCTAACTGGTTTGCAAACACCATTTAATTCTAGGGAAGGCAAGGCTATGTTTATCAAGGATTTGAAATATTGGTTACTACATAAAGTCCTTGTATGTGTCATTTTCCATAAAATGGAGTTCAGTCACATTTCTCCACATGAGTTATTCTTAATGTGGTTCATTCACAACAAGAAACAAGTCTCTTGGACTTATTGGATGTTTAACTAATTATTGACATGTGCTTCACACAAAGATGCACCTCTAACTCATGGACATGTGATTACTATTATTGCAAAGGCTTTGAATCTTAACCTTGATAACTATATTCAATTTTTTGAGTGTTCTTATTTTACAAAGCAAGATTTTATAAGAGGTGAAGTGGTGGATGCTACATTCTATTTGACTCTAGCCTGTTCACATTCTTGTTGAAGAGGTATTGAGAAACCACCACCGATTGAGGAACCTTAACAAGATGCAGCACAGGACAGTGATCTGGAGGAGGAATTACCCCAGTATACACCATTCAGTGGTGTTCCTCACCTAACATATCCAATGCAAGGGGAATCCGATGGATCTTTAAGTGCACATCTTCCTATCTGGGATCAAATTCTGGATACTCATATTACAATGCAGTGTCAATTCAATGAGATGGAGTTTCACAACCAATAGCTTGCACATCGACAATGAAAGATGGAGTACAAATTGAATCAATTTTTTTCTTACTCTGGATATCATATCGAGTCTCTACCTCCTACCCCTATATATGACTAAGGGAGTATTTCTTTCCTTTCCTTACTTTTGGTTTTATCACATTGGGGACAATGTGTCATTTTAAGTGTAGGGGAAGGGATATTAGTAGTATATTATTAGTACATCTTTAGTATATATTTGGGATATTGTGTGTGTTTTATGTTTATATTTATGATATATTTTGCTAATTTGCATTATCATATATTTCATTATTCTCCTTTATTTAATAAGTAGTTATCTTAATAGTCTTTTTTATTTTGATTGAGGTTAATTTTTATGTTATATTGATGATTGGTTTTCAATGCTCAATTGATAGAAGTTAAAGTTTCATTTAGTATAAGTTATAAGTTTATCTTTTTATTATTTCTAAGATCTAAATAATGCTTTAGTCAACTTACTAACTATGCTTAAGGCTAAAGTGTTAAAGATTTAAGCTTAGGTTTTCTAAGAGATTTGAGTAGCCTTAGGGAAACTGTAGCCATAATACACATGAAACTTTCTTTTTAATAATGGATGAGGACTTAAAAAATTAAATAATGCTTATGATATGATGCATCTTAAGTAAGTTGTGTGAAATTGAGTATGCTCCTTAGTTACATTCATTTGGAAAGAGATGTGTAATATAACAATTAGATGTATTTCGAGTAAGTTGTGTGCAATTGAGTTTGCTCTTTAGTTGCATTCATTCAGAAATAATACATCCAAAGAGACAAGGAATTCATCTTAAGGGAATAAAAAATTAGTACAATATATTTATTGATTTTCTTTTACCTCCATATATCCATAAGAATGAATATGGATACTAAGAGTAAATACCTTTAATTGACAATGAGAATTGCTTTTAAAGACTATAAACTACTTTCCAATCAATATGTTGTATAATAATTATGTTCAAAGTTCTTATTAATTTTGAATTGTAAATTCTCTTATGCATATATTTTACTATAATTTCTTATAAGAATTTCTAGTAATTAGTAAGTGAGTTATATTCTTTTTATTTGTTACATTATCTATTACTATCTTTATATTACTTTGCCTATTTATTTGAGTATCTATTTGGTTAATACAAAGTTCAAATTCCCAAGTGTTCGATGCCCAACTTGCTCTATACTAAGTCATAGAGACTAGGGTATACAATTTGACCCGCTTCAATCAGGATAGGCTCGTTCCTTCAGATATCTCTAGATGTCGTAGAACTAAGGCTTTTCAATTGCTTCTGTCTTTGCTATTCTATAGTTTTTGTGATAAGGTTATCCCGATCAGAGTAGAATTAAAGGCTTCATGGGCATTTTGGATGGTCCTTCCTATACTAATGTTAGGGAAACAAGTGCATTTAGCATCTGATTGTGATTCCTGGGGAGATGAATGAATTTGCATTTTTAGAAGGAAATGGTGAGTAGCCTCAAGTGGTCCAAATAAGGCTTTAAGCACTGCTCTTTCAATTCCCACTCTTCTATGGCAAGACTGATGAATAACATAGAATCTTTGAAGATTTTGACTTCTATGACATTCAGGACTATTAATGCTTTTATTCTAAGTGTGCATGCCTTGTATTTTTCTTTATTATTTATGACTCTGAACTCGAGCTTTCTAGTAATTGGTACTACTTCACCTTTTGGAGATTGTAGTATTACACAGACTCCTGCATCGAACTGATTGACTGCTCCATCAAAGTACATGCGCTATCCTTGGATTTCAATGGCTGAGCTGAGGTTGTTTGGGAAGTCCAGTTGGATTTCTTCTGAGTTAAGAATAGGGTTGAGAGCTAGAAATTCGGCCATTTCTCTCCCTTTTATTGCTTTCTTAATAAGATATTGCATGTCTATAGATGATAGGGTTTAGTGCACGTCCAAGAATTTAGCAACTGTAACACTATTTAACCTCAAGACTTTAGAGAACACACTACTATGCCACAAAGTCATAGCGTGGAGATAAAGAGTCACCACTTAAGGTAATAACTGGGACTATTCGATTGGTGGCACTTGATTCTCTAAAAGAAAGTTAGCACCACAACTAAGAGATTTTAGGAATGGAATACTAACTTCTTTTAGTCTCATGTTCATTTAGAATTACTTTATAAATTATTACTTTATTCTCTAATTATATGGAATCTTATTAAACCCTATTTGAACATCCATCTAACCCTAAGGCATCTAGTCAATAAAATCACATATAAAAAATGTATTCAAATTTATCATCCCTAAGTCTAAACTATGTTAATTTTATTGAAAGTTTGCTAGATTAACATTTTTAATTACAAGTGAAAATGGACTAAAGGTGGGCATACATTTTTATTAGTTAGTGAGCTTAAGTCTATTGATTTTAATTATCTACAAATGGGCCTAAATCTACAAGTTTTTAAAGAAATTATATTTTATAAGTGGGCCTAAGTCTATTTATTTTATTTAAAATGGGAAGTGGGCCAAAGTTTATTTATTTTTAAAAGGAAATGAAATAAAATGGGATGAGCTAAGTCTTGGTTGGTTTTATTAATTAAAAAGGTGGTCCTAAGTCTATTTAACCTAAAATAGGCCTAAATTGATTTTGAGTTCAATTAAACTTTAGACCAATTTTAAGGCTATTAATTGAGTGGGTTAGATCTAATGTGGGCCTGGGGCCTAAAAGGATAAAAACCCAAAAACTCAATTAATCAAATAATAACATGCCAAAGCATATCAAACATATATCCACTTGTGATTACCTAAAACCCTAATTTAATTCCATGAAAACCTTAATTTACTACTGCCATAATTCATTTTAAAGTTTTACCTAGTGATCCTGATTACTAATCCATTATAAATGCATAAAAGTAAAATTTTACTATTCCCACTACTGGGGTTATTACAATGTTCTACATACTGGAAATTAAAATTAAGTACAAACCCAAATGAATTAACACAGCAAATCACAGAAAAAAATGATCATAGAAAAGGTAAAACCTAGATCTAATAATCATTTAAAACCCATGGCATTCCATGGATCTTCCCTTCAATTTTTGGATATCAGGCGATATCCTCCTCAACCCCTATTGAATCTTAGAAAGAAAACACATAAACAAACAAATTACATTAGTGAAATTAAATAGCCAAAACAATAACAAAAAAATAATAAAAATCACAAAAGAAATAGAAGAATAAAAAAGGAATATTGTGCAGATGATATTAGATGGCCCTTCATAATGGATTTTCATCGGATATCGAATTGACTCAGTGTGCATTTTGGATATTGGAACTAAAACACGTAATAATATAATGCAGACTCTTTGTTCTTTTTGAAAATGTAAGGAAGAAAAACCAAGTTTTGTGTTTTATGGTTTTTCTTTTTTTTGCAGTGTCTTTAATTTTTCAAGGTTTTTTTTTTATGCAGTCAAGCCTTTTAAAATTTTTCTTCTCTTGGCTTTTTAAAGCCAAAAACAACTTCTAGCCCCTGTGATCACGTAGAGAGGTTGCACGATCCTGGGAGCTAGAGAACAGTTGCTCTCCATTTTCAAAAATTAAAATCCTAAAATAAAGAAAGTGATAAGGGTTAAAACAAAATCAGAAATTCATGCACGTGTATGTGCAAAACTAATAGAAATTTGACAACATGCCCAAAATTAGATTTTTTTATGGAAAAAATATTGAAATAGCAAAGGAAAATATGAGTCAGCATTGCATAATGCCAATCAGCATTATGTAATGTCGATTGGCATTATGCCTGTATTTGTCAAAATTTCGTTAGAAACCTCAAAATTCATTTTTCTACAATTTAGACCTTAAAACATTTTAACTCTTGCATTATATCCTAAAAAGGCTGAAATTTAGTCCTTTAAATCATGAAACTCAATACTAAAGATAAATTCTTGATTAATTTTCATTATAAGGGCTTTCGTCTCATACATGCATAATTATATTTCGAAATTGGGTGCTTATAGTTGCCCCCCTTTGTCGTTGTTTGCTTCATAAATTACTGCAAAGCAATAGTTATAGACACCCAATTTTGGGATGATGCGTTATGGATGTGATAAAGGACTCTAATGATGAAAATATCATGAATAGGTCCTCGATACTTAAGATTAAAAATTTCAAGGGTCAAAATGTATCTTTTAAATGAAGGATTTAGTGTTTTCAAGGACTAAATTCCAATGTTTTTTAAAACCTGATTGCAAAACTTAAATTCTTCCAGGGGTCTTTTTATAATTAAATGTTAAAAAAAGGCCTGTCAAAATTCCATAATTCTAACTAGAAATTACATAATTCTGATCGGAATTACACAATCCTGATCAAAATTGAATTCTTCTGTCTATTTGTTTGTCTTTTAATAAGCCTAAAATTCCTATTTTTTAACTCAATCCTAATTAGATTAAAATTCTTAAATATAATTTTAAGTATTAATCTTATATTTTTAGGAATTACAATCACATTAGGATTGAGCTAGGTTTTTTAGTTCTTTTTCCACTATATAAAGAGGATGAGAGCTAGGAAGAAAAGGAAAAGAAAAAGATGGGAAAAAAGAAAAGAAAAGAGAGAAAACGTATTATTTTAGCTTTTGAGTTTTGTTTGTGAGTTTTTTTTTTTTACAAAAATTCCTTTTGGTTTATCAAATAATTCAAGATCCTTAGTGAATTTTTGAAGAGCAAGATTCGAAGACTTATCAAGAACGGTGAATTACAAATCTGAGGAGTACCTCAAATCATTCATAAGCATCATCATCCTCTTCTTATTTATTTTTTATTTATTTCTTTTTGATATTATTGATATTTGTATTTGTATTTTTATTTTTGAGTTATTATTATATTTTTTTCATTAATTATAATTTTATTTTTTTCATGGTGATTATGGAGGAAAACGCATGGCAATCATATTTGGAAGGATGAATTTATGAGAAGTCCATGGAAAACCATGGATAAAGCCTTGTAGAGACATAGTTCCTAGGGTTTATTTTTATTTATTGCTTTATTTTATTCAATTTTATTGGTGTATTTATTTTTTATTTTTTATTATAATAGCCCCAATAGTGAGAATAATAAAATTACATGTATGGTTGCTTGTTTATTTTTATTTAATTGGTTAGTAAAATTAGGTTTTAATTAGGTAATTATTTAAAATCAATGGAGGAAGTAGATTAATTTAGGTTGCATGTTAACAAATATTAGGGTTTTTCAGAAAGGATTAATTTAATTATTTTTTTGATCTTTTATTTAATTATTTTAGCATGTTTCTTATGTTTTTGGATTTATTTATTTATTTTTATATGTTTTGGGCCTTAAGCCCATTTTAGGCTTTGATTTATGTATTCTTTTAGCCCATCTAACTTAATAATTAATTAGGTTTAATTAATTAAAATATATTTTTAGATCCATAATTAATTAGATTTTAGGTTAGAAATATCCTTAGGCCCATCTAGTTAATTAGACTTAGGCCTACCTAATTTAATTTAATTAATTTAGAACTAACCCATTTAATTTAAGCCTTTTTTTCATAATTTGTAGATTTAAGATCACCATTTAATTAAAACATGTAGAATTAGGCCCACTAATTTAAATAGTTATCATTTTCAGTCTACTTGGAATCAAGTTATAATATTGAACTATATAAGGATGACATTCTATGCCTTATGTTCAATTAAGATATCATGTGATAAAGGGATGATAAAATTCATTGTAATTAGGTTATGTTAGATTATTGACTTCACATGACTTGGGTAGTCATAATGTCTTGCTAGAGGCTACTTATGACTTATAGGCCTAAATAGAGATTTAGGCCCACTACCAATGTTATGTGAGCCTACAGGGTCACACACTTAGAACAAGCCCAAAACGAATATGGGTTTAATAAGCCCAAAATAAACTCTGTGGAAATAAATAATTAAAGTGTTTTATTTATTTATTTATTTGTTTATTTATTTAAGATAAATGTTATTTTAAATAAATAAATAAGATATTATTTTTTATTTATTTTTTAAATAAAATCAAAATATAATAAATGGAAAATTACCAAAAGGTCATTGGAAAATTACCTAATTTGGAGTCTATAAATATATTATATTCTCTAGGGTTTCACATACTTGTTTTTCCTGCCTCCAAATTTGTTTTCTTTCTTATTAGAAAATAAAGACAGTGTTTTTCTTTTGTTCTTGATTTATGAGACAATCAAGGAGGTTGCTAGCACACACACTCCAATTCATTTTATGAAGGGTTGTTCTTGTGGACACCTATAGAGGACGCATCCTTTTGGAGATGTCTTGATCCGAACAACCAAGCTAAAAAGCTCGAGGTAAGGTATCACCGGTGTGAACCTCCTCTCATCCTTCCAGAAAATCTTGCCTCTTCTGCATTTTGGTAAGATTCTTGAAACCCTAGATTTAATCAAGTAGTTGAATTACATGGATCCAGGCTTGGGTACATGATAAAATTTTAATTTTTTTGCTGCGTTTGTATCACGAAACCCAACATTACCGACCAGAAGAAGGATTAAGGAAAAATGAACAAGGAAGCCTAGTACTGTTGAATTTCAAAACCCAAAATGACACAAGATGATTGGGCTATACTAGAGCTAGGTTCAGCAATAAAAGGGCAAGAAGAAGGTTTCTCAATGAGAATGGCCTAAGGAATTTGGGACCCTTGAAAGATAACTTTATCAAGCAAGGGAAGGAGAAGTTCTACCAAGGTGAAAAGGAGCCTTTCCAAGTAGTTGGTGTGGATGTCCCTAGATTTGAGATTTTTAAGGGACAGATAGTTGAAAACCTGGTGCAAGACAACAAGGATGAGGTGATGAAGACAGTTGTTGAAAAGATGAAAACTGAAGACATTGAAGAATTACTTTGTCTGCCACCCAATAAAGAACCACCATAGGAATTGACTAGTATCATTAATAATAGTTTTACTGATGTTTTTTATGAAGAAACTGATGTAATAACATCCGATCTATTTGAGGATGAAAACTTTATTTCCTTTATGGTCAATGATATAAAATTATGGTTTGGCTTACTTGTGTGATGTTGATTTTGATGGTCTTGTGCATTTCAATAATGATTGTTAATGCATGTTTGACATTAATTATATTCAATTAGATTCATTAAACATGGGAAAAAAATGAACAACCAAAACACATTTCTATATCATATGACTTAACTCCTAAAGAGAGGGAAGAATTTGAGAGAATATTAATAAAAAGAAAGGTAGTATTTGCTTGGTCCTATGAGGATATGCCAAGGTTAGATAGGGGAATTGTGGACCATCACATTCCAACATATCCTGAAGCTAAACCTATTAAGTAGAAACTTCATAGGTTAAGGTCCGAGTGGATAGAAAAGATAAGAAAAGAAGTTGCTAAGCAAATCCAGGCTGATTTTCTAGAAGTTGTGGAATACTATCAATGGTTGGCAAATATAGTACCAGATCCTAAGAAAGATGGAAAAGTTTGAATGTGTATAAACTTCAGGGATTTGAATAAGGCATGTCCAAAGGATGATTTTCCTTTACCCCATATTGATGTAATTGTGGATAGTGCAGCATCTAGTGCAATGTACTCTTTTATGGATGGGTTCTCAGGTTTATAATCAGATAATGATGGCAGTTATAGACTGAATCAAAACTACTTTCATCATAGAATGCGGAACATACTACTACAAGGTGATGCCATTTAGGTTAAAGAACGCATGAGCAAATTATCAAAGAGCGGCCACTACCTTATTTCATGATATGATGCATAAGGAAGTGGAAGTTTATGTTGATGACATGATGGTTAAGTCTGAAACAAGAGAGGGACATTTTGAAGCTTTGGATAAGTTCTTAGAAAGAATAGAAAAAATATAACCTAAGGCTTAATCCGAAAAAATGCATCTTTGGTGTAACTTTAGGAATGTTATTGGGGCACATAGTTAGCAATAGAGGAATAGAAGTCGATCCAGACAAGATCAAAGCCATCCAGGAAATGCCAGCACCAAGAACAGAGAAGGAAGTACGAGGGTTTATCAAAAAATTATAGTACATCAGCAGGTTCATTTTGAGACTTACCATGGTTTGTGATCCAATCTTCAAGCTCTTGAGGAAGAATCTGCCTATGGAATGGAATGAAGAATGCTAGAAAGCCTGTAATAAGATTAAGGAATGCCTTACTAACCCACCTATATTGAGGCCACCAAGACAATGTAAGCCTTTAATCTTTTATTTGGGCTTTAGAAGAAAAGGCGATAGGAGCAATGCTAGCTTAATAAGGGCCCGAAGGGGTGGAGTACGCTATATATTACCTCAGTAAAAAGTTCATACCATATGAAGAAAAGTACAATCTTACAGCATTACTTCTAGTCCTACAAAGTACAAGCTGTTTCAGGGATAGATCCTTTAAAATACTTGTTCCAAGCACCAGCTTTAACTGGAAAGATGTCTAGATGGTTGGTACTTCTAACTGAGTATGTCACTACCAAAGTCATCAAAGGTAGAGCTGTAGTAGAGTTTCTAGCCCATAATGTAGTTGAAGGAAATAAGTAGTTGAATCTAGAGTTTCCATATGAGAACCTAGCAGTTATAGAACAATGAGAATGGAAACTTTATTTTGATGGAGCCGTGAATAGTGGAGGAGCAGGGCTAGGAGTAATTCTTGTTACACCAGAAGGAGAAACCATCCCAATGGCCAAGAAATTAGACTTTAGGGTTACAAGCAATATGGCTGAGTATGAGGCATGTATCTACGACATGGAAGCAGTATTGGTAGTTGGAGTTAAAGACCTATTAGTTTATAGAGATTCCATGTTAATCATCAGCCAGGCTAACGAAGAGTGGGAAGTAAAAGAAGAGAGATTGAAACCTTACATCCACTATTTAAGAAAACTAATGAGGAATTTCACTAAATGTCTCTTTATGCACTTACCAAGAGATAAGAATCAAATGGCGGATGCTTTGGCAACACTCTCTTCAATGTGGGATAAAACCAACGGGACCAATGATGAAACTTTTGGTGATAATGAAGACAAAAGCTCTATGTTATGGCAAAGAACATGTCATGAATATTCAGATAGGGCTAAAGGAAAAGCCATGGTTTTACGACATCTAGGGATTTATCAAGAAAAGAAGATATCTAGACGAAGCAACTTCCAAAGATAGATATGCTCTTCATGTTCTTACACGTCATTATGTAATTTATGATGGGATATACAGAAGGATGCCAAATGGAATATAGCTAAGATGTCTCAAGAAGGATGAAGCAGAATAGGTAATGAGAGAGATTCATATAGGAGTTTGTGGATCGCACATGAATGGGATAATTCTAGCAAAGAAAATTATTCGGCAAGGGTACTATTAGATGAGTATGGAAATGGACTATATCTGAATGGTGAGAGAATGCCATCAAAGTCAAGTACACAGGAATCTTAATCACCTTCCCCCTACAGTTCTAAACAGTTTAACATCTCCATGGCCCTTTGCAAGCCTGGGGAATAGATATAATAAGGGAAGTAAAACTAATTGCTTCAAACAGACACAAATATATAGTAGTTGCAATTGACCACTTTGCGAGATGGATTGAAGAAGAATCCTCTAGCACCTTAAAAGCTAGACAAATGACAAATTTCATTGAGAAGAACCTCATTTGCAAGTATAGGATCCCCACACCATATTGTGATAGACAATGGAGTTTTAGGCATAAATCGCTGAGTTTGTTATAAAGATATAAGATCGAGCATTATAAGTCCTCACTTTATCGACCTCAGACTAATGGTGTAGTGGAAGTGGCCAATAAGAATATAAAGAAGATTCTCTCTAAAATGGTAAAGACACATTAGGACTGGTTTGAATACCTCCCTTTTGCTTTGTGGGGATATAGGACTACAACACGTACTGCTACAGGGCAAAGTCTGTTCTCTTTAGTATATGGTTGTGAAGCAGTTCTACCCATAGAGATAGGAATTAAATCCTTGAGAGTGGTTATGGAAGCAAAAATCCCCGAGAATGAATGGATGCAAAAGAGATTCAACCACCTTGTATCTCTGGATGAGAAAAGGATGGATGCTTTATTCCCCACTTAGATTTATCAGAGGAGAATAACAAGAGCTTTCAACAAAAAGGTTAAGCTGGAAAGATAAAAATTGGAGATATGGTATTAAAGCAAGCAAAGGCAATGGTGTTTGACCCGAGAGGAAAATTCAGACCAAACTAGGAAGGATGGTATTTAGTCAAGACAATCTTTCCTAAGGGAGCTGCAAAGATATCATATCTAGAAGGGAATGAATTCACTAAGCCAATTAACCTCGACCATCTTAAGAAATACTACCTTTAAGAAAAAAAAGAGTAGTGTCTGTGCTAACTAGAAAACCTAAAAAGGCTAGTTAGGAAAAAGTTAGGACTTTCCTGCTATTTAAAAAACCCGTAAAGGGCTGATCAGACAAAATAAGAAACCTTCGAAGTTAGTTATAACAACCACAATGAATTAAGAGCGACCATACTGACGGTAGAGGCGTGAGGGAGAAAGAAAGGTCAAAAAGTGTAATCCAGGAATAGGGACACAATTTTCATACAAGTTGATGGTTATGAATTTTACCCTCCACCAAGGATAGATCCAAGTAATCTCAGTATCAGCAATGCCTCTCATCCAATCAATCCATTAATCAGAGGAGTGCTTGTCCTTTATCTTTAAAGGACAAGATTGTAGATGATGAGGTTGATAAATCAAAGTATCGAAAGGAGCATTAAGCAGACTCAATTTCTCCTGTAACCAAATCTAAAAAAAAAGAGCTAAGCTAAAAACCTAAGAGGGCGGTTTAAGTTAAAAAAAAAGGGGGTTACATACTTGAAGGAGAAGATGATTACTTGAGAGTCGGTTTTGAACCTTGAAATTATCTAACCCAATGATAGTTTCAGCAAGTATGACATGCACAAGATTAGCTCAAGTTTCTACCTATTCTAAGATACTGATAATCCTTACATCAGCATCTCTATGAGAAGACACTAGTAGAAACTGAGCATATAGGTAGAAAGTGACAGTTTTGATCCAAGCAGCATTGGTTTTGTCTCTAGTTCCACAAGAGAAAATCAGAAAAGGAAGACTGATGGTTTTAGCATTATGCAACGTGCATGTAGACAACATCTAAGGGCATGTCAAAGAATGCTATCAACTTGCTGGGAAACTCAATCTCAAGGTCTGGGAGAGCAATGGTAGTAGTAGAACTTAGTGAACAGCCCATAATAACAACAAATTCCTCAATCAGGGGACACAATTCTTATCCATTGAATATAAATATGTGATCCTTAACATCCCAGAAGGTGGTAATTGTATATAAGAAATTATTGTCTATTTTCATATGCTAAAAGAATTTTAAGGGTTTGGCATGAAAGGGCAAAATTTTATTCCAATAATCTCCATTAAGGGTCTTAAGGAATTTCTTCATCAAAGTGAGTGTAGCTTGTGTCATGATGGAGGCAAGGGATTGAATTAATGCAGTATACTCATCTTATGGCTCTTATATAAGCCATAAATCAGATACATAAAGGATTAGGATTGATTTTTTAGACCAAATTCGCATCGGAGCAGGAGAATAAGCAGAATTGGAGCTGAAATTTCTGATTGGAAATGTAGAATTCTGATAAAAAAATCCATAATTCCAATCAAAATTCTAGATTTTCTAATTGAAAATCTAAGACATTGGTCGGATTTCAAAAAAAAAGGAGGAAAATTATAGTTTGGTCCATAATAAAAGTCCATGATGCATAAAAGGAAACAGTTTTGAAACTACAGTCATGCTAGTACAAGTCCTAAAGAAAGTCAGTCATCCTGAGCTCTAATGTCTGGCTAGGGTCTCCATCCTCTAGCTAGATTTTTGCTCTAATCTAGGGAATAGAAGTCCTGGCATCGTGTCCATCAAAACCAAGGCTAGCAAGCTGTTGTCGGAGCCTCTCATTCTCATGCTCCAAATCCTCAGCATAATCATGTTGCATTAGAAAATAGTTAGAATCAGGCATATCATGCATAAGATGCATACATTTGCATATTTATTGTGAATACTAACCCTCCAAGTATTTGTAATCTGCATAATTCACAATCTCTAGGAAGAGGCAATTCCGTACAAATACTCCGCCTGTGTCCTAGGGACCTGTAAAATAAATTTTACTAATTCAGTAACAAGTGTAGGTTTATGTAGGGTTGGCAGGAGAGCAAATTAAACTTAGATATAAAGCATCAGGAGGAGAGAAGCTAGGAATATGAGCTGTATCAAAATAAATGTGTCACTCAACAGGAGTCTATACCATAGGAGCCCAACAATACATCGACCTATCAAATGGGGGAACATCACCCAAAATGTAACTCGAAGAAGCCTCACCATGAGCAGTCTCACTGTGATGAATAGGCTCGACCTCCTGCTCAGTCTC
Organism: Mallotus nudiflorus; assembly: GCA_947683625.1. NCBI lineage: Eukaryota > Viridiplantae > Streptophyta > Magnoliopsida > Malpighiales > Euphorbiaceae > Mallotus > Mallotus nudiflorus. The sequence continues at coordinate 385,121 of CANTUR010000126.1, read as the reverse complement.
CTCAGTATCATCCTCAGTCTCCTCCATAGCAACATCAGGGACTACTTCAAACTATACAGAGAACCAAATGTCAACAATGATAAGAGAATTGAAGTAAAGTAGTGAGAGAAAGCATACCTCAGTCGGGTCTGTAGGAACCTGCTCTAAGAGGTTCTCTTGAATATACTCTCGATAATGATGAGAATGCTCAAGCATGGTCGAAGTGTCATATCCCTCAAGAGTAGCTCTAAGCTCAGGACCAGTTATGCTACTACTCCGTAACATTGAGGAAGGAATAGAAGGGGGGACATGCCTCCTAGAAGGTCCCATATGCTAGTGATAAACACGCTCACCCAAGATACCACATCCAACAGCAAAAACTAGGAAATAGAACTCTCATAGTCTCAAGCCTCATTACTGTAGTCATAAAATCATATCACTGAATGTCTTCAGCACTAGCCAACCAATCTGATCTAATATGTAGACTCATTCATTTAATTTAAATTTGGTTAAACTTTTACAATTAATGAAATATTAAAAGTCAAAATTTTCTTACTAGGTCCTACTCTAAGGAGATCAGCTGATCCTAATAAGTCTGCAAAGCATGCTTGATACTAGCAAGATAAGAGGAACCCCCTCTGCATCAAGGGAGGACTCCTATCAGAGCTAATGGCATTGAAACCTCGAATCACTCTAGTCTCAATGCCCTAAATCTGAAAAAGGGAAAATGAAGGAAATAAGGAGGGGAATGTGAAAGTAAGTAAAAGTTAAAAAGGGATAAGAAGCATACATGCAAGACATGCCAAAAGCCGCAAATCGTACAACACCTTTACAAAACAATATCCAATCTATAGTAGAGATAAATAGGTGCTATAGACCCCTAATCCAAAGTAGCGACCCGAGCAAGATCCTGAAGAGGGCCAAGAAGAGTGATGCTAACCTCATGACTAGTCTCGCAAAAGAGTGTAGTGCCAAGTAATATCAATAAGAAACATCTTGCCTTCTGAAGAATATGGCGACGTGTAGCAGTAGGTAGTTTCCTGAAACCCTATACAAGAGAAGAAAAAAGCACACTCTTCCTATTCTTCCATGTTGGAACAAACTCAAGTGAGTCACGAACGTAATAACTCCTAGCATCCTCCGAAAGGGTACAGTAATGGATATCAAAAGGAATTGGGATACCTTCAAATGCAATCCCGATAATAGTAGAAAAAATCATCGGGGAAATAGTTAGCTCACCCACTCGTGTGTGGAAGGTGTGAGTGGTGTCCATCCACCTCTCAATAAGTGCAAAAAAGGAATAATGATATGACCTACCTTGAGCAGTTGGTAAAGCAGCAATAAAATGATGAAAGCTGGATGCCTAGACATGTTGTGCTACCTCCCCAGAAAAGTCATGGAACAACTCTTGTGCCAAGTAAAAATAACCTGAGAATTTCAGGGGTTTCTAAAAATTGCAAAAACAACAGGATCATTTTCTTTCCTAAATATTTGATTTTTGAAAAAAAATCAAATCGGAAGTCTAGATTTCCTATTGGAAATCTAGAATTCTGATAACAATTTTATATTTTTGATTGGAAATCCATAATTCTAATTGGATTTTCTAATTTCCAATTGGAAATTTGAGAAATCCAATCGGAAATCTATGAATTCAAATCGAAAATTCAAACTCTTGATGAAATTTTCAATGAAATTTAACATATTTATTTTAGTCTATATCATAATTTAGTTTTAATTTGTCAATTTTTCATGATTTACATCTACTTTGTCCATTAAATTGCATGCATATAAACATTAATTTTATATTCTAAAATAAATATGTTTATTGTAAAATTGAAATTAGAGATAGGAAATTTGCCTCATTTCCAGCCTGAGAACATCTGTGGAGGTGCAAATGAGTCAAGGGAAATATCTTTTCATCTTCACAAAGTCCCAAATCATTCTAGGGAAAATGCATATGCAAAGTGATGGGATTTGATTGTCTCGAACTTCTCCTGCAAAGTATATGCTGTGGGTGGGCCATAGGATCAAACAGATCCAAAATTAGACATTGGATGAGGAAATAATTGAAGAAAGAAAATTTGAAAATTAAGAGAAAATGAAAAGGAAAAAAAGAGAAGAAGAATAGGAAAAAGAAGAAATGAATCGGAAAAAGAAGGAAAGGAATATATAGATGGGAAAATATCCACTTTGGTCTTTTAACTTTGGTTTACATTTAAGTCCACTGGATTCTTTGCAATTTAGCCCTAAATTGCAATGCTTTATAGTTTAATAATTCAAGGAATTATTAAAATTGTCAATAATATAGTCAGCATTGTATGACCAAGTGCAATGTATCTCCAATTGATTATACGACCGAGTATAATCGGCATCATATGATCGAGTGTGATTTATCTTTTCAAATCAGACTGTACGGCCGAGTGTAGTCAGCATTGTATGACCGAGTGCAATGTATTTTTAATTGATTATACGACTGAGTATAATCAGCATCACACAACCGAGTGTGATGTATCTTTTCAAATTAGACTATATGACCGAGTGTAGTCGGCATTGTATGACTGAGTGCAATGTATTTTCAATCGATTATACGATCAAGTATAATTAGCATCACACGACCGAGTGTGATGTATCTTTTCAAATCATACTATATAACCGAGTGTAATAGGCATTGTACAACCGAGTGCAATGTATCTTCAATCGATTATATAATCGAGTGTAGTCAGCAATGTATCTTCAATTGATTATACGACCGAGTATAATCAACATCACACGATCGAGTGTGATGTATCTTTTCAAATCAGACTATACGACCGAGTGTAGTCGACATTGTACGATCAAGTGCAATGTATCTTCAATTGATTATACGACTGAGTGTAATTAGCATTATATGACTGAGTGTGATGTATCTTTTAAAATCAGACTATATGACCAAGAGTAGTCGACATTATATGACCAAGTGCAATGTATTTTCAATTGATTATACGATCGAGTATAATCAACATCATACGACTGAGTGTGATGTTTCTTTTCAAATCAGACTATATGACTAAGTGTAGTTGGCACTGTATGACCAAGTGCAATGTACCTCTAATCAATTGTACGACTGAGTATAATAAAAAACATACGACCGAGTATGATGTATCTTTTCAAATCAGACTATATGACCGAGTGTAGTTGGCATTGTATGACCAACTGCAATGTATCTTCAATTGATTATATAACAGAGTATAATCAGCATCATATGATCGAGTGTGATGTATCTTTTCAAATCAAACTATACGACTGAGTGTAGTCGGCATTGTACGACCGAGTGTAATGTATTTTCAATTGATTATACGACTGAGTATAATCAGCAACATATGACAGAGTGTGATGTTTCTTTTCAAATCAGACTATATGATCGAGTGTAGTCAGCATTGTATGATCGAGTTTAATGTACCTCCAATCAATTATACGATCGAGTATAATCAGCAGAATATGACCAAGTGTGATGTATCTTTTCAAATCAGAATATACGACTGAGTGTAGTCAACATTGTACGACCGAGTGCAATGTATCTCCAATTGATTATATGACTAAGTATAATCGATATCATATGACCGAGTATGATGTAATTTTTCAATCCAATGATATACATCCAAGTGTAGTTAACATTGTATGACCCAGTACAATGTGTTTCTTTCATCGAAGATTATACAACCGAGTATGATCAATATCATACGATCGAGTATGATATGTCATTTGAAATGCTGAATGTCCGAGTATAGAAAAGTCACAAGCAGAAGCTTCAAGGAGTGCAAGTAAGTATCTTAACTTTCAATTTAGAAATTGGGTGCTATTTTACTTTACCAGAATTTGTCAAGTAAACAGCGACAAAGGGGGGCAACTATAGACACCCAATTTCGGGATGATGTGTTGTGGATGCAATAAAGGACTCCAATGATGAAAATATCATGAATAGGTCCTCGATACTTAAGCTTTAAAATTTCAAGGGTCAAAATGTATCTTTTAAAGGAAGGATTTAGTGTTTTCAAGGACTAAATTGTAATGCTTTTTATGACCTAATTACAAAACTTAAATTCTTCCAGGGATCTTTTTATAATTAAATGTTAAAAAAAAGAGCCAACCAGAATTATGTAATTTTGGTCGGAATTACACCAATTCCAATTGGAATTGTGTAATTTAGATCAGAATTAAACAATCCCAATCAGAATTGAATTCTTCCGTCTGTTTCTTATCTTTTAATAAGTCTAAAATTCCTATTTTTTATAACTCAATCCTAATTAGATTAAAATTCTTAAATATAATTTTAAGTATTAATCTTATATTTTTAAAAATTAGAATCACATTAGGATTGAGTTAGGTTTTTTAGTTCTTTTTCCACTATATATAGAGGACGGGAGTTAGGAAGAAAGGGAAAAGAAAAAGAGGGGGAAAAAAGAAAAGAAAAGAGAGAAAATGTATTGTTTTAGCTTTTGAGTTTTTTTGTGAGTTTGTTTTTTTTATAAAAATTCTTTTTGGTTTATCAAATAATTCAAGATCCTTAGAGAATTTTTGAAGAGTAAGATTCGAAGACTTATTAAGAACGGTGAATTACAAATCTGATGAGTACCTTAAATCATTCATAAGCATCATCATCCTCTTCTTATTTATTTTTTATTTATTTCTTTTTGATATTATTGATATTTTTATTTTTATTTTTATTTTTATTTTTGAGTTATTATTATAATTTATTCATTAATCATAATTTTTGTTATGGTGATTATAGAGGAAAACGCATGGCGATCATATTTTGAAGGATGAATTCATGAGAAGTCCATGGAAAACCATGGATAACGCCTTGTAGAGACATAGTTCCTAGGGTTTATTTTTATTTATTGCTTTATTTTATTCAATTTTATTGGGTGTATTTATTTTTTATTATTTATTGTAATAGCCACAATAGTGGGAATAGTAAATTTACATGTATGGTTGCTTATTTATTTTTATTTAATTGGTTAGTAAAATTAGGTTTCAATTAGGTAATTATTTAAAATCAATGGAGGAAGTAGATTAATTTAGGTTGCATGTTAATAAATATTAAGGTTTTTTAGAAAGGATTAATTTAATTATTTGTTTGATCTTTTATTTAATTATTTTAACATGTTTCTTACGTTTTTGGGTTTATTTATTTATTTTTATATGTTTTAGGCCTTAAGCCCATTTTAGGCTTTGATTTATGCATTTAAGTTTAGGTAATTCTTTTAGCCCATCTCACTTAATAATTAATTAGGTTTAATTAATTAAAATATATTTTTAGGTCCATGATTAATTAGATTTTAGGTTAGAAATATCCTTAGGCCCCATCTAGTTAATTAGACTTAGGCCCACCTAATTTAATTTAATTAATTTAGACTTAGCCCATTTAATTTAAGCCTTTTTTCATAATTTGTAGATTTAAGATCACCATTTAATTTAAACATGTAAAATTAGGCCCATTAATTTAAATATTCCATAATTTGTAGAATTATGCCCATTTTTTAATTAAAACAAATAGACTTAAGTTCATTTAATTAAAATTAAAAGGAATTAATTTTTAGGTCCACTTATAATTTAAAATATATAGACTTTAGCTCATTTATTTAAAATCCATGTAGATTAGACTAACTTAGGGATTATGTGATTTATTAAATGCATTATTTACTTGTATATTTCATGACTAGTTTGCCTTGGAGTTGATTGTTTTAGGGTTTATATGAAATTTCATGTAAATAGAGAATAAGATAGTAATTCGTAAGTAATTATAAACAAACACATGACTGAAAGAAGTTGGTATTCCGTATCCAGAATCTCCTAGTTGTGGTGCTAGCTTTCTTTTAAGGAATCGAGTACCAACTTTTCGATTTGTCCCAGTTATTACCCTGGGTGGTGACTCCTCATCTCCACATCATGTCTTTATGATAGTGGTTAGTGTGTTCTCTAAAGCCCTGAGCTCAAATAGTGTCACGGTTGCTAAAATCTTAAATGCATGCTAACCCCGCCGTTTACAATAGTAGCACACAATTTTGATAAAAAGAATTAGGACACTTAATTGCATCCTAATTGCCAGATCGATGCTTAAATTATTGTGCAATTTTAAGTAGGATGTAATGTTTGACAAGTCTCACTATAGTTCCTACAGAACGTCTAGTGAACTTTATGCAAAAAAGTTTCGTTATATTTCCTGCAAAACGTTTAACGATGATGAATTTATAATCTACTATAATTCTTATGGAATGTCTAGCGATGTACACTATATTCCCTATGGGACATCTAGCAATAATAAATTTTGTTATATTCCATGTGGGACGTCTAACGATGCACACTATACTCCCTATGGGATGTTTAGTGAGAATGAGTTTCATTAAATTCCCTATAGAATGTCTAATGATGCACATTATATTCCCTATGGGATGTCTAGTGAGAATGATTTTCGTTATATTCCCTATGGGACGTCTAACAATGCAAAATATATTCCCTATAGGATGTCTAGTGAGAATGAGTTTCGTTATATTCCCTATGGGATGTCTAACAATGCACACTATATTCCCTATGGGACATCTAGTGAGAATGAGTTTCGTTATATTCCCTATGAGACATCTAATGATGCACACTATATTCCCTATGGGACATCTAGCAATGATAAATTTAAAGAATTATGTCACAACTGCTATACAGTACATAATATAGTGACAGTTATGACTACTGTGCAGTATATAACATAATGATTTGAAGTTTAGTCATAGCTACTGTATAGCATATGAGTTTAAAATCCTTTGATTCAAATGATGCATGTAAATGCAAAAAATGAAATCTATAATTTCATTCTATATTTTATACTTAGCAGAGAACTTAGAATTATAGACTGGTTATGCATATTAACAATTTTGCTAATTATTAATTTGATAGATGTCATTATTTAATTAGGAATGAATTTCTAATCAAAATGTAATTATGGACTAAATTGCAACAACAAAACTTGGATCCTTGTGCAAACAAAAGTAGTGGCCCAAAGTGGATATTTTCCACTTTATATATTCCTTCCTTTTTGCATGTCTCAATTCATTTTCTCTCTTTGTATTGATTCTTCTTTCTTTGATTTCTTAATCATTTAAAGTCTAATTCGTGATCTGTCATATCCTATGGCCTCTCTGCAACACAGATAACATAAGAGAGCAAAAAATTTTAAAGGCCAGTGGATTTTGCCTCCTCGTTTTCCTTAGAATGATCTTATACTTTGAAAGGGCTCATCCATCTTTCATTTGACTCATTTACACGCCCACAGGTGTAGAGATGTGGATAATAAGGTAACATTTCACCTTCTCAATTTATCTCTACAAAATATTACCTATACATTTAGTAAACAGAATCAATTTCAGGTAGAGACTAGCATGCATATTATTGAATTAAATAAGAAAATTAGCTAAAAATGCATGTGAAATGTTATCGGATGTCTTGAATTCCAGTCAGAATTCTAGATTTCTGATCGATAAAGGAGAAGGGCTGATCGGCATAGTGGAATGCCGATCAGCAATTTAGAATGTTAATCGGCATTCTAGATTGTTGATCGACAATCTATATTGCTGATATGAGATTTTTAAAAAATTATATATATATATATATATATATATATATATATATATATATATATGTATATATACTAATCACCATTTTTCCTTATTTTATTAACAAGATTAATTAATCAATTAATCATCATTTCCTATTAGTATGATTAATTAATTACTTAATTAATTAACCATCATTATTACTAATTATGTCCTTTAAACTTAATCGGCATCTTATGAAATTCATGGGATGTTTTAATCTAGATCGGGAATTATTTCATGGACTGTCGGAGCATGTAACATGTCTGATTTGGTTCTCCGAGTTTAGGCAATTCATTGTTGTACACTTCCAACTGGTTCAGGTCGGTCTGACCATTATTCTTTATTCACTTTGATCAAGCAGTGGATGGATACTACCCACACTTTTCATACTCACGTGGGTGAGTTGACCATTTCTCCAGTGAGCTTCTCTGCTATTATCGGGATTACCTTCAAAGGGTCCCCGGTTCCTTTTAATGTGAGCTACTACAATCTTTCCAAAGACGTGTGGAGTCAGTATGTGTGTGACCTAATAGGGTTCAAGCCAATGTGGAAGAATTAAAAGAATGTTCAACTTTCATCCTTAGTTTAGGGGTTTAGACGTTTGCCCATTACTACTCCTTATCAAATTACCCAAAAGGTGAGGTGTCTTCTTTTGGTATTGTAGGGTACAACCCTCTTTTGTAAGACCGATCATGAGGTCAGTATTGCTCTACTTTATCCACTTCGTGACTTGGATCAGGTTGCCACACTTGATTGGGGATCTACTGCACTTTCTTATCTTTACTACAAACTAGACACTGTCTATAGGGGTGTTGTCATGATATGTGGCTTTTGGCACATCTTGCATGTACATTCTCCTTTTCTTTAATCTTTATTGTCTTGCTTTCCTTTGCCTTTTATTGATATGCTCTCTTCCTTTCAGATCTAGAGTATAGAGATCAGGTTGATTCGAGGCTTCAATGCTATTAGCTCTTATACGAGCTTTCCTTTGATGATGAGATAAGGTTCTTTTTGCCTTGCTAGCAATAGGAACACTTTATAGATGTATCATGATCAGCTGAACACCATTAAATGGCACTTAGTAAGAAAAATAAAATTATTAGTATCTTGTAATTTAATGTGAGTTAAACTTAATTAACCTAAATTATAGATAAACTCTAATTGATTAGAGGGTGCCAATGACATCCAATGATATGATTTCATGGCCACTGTAGTACGCCTTAAGCCTATGAGCGTTATGCTCCCTGGATATGGCTATTTGATGTGGCATTTAGGGGAGCGAGTGCATCACTATTCTTCAGGGCCTTCTCGACTCCACATTCCATCTAATGTCCATTCCTCTATGCTCTGTAGCTCGCATCTAATAGGTTCATAGCCGAGAGATGCATTATAGGGATATGCTGCCTCATATTTTCTTGAGCGTTCTCCACATTATTAGCAGTTCATTTATGAGAGCCTCTTGGAGCATATTCCTATTAAGGATGTTGAGGTAATTTCTTATTGTCTCAGCTACTTCCCTTAGAACCTATGAATCACTCTTTCTTTTTTCAGTTTAAGGAGGTTCAATCTCCTACTATTGAGGTGATGGAAGAGGAGACCAATATTGCTCTAGAGACTAAGGTTGTTCTCGATATTAAGAGGTCTGAGCCTAGATCTAGCCCTATACATCATACTCAGCATGTCAGGACTAGTTGCGATTGTGCTTTTACGGGTGTTACCTTTAGTGATATCTCTCCTGATGGGTCCATGTTCTACTAGGCTCTTATAGTTTAGACTCCAATTGAGTAGCATATGCACTTTAGTGATGTTCAGCTTCCTATCCTCTCTCCAATAGATGCTTCTCATATGAGTCTTTCTAACTTATTCCCTATATGATCTATACACTTGACACTAATTTTAGTAAATTTACAAAACAGGTACCTCAAACATAGGTGGAGTACTTGCATGGACTCACCTCATCTCAGAGGTTATTCACTATATAGGTCATAGACAGTTGGAGGGTAAGTATACACTATAAGTGCAAATGTTTGCATGTTATACATAAAATGCATATGACATGTTATTTCCTATATGTACAAAGCTACTCTAGTGATCTAGAACATGAGATTGAGATGCTTCATTAATAGCTTGTAGGTTTAGGCATTGATCCTCATAGTGCTAGGACTTCATTTGTTAGACCTCCGGACACCTTTCAACTAGATTATCCTATAAGAGGATGGAGCCCATGGCCGGATTCTGGAGCTCAGGATGACTGATCTAGGCTATCTTTATTTCTAACTTCTATTTGTATAAGACTATTTCTACCATATTGTTGCGTTCTGAATCCTGTACTATTTGTATGCACTGTGTTGAACTAATCTCATACTTGGATACGTGGACTCAAGTAGAGTAAAGGTTTTTTTACCTTAACTTTTGACTAAGTCGCCCTCTCAGGTTTTCAACTTAGCAGGCTTGCCCTAACTTTTGCCTAAGCTGCCCTTTCGAGTTTTCATCTTAGTGGGCTTTCATTTTGTTTTATTTATTTTTGTATTTTCCATATATGGTTATTAGAGAAGCTAACCTTGCTTGCTATTTCTGATAATCAAGCTATAGAGCCACTAGGATTTCAAGCTTTGCATGATGAGTCATAAGAGAAGAAACACAGACATCACTAGGAAATGGTCTTATATAGCTGATTTTTAAGCTTTCATGTTCTATACTCCTTTCTAGTACCTTTGCATTATAAACAAGATAGAACATGCAATGCTAAAATAAAAATTCAATTTCAAGAGGATTCATTAATTATGGCCAAAATAAGTACATTTCTTACATCACATGACATAATTCCTATTATCAACTAGTTATTTCAGATTTTCTAGCTGAATATTTTTCTCTCTCATGTATTTACCCTAATTTTTCTTGACTAGCTGTTTGCAGGTTTTCTAACTAGTGGAACCATTTCTTTTATTTTTATTCCCTAATTTTTGCCTGCCAGCCTTTTGTGGATTTTCTGAACAGCGAGAATGTCTTAACTTTTAACTAACTAGCCTTTTCAGGTTTTCTAGTCAGTGGACTTTTATTTTTTTTATACTACTTTTATTTATTTTTATAGGTAGTATTTCTTGTGGCGATCCAGGTTAATAGGCTCCATGAACTCATTTCCTTTAAGATCATATATCTTGGCTGCTCCCTTTGGCAGAACTGACTTGACTAAGTATGGTCCTTCCCAGTTGGGTCTGAACTTTCCTCTTGGATCGAACACCATTGGTCTGGATTGTTTTAGTACCATGTCCCTAACTTTTATCTTTCCAAGCTTAACTTTCTTATTAAATGATCTTGCTATCCTCCTCTTATATATCTGAGTGTGAAATAAAGCATTCATCCTTTTCTCATCTAGAGATGCAAGGTGTTCATATCTCTTTTGTGCCTATTCACTCTCGGGTGTTCTAGCTTCCATAACTACTCTCAAGGATTTGATCTCTATTTCTATTGGCAAGACTATTTCATAACCATATACTAAGGAGAATGGACTTTGGCATGTGGCTATTCTAGCTATAGTCCTATATCCCCATAAAGCAAAAGGAAGAAATTCATACCAATCTTTGTAATTCTTGACCATTTTAGAGAGGATTTTCTTAACATTTTTATTAGCTGCTTCTACTACTCCATTGGCCTGAGGACAATATGGTGAAGACTTATGATGCTCAATCTCATATTTTTGTAATAATTCCACAGTTTCAGCTTGAAACTAGACACCATTATCTATCATAATATGATATGGAAACCCATACCTACAAATAAGACTTTTCTTGATGAACTGCACCATCTATTTTGCTTTTATAACATTGAAAGATTGATCCTCTACCTATCTAGAAAAGTAATCTATTGCCTTAACTATATACCTATGCCCATTTGACACTGTCGGTCTTATTTCTCCTATAATGTCAATTCCCTATGCTGTAAAGGGCCAAGGTGACAATAAACTATTTAGCACTATAGGATATATATGGTTAAGATTTCCATGAATCTAGCACTGATGACACTGTTTTACTTTTTTGATGCAATCCTTTTCCATACTCATCCAATAATACCCTTGGTTGAGTACCTTTTTTGCTAAGATCGTCCCATTCATGTGAGAACCACAAGCTCTTGTATGAATTTCTTTCATTACCTCTTCAACTTCATCTTTCTTGAGACATCTGAACAGCATTCCATTCAACATTCTTTTATATAATATTCCATCATGACTTGCATAGTTATGTGCAAGAACATAAAGAGCATATCTCTCTTTTAAGGTCACTTCATCAAGATACTTTCTTTCTTCGATAAACCTGTAAATATTATAAAACCATGGCTTCTATTCAAACCCTATTTGAACACTCATAATTTTATCTCCTCTATAACATGGAGCTCTTGATTTCATAATTACCAAAGGCTTTATAGTTGATCATGTTAGACTATCCCATATCAAAGAGAGTGTTGCCAATGCATCTGCCATATAATTGTCGTCTCTTAATAGATCGATGAAGAGACATTTATTAAAGTTCTTTATTAAAGCTTTCAAATAGCAGATATATGGTTTCAGTTTTTCCTCTTTCACTTCCCATTCCTCATTAGCTTGGCTAACTACTAACATTGAATCCCCATAAACTAGCAATTCCTTTACCCCAGTTGCTAGAGCTACTTCAATTTTATAGATGCATGCCTCATACTCAGCCATATTGTTCGTTACCTTAAAGTCTAATTTCTTGGCCATTGGTACAGCCTCTCCTTCTGGTGTAATAAGAATTACTCTTAATCTAGCTCCTCTATTATTTACAACCCCATCAAAGTAAAGCTTCCACTTCTGATGCTCTATGAATGCTAACTTCGCATTTGGAAACTCTAAATTCCATTTTTCATCATCCTCTACCGCATTTTGAGCTAGAAATTTTGCTACTGCCCTTCCTTTAATAACCTTTGTGGGAATGTACTATATACCAAATTCAATCAGGAGAACAAACCATCGAGACATCCTTTCGATCAGAGTATATGCCTATAGTAAGTATCTTAGGGGGTCTATTTTTGAATTGGCCTGAACCCTATGAGACTGAAAGAAATTCCTCAATTTCCTTATTGCCTAGATCATTATCAAACATGTCTTCTCCACCAAATTATATTTTTCTTCATATGACAGGAACATCTTACTGAGGTAATTGTAGACACCCAATTTCAGGACGATGAGTTATGGATGCAACAAAAGATTCCAATGATGAAAATTTCATGAATAGGTCTTCAATATTTGAACTTTGAAACTTTAATGATCTAATTGCATTTTTTAAAGAAAGGATTTAATGTTTCATGGACTAAATTGCAGTGCTTTTTAGGGATTTAATTGCAAAACATAAATTCTTGAATTTTCTAGATAAATTGAGTCCTAATTGGTATGAAATTCTCCTAAAATTATTTTGATAATATTTTAAAGGAAATAGAAGTGTTTTAGGAATCAATTTATAACTAATGTTTTAATATGTATCCCTATATAAGGAGGGTTTTGCTCTAAAAAAGGGGAAGAAAAAAAAGGGAAAGGAGGAAAAAACAAAGGGAAGAAAGGGAAAAGAAAAAAAGGAACAAAGCAAAAGAAAAAGAGAGAAAGGAGAAAAAAAGAGAAAAAATCTTATTCTCTATAAAAATTCTTTCACTTAAAGAAAGATCTTTGAAGGATTTTTTAAAAACAATATTTGAAGACCTATCAAGAGTGGTGATTCTACAAAATTTAAGTACTTCCTTAAAATCATCCATGAGCATCTTCTTCTTCTTAGTATTTTATTTTATTTGATTCCTTTTTTGATTTTATTGATTTTTATTTTGTTTTATTATTTATTCACTAATCATAATTTTTATTCTTTTTATGGTGATTATGGAGGAAAACACATGATGATCATACTTGGAGAATCAAATTCATAAGAGGTCCATGGAATGCCATGGATAAGACCTTGTAGAGATATAGTTTGTAAGGTTTATTACTATTACTATTTTATTTTGTTGCTTTATTTTATTTATTTATTTATTTTTGAGGTTATATTAATTATTTTATTATTATTTTTTATAGATTATTGTAATAGCCCCAATAGTAGGAATAATGGAATTATGTGTGATTGCATATTTATGTTATTTAATTTTTTAGTAAAATTAGGGTTTTAATTGGGTAAGTAATTAAAATTAATGAAGGAAGCAGATTAATTCAGGTTGCATGTTAATGAAAATTAGGGTTTAGAAGGAATTAATTTAATTAGTTATTTGATCTTTAATTTAATTATTTCAATATGTTTTATTTTATTTTTGGACTTGTTTATTTTATTTTTGGGCTTGTTTATTTATTCTTATGTGTTTTAGGCCTTAAGCTCATATTATATTCTAATTTATTCATATAAATTTAGGTTTTTATGTTTAAATAATTAAAATTTATTTTAGGCCCATAATTAATTAGATTTTTAGGTTAGAGATAACTTAGGCCCATTTAGTAAATTAGACATAGGCCTATCTAATTTAATTTAATTAATTAGACTTAGCCTATTTAAATTTAAGCCATTTTCATAATTTGTAGATTTAAGATCACCTTAGAATTAAAACATGTAGAATTAGGCCCACTAATTTAAATACCTTCATAATTTGTAGATTTAGGCCCATTTTTAAAATTAACATAAATAGACTTAGGTCCATTTAATTAAAATTAAAAGGAATTAGTTTTTAGCTCACTTGGAAATTAAAATATGTAGATTTAGTTCATTTAATTAAAATCCATGTATATTAGACTAACTTAGGGATTATATGTTCGATTGAATGCATTATTTACTTATATTTTCATGACTAGTTTGCCTTAGAGTTCATTGCTAGAATAAGGGTTTATATGAAATTGCATGTAAATAGAGGATATTTTAGTAATTCATAAAGTAATTCTAAATGAGCAAGCGACTAAAAGAAGTTGGTCTTCCGTACCTAGAATCTCCTAATTATGGTGCTAGCTTTCTTTTAGGGAATTGAGTACCATCTTTTCGATTTGTCATAGTTATTACCCTGGGTGGCAACTCCTTTTCTCCATGCCATGTCTTTGTGACAGTGGTTAGTGTGTTCTTTAGAGCCCTTAGCTTAAACAGTATCACGATTACTAAAATCTTAGACATGCGCTAAACCCCACCATCTTCAGTAATTGATAAGTGTGAAAATTGCATTTCTTTAAGTAGTCTTTATGTTAGGAAAAATGAAAGTTTAGTTAAGTTTATGTTTCTTTTATTCAGCTTTTATTTAGTTGAGTATTTAATGTATGTTTTATGTGTTTATTTATTTTTATGTATTAGTTGGTTTATTTTTGGTTGATTTTTATGTATTTAGGGAAGTCAAAGAATAGTAGTGGAAGGTTACATAAGAGCCGTGGGCACTTGAAGTGGGCTCAAAAAGCAATGGAGGTCGATATGCTAAAATCCTGAAGAGGTGATGTGCACAACCATGCGCAAAATGCACATGGCCATGCGACCTGGTGATTGGGAAATTCGAAGTTAAATTTAATTGCTGACTCATTAGGGACAAGATGGAGATTTCACATGGCTGTAACCCTAAGGCTGGTAATTAGGGTTTTATAAGAGGGTATCCACCATAAACAAAGAGATAAATTATTCATCACTTTTTGATATATATTTTTTAGAGTAGTGTAAGCACCCAATTTCAGGATGCAATTGTGCACAATTGTGACAAAAGCCCTTATGATGAAATTCATTTAAAAATTAAAGTTAGTTGTTGATTTTCTTGACTTTAAGGACTAAATTACAGCTTTTTTTAGGATTTGATCACTAAATTGGTGTAATGCCGATCGGCATTATACAATGCTGGTCAGCATTGCACAGTGCCGATGCACAATAATTCCATTTTTTATTTTTTGCATATTTTTTATCGATTTTTTTAGTGTTTTGATTGGTTGAAAATTCATATTTTATCTGATAAGGTTTTTTTTAAAATGCAAAAGATATTTTTGAAATAAAAAAACAAACGCTATTTGATTAGATAGGTCTGTTCCTACTTTGGAGGAAGTTCAGTACGTGCAGACTCTACATTTAAAAGCAAAGTCTGCATGTGTGCGAGGAGGAGGTTTTTTGGCTGAGGGGGATTTTTTTGGGAGGATTTTTTTGACACAAACGAAAGATAGAAAAAAACTTTGATTTCCTCTATTCTTTAAAAACCCTAACTTTTGGAGTTCATTTGACGAAGATGATACAACGATTTTTTTTAGTCCCAGTCCATAATCAAATCAACACTGAGTCAATTTCAATGATGAAAATCCTAATCTGAGGGATTGAAAAAGAGCATATGCACAACATCCGTTCTTTTCTTTCTTCTCTTCTGTGATTTTTATTCAGTTCGTTAATTGTTTTGTTATTTAATTTCACTACTAATTTGATTGCATTTTTTATTTTTTTTTATGTCTGTATGTGGATTGAAGAGGAGGATACCACCTGTGTTTAATTGAATAGAAGATCCATGGAATGCCATGGATGAACCTGTACTATTTTAATAATAGTTCTTAGGATTTTAATTTTTATTTTGCATTTTGGTATTCTGTGTAGTTATTTTAATTTTTTGGTGTATAATCATTTAATTTTAATTTTGTACGTAGTTTGTAATAGCCCCAGTAATAGGAATAGTGAAAATGTTCATTTTTTGTATTTTAAAATTGATTAGTAATTAGGTTCAATTGGGGTAAAAATTAATTAAAATTAATGGTGTCTTTAGTTAATTAGGGTTTGCATGTAATTAATTTAGGGCTTTTTTTTTAGAAAATCACTATAATGTTTGTTTGATCTATTTTTTATGTTTTATTTATTTTGGGCTTGTTTTATTTATGTTTTTATGTTTTTGGGCCCCAAGCCCACGTTTAGGTCTAACCCACTAAATATATAGGCTTAAAAATGGTTTAGGACCTTAAATAATTAAAATCAACTTAGGCCCATTAGGTTAATTAGATTTTAGGCCCACTTAGTTAATTAAAACTTGTCTAGACCTAGCTCAGCCCACTTAATTGAATTTCTTTTAAAATAAATACATTTAGGCCCACATTTTACTTAAAGTAAAACCAAGTTAGACTTAGGCCCACTAATGTAATTTTCCTTTAAAATTGAATAGATTTAAGACCATATCTTAGAAAGACTAAAAATAGATTTAGGCTCACTAATTAATAAAATGTAAGCCCACTTTTATTCCATTTCACTTGTAAATAAAATGTAGATTTAGCTAACTTATAAAATAAAATTAACATAGTTTAGACATAGGGACATTGCCCCTTTTGATGCATTTTTACTTGTAATTTTATGGACTTGTTGCCTTCTTGGGTAGATGGATGTTAATTAGGCTTTAATAAAATTGCATGTAATTAGAGGATGAAATAATCATTTATAAAATTATTCTAAAAGAACATGAGACTAAGAGAAGTTAGTATTCCATATCCAGAATCTCCTAGTTGTGGTGGTAATTTTCTTTTAGATAATTGAGTACCACCAATCAAATTGTCCTAATTATTACCTTGGGTGGCGACTCCTCATCTCCACGCCATGTCTTTGTGACAGTGGTTAGTGTGTTCTCTAAGGCCCTGAGCCTAAATAGTATTGTGGTTGCTAAAATCTTGGACGCATGCTAAACCCTGCTGTCTATAGTGGCGACTCCACTAGGGATAAGAGATACTAATTCTACTTGTGCTCTTTAGAATTATTTTATCGATTATTTTTCATTCTTGCATTCATTCTGCATGTCCCTACTAAACCGATGGCGTTGGTTTATGATTCCATGATTCCACTAGCTTCATGGAGTTGTAGATTGGCTAACCATCACTCTTAGCCTTAACTCGGTTCAAGAGAGATTATCGGGCTCATCTGACCAGAGTCTGTAACCCAAGTCCTTAAGGGGGTAATCTTCTCTCAAGTTGGTAAAGGATGTTGGGCCCTTCTGACCTTGGCCTGTAACTCAAAGTCCATAATGGAGAACATCTTGCTAAGGGAGCCTTAACTTTTCACCAGACCCTAAACACATATAATGGCCTAGTTACTTCCCTTAGGGTTTTTAGCCAAAATGCTTGTTTGTTTGAATTGCCATGAGGTATTTCTATTTTTAAAAGCCCAGGCCTATACCTTTAAAGCTCATTTAGGCTAATAAGGATTAGGCTAGACTTTTATATTTAAAAATGTTGCTTCTGTGCTTTTATCTTTTAAAAGAGATTTGGCGTGCACGTCGGCTCTTAATATCCCCTATTGATATGAAGGCCAAGACCAAAAATCCTAGGAAAAGAAACTCACCATTAAACACGTGTGTGGGAGGAATAAGGTTGGAAGGTTTATGCTTGCATATTGCTTGTTGATTGTTTCTTGATACTTGCTACTTGCTAAGTGCTTGCTTGTTACTTATTGCATAGCACGTGCATTATGAATACATGCATACATACAGTCCATGCATCATACTAACACCTTGTTTTGTAGCCATCATAGATTCATCTGGGTCTTCTCATGTTTTGGGGCGAAGAGGTAGCAGATTGACCAGAGTTTATTTAAGTCCGAAGTTTATAGCTCAAGGCATTCTTCACAGACTGGAGAGACTAGAGGCGAGTCTAATCAATCCACTATTCCTAGAAGTTGAATAAGCTCAGACTGAACATATTGAAATGGAATAATAACTAGAGATGTGGACCTTGGAGGACATTAAGGGAGCTTTGATGGATGACATGAGGGCTATAATGCAAGATGAACCAAGACAGGCTTTGGCCAGACTAGTGCAACCTATTATTGGATAACCACCTACTATTGTTATTAAATAACCACCTGCTACTAGTATTGAACAACCACCAACTGTAGGAGCTCCACCTATTGCTATAGCTCCTCCACCTGTTGCTAACAATGCTGGGGGGCAACCTGCTCCTAGAAATGTGCCTGCTACTGATGTGAGAATGGAAGACATTGAAAACTACATAGTAGAAAAGGTGAAACAAGAATCACTTGAATTGGTCCATTATCATAAGTCCATGAAGATGCAAGCACTGACTCAAAAAATGTCTAAGATGGAAGAACTGATTAGAGGACAAGGAATGGGATATTTTTTTGACTTTGATGACATGCTACAAATGGAGGGAGACAAGTTTCTTGACAAGTTCAAAATGCCTCAGCTACAAAAGTTTAATGGGAGAGGAGACCCCAGAATTCACTTGAGTCAATACATCATAACCATGGGCACCACAAAAGCACCTCTAGCGGTAGTCACTAGGTTGTTTGTGCTGTCCCTAGAAGGAATGGCTGTGAACTAGTACCATGGGTTAGAAAAGTCTATTAGGGCTGACTAAAAGGAAGTATGTACTACATTCTTGAAACAATATGATTATAACACTTGATTGGAAGTGTCAATTAGGGATTTGGAGTTGACTAAGCAAAAACCCAATGAGTCCTTTTCTAATTTCCTCACCAGATTCATGAATAAAGCAAGGATGATGAAAAATAAGCTTGCTGAGAAGGATCAAGTTAGAATGATAGTTCGTAATGTGTCACCTACTTTGGTTGAAAGGCTACAGATGATGAATCCCAAGACCTTTATAGACCTATATGATGATGGTCTATAAGCTGAAGAGATAGAGAATGAGAAAAAGAAGAGTTTTAAAGGCATAGTAACTCGAAATTACTCAACTGGGGCCACACAACAGGGGAGCACTAGCCAGATTATGGAGGTGCACATAGTTCAGTAACCTAAAAGGTTCTCCAACTTCAACAAACCACTTTCCAAAGTCTGAGAGAGGCTAATCCAAAAAGGCCTACTCTGACCCTTAACCTTAGTTTTGACCATAACAGTTATTGTAAATTCCATCAAGTTGCTGGCCATCCCACGGACAACTGTATTCGTTTAAAACATGAGATCCAAAACCTGATAGACTCTGGAAAAATCATCAACCCTAAAAAATTCAACTCTAACCCAAACACCAGAAACAACCCTTTCCCAGACTACCGAAATGTTCCACCACCAGCCACCATGATTATCAACTTAGGGGTTAGTGAAGAAGAAGTGCTAAGATCCTTCGAGGACCTCAACCCTATACCCAATGGAGAACCTTTTGGATAGCCACAAAGAGGAGTGGAAGATTTATTGGGCCAGCCCTCATGCAACTTTGATTACAAAGTATTCTATTTGAAACCACCCTCCGTTGATATCCCTATTGAATTAATTAAGCCTTTAGGTTAGGGAGATGAGTTTGATGATAAGCCGTAAAAGAAGAGCCTAAAATTTTTAAGCAACTGCCAAGAGGAGTTAAAGATTTGCTGAATCAACACTTAGGCAAGCTCTATATGGGAGATCTTAAAGGGAAGGAAATATGTACAATGGAAGTGTGGAAGGATGGGAAAAGAGACCTAATCATTGGAGTTATTAACATATGGAATGACTCTGATGAAGAAAGCCCAAGCAGTTTCAATGTCTGGAGTGATAATCCTAAAGTGAATTATGTCACTAGAAGTGGGAAGAATTACAAAGCAGTAGAAAAGAAAATAGAGAGAGTAACAGAAAGAGAAGAAATAGAAGGTGCAGAAGTAGAGAAATGACAGAAAGAAGACCTGATCCTAGAACAACTCAAGAAGGCTAAAGCAAATGTGAGCATCTGGGAATTACTAATGCATTCGGGTAGTCACAGAAGAGCCCTGGTTAAAGCTTTGTCAAATATGAGCATTGAAATAGCTGCTACTCCAAAGGCTATGGTAGCAAAGGTTACAAAAAAGAAACATGGGCTGATAACGTTCTTAGATGATGACTTGCCTTTAGAAGGCAGAAACCATAATAAAGCATTATTTATCCCAGCTGAAATAAAAGGGAAGAGAACTAACTTTGTAATGGTAGATGATGGTTCAGTTATCAACATATGCCCGCTAAAGATCCTGCCTAATCTGGGTATGAAAGCTGAAGACTTAATAGATTCAAACCTCATAATCAGAGCTTATGATGATAGCACTAGGAATGTGGAGGGGACATTCCAAGCTCTAGTTAAAACAGGACCTGTGGAATTAACCATTTAGTTTATCGTGCTGGACATTCCAGTCACTTATGCCTTATTATTGGGACAACCATGGTTCCATGCCTTCGGAGGGGTACCCTCAACTGTGCAACAAAAGATAAAATTCCTTTATGAAGGAGAAGTTGTGACCATGAAGCTGGGACCAATGCTGCTATGGCATCCATATTGGATAAACAAAAACAAGTGTGTTCACCCCCTGGTTTCTAGATTGCTAGGATATTTGATAGGATTGAAATGGATCCAAGAGTAGCAAAAATGATGGAGAGCATGAATTACCGGCTTGGACAAGGACTGGGGAAGAATGAACAAGGAAGTCCAGAATTCCCATGATTCAAAAATCAAGATGACACAACAGGATTGGGTTTTACAAAGGAAGCAAAACCAAAAGGTAGAAGGGCAAGGAAGAGATTCAATGCAGAAAAGAAGAAGCTTTATGCAAAATTTGGTCCTTTGAGTCAGAACTTCACAAGCCAAGGGAAGGCAAATACTATCTAAAAGCTAAGGAATCAGTCAGTGTTGCTAGAGCAAATGTCCCTGCGTTTAAGATCTTCAAAGAGCAGATTATGGAGAATCTGATGAAGGACAACAAAGAGGAAGTGATGAAGCTGGCAACTGAGAGGATGGGTAGTGCTCCTATTAAAGAGTTGTTATGTCAACCAGCTTAAGGACAACCACTATGAGACTCAGCATCGCTAACATCTAGGATAGGAAATAAAATTTCTCATTGAATAAAATTTTTTTTTCTAGTGATTGATGATATAAATTCTGACCATGCTTACTTATGTAATGTACATCCTGATAGTTATATGCATTATAATTTAGATCAGTATGTTTGACATAAATTCAATTAAATTAGATTCATTTAGCATGGCACAAATGCAAATTCAAAGAACATACATAAATCACATGATGTAACCTCTGAAGATAGGAAATATGAGAAGAAAAAAAATAATATAATAAAAAAAGAAAGAATAGAAAAGAGAAAAAAGAACATTAAGGTAAAAATTAGAGAGGAAAATTCATGACTGACTGATAACAAGAGTTATATCATGATGTAATGAATGTTCTCATTTTTGTCCTAATAAAAGACTAAAATTGAATTTTAGATTTTTATTCAAACATCACATATTGGTTTTTATCATATTGCATAATTATCTGAATGGAAAAACAATGCATGATGAAAGCTAAATCAGAGCTATGAGATCATTATTTTAGTTACATTTTCTTTTTACCACCTTTTTTGTAATTTTTCTTGTAAGCCTAGCATCCCCTTATACATTGAGAATTTAGGTGGCTCGGTAACTTGCTTTTCAATCCACACATTGTAACTATCATCAATTATTGCATAAGCATCAAGTCTTATATTTTGCTCAAGAATTCTTCGAAGTGCAAGTCCAGTTGATTTCATTATCTAGAATTCGTTTTAATCAATTCGCCCACTCCTATGTATCTTCAATACATGAGATTGCAGCTAATAGGGTTCATAAGACAAAGGGCCAACAACAAGAATGACCAAACTGAGTCTCTTGTACACATAAAGAAAGTGATTACTAAGATGAATTCAAAATGAAGCTGGGGGCAAAATGTAACTCCAGGACAAGTTAGGGGCAAAATGGTAAATACAACGGTAGAACTTCAAAGTTAGTGAAAACGATCTCAAGACAAAAAGGAGTAAACTGCAAGCATACATATGTAACAGTTATCATACAGCAGAAGCAGTAACAAAAAGAAAAGTTCAATAGTGCATCGGTCAATCATGAGCTCCAATGTAAAGCCATGGACCCCACTCGCTAGCCTAGTTATTTGTCCAATAGACTGTATCAGAAGCTCAAATATCAGAAGTACCAATAATGAAGCACCAAGTGCTTAAACCTATAACCTGTTGATGAGGCACCTCATGCTCACACTCCAAGCTATGAACATAGCATTGCTCCAAATAAAAGACCTATTAGGATCATGCATGTTATGCATAACATGCATACACTTGCCTACATTTGTTGTGAAATATTTTTTTTGCATAATAAAGTCTTTGAGCCTAGTCAAGATTGTCCAAACACTTTGCTACTAACGTTTAAGATTAGTGTTGTAAAAGTTCAGGAAAATAGTCAGAGTATTCATAGGTAAAGCATCTGAAGGAATGAAAATAAAAGGAGTGACATTACCAAGAAGCATCATTTTGGTAACCTCAAGAAGCTGGATAAGACTTTCAAGCTCCTCACACTCAATATCCATCTCCATAGTCTCATTGGGAGCATCATTTGGAATATCCCTCCACAACAGGTAGACCACTGAATGATGTGGAATATGGTAATGAGAAGGTCTAACATGTCAGTGATACATGCGCTCGGCCCTAAAAAGGGAAGAATACACTAAGACAAATGCACTCTGAAAATCCTTTGATTATGAAATAAAAATCTCTAACTCCAAAATCTTCTCTTTTGCAGGAAATGTTAGGAAGAGAATGATGGAACCCTCTACCATAGCATCAACAAAATAAAGCCACAGCTTCGATGGCAGAATATCGCGACCTTGCGACTAGAGACGTCATCACCACAATAAAAAAGGGAAGAATGCAAAATAATAACATTGCATTTTGACAAAATTTCTTCACTTACAAAAAGACAATACTAACTTATGGTATTTTGTGTAGGGAAAATAAAAGAAAACAAAGAAGAGGAAAGGAATTGATACATTAATAAGAATGACTAGGATAGCAAATGCTAATCACTCATCAAAATCTCACTCTATGTGACAAATATCCTGACAAATACCAAAGAGAAGTAGTATAACTCTATCTCATTTTGATTATATAGTAAAGTACAAATTGAAAGAAAAATTATAAAATTGAGAGTAAATTCATCCACTTCATGATATCATATGTATAAACTTATCTTATGACCTTTGGATTTTAGTGGCTTTCTTTTATTAGCCTTACAGAATTCAGATGTCTTGTCGACAGTTCTATGCTGAGAGTTTCTAAAACTCTAATCAATATAATGCTTACTTTACACCCAAACGAGGGGAAGAAAATGCAAAGAAAAAATTTATGGACTTGTAGTATAAATTGGTTGAATTTCAAAGTGTCATTTTAGTCTTTTGAATAATAAATGTGCATATAATCTAATCCAATGCTCAGAAATAAGTATGAGTACAAATCCCTCAACGGTATCCATGCTGAGTAATACGAGAAAGGCGGGGGAACACTAAAAGGAGAATAAAAATAAGCAAGCATAATGTACTCCAATGCCTAAAAATGAGCAAGAGTATCAACGTGAACCTCTGGTGGTATCCAAGCTGAGTAATATAAAAAAGCGAGGGAATACTAAAAGAGGACCCACGTTAAAAAAAAACTTGCTCTATTTACTCCAATGCTCTGTAAGAGTATGAGTATCCAAAGGACCTTTCCAACGGTATCCACGCTGAGTAATATGAGAAAGGCGGGGGAATACTTAGATAAGGAAGAAATGCACAAAAATAATTCAAAGACTATTTTAATACTCTGAATTCAATATTTTTATGCTTAATTTCCACAAGTTTTGTTTAGCAAATTCTCCCTAAAATTAGGTGTGAAAGTAAGCTCTTCACTTGGTAAATGCTATACTCTCAGCATAAGATGGTTAACGATTCCTCTGACCTTTGCAAATGGCAAATAAGTGATAGTCATGAAAATTATAAATAGTGAGATTCGTTAAGTGCATGCTATCTCATGATAAAATGATGAATTTTTTGAACATTATAATGTACTTTTATGCATTCATCATGATTGAAACTAACTTCAACATGTCTGTAGGAATTATAAAACTAGAAGGAAGTGCACAGTGGAATTAAAATTAGTCAGCACAAAGAATTCAAAGCATTCGACTCAAACAACCAAAGATAAAAATTAGCAAGAAATTATGGACTGTAGCAACATCAAAGGCAATCAATGAAAGGATTGCAGTCAATTTATAAGTAATTATAGATTGCAACATCATCAATGAGCAGGTATGGACTGCAGTATCATCAGTGAACAATGAAAAGGTTATAGTTAGTCGCGAGCAGTTATGAACTGCAGCATCATCAGTGAGCAATGAAAGGGTAGTAGCTAATCGCGAGCAATTATGGATTGCAGCATAATCGTATAAATCAATCAACACTACATGATCGAGTGTAGTGTATTCCACTTTAGTCCATTACTTTTGTGTGCATATGAATTCAAGTTCTTTCATTGCAATTTAGTCCATATTTGCATTTTGATTAATAACATATTCCTAATTAAATCATGACATTCATCAAATTAATAATTCATTGAATTATTAGAATTGCATAATCAATCTGTGATTCTGAATTTTCTGTTAAGTACAGGATACAAAACAAGATTACATAATTCATTTTTTGCATTTTACATACATGATTTCAATCAAAGAATTCATATGCTACACAGTAGCTATGATATGAATTTTAAATGATTATGTTATGTGTTGCAAAGTAGTCACAACCTTCATTATATTATGTATTGCATAGCAGTTATGACATAAACTTTGAAATTCATCATTGCTAGACGTTCCACAGGAACTATAGCAAATTTTTAATTCAATTCAGTTATACTAGACATCCCATAGGGAATATAGTGTGCATCACTAGACGTCCCACAGGGAATATAGTGATCATCGTTAGACATCCCACATGAAATATAACAAAATTCATCATTGCTAGACATTCCATAGGAACTATAGCAGAATTTCAATTCAACTACACTAGACGTTCCACAGGGAATATAGTGTGCATCATTAGACATCCCACAGGGAATATAACAAAATTCAATTCAACTACACTAGACGTCCCATAGGGAATATAGTGTGCACTGTTAGACGTCTCACATAGAATATAACAAAATTCAATTCAACTACACTAGACATCCCATAGGGAATATAGTGTGCATCGTTAGATGTCCCATAGGGAATATAACGAAATTCAATTCAACTACACTAGATGTCCAACAAGGAATATATTGTGCATCGTTAGATGTCCCACAAGGAATATAACGAAATTCAATTCAACTACACTAGACGTCCTACAAGGAATATAATGTGCATCGTTAGATGTCCCATAGGGAATATAACGAAATTCAATTCAACTACATTAGACATCCCACAAGGAATATAACGAAATTCAATTTATCATCACTAGACGTCCCACAGGGAATATAGTGTGCATTGTTAGACGTCCCATAGGGAATATAATGAAATTCATCATTGCTAGACATTCCACAAGAACTATAGTAAGTTTTTAATTAATCATCACTAAATGTCCCGCAGGGAATATAGTGTGCATCATTATATGTCCCACAGGGAATATAATGAAATTCATTATTGCTAGATGTTCCACAGCAACTATAACAAGTTTTCAATTTATCATCGCTAAATGTCCCATAGGGAATATAGCGAAACTCATTTGCATAAAGTCCACTAGATTTTCCATAGGAAATATAGTGCAACTTATTAAACACTGCACCTTGCTCAGCAAATTGAGCATTGATCTATCATTTAGGATACAATAAAGTGTCATAATTTCTTTCTTTCGAAATTGTGTGCTTCTATTGCTTTGCTGAAATTTGTCTAGCAAACAGCTACAAAGGGGGGCAACTGTAAGCACCCAATTTCGGGATGCAATTGTGCATAATTGCGATGTAAGCCCCTATGATTAAATTCATTCAAAATTTGAACTTGGTTGTTGATTTTCTAGACTTTAGGGACTAAATTACAACATTTTTTAGGATTTTATTGCAAATAAGTCATTTTTTAGGGGTCTTTTGGTAATTAAAAGTTAAAAATAATTTTAGGATTGGCATTGGTGTAATGCCGATCGGCATTATACAATGTCGGTCAGCATCGCACAGTGTTGACGCGCAATAAGTCCTTTTTTTTATTTTTCGCGTATTTTTTCTTAATTTTTATCAATTTTTTCAGTGTTTTGATTGGTTGAAAATCCAAATTTTATCTGATAAGGTTTTTTTTAAAATGAAAAAGATTTTTGAAATAAAAAAAAACCAAACGCTATCTGATCATCAATTCGTTCCTCCTTTGGAGGAAGTTCAGTACGTGTAGACTCTGCATTTAAAAGCAAAGTTTGCATGCGTGCGTAGAGAGGATTTTTTTTTTGGGATTTTTTTACAAAGGTGGAAGATAGATTAAACTTTCATTTCTTCTGTTCTTTCAAAACCCTAATTTTGACAGTTCATTTAACGAAGACGATACAACATTTTTTTTTAGTCCCAGTCCAGGATCAAATCAACACTGAGTCAATTTCAACGGTGAAAATCCTAATCTGAGGGGCCAAAAAAGAGCATTTGCACAGCATCTAAATCATCAGTGTTATTTTCTATTTCATTTTTTATTCTTTCTATTATTTTCTTTTTTTGAATTTTCTTTTATTCTGTTATTCTTTTTTATTATTTAATTTCACTACTAATTTGATTACTTGTTTTTTTATTTTGATATGTGCATGTGGATTGAGGAGGATACTGCCTATATTTAAATTGAGTAAAAGGTCCATAGAATGCCATGGAAGAACATGTGTTGTTTTCCAATAGGATTTAGGATCTTTTTATTATTTTTCCATTTTTGGTGTTCTATGTAGTTATTTTAATTTCTAGGTGTATAATCATTTAATTTTAATTTTGCATGTAGTTTGTAATAGCCCCAGTAGTGGGAATAATGAAAATTTAATATTATGTACTTTAAAATTAATTAGTAATTAGGTTCAATTAGGTAAAAAAATCAATTAAAATCAATGGTGGCAATAGCTTAAATTAGGGTTTGCATGTAATTAATTTAGGGTTGTTTTTTAAAATCATTGTAATGTTTATTTGATCAATTTTTTTTGTTTTATTTTTTTTAGGCTTTTTTTTTATGTTTTTGGGCCTTAAGCCCACGTTTAGATCTAACCCATTTAATAAATAGGTTTAAAAAATGGTTTAGGACTTTAAATAATTAAAATTAACTTAGGCCCATTAGGTTAATTAGATTTTAGGCCCGCTTAGTTAATTAAAATTGTTTAGACTTAGCGCATCCCACTTAAATTTATTTCTTTTAAAATAAATAGACCTAGGCCTACATTTCATTTAAAATATAACCAAGTTAGACTTAGGTCCACTAATTTAATTTTCCTTTAAAAATTGAATAGACTTAAGCCCATATCTTAGAAAAACTAAAATAAATAGATCTAGGCTCACTAATTAATAAAAATGTAGGCCCACCTTTAGTCCATTTCACTTGTAAATAAAATATGTAGATTTAGCTAACTTATAAAATAAAATTAATATAATTTAGACATAGGGACATTGCCTTTTTTATGCATTTTTACTTGTAATTTTATTGACTTATTGCCTTTTTGGGTTAGATGGATGTTAATTAGGGTTTAATAAAATTGCATGTAATTAAAGGATAAAATAATCATTTATAAAATTATTCTAAATGAACATGAGACTAAGAGAAGTTAGTATTTCGTATCCAGAATCTCCCGATTGTGGTGCTAGCTTTCTTTTAGGGAATTGAGTACCACCTTTTCAATTTGTCCCAGTTATTACCCTAGGTGGTGACTCCTTATCTCCACGCCATGTCTTTGTGATAATGGTTAGTGTGTTCTCTAAGGCCCTGAGCCTAAACAGTGTCGCAGTTTAAAAAATCTTGGACGCGTGCTAAACCCCGCCGTCTGCACTACCATAATAAGTTCTTTCAGTTAATACTATAAATATTGGAACTCTTGTAGCTGCAGCACATGTTGTTGCTATTCGGAGCCCATTCACCATTTTTTACAATCTAAGGTTTATTGAACATTCATAATTATGTACAACTTCTTTCACCCCTTGCGATTTTTGAATATAATAATAACGCTATTCTCTCAACCATTTATAGGGCATGCCCATCATAGTTTGTCATTCCTTTAGCTAAATATTGAAAAGTTGTATTTGACACCCAAGTTTTAGTTGGTATGGAATAATTCAAATTTAGTCGAGTTCTAGTAATCATCCTATGTTTTTTTAATACGTGTGATGGACCGCTAGTCCATATTACAATATGGACAAGGATCCATAATATAACAATTGTGACCTTTAAATGCTAGCTCATGCAACAATGACCTTTAAATGCTCATAACTTATGATTTTGAATGAGTTACGAGGTCCATAATATAGTAAATCAAAGTTTGTCCAGATATCTACACCTTCAACAGAGTCTACCCATCACAACCCACTTTTAGGCCCAAAATCTACTGTTTAAAGCTATTTTAGAAGCTTTAAAGTTTTTTTGCGCACTTCTATTTTTATTTTGAGCCATTTCTTTCATGGGCCTTTATTTTATTTTATGGTTTTTTTGAAACATATAAATTTGTCTTTTCTGTATTTTGGAGACAGTTTTGAGTTTTGATTTCACCAAATTTTTGTATTCCTTTTAATCAATGAGTTTGATGCTTATTTCCTAGTATTATTGGTAATGAATAGGTTATGTAAGATTGATTTTTAACATTCATATGTGAATCAACAAATTTCATTATTTATCCTTTATTTTATAGTTTTCACTATGTCAATTGCTAACTAGATCCATATGATATAAAAGATCTTTAAATTTCTTATGGATAAGATAGCACATGAAACAGGAAATTAAGGATGGTATTCTTATTTTATAGGCCTTAAATGTTCAATATATAAGAAAAAAATATGACCCAATATAGTTGCTTCTTCGGGTTAAATCTACTTATAATATCCAAATTTTCATTTTATTGCACTTTGCATGCTAAATTTTGATTTTTTTAGTTACTAAGCTTCTACCTAAAATTTTCTTATTAGAGTTTTTTTTTTCAACGACAAAGTTCAAGTAGTTTAATTTCCCACTATAAGGAGGACAATATAGGGCACAAGAGATTGAATCATGCTCTCCACATTTAAATATCCACACCTCATTTAAAATAATTCAAGATTAATTCATATATGGTTACTAAATTTTAATTTTATTTCAATTTCAACACTTAATTTTCATTTGCATAATTTATATTTTTTAATACCAAAAATTTTATTTAAATTAAAATTATAACTTAATTAATTCTATTTATAAAAGTAATTAATTTATTCTAATCATATGAATATTTAGCTTTTTAATAATGTTAACATTCACGTAATTATAGACATATTTTATATCTTAAAAAATTATAATATTAATTTATAAGTAACTAACCTTCAAACATTTACGATTACATGTCCATTTAAGAATCATTGAATCATTGCCATTTATTAGTCAAGTAATTGATTGTCTTGATTAAGCAAAAGCAAATATGAGCTTAATTAACTTAAGTATAGGTGAGCTTGAAATCAGCTGCAACCTGCCCTTGGTGACATTGATCTCCTTATGATACTAATCTTTAACTTGTGATGCAACTTGAAATAGTTGTGTCGGTTGCATTAATTATCTATTACTCTTTTAGTAGGATATTGTTTCAAGTTTAAATTGCAGCCTTATGCCAATATTTTTCGGCAAAAAATTTGAATTTCTTTAAATAAAATTTTGGGTTAAATTCTTATATGTAACGAAAATACGTTTGGATGAGTTTCGTCCTTGTATAGGTCCATTTACTCGAATTTTAAATTAGTTGGAACCCTTATAACAATCAAATATCAGAAGCATCAGATAAAAAAAATTACATATCTCATATTAGTTAATTAAACTACAATTTATATATAAAATAAAATGATGCATTAAATTAAAATAAATCATGTAATAATGTTTGGCTTACTTCAGATTCCAAGTGCATACTACAATTAGGTCAATCAAATTAAAAAATAAATAAAAAAACTCCTACAAAATTTTTGAATACGCTAAGATTTTAGAAATTTTGGCTTATAAATTAGTCAATCAGAGTCTATCAATATTTTCCATTGTTAGGAATTCTCGATTATTAAATTAGTCAATCAAAGTCTCCATCAATGAGCTTTTCCATTTTAGACCAATGGGTTGTTAATATCGTAAATGATTTGAATAACATCATTCTGATCTTCTACATTCAAAAGATTATGTTTCCTTCAACAAAATTCTTTCCTTCTAATTTTTTCATCATTTTTTAAATAAATTCAAAAGTATATATATATATATAGTTGTCTCTGCTAAGAAAATATCTTATTTTTAGACCAGAGTCAGATTCTTAGGACACTCTATATATTATGGTACTATTGTTCCCATGGAGAGATTCTTAGAATTTGTAAACAAGTTCCCTGACAAAATTCTTGATAAAGTCCAGTTGCAAAGGTTTTTAAGAAGCCTTAATTATGTGTTAGTAAAAAGGGTGAAACTTTACTTCTTCAAACAAACGTGATTAAAGCCAATGTAGTTATCCCAAAACATGTCCAATGGAACTAGATAACACTTCCTTAGTAATGGATCCTTAAAGGAGCCACTGAACCAAAAGCCTAGAAAGAAGAAGAAACATACGTTCCAAATACCTAAATAAAGCATGAAACCTAGTTCCAAGAGGGTAGAGTAAAACTTTGCTTTCACATAACCTTTTCTAGCTCAAGATTTTCAGATACTTCATCATTAGAATCTCTTGATCTAGGAAGGATATCTCAAATACCCTTTGTCATAAACCTTCAATATCATAAAGAACCTCAAAGCAACCAAAACACAAACATACCAAGAACTATATACTTGCTTGATAATGATCAAGCAGATCTTCATCCAAACCTTCCTCCTATTATAAATTTGCCATATATATATATATATATAAGCATCAAAATTGCTCACCCAACTTCTCTATTACTTTATGCTTTATTAAAGAGGCAAGGGAGAATAGCTTTATACAATCTCAGGAATTAGGTAGTTGGATATCTCTTTCTTCAGTCTCAATAACATAATCAGACTTGACGAGGTTCAATCTAGGTGTCTTATAGACATTATCTTTACTATAGTTTTTAAGTTTAAAGTCATCAATGCATTTATCAAAGTCTTCAACAGTGATTTCATCACTACTTACTATATTCTTTTGAGCTTTGGTAGAAGAGGAAGCAGAGGAAAAGGAAGAGGAAGAAGATGTGGTTCTTCCAAGTATTGGATACATGGTAAAAATAAAGACAACAGGATGGCAAACACACCTACAAACTCACTAGCTAAACCAACAAATTTATAGCCTCTATAGGACTTACAACCAGGACCACCTGTGACCAAAGGACTCGATGGGAAAACTACCTTGTGGACATTATGGTTCACTACTAGGTTGACTATCAAGTTTAGGTTTAGGCTAATTGAGTATACCAATTTTAGGAGACTGTTCCTAGAATACATTATCTTTAGAGATGGAGTCTATATCTTTATCAAGGATATTAACACTGTGGTTGATAGATTACAGAGTGTCAAGATAACATTACAGAGTGTCAAGTTTACTAAGTTGTTCTCTAACAACATGCAAGAACTCAGTTTTATTGTTCCTAATTTCCTGTTGAGCAATGTTGGAAATTTGGTATGGCTTAAACATAGGATGCTTTAACTTTTTCTCATTAGTCACTATAGATCCTAAGGGTTCTACAGGCTTTTAAGATTGGTTTTTTAATCTAGTAATCTATTTACCTATGTTATTGAGATGTGCATTAGTAAAGTTGTTTTGAGAAACTATATTTTTCAAGTTTTAAGAATCACTATCCTAGGGCTTCTTATAGGGACAAGCATCAACAGTCTCATTTCCTACTAGGATTTTGATCATCCTGAGAGGAGGATGTTCTCTGTAAAAGATTTTTGTAAAATTTATCACTTAAAAAAATAGATATTATGTATTTCCGTTTACTCATTTTGGATAAATAACTCTTGTATTTTCCCTTTGCTTGGATCAATAAAGCTTCTTTTTAAGTTCATATTCTATATCTTATATCTTTAAAAGATTTGTTTTATTTTAAGTTTTATATCTTAAAGGGTCAATGTGGTGTCAAATGGTGATTGGCTACATTCTAGTCATTATTGTAGTGCGTTAGAAGTGTCAGAGTGGTAAGAGATAGGAATTGGGAGTGTCTGATCTGGGATGGGAAGTGTCAAAGTGTTGTTGGCCTCATTAAATGCATGACAGAGGTACATTTCCAATATTTCTTTAGCTAGAATGGCAATATGTTCCCAATGGTATATGACTATAATGAAAAAGTTAGAGGTCCATAACTTAGAGAAAGTGATGACTTATTAACTTAGTCAATAGTTAATGTGCCACGTGTTAGCTTATAATAGGCCAAATTTTTCATGTACCATCAGTAGTCCCCTAGCCAGGTATGAGATGTCAGATGATAAGTCAAGTCTAGATAACCTAAGTGTATAGACACAACCGTATAAATTTCAATTTCAGCTTTCCATTTTTATCATTTCCATCTGCCATCTTTCCTTCTCCAAAATTAAGTTCTTGCTTTCTTGGGTCCATTTAAACAATCATCTTCTTTCTTGTTAAAAATATATTCTTTCTTTACTCCGTTAGGTACGTTCTGGTTGGGTATGCATAAGTGGTTATAGCCCCTTGTATATTATTAACAAAGCATGTTCCTTATTTTTTAGTATTATAGAAAAACATGAGTCTTTTCAAATCTAGCAAATTTAACTTGTCCAAGGAGGAAATAACATGTCTAGCTAATCTCAAGAGCCAAAATAAGACCGGTTCTACTAGGCTAGATGTTTACCAAGATGTTATGACCAGGAAGATGATTGATGGACTAGAAATGAAGTAGACTTAGTTAGCTATTTCCCCTTATGGAAAACATAAGGAGATCCTTTATAATGACAAATGGAAAGAAAAGAGTAACTCCTAATCCAACAGCTCTTGATTGATTATGAAAGTAAAAGTGAGAGCAAACTATTCACTCAAAAATCAAGAAAGACATACAAGCCAACCATCCAATTAGTTCTTGAGAAATTGATGAGGGTAACATTATTGTGAAAATGAAGATGAAGCCTATGGTGGACTGGGAATGGGCTTCTCCATGCAGGATTCTTTAGCTTTTAAGTTGCATAGATTCCTTTTGTTGCATCAATTCATATTTAGGGAAAAGGTACAAAAACCCCCCTTTTGGTTTTTCCTTAATCTCAATTAACCCCATAACATTTGTTTAGGATCAAATACACCCTTATTGTTACTAAATTGACACATATCCGCCCTTCCAACAGACACCGTTAACAACTCTATTAATGGTGTATGTCGGGAGGGGTGGGTATGTGTCAATTTAGTAATGATAGGGGTGCATCTGGACCTAAAAAAATGTTATGGGTTGAGATTATGGCAAAACCATAAAGGGGTTATTGTACCTTTTCCCTATTTTTTGAAAAATTCAAAATTATTTCTATATTTAGTAAAATATTTAGTTCAATTATATCTAATTATTAAAAATATTGTATGTATGTTGACTATTTGATGTTTAATTAAGAATAACACATTAAAAAGTTTCAAATATTATAGTGAAATATATATGTGTATCACATTTAATGTGAACTATTTAAGGTGTATATTTGTTTTTAATAATTCTCAAGAATAAAAATTTCACACTTTAACTTTTTATTTCTAACTTATTATATTTTAGTCAAATATTCTTCATTTTAAATTTAAAATATTATTATTTTTATAACAAAAAAAAAACTCTCATTAGTTAAAAAATTATTTATAAATTTAGTAAAAATAAATATCAAAACTCATACAATTGTTATTCATCTTAAATTTGTCAAAATCTCATTAGTACAATATGTCAAATTTGAGAGGGAAATAGTAAACCATTATTTTTAATGTCTATGAAATTTTAACTAATTCAATTAAATTTAGATAGAACCACTAAAACGATAGGGTTTTTTACTAAACCAATTCGATTTGGATAAAACCATAAGAATGATAAAAATTTATCAATAATCAATTTAATGTGATTGCATACTCTGTGATTTAATCCCAATACGTTATTTTAAGTGATGTTAATTTATTCTAATAATTGTTAGTATGTATCCATAACTATTTTTAAAAAAAATATATGTTTTTTCAAAATTTTTGACAAATTTAATATGAATAATAATTGTACAAGTTTTTATATTTATTTTACTAAATTTATAAATATTTTTTAACTAATGAGAATATTTTTTTTATAAAAATAATAAAATTTAAAACTTTTTAATATGTTATTCTTAATTAAACATTAAATATTCAACATACATACAAAATTTTTAATAATCATATATAATTGAACAAAATATTTTACTAAATATAGAAATAATATTGAATTAATAAAAAAATAGGGAAAAGGTACAATAAGCCCCTTATGGTTTTGCCTAATATCAGTTAACCCATAACATTTTTTAAGGTTCAAATGCACCCATATCGTTACTAAATTGGCACTATCTGCCCCTCTAATAGACATTGTTAATAGCTCTATTAATGATGTTTGTTGTAGGGCGGATATATGTTAATTTAGTAACGATAAAGGTATGTTTAAGCTTAAAAAAAAGTTATAGGGTTAGCTAAGATTAGGGAAAAACCACAAGGGGTTTTTGTACCTTTTCCTTTATATTTATGATATGTAGAGGTAAAAGATGCTTGAGACAAACTTAGTCTTTAATTCCATATTTGCTAGAGAAGAGTTCAGAGGAGAAAGAGATGAAACACATTGAAATTGTTAGAAATGTTGTTGATAAATTTTGAGCCTTAGAGGATTTTGGCTGAAAAATTATGCTCCAAGCCTCATATTTTAGGCCAAATGATGGTAAGATCTTTTTAAAAAGATTAAGGCTCATTTTCCTAATATGAACTTCTTAGTTTTTAAAGTTGTAAGGGTGATGACTAGGATGGTGATGTCAGTGTGACTAAAGTCATAGAGGACTCCATCCAGGTAGATAGTAAACTGGAGAAAATTGAAGAACACACTAGTAAAAAGATGATGGTGAGCATGGTGGCACAATTAATGGCCCAAGTGTTCTTACTACTAAGAAGAGCTTCCAAATGACTCCCTTATAGGAATTTGATTTTTCATATAGGGACAAGGCTTAGAGTTTTCTATTTAGGAATACCTAGTTTGGGATGTCCCATTCTGATGATTTCATTATTTTGAACAATTTTTATTTCTTTAATTTATTTCTAACAATGTTAATCAAATAGATGCTTATTGAGTTTGGATCTCTATCCATTTGTCTCAGTTTTCTTTTATTATGAAGTTTCATTTTAGCATATGTGTATATTTTATGGATCTTGTGTAGGCGCTCCTAGTTGGAGCAATATTATGATGAAGTAGTCTCACATCACAGAGACTGTGGCCATAAAGTTATGAACGCATTCTTGTGATTCACCTTACTTCTCATAGATGTTTTTCCTATGAGGAAAATGACATACTGACATGTCCCAATAGCCTTGTAGAGGTTAGATACCCAAGTGGGCTTGATTATCTCACTTCTAGGGATGTCCCTTAAGGAAGAAAAATGACATACTGGTCATGTCCTTGCGGACTTGATCATCTCAATTCTTAAAAATGTTCCTCAAGGGAGGAAAACAACATACTGTCATGTCCAGGGGGGACTTGACCATCTCACTTCTTGGAGCTATTTCTCATGGGAGAAAATGTCATAATGGCATGTCCATAGGGACTTGATCATCTTACTTTTAAAGATATTCATCATGGGAGGAAAATAACATTTGATATATCCATATGGACTTGAAGTAGATTTTTCATCATTGGATTCATAATTGCGTTATCCTGATTGTATCTATCATTTTGAGTATGTGAAACTTTTGGTCATATCATTGATTGGTATACTAGATACTTTATAGTCTTCTTTTGAATGAAGGAGTGTTGTTATTGTCTTCATATACTAAAAGAGAAAGTATCTCCCAATAATCAAAATGGAATACCTTTGAGTGGTTCAAGTTCATAGATAATATTCCATAATTCTAAAAAGGAGAGGAGAAAGAAAACATCATTTCTTTTGGCAATAATTCATTAAATGCAGTGAATTCTATGAATGGGGTAGGAGATTTCCCTCTGAGTCTAACCATTTTGGTGATTCCGCCATTCTAGTGAGTCTGACCATTCTAGTGATTCTAAATAGACCATCCCTATTGGGAGATTTTGAATAGACCTTAGAGTTAAAATAGCAAGTTGCTTTTCCTTATTGCACTGCTAGTCGGATTTATGCTTCCTCTCTCAATCTCTATAGCAGGTCTAGGTTGATTTATATTTCTTCTTTATTCATTGCTAGATTACAACACTATACTATTTGAGTGAGCATTCTAATTTCAATGAAGATTACTTCTTTTTCCCCATATATTAATATAAATAGAGATTGTTTAATAGTAATTGCTTAGCCCAATCTGCTTTTGTGCTTTCTAGCCTTTTCTTTAATGCATTCAGTATTGCTTAGTTGGAAACTTTAGCTTAACCATTTGTTTATGGATGAGAAACTGAGTGAAGTCGATGATCAATATAAAGACCCTCTGTAAATCCTTGACTTTTTTTATAATTGAAATGTTTTTATTGTTTGATATAAGAATTTTTAGTACTCGAAACCAGCATATAATGTTTTTCATAAGACATTAATGGTTTTTTAGGCCGTAATGGTCACCAAGACTTCTACTTTTACCCACTTTATAAAATAATCAACTGTCCATATGGTAAAATGCTTCTGTCTAAGAGCCATTGGGAAAGGTCCCAACATGTCTATCCCCTATTAAGCAAAAGGCCATAGGGCTAGAATGGGGTTCTGTACTGTAGCATAAATGTGGATGTTATCTGTAAACCTTTTGCAAGTGTCACACTTTTTCATAAACTCAACTGCATTTTTTAAAATAGTTTGCCAAAAGTACCCTTGTCTTATGACTTTATTGGATAAAGACCGTCCACCAATATGAGTGTTATATAATCCTTCATGTACTTCTCTTAGAACATAATCAACTCCTTGTTAGTTGAGACATATGAGAAGAGGCATATGGTATCCTCTTTTATAAAGTTTCCCTTTATATATAATGAATCTTAAGGCTCTTAAAGTGAGTTTCATTACTTTATTTTGATTAAAAAGGAGTTTTATAGTTTGAAGGTGTTAGATAATGTGATCCATCTAATATTATTCCTCTTGAATAGGATAAACTTAAAGAGGTTCATGAATACTTAGTATAATAAGGACATCCATGTGGATATAATAAGGTGGATATTCCATATTGGCATTTGCCAATCTGCTAAAAAAATAAGCTTTAGAGTTATTTCTACATGGGATTTAAATAACACACACTAGAATCTTTCATTCTCCAAATCTACTTAAAAGGTTCCACATAAGTTGCAAATATTGAGCCATAGTCTCTTCCTTCACTTCACATACCTTGCTGATCTAATTCATAATCAACTTGGAGTCACAATGTATTTTTAGATCCGTAACCCCTATAGCTTTTGCTATTATGAGGCTTGACACTATGGCTTTGTACTCAACCATATTATTAGAGGACGAAAAAATTTAGATGAAGTGACTGCTTCAATTTAAAATCTTGGGGCCCTTTCAATACCACTTCCTCCTTCACAAAATGATCCGTTCATATAAAAATTATATTAATAGATTTCCTTGAAGGAAAAACTAAGGAGAATGTTAAGCTTTGGCTTTAACTTTTTAAACTCCTTATATTCAATGACATTGGTGAAGTTACATTTTTCTATAAAATCACCTGAGGCCTAGGTCTTAATGGATTTTCATGGT
This sequence comes from Mallotus nudiflorus, assembly GCA_947683625.1. NCBI lineage: Eukaryota > Viridiplantae > Streptophyta > Magnoliopsida > Malpighiales > Euphorbiaceae > Mallotus > Mallotus nudiflorus. The sequence goes on along the minus strand of CANTUR010000126.1, from coordinate 346,785 downwards.
TCATATTTTAAACCCTACCTCCCAAACTCCATAAACCATACTATCATTCATTCAGTAGTAATAGGTCCATGCAAGGCTTAATGTAATAGTGAAAATCTATCTTAATAATTCCATGAAGGCATATCTTAATTCAGCTTTTTATTTGAAAGTACCGAATTCGAGGTCTCATATTGTATAAAGCAACCTAAAGAAAGTAGACATTTTCAAGTAGGGTATGCATTCAAAATTTCCCTAACTCATTGTAATTATGAAGTCATAATTTCATCATTGGCCTCATATACCCTATGTAATGATTCACAACTAGTTGGGAATCATTATGCACTTTAAGTCTCACATGCAATACTAATGATGAAGATTTTCCTTTTAGAGAAATCCTATTTAGAAATATGGTGATAATAGCATAAGAAAATATGTTCACTTTGATAAAATTTAAATGCAATATTTCTATAATGCAACAAAATCATACATAAAAGTTACACTTATGCAAATGGAAAATTCAGAACATGAGTCTCAAGTCAGGTCAATAGATATGAAGCCAAAATATGCACCTTGTTACAAATCAAGTCATTAAAAACCTGAATATAAATGTTCTCATTACTAAAAAAAATCTTTAGCATTAGGATGTCATTCAGAGATTAATTAGATTTAATCTAAAAAGACCTTCCCTCTTAGTAAGTGTCACGGTCCAAACCCAAGGGCTCGTGATCGGCACTAAGGAATAGAAAAGCATAAGGCTTCCAAAACCCATAGTAAGCCTTAAAGAAAATTTACAATAAATTATAAGAAAATAAATTAAATGAATATTTAAATAAATAAATAAATAACACGAATAACATGATAATATTTGATAGAACATAATAATCAACATTAGTACAAATCTTTAATACAGTAATAATCCAAAAAATATAACATAATAATTATCCACTACTACTGCGGTGTTCTAGATTTCAAACACATATTAATTCATGTCATCTAGACCTATATAGAATAGCAGGAGAAGAAGAAACTTCGCATAAGGTAGACGAATTAACAGAAGACTCATGAGATCCTAAAAAAATAATTGAGGAGAGTCAGACCTCACTGAGTAAGTTAATAAAAGAAATGCATATAGTGTGAAAATCTCCTTCAAAAATATATTTTTATGAAAGTATAAAATTTATAATTTATAATTTAAAACATTTGATTTATTAAAATCCTATTTTATCGAAATAAAGTATTTAAACTCATAAAATACTATATAAAATACAATAAACTTTCTTAAATCATTTTTATAAGAAAACTAGGTAGAACCTTGATCCACAATTCTAATAGCCTTTCGACTCTCTTATAATCCAAAGACTACAGATTCTCGAGAGAAAAGCATCCACTGATCTACCAAACATAGTCAAATCACTTAAACCAATAAGTAAAGACTTGATTAAGAATACGACTCTACTAAACTTGACCCGATGTCATGTTTTATAAGAAATCTACCAAAAATTTGGCAAAGTCTTCTCTATAAAACTGACATCTCTATACAAAAGTAGAATTAATCATACACAAAAAAAAACACTTCAAATAATAGCAACAACTCCAAATTTCGGGCTGGGCTCCCGAACTACACTTTCTACCCAATCGACAACCAATTTCACAAATCACAATTTATAATAATCAAATTCTATTTAAATAACAAAATTAATTTATTTACGCAATAAAAGCATAAAATACATTTATTTACAAAATAAATAATAAAATACACATTAATAATCAAATTATATTATAAATGCCCTTATTCTAATTTTTGAAATTAAATAATATTTAATTACAGATAATCATTTAAATTATTCAATTATATAATTAAGCAACCGAAAACTCACTTAAATCTAAAAATCATAATAAATTTTTTATTCAGATATTATTCCGATAATTACTAATAATTAGCTAAAATAGGAATTAATTCATAAAAAAATATTTAATATTCTTTATTACTCAAAAACTATCTAAAACATAATAATTCACAATAATTTCAATTAAAATATAAAATTTACTAATTTTCCCAAAATTTCATTTCGACATAAACATTCGGAAATTTATAATAAAAATTTGGTAAATAATTTTAATGAACTTCCTTAACAAAACTTGTTAAAATAATTAGTAGAATTTATTAAAATTATAAAAAATTTTCAAGCTTAGGAATAGTGTCTTGAACAGTAACCTCCACGAGACCTTGGAAATTTGAACAATTCATAAAAATTCATAAAAATTATTTTCAGAAACCTTACAACATCCATAATAATTTTTCCTAAAGAACCAATATAAAAAAAATCAAATTGACATTCAATTTCATAATTTGACAAAAATACCCAATATTAAACTTTGCAAAATTGGAGTTACCGGCGTTAGAATCCGAAATTGATTGAGGGGAAAGAGAGCCTAGAGGATGAGGATTATTTCAAGATTGGTGGCGTGCCTTAGGATGGTCGGATTAAGCTTTAATGACCTCCCACACCAAATGACACCGAGAGAAAAGGAGAGGGAGAGGGAGTGGTAGTGATAGGAAGAGGAGGAGGTGGACGTAGAGTCATTGGTGTCGGCAAGTGGTGGTGCAATGGCAATGGGCGATGGTGGAGTAGGTGGCTATCAGTGGGAGGGGAAGAGAGGAAGAAAGAAGAAAAGAAAAAGAAAAGAAAGAAGAAGGAGAAAAAAAGAAAAAGAAAAAACATTTTTGATATTCTTTTTAAGTACAAAAAGTACATATATATGAATATTGTATTAAAAAAATACCCATTCTAATAATTAAACACTAATGCATATATCAAATATACTCTTAAAATTAAATTACAATTTTATTAACACTATAATTTTAACACCAATTTAATAAAATTAATTAAATTTAATAATCCCTATTTAATATTAATAAAATAAAATTCACATTTAAATTCCCAATTATTTCATAAAAATTCAGATTATTGTAGTTTCCCCCCCTTAAAAGAAATTTATCTTCGAATTTAAATACATAAAAAGATGCAAAATATACTTTTAATGAAAGAGATAAGGATAGGCCACCCACATCTCTACCTCTGTTTCCCACATGCAATCTTCTATTGTGTGGTTGCTCCACAACACCTTCACCATCGGGATCTCTTTAGTGCGAAGTTGACAAACTTGATGATCCACAATTGCCACATGATATTCCTTATATGACAGATCTTCATTAAGCTCTACTGTCTAAGGTTGAAGCACCTGAGAAGGATTAGGAACATACTTCTTTAGCATAGATACATGGAACACTAGGTGAATTTGAGATAATTCAGGTGGAAAAACCAATCCATAAGCCACTTCTCCAACTCTTGAATGTATGTCGAGGCTAATTTACCCTTCTTACCAAACCTCATAACCCCCCTCATTGGAGACACTTTCAGAAACACCATGTCTCAAATGGAAAAGGACACATCTTTCCTCTTAAGATTTGCATAACTCTTATGTTTACTGAAAGCTATCCTCAAACGCTGCTGAATAATGGAAACCTTCTTAAAAGTAATCTGCACCAAATTTTGACCTATTAGCTATCTTTCTCTAACTTCCTAACATAATGGTAATCTATACTTTCTACCATCTAGTGCTTCATATGGAGCCATCTCAATACTTGCATGATAACTTTTGTTATAGGAAAATTCAATTAATGGCAAATGTATGTCCCTTTGACCACCAAAGTCCATCACACACATCCTCAACATATCCTCTAGGGTCTGAATGGTCCCTTCTGATTGACCGTCTATCTGAGGATGAAATGTTGTGCTGAAATCAAGTTTGGTAGCCAATGCCTTATGCAATTCTTACTAGAAGACTGAGGTAAAACTAGCTCCTCTATCAAATACTATACTCATGTGTACCCTATGGAGACAAACAATTCTATTGACATACAACCTTACTAATCTGTCAGTAAAGTATGTCTTCTTAATTAGTAAAAAGTGTGCAAACTTAGTTAGTCTGTCAACTATCACCTAAATAGCATCATTACCACCAGTAGTACGAGGCAATCTAGTGATAAAATCTATAGCAATCATATCCCACTTCCACTCTAGGATAGGCAATGGTTGTAATAATCCTGTGGGCCTCTAGTGCTCTAGCTTCACCTACTGATAAGTGAGACATTTGGACACAAATTTTGCAATATCCTTTTTCATTCCATTCCACCAATATGTATCTTTCAACTCATGATACATCATAGTAGAACCTGGATGACCATTATAAGTAGAAAAATGTGCCTCTTCCATGATTTCTTTCTTAACTCATCCATATATGGCACACATAATTGAGTACCCAAATGCAGCACACCTTCATTCTCAATTATAAATCCAATGGACCTACTTTGTTGCACTTCAAACATGATCTTTTGTAACTGTGGGTTCCTTCTTTGTGCTGCATTAACTTGGCCCAAGTATACTGACCATACCCTGAACTGAGCAAGGATGCATTTCTTATTCACATTCAATTACAACCCTTGGTTCATTAACTTATGCATCTCTTTAATAATTGGCCTCCTTTTTATACTAATATATGCAAGGCCACCTGCAAACTTTCTACTCAATGCATCTGTAACTACATTAACCTTGTCTTGATGGTACAAAATAGAATAATCATAGTCCTTTAGAAGTTCCATCCATCTTCTCTGCCTCAGATTCATATCTCTCTACTAGAATATTTACTTCAGGCTCTTATGGTTGCTGTATATTTAACAAGTCACATCGTACAGGTAATTCCTTTAAATCTTTAGTGCCAATACCACTACTACCATTTCCAAGTCATTAGTAAGATAATTTTGCTCGTGCTTCTTTAACTACCTTGAAGCATAGGCAACCACTCTTCCATTCTAAATTAACACACAGCCCAATCATACTCGGGAAGCATCATAATACACCATATATCCTTCATTCTTAAAAGGCAAAGTCAACATTAGAGCCCAAGTCAACAAGTCCTTAAGCAAATGAAAGTACGCATCACATCTGTTTGTCCACACAAACTTAGCATTCTTCTGGGTCAATCTTGTCAAGGGTGCAGTAATCTTAGAGAAATCCTTCATAAATCTCCTATAATAGCTAATTCAACCTAGAAAACTCCTTACTTCTATGACTAATGAGGGTTTTGGCCACTGTGTAATAACTTCTATTTTATTGGGATCCATTTGTATGCATCTTTGGATACCACATGGCCTAAGAATGCCACTTGATCTAACCAGAATTCACAGTTTAAAAACTTGGCATACAGCTGGTCCTCGCTCAGAGTATGAAGCACCAATCTCAAATGCATTGCATGTTCTGCCTTACTCTTGGAGTATACCATAATATCATTAATAAACACAATCACAAATCGGTCCAAAAATGGCCTAAACACCATGTTCATCAAGTTCATAAAGGCTACTGGGGCATTAGTCAAGCCAAAGGACATCATAAAAAATTCATAATGGCCATACCTTGTCTGAAATGTAGTCTTAGGTACATCTCCACCTCTAATCCTCAATTGATGATACCCATACCTTAAGAAAAATCTTGGAGAAGCATCGAGCTCCTTGTAATTGGTCAAACAAATCATTAATCCTTAGGAGCGGATACTTATTCTTGATGGTAACCTTATTCAACTATTTGTAGTCATTACAAAGTCAAAGTCTACCATCCTTCCTCTTCACAAACAACACTAAAGCACCCCAAGAGATGTATTAGGCCAAATAAAACCTTTTATCGAGCAATTCTTGCAACTGCTCTCTCAACTCTTTAAACTATGTAGGCGCCATTCTATATGGTGGTATAAAGATAGGATCTGTACTTAGACACTACATCGATGTAGAATTCTATCTCCCTTTATAGTGGCAAGCCTAGCAATTCATCAAGAAAAACATCTAAAAGCTCACACACCACTGGGACCCTTTCAACTTCCCCCTTATCTGCTTGTATATCTCTTACCATAATTAAGTAGCCTTGACAACCTCTTATAAGTATCTTCCTAGCTGTGATCGGAAAAATAATTTTCTGAGGCATTGAACTTTTATCACCTCTGAATTTGAATTCCTTATGAGTAGGAATTTTGAAAATTACTTCCTTCTCTCGATAGTCTATCATGGCATAATACTGTGGTAACCAATCCATTCCTAGAATTACATCAAAATCAATCACATCTAGCAAAACCATATTTACTAGCAACTCTCTACCTTCCACCAACATGGAACAAGATGGAAAGAACAAATTTATTTCCGACTCATCAATAAGTGGAGTCGCTATAGATAAAGGAATCAACAACTTGAAAGGTTGACATGCTATTCTAGAAGTAAATGCAGGAGACATAAAAGAGTGCAAAGCACCTAGATCAAATAAGAGTCTAACCTCAAAGTAACATAATGGAATAATACTTATCACAATTACATTAGATGCCAAAGCATCCTGAGGAGTCAAGGTGAAGACTCTAGCCTGACCACGACCTGCCTATTGTGAAGTGGACGGTTGTGCATATCCTCTACCCCTAGCTCTTCCTCTAAAACCTCTACCCTACTTAATCATATACTGAGTTAGTCACTACTGAGGATATATAGGTGCCTAATACTGCTGATGCACCTACTGAAATGACTGAGCAACTGATGATGAACATCCCTAAGCATATGATGGCTATAACCCATAATTAGGACAATCCTTGGCAAAATGCCTGAACTGTCCATACCAAAAACAAGCTCCTGGCGCCAAGTGACATAGACCCTAATGTACTCGCCCATAAGTGGCACATGCACTGGCTCCATACTTTGAACTGCCATGTCCGGAGCTCTACCCATTACTGCTACTATTGACACTTGTACCAAACCTAACAATCCTGCCACTCCTACGGCTCTAAGCATAGCTGTGTCTACTAGTCTGATGTGTTCTAAACTATTTGCTCTATTGAGAAGTACCCCCTGTCTGAGTACTCGTGCTGCTGTAGACTGTGGGGTTTAGCACGGGTCCAAGATTTTAGCAACTGTGATACTATTTGAGCTCAGGGCTCTAGAGAACACACTAACCACTGTCACAAAGACGTGGCATGGAGATGAGGAGCCACTACCTAGGCTAATAACTAGGATAAATAAAAAATGGTGGTACTCGATTCTCTAAAAGAAAGCCAATACCACATATAGGAGATTCTAGATACAGAATGCTAACTTCTTTCAGTCTCATGTTCATTTAGAATCACTTTATGAATTACTATCTTACCCTCTATTTACATGCAATTTTATATAAACCCTTAAACAATTAACTCCAAGCAAACTAGTCATGAAAAATACATATAAACAATGCATTCATTTAAGTTTACAATCCGTAAGTTAGTCTAATCTACTTTAATCTTAATTAAATGGGCTAAATCTACATGTTTTAATTTACAAGTGACCCTAAAGACTAAAGAGCTTAATTCCTATTTAATTTTAATAAATTTAAGGTAAGTCTATTTGTTTTAATTCTAAAAATGGGTCTAAATCTATAAATTATGAAGTATTTAAATTAGTGGGCCTAACTCTAAATGTTTTAATTCTAAGGTGATCTTAAATCTACAAGTTATAGAAACGACTTAAATTTAATGGCCTAAGTCTACTAAATTAATTAAATTAAACTAAAGTGGGCCTATATCTAATTTACTAAATAAGCCTAAGTTATCTCTAACCTAAAATTTAATTAATTATGGTCCTAAAATCAATTTTAATTAATTAAACCTAATCTTAATTAAATTAGTAAATCTATTAAATAAGAGGTAAATCTAATTATTAAACCTAAAATCATGAGCTTAAAACAAACACAACGAAAACATGATATAAAAATCATAAAATTAACAAATCAAATATAAAAATAAAATAATCAAACAAATAATTAATTAAGATGCATAAATTAAGAGAATAAAAAAATATAATAAAATAAACTACATTAATTATACATTCGATGATATCTAGCCCTAATTAAATTATATGCAACTTAAATTTACTACAACTACCATTAATTTTAATCAAAGCTTCACCAAAAAAACCTAATTTACTAATCAATTAATAAAATAAAACACACAACCACACACACAAGATTCCAATATTCCCACTATTGGGGTGATTATAATGATTTATTTAAAATAAAAATAAAATTAATACAACATAAAAACCTAAATAAATAAAAAGAAAAAATAAATCGACCAACAAAAATAATAATAAATAAATAAATAAAACCTAGGAACTATGTTCAACCATAAAATTCAATCCATGACGTTCCATGGATCTTCATGGATTTTGTTCTCTAAGTGAATTTGTCATGTAACTCCCTATATAACCACAAACACAAACATAAAAATAAACAATGATTAGTAATTAAAAACAATAAAAATAAAGATTAAATAAATTAAAATTGAACAAAACCAAAACACCCAAATAAAATTAATAGAAAAAAGAGGTAGAAAAAAGATGATAGGATGAATGCAATATTGATTTGCTCCGCAGAGTGGTATGAATCACCATTGCTTAAAATAGGTCTTCAATGCTTGATTTTTTCCTCCTAAAAGTCTACTACTTCTTCTTAAAATAACTGTACTTCTAAAGAAAATCTTTATTTGAAAAACTGCATAAAATCCAAAAGAAGAAGTAGCTAAGTGCCCCTACAAGAGAGTTAAGTTTGGTTTATATAGAAAATCCTAGCTCCACTCACATATCCTACTATCACTTCTCTATTCACAATGATAAACTTTTGGTTTAATAAGGACTTTTAATTTCCTGAAAAATTTAGATAAATCCTAGAAAAGGGATTTGTCATATTATTTTAACCAATTAAAATTTAGAAAACAAAAATTTTTATTTACTAGAAAATAAAAAATACAGATGGAACATATTTAATCCCAATCAGAATTATGTAAGAATTACATAATTCCAATCAGTTTTATGTAATTTCGATAGGAATTATAGAATTTTGATATCTTTTTTTAACTTTTAATTATGAAACCCCTAAAAGAAATAAAATTTTCAATTAGGTCCTTAAAGAAAATATTACAATTAAGTCCTTAAAAACCAATTAAGTTCTTTTGAAAATGCATTTAGGCTTTTGAGGTTTCAAACATCAAGTCTTGAAGATATACTTATAATATTTTCATCATTGGAGTCCTCTGTCACATCCATATTCCATCACCCTGAAATTAGGTGCTTACAGCTGCCTATCTGGAAAATAGGTTGATGAACCCCTTGAGTTGATCTGCCATTGCCACTCTCATAAGGATCCAGTATAGTGCCATATCAAATATGTCTATGCTCAAGCTGTCTAGCCTCCTTAAATACACTCTCAAGGCTACGACCCCTTATCTGGATGCCAATATAAGCTAGGCCTAACCCAATCACATAGAGCTCCACTACTCTTATCTCATCCTGCATCACATCTATAGCATGACATGACAGTCTAAAGAATGCTCAAGTATAGTCCCTAACTGACCAATCTCTCCTAGCAATATTCAGCAATTGCCACCTATAGTTCTCTCTCATTTATGTTGAGCAAAAAAATCTCATAAATCTCTCCTTAAAATCCAACTAGGTCATCATAGTCATGTACAGCTGGATAGACTACATAAACCAATCTTAAGCTGCAGCTGATATGGATAACTCTACTATTATGATCCATTGGTAGTATATGTATCATGTTTAGGTTCTGGCCTCGATGGTATTTATAAAGTCCAAAGCATCAAGAAACTCACCCAACTCTATAATATATTAAGGCGACATCGACATTTGTCATCCCTTGATTCCTCTACTAAAGCATCTACTGTACTAGGGGCATTGCTTGGTTAAGGGCTGCCAAACCTTGATTAATTCGTGCCATGCTCGCTGTAAAGGCTGCAAGATCCTATATTGGAATTTTAGGCTCTGATTGTTGTTATTTTTGCCTCTAAGCTGCTGCTCTTCTAGCTCTAGCTCTGCCTCTAACTCTACATCGAGGGGCAGGAGGAAGAATTTCATCGTGAACAAACTATTCATCTTTATTCTCCTCAAATACTGCTTTCACAGTAGGAGCAATTTGCACTTGCCTCATTCTAAAAAGAGACACAAAATGAATTCAAGACAAGACAAGGATCCTACTATACGCAGAATGCAAGAAACAAGGAGGACAACAAGTGACAATTATTAACCTATCATTGTAGTAGCTCATAAAAAATAGATATTTACAGCTAAAAACACATATAAAATGAGCCAAAACTCTAATACCAACTTTGTCATGACCCGAACCCAAGGGCATATGACTGGCACTAGGGAATGGGAAAGCATAAGGCTTCCGAACCCTATAGTAAGCCTTAAAGAAAATTTAAAATAAAATATAGGAAAATAAATTAAATGAAATATTCAAATAAATAACACAAATAACATGATATCCAAAACAATCTTTGATAGAACATAATAGTCAACATTAGTACAAATCTTTAATACAGTAATAATCCATAAAATATAACATAATAATTATCGACTACTACTATGGTGTTCTAGATTTCAAATACATATTAATACAAGTCATCTAGACCTACATAGAATAGTTGGAGAAAAAGAAACTTGGCTTAAGGCAGGCGAATTAATAGAAGACTCCTGAGATCTAAAAAAATAATTGAGAGGAGTCATACCTCACTGAGTAAGTTAATAAAAGAAATGTATATAATGTGAAAATATCCTTTTAAAATATTTTCTTATGAAAGTATAAAATTTATAATTTATAATTTAAAACATTTGATTTATTAAAATTTTCTTTTACCAAAATAAAGTATTTAAAATCATAAAATACAATATAAAATACAATAAACTTTCTTAAATAATTTTTATAAGGAACTAGGTAGAAACCAAATCCACAATTCTAATAGCCTTTCGGCTCTCTTATAATCTAAAGATTGCTAGTTCCCGAGAGCAAAGCATCCACCGAACTATTAGCCACAGTCAAATCACTTAAACCAATATTTACTGGTGATTCCTGAGAGCAAAGCAACACCAAGCTACCAACCCCAATAACATATAAATCATGCCTGAGAGCAAAGCATCACCGAGCCTTATATACAATTTCACAAAATCATGCTTTAGAGCAAAGCATCGCCTAGCCATATAACCTTCAACAATCACTCTCAATTCTACCTGTGTGCACACGATCCTAATGAAACCCATCAGGTAGTCCATTCTACCTAGTTCATTTTAAAATAAATAAAAGTAAATAAAACAAGGAAGATTATAATAAAATAAAATAAAAATAAAAAATAACTAATCATATGAAAATTTAATGTAAACATGCTTATATAACTATAGCAAATAATAGGATAATTTAATCCAAGTATATTCTTATAATAATATAATTCTTTTAATAAATTTTCCCATTTTATTACAATCAAAGAATGTATATTTAATATAAAATATTCTTCACACAGTTCAGTTATTAACTTACAAGTTAAATGCACTCCTCTACACAATCGCACTCGACCATCACTTGTTGACTTGACTAGTAGCACAATTTTACAAAGGAAATATTTTAGATTTCTAAGGAAAGACTCGATTAAGAATACGACTCTACTAAACTCGACCCAATTTCACGTTTTACAAAAAATCTATTAAAAATTCAGTAGAACCTTCTTTATAAAACGGACATCTCTCTACAAAAGTGGAGTCAATCCTACATAGAAAAACACCTCAAATACCAGCAACAACTCCAAATCATGGGTTGGACCCTAAACTACACTTTATGCCCAACTGAGAACCAATTTCACAAATCACAATTTATAATATTAAAATTCCATTTAAATACCAAAATTAATTTATTTACACAATAAAAGCATAAAAGACATTTATTTACAAAATAAATAATAAGATCCACATTAATAATCAAATTATATTATAAAAGCCCTTATTTTAATTTTTGAAATTAAATAACATTTAATTACCAATAATCATTTAAATTATTCAAATATATAATTGAGCACCCAAAAACTCATTTAAATCTTAAAAATCATAAATACAATTTTTATTAAGATATTATTCCGATAATTATTAACAACTAGCTAAAATAGGAATCAATTCATTAAAAAATTATTTAATATTATTTATTACTGAAAAACTATCCAAAACATAATAATTAACAATAATATCAATTAAAATATAAAATTTACTAATTTATACTAATTTTCCCAAAATTTCATTTTTGACATAAACATCGAAAATTTATAATAAAAATTCGGAACATAATTTTAATAAACTTCCTTAATAAAAATTTGTTAAAATAGTTAGTAGAATTTATTAAAATTATAAAAATTTTATGGGCATGGAACAATGTCATGAACAGTAACCTAAAACCCCAAGAATTTGAAAAATTCATAAAAATTATTTTCAGAAACATTACAACATCCACAATAATCTGTCATAAAGAGCCAATATCAAATAAAATCAAATTGACATTCAATTTCGTAATTTAATAAAAATACCCAAATTAAACTTTGCAAAATTGGAGTTGTTACCGATGTTAGAATTTGAAATTGATTGAGGGGAAAGAGAGCCCAAAGGATGGGGATTATTTCAAGACCGACGGTGTGCCTTGGGGTTGCCAGAATCTGCTCCAGCGACCTCCCATACCAAACAACACCGAGAGAAAAGGAGAGGGAGAGGGAGTGGTGGCAACATGAAGAGGAGGAGGTGGAGGTGGAGTCATTAGCGTCAGTAAGTGGTGGTGTGATGGTGGTGGGCGGTGGCAGAGCAGCTGGCTGTTGGTGGGAGAGGAAGAGAGGAAGAAAGAAGGAGAAAAAAAGAAAAAAAAAATTGATATTTTTTTATTTTTTATCTTAATTACAAAAAGTACACATATATGAATATTATATTAAAAAAATACCCATTCCAATAATTACACACTTATATATATATATATATATATATATATATATATATATATATATATATATATCTTAAAACTAAATTACAATTTTATTAACACTATAATTTTAATACTAATTTAATAAAATTAATTAAATTTAATAATCCCCATTTAATATTAAAAAAATTCACATTTAAATTCCCAATTATTTCATAAAAATTCATATTATTATAGTAAGGGTCCTATATAAGATAAAACTCATATTTTATATGAATGGAATAAAACATTTATCATTATGGAATAATTATTGGAAATATTAAATTGAGTTATTAGATAAAGAAAACTTATCTGACAGACTATAATTAGCTTTGGAGACTTCTTATAATTATTTTAGATCCAAATGGCCATACCCAATATGACATTCCTTAATGGATATTTTTCTCCCTTGGTGGATTTAGAGATACCTAATTGGGCATTACTAATAAGCATTTCTAATGGAGGAAAGGTTACTCCCATAAAGGAGTTGGAGATTCTGACTTTGAGCACAACTCAATTGCTCCTTATAATAGTATTACTGTATATGCTCAGAGTTCCATGGATGGTCTTCTTAAAAGCTTTACAGATGGTATAATAAGATAGGGTCTCCATATTGGCATATCCAAGTTTAAATTCTCCTCTAACTCATTTTTTACTATTTTATTTATGAGACATTGATAAATAGCTCCAACATCCTTTCTGTGTAATGAAAGATGTTTTATCTTTATGATATAAATCCATAGGGATCTAATAATATCCAACCAAAGCATCCATAGTGGTTAAGAATTCATACCCCATAATGGCATCAACTAGTTTGTCAATTAACGATAAGGGAAAGTAGTTTTTGGGACATACTTTATTAAGGTCAGTGAAATCCACGTATAATCGCACTTTTGATTAGCCTTTTTAACCAAAATGATGTTTGCAAGCCATTGTGGATTGTCAACCTCCCTAATGAATCCATCCTTTATCAACTTTGTAGTCCATTGCTTCTTGCTTAATAAGAGGAAAGAACCACTTCTTTTTGGTGTACTAGTTTGAAACTTAGATCAACATTGAGTTTGTGAGTTATCACACTTAGGTGAATTCCTAGCATCTCTAAAGGAACAAAAGCAAAGTCCTTTTCTATCCTTTTATAAGAATTTCTTCACATGAATTTTAGGATCAAAAGTGAGATAAGCATTAATATAGGTGCACTATTCTGAATAATCCATATAGAGAGAGATATTGCCTCTATTTTATTAACTTGCTCAGTCCTTTATTCGGACCCAAAATCTTCCATATTGACTACCTCTGCTGTTAAAACTTCCTCTTCACCTCTGTCACATAAAGAGATGGAATGGCAGTATTTAGTTTCCATTTGTCTCCCCTTCACCATTACAAGACCATCATCTAATGACATTTTCATATAAAGGTACCTGATGCATAGTATGGCATATAATTCATACAGTATGGGATGACCCATAATGATGGTGTAGGCAATTAATACTTAAGCTACCACATATTCTGCCATTATAATTTTTCCCAAGCAGACATTCCCCCTTCTGTCTTCTTCCTTAATGGTAATTAGCAAGACAATTTTCCTATTAACCAAAGTAAGGGAATTATATATTCCTTTTAGATAAGACTTCATAGGAATTAGACATTTAGGATTCAACCCCATCTTTTGGAATACATGGAAAGGAAAAAGATTGAATAAGCTCCCATTATCTACTAAAACCCTTTCAACTCTGAAGTTATTAATGATCACCATAATGACCATTGCATCTGCATAAGGAGTAATTACACCCTCCCCATCCTTTGGGCTAAAAGTAAAAAGACAAGTCCATAATGGATGATCTAGTTGTATTTTTTAGAATGGCCTTTGTTCTTTATTCTTGGTCCCCTATGTTAAGCGAAGATCCAGATCTTCTACAATCTAATGTATTATAATTCCAGTTCTAGTACAAAGAGGGAATATAGTCTATTTGTCTTTTGACAATCTAGATAATGCCAGTGTGTCTCCTACATATCCCCTCAATGCATTATCGCCATTTTGGACAAAGTGTCTCATATGTCCTTCTTTAATTAGTCTTTCTACTTCAATTATCAATTGATGACACTCGTCAGTATTGCCCACTGCCTTATAGAAGTGGCAAAACCTGGTCTGATCTTTGTTTTTAGGATTTGAAGGCATTTCCCATTGCCACTTTATAAATTTTTTTTTATTGTAGTGCTTAATGTGGTCATATTACTCATTTGTGAGGAAATGAAAAGCCTTTTAGGGTGTTTTTGCATGGTTTTTTTAAGGGAATGGTCACAACCCCTTTTTAATCCTTTTGGAAGGAGAAGAATCATCAAATTCTTCCTTTCATTTAGGAGCAAACTAGCTTCCCAAGAGGCATCATCTTGCCTAATGTACTTCTTTACCATCTCTATAATTGTAGTCAAATTGGCAAATGGAATTTTTTTAAAGCAAATTTGAAAAATAAAGGACTATTTATGCCTTTTATGATAGCTTCTATGGCTCTTGAATGCTTCAAATTAGGAATCTTAATAGCCTTCATGTTGAACCGAGCTATATAATCTCTAAAACTCTCCAGGTTTCTGCACTCTAGTTTTCAAGTAAGAGGTTTCTCTTTATGTAGGAATATTGGTAAGAACCTCTTGATGAATTGTCTAGTGACTATACATTCTACTCTGACTAATCTCATTAGACAATCCACTCTGATAAGCTCTTTTATCTTTCCAATAAAGAAATTGCTTGAAATCCCTTTTTAACTCACTAAGATATAATGGAGAGCGAGATATGGTTTTTCCTTCTAGGAAATTATACATAAGAGTGTTTGTATGGACCTTGGAGCTAGTTTTACCTATTTTTTCATCATTTTGAGGAGGCAAATATTCTCCATACCAAGCTGGGTTTCTCCACACTAGGTGTCTCCACAATGGCATTAGCAACATGATATCTTCTTTTGCTTTATCTTTTACTACATAATCTCCTTTGAAACTAAATCTCTCAGCAAGTTTGTTGGCATTTTCATAACTTGTGGCTACCTAAACTTATCCTAAAAAAGCTTTCTTAAATTTCTATCATCCATTAATTCATGAATTTTGGTGGATGCACTAAATCCACCATTATAATAAATCATAAAATGCTTCCCAAAAGCAAGAGAAGAAATAAGGAGAAAATGCATAATACATAGTAAAGTATATGTTCAAGCTTGATATTTCTATTACACACTCTTACATTAACTTGATATTTCTCACATAATACACAGTAAAGTATATATTCAAGCTTTCACCATTACCACTACTTCATTGTTTCTTTGATTTTCAATGGAGAAAATGCAAAGAATAAGAGAATAATATAAACACAACAGCTCTCAACTTGTAAATCTAGAACAATATGATGAAATACATTCTTTAGTGAAAAAGGAAAACTTTCAAGTAATAAAATCACACTTTTTCCCATAGATAGTGCTAATTTAAAAATTCCTAAATTTTTTGAGCTCTAGCTAAGATCTTGGAATGCTGCATGGATAAGAAATAAGGTGATATAAGGGTTTGGGAAGCCCTAAAACCCCTCCAACACTCAATTTAGAGAAATGCTCATAGTGGGATTAACCAATGTGATAGGTTGAATGAAATGATGAAGATAATAATTATTAAAGTAAGAATTCAATATGAAAATGGTGTTTTAAGAGCTATTGCATTTATAAAAAAAATGGAGAAGGAGAGGAAAAAGAAGAAGGAGAAGAGAAGATAAAGAAGAAGAACAAGTGGTGCTTTTGTACCTTAAAGGGTCAATGAGGCATCAAATGGTGATTGGCTGCATTTTGGTCATTACCGTAGTGTATCAAAAGCATCAAAGTGGTTAAAGATAGGAATGGGGCATGTCTGACCTGGGATAGCACATGTCAAGGAGTAGGTCTGTCAAGTGTTAGGGTGTTGTCGACCGCATTAAAGGCATAACAGAGGTACATTTTTTGTATGTCTTTATGGCAATATGTTCCTAGTAGTATATGACCATAATGGAAAAGTTAGAGGTCCACAACTTAGAGAAAAATGATAATGTGTCAACTTAGTCAATAGCCAATATGCCACGTGTCATTTTATAATAGGCCAAATTTTCATGTACCATCATTTAATCAATTGAAATAAAAAAAGATGAATAAAAAGACATAATTAGTGGCTATATTCTTCCTAGCCTCTCTCATATCTCTGTATGTCCTTTGCATTAAAATTACTCGTTCTTCTTCGCTCCTCCTATGACACAACTTTACATTTTATTGAAACCAATTGGTTAAGGAATGGAGGTTTCTTAGTTATGATTTCAATGGTAATTTAGGAATATTAATTTTTTTATATTCCTAACAACTAAAATTCATAGAGAAGGAATGAGAGGCTAATGTTAAAAGTTAAAAGGATAGAAATTAGATTGGTTAATTATTATAAGCATAGTTCCACGAATGGAACTCATACATATATCAGATTTATCTCTTTCTATTAATAAACATCTAAATATTTTATATTGTTATGGTTCCAATATTCAAGTATACGGGTCACTATAAGTAATATAATGATAAGTAAAGTATCATTCCCACGAGGATTGATAATTAATCACCTATTAGTTCTAATTGCCTTGTTTAGAGATCATAAATAGCTTGAATAAAAGCAAATAAACAAGTTAAATATAAAAACTCAGTTAATTAAACCTACAATGCAATAACTACACTAAGAATTGAATAGAGAAAATTAGTATAGAAATGCTTATTGTTAGGAATTTAAAATGCCACATCATCAAGTTAATGAATAAATCTAGTTATATCTCTTACACATCTCTTATTTTCATTAATCATCAAACATTGTCTCTTAAGTAATGGTTGACATAACATTCATGAATTAATTAATTAATACACAAAACCATGGCTTAACTCTTATCAAACTAAGGGAATGAGTTAATCTCAAACAAGCAAGGCATAAGAAAAACCGTATAAGAATTGAATTAAGCTCTCTTAAGTCATTAACCCATTTAACTAGTGATTATGGGTTTACTAAGACTACAATTTCTCAATGTATAATCTCATATTAGAGCTATAGTTGGCCATCTACAACATTTTATAAGGCAATAAATGTTGTACGCAAAATAAAACAAATAAGATCTGTATCATCAAATCCTAACAACAAATAGAGAGCTAGCCACTCATGGTTACAACATTCAACATTTAATAAAATAACACTCAAGGAATATCTAAAATTATATTAAGCAATAGAGAAAGAGTAAGAAAATTATTATCAAGAAGCTTTAAATGGTCTTCAATGGTTTCCTCCTCTCTGAGCTTCTTTTTGTCCTCTTATTTCTCTCTCTTGGGTGTATTAGTTAGTGAGATCTTGGAATAAAATTGGATGTTGGGGCTATTTATCTCTAAAAATATCCCTTTCTAGAATGTCCTTTCATATTCCCCTATATTTACGCTTTTAGTGAGTACACATTAGCATGTTCATTGTTGGAAATGGGTTGCCTATGATTGCCAATGTGTCTGCGATCATGATGGAGGGACCTTTTGTGCCTCAGAACTTGCCACAAAAGGGGTGGAATCAGGACTTTACAATCATGCATCATTTGTGGTCGCCACAGAACTCCAACACCTTATTTGCCTAGTCTTGCATCGAGCATCTTATAATTGTTGTTGCTTGCATGATCACCACAAAACCTCAACCTCTGCTTCCTCACTCTATTTTTCTCCTTTTCTTACTCATTTGGGCATCATCCACTTCCAAGTTCATATTTTCCTTAAAAAATAAAATAGAATATAAAAGTATACATTCACACTAACTAAACTAACTTAAACGCAACCTAAAATCTAAGAATGCATGCTAAAATAAGTCTTAAAACTATATGTAATTTAGCGCCAATAAATACCCCCACACTTGAATCTTTGTTTATCCTTAAGCAAACTCAAAAATAATAAGTGTCATTGAAATAAACAAGGCATATGTCCACATTTCCTTAACCCTATGCCACAACCTTTTTTTAATAGCTAACTTATAAACCTGGTAAACAAAGTTGACAACCCAAGTTGAAAAATGTAAATTACCAAGTAAAGAACATGTTGTCCATTCACCATCACACAAAACTATGAATTGACATCTTAAGAGAAGTACAAATGAATGAAATAGACCCTAACTAAATTAACTCTTGATTTAGCATGTGAAAATTATTTTAATTTGACTCTCTCTCCTTTTTATTTTCCTTTTTACTTTTATGTTATTCTTCCTTTTCTTAGTAGTTCCTTATCTTTCCTTTACTACATAACATGAATGCCACTAAAAGGGTTCTTTGAATACTCATACTCTTTATAAAAGCATGGAGTAGAGCTTTTTGTTTCTTAGCATATTTTATTCTTTTTATAGAAATTGGGATAAAGAGTATTTTGAAAAAATTCTTTCATAAGAATTGTAAGTAAAATTATCCATCATTATATATATATATATACCTTTTTTTCTGAGGTACAATAGAATTTGAAAGAGTTCTAGAGGGGGGGTGAATAGGACTATTGCATAAAAATGGAAAATTAAAGGAATTCTTTGCAAGAATTGAATGAGAGTTAAGAAGAAAGAATGAAGAACACAAAGATTTAAGGAGTTCAGATTCAATAATAATCCTATGTCTCCACGTAACTTATTGCCAAGTTAGGATTTTTAATCACCTACAACCAGAATCTTATTCATAAGATTGATATTACATAAGATTTTTATAGCTCACTTTTACAACTTTAAAACTTGAGTTTTCAAGGCTCACTTAAAAAACCAAATCCTAAGTGTATCAATGGACAACACTTAAACCAATTCCTTTAGAAATAAATCTCACTTCCTTTCTAATCTATCCCAAGATTTAAGATGAAGAGAAATTCTATTTCTAACACACAATCAACTCTCACAAGAGTTACACAAATACAAAAAAATGTTTAAAAAGGATTTTGAGAGCTTTAATTGAATGCTTTTTATGTATAAATGAATGAGCAAGTTGCTCAACATCAAAACAATCTTCAGAGGTCTTATTTATACTTTGAGCAATCCAATTATAGTTGTTGGAAACAATAATTTTGTTCCCATTATTATCCAAGTCCATTTGAATGAAAATTTAGACTTTCAAGCTATAATTTGTTAGGTCCCAGTCGGGATATCATTAGTCCCGATCGTGACTAGCAAAAAATAACTATTACGAGCTATTGTGCTTGAAATGCTGCTTTGATCCAACTGAGATGGACATGTCCCAATTAGTACTACCCTACCCTGAGCCATGTTCTGATCGGGACACTCAATCGTGATAAGTTCTGCCTCTTTTGCTAAATTTTGCTTACTTTGGTCCCAATCGGGACTGTAACCAAAATTGTAAATTTTTATGAAATTTAGTTCCTATTATGAGTCCGGTCGAGATAATATTTTCAATGGCTTTTCATAATCATTTTCTTTGATATTTCATTATTATTTTGACTTCCAAATTATTCCTAACTTATTCACACTTGAAGAAAACACATTAGTTACTCAAAATTCAGTTTGTTAAGATCAAAATTAAGATTGCTTAACTTGCTAAGGTCAACAATCTCCCCCTTTTCAATTTTGACAAACTTATTTTGAGTTTAGTAAAAGAAATGTGCAGTGTGTGTACAATTTGTGATAATAATGAATATATGGAATGAGAACAAATATATTTCTTTATTTCTTCCCTTGTATATGGACATGATAAAAAGTATAAATTATTATCCTAAATGACATAAGAGATATCATAACAATGATTATGGTTCTTCAAAGCATAAATGGATGTTTGAAAATTGTGAAGGAAATAACTTCAAACATATGCAATGCATCATAAAATAGTACATATATGATCATATAGAGCTTAGTTAGTCAATAAATCATGTGGCACTTAGCATATTATAGTCATGAATATTAGACCCAAAAAACATTGAGAAAGTAAAGTTATTAAAAATCTTTATGTAATAAATATGTCATTTATTCAACATTCTAAAAAAAATTACTATTAAGGACACACTCTCATATAGTTATGTCACTTATACAAGTACATCTTTTAAAAATGATAAACTAAGTATACATGAAAACTCAATTAAATACATGTAAACTCAATTAAAGATAAAAAAAATTCCTAACATGAAGTTAATGTCAATGATCATGTTATAATCATGTTAAATGTTGAAAGATTATGTTAAACTCAAATATTTCTCCCCCTTTCTCAAAAGTCAAAAGATGTAAATTACAAATAAATTTAAAGACCAAAATTAAAAAGAAAAAAATTTCATTAATTAAAAACATGCAGTACAAAGATAAAATAATAAAGATAAACAAAAAATAAATGAAACATAAACTAGGATAGAATGAACCTAAAACAAATAAACTAATAGCTAGAGGCTCATATACCGAAAATAAACTAAAAATAAAATAAATGGAAAACACATATAAAAACTATTCTTAAGGAGGGAAAGGAGGAGGAGGATAGTTGCATGTATAGCCTTGTTGCTCATAGATATGATGAATATCATGTTGAAGATGAGCAATGTTTGCATCAACTTGATTTAAGTGCATATTGAAGTTAGATTCAACTTCATTAAAATGTGCATTAAAGTTGTTTTCCATGAGAGACATATGCTCAAAAATTTGCTTAACCAATGAAGGTTCATCCTCTTAAGCTTGTGCACTTGAGGTTCCTTCACTCATTGTTCTCTTTCTTAGAGGAGCAACTTGTGGTTAAGGAGCTTATTCTTCTTTCGCTTGTCCTGTTTATTCTTCTAACTTTTAAAACATGGCCTCGATGTTTTCACTAGCACCAAGATTATGCTTCCAAACCCAAACTTCATTGATAGAGGTGAATTTCTTGGAGTTTCAAATTAAGGTAACATTAAAAAGAAAAGGTTTGGTAGAAGGTAGAGAATTAACATTAACATTGAAGAATTGAGCTAATTTTGTGACAATCCCATCAATACAAATAGCACTAGTTTAACTATCACTAATTTGCCTCCTAAAGAAATATTCTCATTGTTATGAAAACAATAAAGCATAAAGAGGTCATCAAGAGAAATTGCTTAATTAGATAGAGCTCTACCATTAATTGAATAGGTGAGAAAGTGATGAACATACCAAAGAGCTTGAGATTTGATGAAAGAGGCTTGGGTGTGTCCGACAAAAAATTAAGGAGCACTAGGAGCCTTGATATGATCCTAATAGGAAGTATTAACCAGTGAGGATCCACTTGAATATGTTCCTCTTGTGAGAACCCAAAAAGAGTATCAAACTCTTGATAAGTCATGAAGTGATCTGCCCCCCCTGATTTAAATCTCATTGAAAAATAGGGATTATCATCATTAAATTTTGCAGAGTGAAGAGTAAAAGATGAGAGAAATTCAATAATGAGAGTAGGATAGGATGGTAGAGGAGTGAAAGCAAGGTTATAAACCCCATTTTTAAGGAGAAGTTCTTAGACTTCATCATAGCAACCAATGGCCTTGAGAGTGTCTTCATACATGTAACGTGAAGGAATGAAAGCCCTTTTTCAGAATAAGGACATCCTCTTCTTAATTTCTTGTAAAGAATAAGAAAAAAGAGAGTGAGTCCTCTTAGTTATGTCCTTTTTTTAAGGAGGAGGAGCACGAGAAGATGAAGAAGCTTTGCTAGGTTTTCTTGGAGCCATTAGGAGAAAGTTTTAAAGTAGAATGTGTAGAGAAAAAAGAGTTGTTTTAAGATGAAAAATCAATTGTGAATATAGTGGTATTTATAGGTATGAGATTAGAGTTAGAACTTTTGTTGAATTTGAATTGAATAAGAACCTTAAAATTCATTCTTAATTATGATTGGAGAGTAAAAAAGGTGAAAATTTTGAATTTCCTTATCCTGTCAAGAGTAGTCTCCCAGTCGAGACATGCTCCCATCCTAATTGGGAGATTCAGTCCTGAGTGATGTCCTGATCAGGACATCCATTCAGGATGAGTTATGTGTAAAACATAGAATTTACTTGATCATATCCTGATCGGGACATGATCTGGTACAGCTCAGGACCAAGGTCATTTTTAGAAAACTTTTTGAAATTGTTTCAACTAGGTCCAGAAAGCTTTACAATTGAGTCCTTTGCAAAATAAACTTGTATTATTTAGACAAAATTGATGATTTTTGAAGGAACTAAATGAGTAAATGAGATAGATTAATGTTTAGGAAGGATTTTATTTTACTAAAATAATTAATTAATTTAATGAAAATTTCATAAATTAATCATTAATTTTGTAAAATAGGAAAAAAATTTTCAACTAGACATGTATCATATACCAAACATAAGCAGAAAATAAACTTAAGGTTCTATCAAATATCAAGACAAACTAGAACCATCGATCATGCTAAGTTCATGCATAATGAAATTCAATCTCTCTTGATTAAGAGGTTTGGTGAAGATATTTGCAAGTTGATTATTGGTATCAATAAATTCAAGTGAGTATCAATAATTTGAACATGATCACACAAAAAATGATGTATAATGTCTATATGCTTAGTTCTAGAATGTTAAATGGGATTCTTACTAAGGTTAATAGGTCTTGTATTGTCACATTTGATTGGAATGTGATCAAGTTTTATACCATAGTTCATCAATTGTTTTTTTTTGCCATATAACTTGTGAACAACAAAGACTTGCTACAATGTATTTAACTTTTGTAATGGACAAGGCAACAAAAACTTGTTTCTTGCAAAAACCATGAAACTAAACATTGTCCTAAAAATTGACAAGTTCCAAAAGTGTTCTTTCTATCTAGTAAGCTACTAGTAAAGTCTGCATTAGAATAACTCCTAGGATACCAAAGTCCTAAATGCATTGTACCACAAAGATATTTAAAAATTCTTTTAATGGCATTTATATGAGACTCTCTAGGACTTGACTGAAATCTAGCACATAAGCAAGTAGCAAACATAATATCGGGACTACTAGCAGTTAAGTAAAGAAAGGATCTGATCATACCTTTAAATCACTTTTCATTAACCGGTTTGCCATTCTCATCTTTGTTGAGTTTAGTTGTGCTGCTTATTGGAGTTTTGCTTGATTTAGCTCCATCCATACCAAACTTCTTAAGAACTTCTCTTGCATATTTGGTTTGATTGATGAAAATCCCATCTTTACATTGCTTGATTTGAAGTCCAAGAAAGAACTTGAGTTCTCCTATCATACTCATCTAAAATTCTCCTTGCATTAGCTTAGAGAATTTCTCACACAAATAATGGTTAGTAGCATCAAAAATAATATCATCAGCATATATTTTTACAATCAACAAATCATGTTTGGATTTCTTTATGAAAAGAGTTGTGTCAACTTTTCCTTCAGAGAAACCTTTCTCTAGTAAAAAGTTACTCAATCTTTCATACCAAGCTCTTGGAGCTTGTTTCAATCCATATAATGCTTTTGATAATTTAAAAACATGATTTGGAGAATCAAAATTTTCAAAAGCTGGAGGTTGTTCAACATAAACCTCCTCTTCAATAAAACCATTTAAAAATGCACTTTTAACATCCATTTGATAAAGGTTAAAATCTATGTATGATGCAAATGCAAGTAGCATCCTAATAGCTTATAACCTTGCAACAGGGGCAAAGGTTTCATCATAATCAATACCTTCATCTTGATTATAAACTTTAGCTACTAGTCTAGCTTTATTCGTAATTATGACACCTTATTCATTCTTCTTATTTCTAAACACCCACTTGGTGCCTAGAATAGGATGATGTTTAGGTCTAGAAACTAAAGTCTAAACTTTATTTCTCTCAAATTGATTTAACTCTTCTTGTATAGCAAGGACCCAAAATTAATCACACAAAGCATCATCAACATTTTTTGGTTCAATTTGAGAAATGAAAGCTAAATTAACAATAGACTTAATTTTTAATCTAGTAGTTACCCATTCTGTAGTGTCACCTATGATGAGATCTTAAGGATGAGATTTTTTGAATTGCCAATCCTTTGGAAGTTCATCCTTTAAGGTAGGTTGAGATGTCTCCTTATTATCTTCCTTATTTAATCCTTTAAGTTCCAAAGGTTTTCTTGTAATTCCTTTTTTTGTATCCATAATCTCATTTTTACCTACAAGATCATCAACACTACAAACATCCTTTCTAAGATCAAGTGAGTTTGATTCATCAAATACAACATGCATTGATTCTTCAACTACTAGACTTCTCTTATTAAAGACTCTATATGCTTTATTAGAGATGGAATAGCCTAGGAAAATTCCTTCATTGGCTTTAGAGTCAAATTTTCCAAGATTATCCTTGGTATTCAATATAAAGCACTTGCATCCAAATACTCTAAGATATGAGATTTTGGGTTTTCTATTGTTCTATATCTCCTAAGATGTTTTATTGGCCTTTTGAAAACTTAGTTTGAAATATAACAAGATATGTTAATGACTTTCGCCCAAAAGTATAAAGGCAAATTATACTCATGAAGCATTGTTCTAGCCATTTCCACAAGAGTTATATTTTTCTTTTCAACCACCCCATTTTTTTAGGAGTTCTAGAAGATGAAAATGTAAATACCATTTTCATTACAATAGCTTTAAAAAAATTCATTTTCAAATTAAGTTCCATGATCACTTCTAATGGATGAAATACAAAAACCTTTTTTTTAACTCTTTTAGAAAAATTTTCAAAAGCTTTAAAAGCATCATTCTTATGAGTAAGAAAACATGCCCAAGTAAATCTAGAGTAGTCATTAACTAATACATATGCATACTGCATACCACCGAGACTAGCAACTCTAGTTGGTCTAAACAAATCCATGTGTATAAGTTCAACTAGTCTAGAAGTAAACACTACATTTTTTAGGTTAAATAAGGACTTAGATTATTTTCCCTTTTGGTAGGCATCACATGGTTTATCCTTAGTAAATTCAAGCTTAGGTAAACCAATCACAAGTTCATGTTTACAAAGCTCAAAATTTACATGTCCTAATTTTCTATGCCATGTCCATGTGTTATGGAAATAGACATTAAGCATTTTATGTCTTTGTTATCAATTTTATTCAAATCAATGACATAAACATTGTCCACTCTTTCTCCACTAAAAATAACTTTATTTTCATCAGGACTATTAATAAAGCAATTTCTTGGATGGAAAGTAACCTTATTTCCCATATCATATAATTGACTTATACTAAGTAAGTTATTCTTTAGACCATCAACAAATAACATATGATGTATAGATAAGGATTGAGGATTACCTATTTCTCCAATGCCAATAAATTTTCCTTTTGCATTGTCTTTGAATGTAATGTGTCCTCCATCCTTGGGATCAAGTTTGTTGAATTGCACCTTGTCTCCTGTCATGTGCCTTAAACATCCACTTTCTAGATACCACTTTCTTTTTATTTTTATGGATTTCAAGCACACCTACACAAAGCAAATTAAGTGTTCTTTCAGACCTAAACCTTTCTTGGTATAGTTTGATTAGTTTCAAGATAATCCAAAGGAAGCAAATTCATGTGTAGTCTTATATAGAAACATACATTGTTAGTATGTCCTTTAATCATGCAATATGAACATACTACGTTTTCAAATTTGTTTCTCCTAGGATGAAATATTTTCCTAGTGTGTGCAACATGCCTTTAGTGTTATAGTGGTGTGTATCTCTTATTATTTTATGTCATTATATGAGTCATAAATTTACAATGACAATCTATATTTTGATAAGTTTGTGCAATATGTTTATATGCATTGTGTTGTGTAGCATGCCTATTATAATTGTGTCTAATGTATATATATGAATGCTTAGGTTGAGATGCTCTACTTTCATCTTTACCTTTTTATGTTGATGGGGGATGGGTCTTATGAGACTTTCCCTTGTTATTCAATAAATTATATCTTTTAACTTTGGAAGCTTGAATCTCATTTATTTTGGAGGTAGAAGGAGTTGAATCATGGGAAGCTTTTACAAAATTAATGTGTGATAATGATAATTGCATTCGATTTTTATATCTAATTCCATGAGTATCTTCATAAAAGTTTTGAGAGTCAAGAAGTCTATCTAAAGTTTCTTTTCCTCTCTAAAATTTAGCAATATAATTCTTTAATTCTAAGACCTCTTTAGAAAACTTATGATTTTATCATTTTCTTTCTTAAGTTAATATTCTAAAGAATTAGAAAATTTTGCATCACTAACAAGTTTTACATTTGATTCAACAAGTTTAGTAAAATTATTTTTTAAACTTTCTAATTCTTTAGTCAAGCTATCTAACTCATGCTTATAATGTTTCTTCTTAGACAATAAGCTTTTACATTTAACTAATAATTTGCTTACAATAGAGCTCTCATTATCATCATCATCATTACAATAATTATCACAATCATCAAAAGAAGAATAAGAAGTAGATGGTTCCTCATTTTCATTTTTAAGAGCCATGAAGTAAAGATTGGCCACTTCTTATTGTTCCTCTTCCTCTTAAGATTTAGAGGAATCATCCCAAGTAGATTTGAATATCTTCTTCTTATCTTTTGCTTCTTTGTTCTTGAATTTGAGTTTAGGACACACACTTCTAAAATGTCCTGATTTCTTGCATTAATAACAAGTAACATCTTTTGTTTTCTTCTTCCCATCTCCTTCGTACTTCTTATTGAAGTCCTTTATTCTTTAGAAGTTTTTCTTTCTCAAAAAATTTTTAAAGTTTCAAGTGAATAAGGAAATATCAATACCTTTATCACTAGAATCTTTGATGCTTTCCTCTTCACTATCTTCTTAAAGAGCTTTTAGAGCAATGCTCTTTTTCTTTTCTTCTTTCTCTTCTTATTCTTCACCTTTTTGCTTAATGGTGAGCTTATATGTTAAGAGCTTACCAATGAGCACATCTGTTGATAGAGTGGAGAGGTCTTGAGCTTCCTCAATTGAAGTAACACAAGATTCCCAATCCTTCTTAGGTAGGATTCTTAGAATCTTGTTGTTTATCTATTCCTTAGAGAAATATTTTCCAAGTTTCTTGAGGATTGTGAGGAGAGCATTAAGGCAGTTTGTCATCTCCATGATTGATTCCTAAGGCTTCATTTTAATGAGTTCATATTCATACATATGAAGTTGAAACTTCTTGCTTCTTACTTAAATGTTTCCTTTATAGTGGTTTTCTAAGGTCTCCTACATTTCTTTAGCCAAAATACAATGTTGAAGCTTGCCTCTTTCTTCTCTTGTCATTGAGAAGATTAGAGTAATCATAGCTTTTTTATTTTTGTGATTTTCTTCCTTTTGACCAATACTCCTTTGGCTTCTTGCAAGATTAGTTGTCACACCATCAATGATAATTGTAGGTGGTTCCCATCCTCTAAGGACAATCTCTTAAAGTTTGATGGAATCATAATCAAGATAGAATTCCATTTTGAACTTCTGATGAGGATATTCACTACCATCAAAGAAAGGTCAAAGTGAAGAAATGTTTTGTGATTCACTCCTTATAATCTTGTATTCTAGCAACGAAGTACCTAGAATTCAAGCTCTGATACCAATTGAACGAGTCCTAGAGGGGGGGTGAATAGGACTATCAAATAAAAATGGGAAATTAAAGGAATTCTTTGCAATAATTGAATGAGAGTTAAGAAGAAAGAATGAAGAACACAAAGATATAAGGAGTTCGGATTCATGACCAATCCTACGTCTCCGCCTAACTTATCCTCAAGTTAGGATTTTCAATCCCCACAATCTTATTCACAAGATTAAGATTACATAAGAGTTTTATGGCTCACCCATACAACCTTACAACTTGAGTTTTCAAGGCTCACTTAAAAAACCAAATTCCAAGTGTTTCAATAGATAACACTTGAACCAATTCCTTTAGAAATAAATCTCACTTCCCTTCTAATCTATCCTAAGATTTAAGATGAAGAGAAATTCTATTTCTAACACACAACCAACTCTCACAAGAGTTACATAAATATAAAAAATGTTTAAAAAGGATTTTGAGAGCTTTAATTAAATGCTTTGTATGTATAAATGAATGAGCAAGTTTCCCAACATCAAAACAATATTTAGAGGTCTTATTTATACTTTGAGTAATCTAATTATAGCTATTGGAAACAATAATTTTATTCCTATTATTATCCAAGTCCATTTGAATGAAAATTTGGACTTTTGAGCTGCATTTTGTCAAGTTTTGGTCGAGATATCATCATTCTCGGTTGGGATCAGCACCAAATAGCCATTACAAGCCATTGTGTTTTAAATGCTGCCTTAATCCCAATCGGGACTGCCCTGTCCTGATTAAGACACTCAATTGGGATAAGTTTTGCCTATTTTGCCAAATTTTGCTCACTTTGGTCCTGTTCATGACTACTTTGGTCCCGATCGGGACTATAACCAAAATTGTAACTTTTTATGCAATTTAGTCCTTATGATGAGTCCAGTCGAGATAGTACTTGCAATGGCTTTCTAGAATAATTTTTCTTTGATATTTTATTATTAATTTGACTTCCAAAATGTTCCTAACTTATACATACTTGAAGTAAACACATTAGTTACTCAAGTTTAAGTTTCTTAAGATCAAAATCAAGATTGCTTAACTTGCTAAGGTCAACAGAATTAATTATAGCTTTTTTTTTCACCTTAAAATTATCAAAGATTTATATATATATATATACATATATGTGTGTGTGTGTGTGTGTGTGTAATACAATTAATTTTTTCATTTATCTTCCCTCATTGGAAGCTTTTCTTTTTGAGGTAGAATAAAATTAATTATATCTTTTTTTGTGCCTTAATAATATTAGAGATGTATAGTCATAGTTATTAGCAGGTGTAAGGCATGCAAATAGTCAATAAATACCATTACCATCATCAGTTCTATTTAGCTGATAGTATGCATATTGGAGTTCTTGCATGTAAAACACAAGTTGTTGCCAATAATGGCTTTCACTTATCAACAATTATGAGTTTTTTTATGTTCACAACCTGGGCTGAATTTTTCTATCACTTTTCTATAGAAACGGACACCATCAGTCCTTAAAGGATGTCAAGAAATATTTATGGTTAAATTTTTATGTCAATTGGAGGTCGTTTGGGTGGTTAATAGAAAAGAGAAATAA
This sequence comes from Mallotus nudiflorus, assembly GCA_947683625.1. Lineage (NCBI taxonomy): Eukaryota > Viridiplantae > Streptophyta > Magnoliopsida > Malpighiales > Euphorbiaceae > Mallotus > Mallotus nudiflorus. Next base: position 316,826 of record CANTUR010000126.1, on the reverse strand, counting down.
TTCAGGACTAAAGCAGATATTTGCCAAAACCATAGCTCTTCCTTTTTTGGCAGCCCTGACTCTTCTTATATACAAGCAACCCAAAACAACTTAGCAACCATATGCTCCTTAGCAGTCAAAACAACCAAAGAAACCAAGCAACCTCCATTAACCAACAACTAAAACAGGCATAAAACAACCATATACCAACATCTACCCAAAACAACTTATATCCACATCAACCCATATATATATATATACTCTTAGCCTCAAATCAACCGATTTCCATGTTTATCAACCTTCCTCCTTATCAACCCATACACACTAATTTTTCACCCCTTTTTTTAATAATATTTTTTTCTTTTTCTTTTTTTCTTTTATCATTTTTACTTTTTCTTAGTTGTTACAGTGTATCTCTAATTTATGAAGAGACAGTTCATTTGGTAGCACAATATTTAGAATTTTTGTGGTGATAATAATTTATGTTATTCATTATTTCATTATAATTGATATGATTCTCTCCAAATAGTAATTGTAATATATATATATATATATATATATATATATATATATATATATATATATATATATATATATATATACTACAATTACTATTATAGTTAGTAAAGTTATCATTTTTTGTAATTTGATATTAGCAACAAACACTAAATATAAGATTTTTTTTTCTTTAGATTTCGAGAAACATATCTTTCATGTTTGTGTTTACTTTATTTAAAATGATCATGTATGCATGTTTTTATTCATTTTTCAACTTCATTCCACTTAATTGTTTTCTTGTGAGATTTTTATTGATAATTATTTGTAATTTCTATGGTTTGGTTAATTATATTAATTTCAATTATTTTTAATAGATTTTAATATAATTTGTTACTATAAATTATGTTTTAGTAGTATTTTTAATATTTTTAACATTAATTTTTCTTTTGTGCGTCATGTTTTAGAAAATTTTAACTTAATACTTCGATCTTCTAAAAATATTTTATATATTATTTTTTAAATTGCAATCATAATTAATCAATGGAAAATAATATTTTAATTTTTTATAAAATTCTATTGAAGTTTATCAATACAAATTAATTTCTTTTGTACTGTTTTTAATATTTTAACATTAATTTTTCACTTTTTATATAATTATAAATCGATTTTCAATTTTTTTTATTTCAATACTTAATTTTTCAAAAAAAAATTCTTTGAACTATTCTTAAATCATAATTGTAATGAACCATTAGATAATAAAAATAAAAAATTAATTTTCATTATATTACTTTTCAGATATGTTTATTTAGTACTTTTCTTTTTAAAAAAATTATATATAATTTTTAAAATTATTATAATAATCAATCATTAAATAATTTAAAAAATAAAAATAATTTTGATTATAAAATTTTAATTATTTAATGAAATTATTTTACCTTAATAAAATTTTATAAAATTTATCATGAATTTTTATATTAAAACTTAACTAAATTAATTACAATTATTTTTTAAAATTTCAATAATTTTTATAAAATATGCTATTTACTAAGTTTATATTACTCTAAGTAAAAGTTTATCTAATTAAAATAAAATATATAATTTTATTTAAATTAGAACTAAATATATTATTTAGATACTAATTTGCTTAGTTTATATCACTCCAAGTAAAAGTTCATCAAATCAAAGTAGGAAATTTAATTTGTTTAAATTAGAATAAATATACTATTTAGTTCCTAATCAAAATAGGAAATACAATTTAAATTAAATTATAATCGTAATTTAATTTCAATTGGTAAATTTCTAAATTATTCAACATTTATAGATTCAACAATGCAGACTGTTTTGTAATTTTGTCTATCCCTCTTCTCTTCACATATTTATATATACTAGTAAATAACCATGTGCTTTGCATGTGAACAAAAAAAAATTTAGACTCGTAATAGTAAATAAACTATTAAACATATATTTTGATATTATTATTATTATTAATTAAAAGTTCTAAAATAATAAAAGTATTTTTTATTTATACAACAATTTGATGTTAACTTAATATAATTATCATTCATTACAATTTTGATAAATTATTTATTTAAATAATTACATGATATTCCTTCAATATTTTTTATAGGGAAAAGTACAGAAAAATACCATATGGTTTCAACCCTAATTGACTTCCATCCTGTGGTTTTAACCCTAACAAACTAGTATCCTGAGTTGCATTAGGTTAGAAAATCAACTAACACTCTTATAGATGCGGACATGGTAGAGTGTATCATCATCTCATCACAAAGCATTGGCTTAATACCTATACCACGTTAACATTTTTCAATGTCTTCTTTCAAAAAAAAAAGGTTATTGGTGTCCTCTCCTTCTTCAACATCTTGTTGTTTGAGAAGTGCTTCTAACATCGAACTAAGTTGTTAGTGGTGCTAACCGGAAACTAGCCAACCCAAGTTGATTCACTCCACCGCTATCACCACCGCCTCCTTTACCAGAACTTGATTCATTCAACAACCATCATGTCATAAACATAATCCAATCACCTCCAGTTAATAGAAATATAGTTGGTTTATTTGTTTTCTTCTTCTTTGTTGGTGTAGCTTTTGATAAGCTATGGATGTCAAGGAAGATGAAGAAGAACTACAAAGGAGGCCAATCTGGTGGTGTTGGTCCTTGACACAAGTTCTCACCAATTTCTTATTATTTTTGGAGAAGGATTTACATAGGAATGAGTCTGTGGAATGGGTTAATATGGTTTTAGGCAAATTATGGAACGTTTATAGAGGTGGTATCAAGAATTTGACTATTAGATTGTTGTAACCTAATATTTATAATTTAAAAAAAAACATGATTATGTTGAGATTAAGTAATTCTCTTTGGGTGATATAGTGTTCTACTTGGAAAATTATTGAGTTATAAGTGTTAATGAGAGCTCCAGTCTCCTAGTGCATTGTCGGTTGAGCGAATAGAGGTGTTTTTTAATATGGCAAAAGATAAAAAAGTTGTAAGAGATATTGTTGTTAGAGTAGATGACGTTAGGGGAGCAGACAAGGAGCTGAGGATGTCATTCTAGTTTTCAGCTGCAAGTTTAATACTTATGATAGTGGTCAACCTGAGCTCTAAAGAGGCAGCACATGATGGCAAGAGTGCTTATTAACGTCACCATTAATGTTAGCAATGCAATGAATGATGAGAAGCCTCAAGTGAAAATTGTTGTTAGCAACAAAGAATGTGCTGCTCAATTCAAGGCAAAGAAAATGAAGCAAATTAATGTTGAATTTATGGTCAACCTTATCTGGTTAAGGTCTTTATCCTCAATGATAGTTAGGCACATTGATGAAGCAGGCAAGGAACCATATCAAGTTATTGTTATTAAAAACTTGCCATGTTAAGCCAACAATGATAAAGCCCGAGATACTCCATCCACTGGCTTGTCTTTCTCTGCAACAAGAAGTTCTTTATACAATGGGACAAGCAAAGAAGTAAAGAAGATAATTTCAACGTTGAATCAAGGTCAAGTGCCATCCTAAGATGTTATTGAGTTTATGATAAGTCCTTCATTTATGTTTCTTCTACTGGTGAAAGATTCATTGAGACTTTATTTTCATGTTGCTGCTCAAAAGTGTTAGGTTAAGAAAGGTGGTGCCTTTACTAGTGAAGTTAGTGTGAAATGCTTGTGAATTTGCATTTTCCTTAGGTGATTCCCAATAGTCTTTTCTTTCTTTCTTTTTTTTGAAAAAAAAAATAAGACATTGAAAAGATGCTAACATGGCATAGGTATAAAACAAATGCTATGTTATGAGATGATGATACCCTCTGCCATGTTAGCATCTATAATGGTGTTAGCTGATTTGTCGTGATTTGAAAATGGAATGAAACTCAAGTTATTAGTTTGTTAGGGTTAAAACCACAGGGAGGAAGCTGATTAGGGTTAAAACCACATGTTATTTTTTTTGTACCTTTCCTTTTTCTACAATAAAAAATAGAACTAATTTTTTTGTAACTCTAGAACTAATTTTATATAAAAAAAAATATTAATGTCATAATTAAGAATAAGTTAATAAAAAATTGTTAGTTACTTTCTGAATAAAACTTTAAAAATAATAAAAAAGTATATTTTCTTTATATAAAATTTAATTATTACAACCTCATTAAATTTATAATTCATTATAATTTTGATAAATTTTTTATTTGAGTAGTAACACTTTATTTTTTTCAATATTTTTAAAATTAATACTTTATTTACTAAAAAAGTAATTTAATGTAATATTTTAATTTCAACGAATAATTAAATGATAAAGATTAATTAATTTAATTGTAACTCTTTTTCATTAAATTTTATAAAAATACTAAAAACGATAACTATACTACTTTTCTTATAGAAATACTACTCTCAAACAAATAAAAAATGTTAATTAATTGAATTACAATTTTTTACTTAATAAACTTTAATTTAATAAGTACTTAAAAATAATAGGAGTATTATTTTATTTATATGTCAATCTAATTTTTCAATCTTAACAGTGTTATATTAGAATATAGTAATTTATGACATTTTTCATAAATTTTTTATTTGAACAATTATACAATATTCTTTCAATATTTTTATCTAAATAATAATCCAATTTTATAAACTTGATAGAGTTATAATATAGTAATCAATTACATTCTTTATGAGTTTGAGAAGATTGAGGGTTTTTTCTCCCGTGGCTCTCCATACCACCTGAAAATTCTGCTGCCATCGGACGACCTTTTCAAACGTCCAATGAAACTTATTTTGGTCATTCTGATCTATTTTCGTTGTCAAGATTCATAAAGCATGTCCTAGACTTGCATAAGGAAGGTGAGATGCAGGAAAAGGTGCAAGAAAAGGTTCCTCTAAAATCCTATGCAGCGGCAGTTTCATCTCGTCAAGATATATTTGTGATTCTTTCATCATCAACAAACTCAATTCCAATTCCCATATCTAAGACAAGATCGATTCATACTATCAGAATCATCTCTGATGTATATAACAAGCGTCTGGCCCTTTGCATACATTCTCTTATTCCTAGAATCATCTTGAATAAAGGTGATTTGCCATGGACCCTTCCAAAACTGAAGGAAAAGCTCTCTTCTTTTTGGGCTATTCAAAACTCTTGGCTTTTGATTTCCCTGGGACGTGGTTTCTACCATATCCTCTTGAATTCAGCTTAGGACAAAGAGCTAGTATGGGGACGAGGATCTTTGTTTCTCAAACCGGGTACTGTCCGATTGCAGCAATGGACCCCTGGTTTCAATCCATCAAAAAAAAAATCTCTATGACCCAAGTCTGGACAAGATTTCATCGTCTTCCTTGGGAACTTTGGGATCAACAGATTTTATGTGATATCGCTAGAAATAATGGAACGCCTATCAAGATTGATCGTGCTACCGTCGAAAGTGACTTGGGCCATTTTGCTCGTATCCTCATTAAAGTTTATCTTTCTGTTTCTTTGCCATATTAGCTTTTTCTAGACTGTCAGGGTGTTATGTATGATGTGGATGTTTCTTTTGAAAATATTCCTATATTTTGCAACATTTGCCATTCAATTAGACATAATGTCGCAACTTATTGCTAAAACAAGCCAGTTCAACCCAAACGTGATGATGACCAGCAACAACGTCGCACAGAACATCAATCACAAGGTCAATCTCAGTCATGAAAGGCTTGGAAACCAAAGCAATAAAGCTAACAGATGAGACCAATGGGGATCATCCTCCTCTTGAGGATCCTCTCCCTGATGATCCTCATACTGCCTCTCCTCCTTATGACGCTCTAAAGGATCATGGCAATACTGATACAAACATGGCTCTAGTTATCCCATAATTTGAGCAATCTGACCATGAGAATATTCTTAATTCTTCTCCTCATTCTGAGACTGATGTTGTTCTTTTTAACGCTTTAATTGATATGGATGATATTAGTAAACGTCCATGGGTGAATGATACAAAATGCGAAGAACAATGGTAGCAAGTCATTCATCGCAAGAAACAAGTTAAGCAGTAGAGAGAGCTTCCACCATTAACTGGTAAAAGACCAGTTATTAGAGCTATCTCCCAATCTGTTAGGTTTCATGATTCCATACACAATGGAAAAATTAAATTTTAATCACAAACCTGAATCCGGATCCAAGTAATTTAATTAATTGATTAAATCTATAGTTTTCAAAATCTTACCACTAATATAGAAAAGGTAAGATTTTAGGAAGGAAGAGAGGAGGTTCACTCCAATGACACACGAAAAGAATCTATCCTTCATAAGTGTCCACACGAAAAACCCTTGCATGAAAATGAATATTTGTATGCTAGCACCTTCTCTTGATTTCTCATAAATCAAGAATCAAAAGAACTATGTGTTTTTATTTTCTAAGAGGAGAGAAAAATGAATTTGGTGGCAGAATAATAAGAGAGTTTAAAACCCTAGAGAATATAACATATTTATAGAATTTAAATTAGGTTTTCACTTACCAAATGACCTTTTGGTAATTTCTCACTTTTTCTTATTCTAATTTTATTTAAAATTAAATCAGAAATAATATTCTATTTTTTTAAGATAACCTTTACCTTAAATAAATAAATAAATTTCCACAAAGCTTATTTAGGCTTCTTAAACCCATATTCATTTTGTGCTTGTTCAATGTGTGTGACCCTATAGGTTCACATGACGTTGCCAGTGGGCCTTAAAACTCTATTTAGGCCTACAAGTCATAAGTGGCCTCTAGCAAGACATTATGACCACCCAAGTCATGTGAAGTCAATAATCCGACATAACCTAATATACAGTGAATATTCTAATACCTTTGTCATATGATATCTTGATTGAATATAAGGCATAGATTATGCCATCCTTATAGAATTTAATCATATAATTTCTTGATTCCAAGTAGACTGAGAATGATAACTCTTTATCAATTTACTTTAGCATGGCCATGCATTTTCCTCAATCTATCTTATCAAGGGGCCCATAGATATCTTACTCATATTAAATGAGGGACAAATTTCTTCTCTATAACTCACATTCTTTCATAACTTATTTTATACCCAAAAATAACCTATTTTATCATCTAATTAAAGATAATGTAAAATTGTGTCAAAAGACAAAATAGTTATGTAGAAATTCATGGTGATTTCAAAGTCAAAGGACTAAACCAATATTATTGTGATGAGAATTACTTATGACAATTATCTATATAGTATTCTCATGATGGGTCAATCCAACACTTTATTTCTCAAATAAGTACCTATGAGTTGACTTAATATCTCATATTCATGATTAGTAAAACATAATCATCAATCAACACCATACTAGCCATAGTATATTGTTATGACTATGGATAATTTGAATAGAACTCATATTTAATCTAAGGGTTTTACTATCAAGTCACATATTTGATGACCTTAGTAAGAATTGACTATTCAAGAAATTATCATAACATAAAATGATAATGAAAAATGCCTCTTTATTAAATAAAATGATAAAGTCAAAACATGGTCATGCATGATTGATCTAGTGCATATCACTAAACATCTCTCACTTGCACTAGGCCCAATCTATATTAAAACTAATACCCATAAACCTAGTATGACTCTCATGCTTAGGTTATGGAAGAGGCTTAGTCAGTGGATCAACAACATTATCATTTGTAGGTACTCTGTATATCTTCATGTCTCATCTCTCAATGATTTCTCGAATGAGATGATAACGCCTGAGTATGTGTTGGGATCTTTAATGTGATTTGGGCTCCTTAGCTTGAGCTATAGCTCCATTATTTTCATAATATAAGTTCACTAGATCTGATATACTAGGAATAACACCTAGTCCAGTTATGAACTTCTTGATCCAAACAACCTCCTTAGCTGCTTCTGAGGCAGCTATATAGTCAGCTTATGTTGTAGAATCAGTAACAGTGTCTTATTTACAACTCATCCAACTCACTGCACCTCCATTCAAACAAAACACATAACCTGACTGTGATCAAAAATCATCTTTGTCAGTTTGGAAGCTGGCATCCGTGTAACCATTTACAACTAGCTCATCTTCCTTTCCACTATACACTAAAAATGCGTCCTTAGTTCTTCTCAAGTACTTAAGGATATTTTTAACTACTTTCTAGTGACTTTGACCTAGGTCTGACTGGTATCTACTCGTTGTGCTTAAGGCATATGAAACATCAGGTCAAGTATACAATATTACATACATGATAGATCCAATAGCATAAGCATATGGAATCTTACTCATATGGTCTCGCTCATCTTGTGTCATAGGACATTGAGTCTTGCTGAGATAATGCCATGTGCTATTGGCAAAAATCCTCTCATAGAGTCTTGCATGCTAAACCTGTTCAATAACTTATCAATGTAAGCGGTCTAACTTAGGCCAATAAGCCTTTTATATGTATCTCTATAGATCTTGATGCCTATATTAAGCGGCTTCACCCAAGTCTTTCACTGAGAAACAATTCCCTAGCCATGATTTAACATTTGTAAAATAGGGATATCATTTCCAATGAGTAGTATGTCATTAACATACAACACTAAGAACATAATTACCCTTCCACTAACCATCTTTTAGACACAAGGTTCATCTTCATTCTTAATGAAGCCAAACTCTTTAACTACTTCATTAAAATGAAGATTCCAACTCCGAGATGCTTGCTTTAGTCCATAAATAGACCTTTGAAGCTTGTGTACCTTTCCAAAATTCTCAAGATTGACAAAACCCTCTGGCTGTGTCATGTACACATCCTCAAGTAGATTTCCATTAACAAATGTTGTTTTAACATCCATTTTCCATATCTTATAATCATAGAATGCAACTACAATAAGGAGAATTCAAATAGATTTTAGCATAGTAATTGGTGAAAATGTTTCATCATAGTCTATACCATGTGTTTGTTTGAAACCCTTTACAACCAGTCTTGCCTTAAAGGTATGCACATTGCTATCCATGTCTATTTTATTTTTAAAAACCCATTTGCATCCAATAGTTTTTAAGCCATTAGTTTGGTTAATTAAGGTCCAAACTTGGTTATCATACATGGATTGCATTTTTTATTTCATGTCTTTTAGCCATTTCTCAAAGTCAAGACTATTTATGACCTTTTAATAAGATGTGGGCTCACTTTGATTTACAATCAACACATCATTATCATCAGTTATAAGCAATCCATATCTCATAGGGATTTAACATGTCCTACCATACCTCCTTGGGCCTTCTGGTACTTGTGTAGGTTCAACAGTTATTTATTGATCTAGCTGCGATTCCATACTTAGTACAATGCTATTTTATGGGTCTTGAATTTCTTCAAGTTGGACTGTGCTCCCACTAGATCATTTGAAAATTAATTCTCTTTCCAAAAACACACCATTTTGAGTAACAAGCACTTTGTTCTCAGAAGCATTATATAAATAATATCCTTTTGTTTCTTTATAATATCCCATAAAAAGGCATTTATCAAATTTAGGTCATAGTTTATCTAAGATTTGACACTTCACATAAGCATCACATCCCTAAATCTTAAGAAAAATAAACTGGGAGGTTTTTCAGTCCACATCTCATATAGTGTCTTTTCAACTGCCTTTGTTGGAACTCTATTCAAAATGAATGCAGCAGTTTCTAAAACGTATCCCTAAAAAGAGATTGGAATATTAGATTGACTTATCATTGATCAAACCATATCTAATAAAGTTCGATTTCTCCATTTGGACACACCATTCCATTGTGGTGTACGTGGAGGAATCAATTGTGAAATAATCCCACAATCTCTAAGATGATCTATAAATTCTTAGCTTAAATATTCACCACCTCGATCAGATCTTAGTGTTTTACTATTTTTACTAAGTTGGTTTTGTACTTCATTCTTGAAAACTTTGAACTTTTCAAAAGATTCAGTTTTATGTTTTATTAAATAGATATAGCCATATTTATTGAAATCATCTATTAAAGAGATGAAGTACTGGAAACCTCCTCTAGTAGTTGAGCTTAATGGTCTATATACATATGAATGTATATGGCCCAATAAATCATTAGCTCTCTCACCTTTTCCAGTAAAAGGTTTTTCAGTTATTTTTCCTAGTAACAAGATTCACATGTTTCAAATGATTCATAATCAAATGAATTCAAAAGCCCATTATAGTGAAGCTTTGAAATGCATTTCTCATTTATGTGGCCTAAATAGTAATGCCAAAGATAGGTAGTGTTTAAATCATTAGATTTAAACTTCTTTGTATCAATGTTATAGATTGACTTTTCATTAGTGTCTTTAACATTTAGAATATAAAGACGACTAGTGCATAGAGAAAATCCATAGAAAATATTATCATGATAAACATTGCATTTATTATTCCTAATAAAAAATTCAAAACCTTTATTATCCAAATAAGAAATAGAAATAATATTCCTACACATAGTAGGCATATAATAACAATTTTCCAAATTTAAAACAAGTCCACTAAGCAAAGTTAACTCATAAGTCCCTATAGCTAAAGTAGCAACTCTTGCTCCATTGCCAACTCATAGGTCCACTTCACCTCTAGCCAATGATCTACTCCTTTTTAAACCTTGCACATTAATACAAATGTGAGATCCTGATCCAGTATCTAATACCCAAGAATCAGAAGTAGATAAATTAATTTCTATAAAATGAAAACCTAAAAAGGTAGTCGCACTACCCTTTTTCCTTCTTCATATCATTCATATATAGCTTTCAATTCATTTTCCAATGACCTGGCTCATTACATAAAATAAAAATCCCTCCTTTAGTGGCTTTGCTTGGGGTTCAACTTTGAACTTGGGCTTGGGCTTTGGTTTTGACTTCTGAAAGCCCTTAGGAGCCTTGACCCTTTGTAGACGATGGGGTTTAGTGCGCACCCAAGATTTTAGCAATCGTGATACTGTTTAGGCTTAGGGCCTTAGAGAACACATAAGCCACTATCATAAAGACAAGGCGTGAAGATGAGGAGTTGCCACCCAGGGTAATAACTAGGACAATTTGATTGGTGGTACTCGATTCTCTAAAAGAAAATTAGCACCACAACCAAGAGATTCTGGATATGGAATACTAACCTCTCTTAGTCTTGTGTTCATTTAGAATAATTTTATAAATAATTATTTCATCCTCTAATTACATGCAATTTTATTAAACCCTAATTAACATCCATCTACCCAAAAAGGCAACAACTCGATAAAATTACAAGTAAAAAATGCACTCAAGATCGTGTTGTCCCTAAGTCTAAACTATGTTTATTTTATTAAAAAGTTAACTAAATCTACATTTTATCTACAAATGAAATGGAATAAAAGTGGGCCTACATTTGTGTTAATTAGTGAGTCTAAATCTATTTTTTAGTCTTTCTAAGATGTGGGCTTAAGTTTATTCAATTTTAAAGAAAAAATTTAAATTAGTGGGCCTAAGTCTAAATTGGTTTTATTTTAAGTAAAATGTGGGCCTATGCCTATTTATTTTAAAAGAAATAAATTTAAGTGGACTGACCTAAGTCTAGACAAGTTTTAATTAATTAAGTGGGCCTAAAATCTAATTAACCTAATGGGCCAATGTTGATTTTAATTATTTAAAATCCTAAACCATTTTTAAGCCTATTTATTTAGTGGGTTAGACCTAAATGTGGGGTTGGGGCCCAAAAACAATAAAACATAAAAAAAACAAGCCCAAAATAAATAAAACACAAAAAATAGATCAAACAAACATTACAGTGATTTTCTAAAAAAAAAAACCCTAAATTAATTACATGCAAACCCTAATTTAAGCTACTGCCACAATTGATTTTAATTGATTTTTTACCCAATTGAACCTAATTACTAATCAATTTTAAAATACAAAAATTTAAGTCTTTCACTATTCCCACTACTGGGGCTATTACAAACTATGTACAAAATTAAAATTAAATAATTATACACCCAAAAATTAAAATAAACTACATAGGATACCAAAATGCAAAACAAAAATTAAAATCCTAAGAACTATTATTAAAATAGTACAGGTTCATCCATGGCATTCCATGGGTCTTCTGTTTAATTAAACACATACAGTATCCTCCCCCTCAATCCACATACAGACATCAAAACAAAAAAAACAAAAAAAGGCAATCAAATTAGTAGTGAAATTAAATAATAAAATAATTAACGAAATGAATAAAAAATCACAGAAAAGAAGAAAGAAAAAAATGAATGTTATGCATATGCCCTTTTTCAGCTCCTCATATTAGGATTTTCACTGTTGAAATCGACTCAGTATTGATTTGATTATGGCTGAGACTAAAAATGGTTGTATCGTCTTCCTTAAATAAACTACAAAAATTAGGGTTTTTGAAAATCAAAGCTTTTTTCCATCTGTCAAAAAATCCTCTCACCCCTTTCTAGCAAAAAAAAAACCTCTCCCCCACAGCACGCATGCAGACTTTGCTTTTAAATGCAGAGTATGCGCATATTGAACTTCCTCCAAAAGAGGAACAGACCTATCTAATCAGATAAGATAGCATTTGTTTTTATTTAAAAAAAAAATCTTCTACATTTCTTTTTTTTAAAAAACCTTATCAGATAAAAATTTGAATTTTTCAACCAATTAAAACACTGAAAAAATCGATAAAAATAAGGAAAAATATGCGAAAAAGATCAAAAAATGGAATTATTGTGCATTGATACTGTGCAATACCGGTCGGCATTACACTAATGCCGATCCTAAAAAAATATTTTTTTATTTTTTTTAACTTTTAATTACCAAAAGATCACTGAAAAAATGACTTATTCACAATCAAATCGTAAAAAATGTAGCAAGTTAGTCCCTAAAGTCCAGAAAATCAACAACCAAGTTCAATTTTTTGAATAAATTTCATCATAGGGGCTTACGTCGTAATTGTGCACAATTGCATCCTGAAATTGGGTGCTTACAATTGCCTCCCTTTGTCACTGTTTGCTTGAAAAATTGCAGCAAAGCAATAGAAGCACATAATTTCGAAAGAAAGAAGTTAGGATACTCGATTGTATCCTAAGTGATGGATTAATGCTCAAATTATTGAGCAAGGTGTAGTAGTTGATAAGTCGCACTATATTTCCTGTGGAACATCTAGTGGACTTTATACAAATGTGTTTCGCTATATTCCCTATGGGACGTTTAGCGATGATAAGTTAAAAACTTGCTATAGTTCCTGTGGAATGTTTAGCAATGATGAACTTCATTATATTCCTTATGGGACGTCTAGTGTAGATGAATTGAAATAAATTATATCATACTCGGTCGTATGATGCCGATTATACTCAGTCGTATAATTAATTGAGGATACATTGCACTCAATTGTATAATGTCGACTACACTCGGTCGTATAGTCTTGAATTGAAAAAATTACATCATACTCGATCGTATGATGCCGATTATACTCAGTCGTATAATCGATTAAGGATACATTACACTCGGTCATACAATGCCGACTACACTCGGTCGTATAGTCTTGAATTGAAATATTGTTATATTCCCTGTGGGACATCTAATGATACATACTATATTCCCTGTGGGACGTATAGTGTAATTGAATTGAAAACTTGCTATAGTTCCTGTGGAATGTCTAATAATGAGGAATTTGAAAGTTTATGTCATAATTGCTATGCAGTACATAACATAATGATTGAAATTCATATCATAGCTATTGTGCAGCCTATCAAACTTTTGATTGAAATCATGCATGTAAAATGCAAAAAATAAGTTCTGTAATCTTTTTATGTATTCTGTATTTGACAGAAAATTCAAAATCACATATTGATTAAGCAGTCTTAATAATTCAATGAATTATTAATTTGATGAATGTCATAATTTAATTAGGAATGTATTCCTAATCTGAATGCAATAATGGACTAAATTGCAAGAAAGAAAAGATAAATAAAAAGTAAGTAAATTAAAAGGGTTAAAATGGATATTCTCCATTTTATATATTCTTTCTCTTTTGTTGATCACTTCACTTATCTTTCTATTCCTTTCTTCTTCTTTCTTTTTTTTTTCAATTGATCTTGATTTTTCTTTTCTTGATTTATTCACCATTTGTTGTCCAATTTGCAATCTGTCTGATCTTATGGCCTCCTCGTCATGCAGACAATATGAGGGAGCTAAGACTTCAGAATGTCAGAGGATTCTGCCTCTTCATTTTCCTAATAATAATCTAGGACTTCGAGAAGACTCAACTATCTTTCCCTTGACTCATTTACATACCCACAGGTGGAGAGATGTGGGTAATAAGGTAACTTTTCTTGCTTCTATTTATTTCTATAAAAATATTACATGTATAATAAGCAATTAGAGTTAGTTGCAGAGTAGAAATTGACATTGACATGTATATTAGTCAAAATTTAATATGAAAATGCATGATAAATTGAAATTAACTCTGAAAATATGAAATTTGACTCCCGGGTTGTCAAAATGGAGGATCGAATATCTGGAATTCCGATCGAAATTCCAGATTTTTGATCGACCAGGTTAATGCTAATCGGCATAGTAGATTGCCAATCAAAAAAAAAATTTAAGGCAATTAATTAATTAATTAATTAACTAATCAAATCCTTCAACTTAAATTCTTTGATTAATTAATTAATCTTTTAATTAATTAATTATTATTTCCTTTTTTGAAATTGAAATAGCATCCAATGAAGTTCACGGGCTGTTTCAATCTAGCCCGAGAATTGTTTCATGAACTGTAGGAGTAGGTGACACATTTGATTTGGGCTTCCGAATTTAGGCATTTCATTGCTACACTTCCGACTGTTTGAGGCCATTTTGACCATTATTCTTTATTTGCTTTGATCGAGCAATGGATGGATACTACCCACACTTTTCATACTCGTGTGGGTGAGCTGACCATTTCGCTTATGAGCTCCTTTGCTATCACCTAGATTGCCTTTGGGGGATCCCTAGTTCCATGTGACATCAGCTATTGCAGTCTTCCAGAGCATGCATGGAGTTAGTACGTGCGTGACTTGATCGGGTTCACCCCAGCATGGAAGAATCGAAAGAACATTCTTCTTTCATCATTAGTTGAGGGATTTAGATGCCTTCCTACTTTGAATCCTCATCAGATTATTCATAAGGCAAGGTGTTTCCTCTTGATATTATTAGGCACGACCCTCTTTTGTGAGACTGATCATGAGGTCAGTATTGCTCTATTGGGTCCTCTTCGGGACTTGGATCGAGTTGTCACATTAGATTAGTGATCTGTTGCACTCGCTTATATTTATTACAGACTGGACACTGTCTGTAGATGTGCTACCACGATGTGTGGCTTTTGGCACATCTTGCATGTATGTTCTCCTTCATTTGATCTCTATGGTTTTTGCTCTTCTTTGCCTTTTTTCTAATATGTTCTCTTTTTTAAATCTGGAGCATAGAGATCAGGCTGATTCGAGGCTTTAACACTATCAATTCTAATAGGACCTTTCCTCTAATGATGAGATGAGGTTCTTCTTGCCTTGCTAGCAATAGAAACACTTTACAGACCTACTGTGATCAGTTGAACACTGTCGAGTGGCACCTGGTAAGCAAAAAGAAAATAAAATCATTAGTATGCTACAATTTAATAGGGATTAGACTTAATTTACATAAATTACAGATAAACTCTGATTGGTTGGAGGGTGCTAAAGACATCCAGCGATATGATTTCATGGCGGCTGCAGCCCACTTGGAGCCTATAAGGATCCTACTCTCTAGTTATGGCTGTCTGATGTGGTATCTAGGGGAGCAATTGTATCGCTAGTCTATTGGCCCTTCTCGACGTCGCATTCCATCTGATGTCCTCTCCTATATGCTCTATAGCTCACATCTTACAAGTTTAGAGCTTAAGGGTGCACTACAGGGATATGCTGCCTCAGATTTCCTTAAGCGTTCTTGACATTATCAACAGTTTATCCGTGAGAGCCTCCTGGAGCATGTTCCTATTGATGATGATGGGGTAATTTCTCATTATTTTAGTTTATGTTTCTAGAACCTATGACTCACTCCTTCTCTTTACAGTTTGAGGAGGTTTGCTCTCCAATTGATGCCGATGAGGAGACTAAGATTGCTCTAGAGACTGAGATTGCTCCAGAGATTGAGAGCCCTGAGCCCAGACCTAGTCCTGGTCATCTTGCTCAGCACGTTGGGTTTAGTCGCGATGGGGCCTTTACTGGTGATACACTTGGCGATGTCTCTCTTCCAAACAAGTCTATGTTCTACTAGGTTCCCGTTGTTTAGGCTCTAGTTGAGCAGCAAATGCAGTTTGGTGATGCTCAACTTCCTAGCTTTTATCCACCATATGCTTCTCATATGAGTCTGTTTACTTCATTTCTTATATAAACCTGTACACTTGACATTGATATTAATAAAATTTTATAAAATAAATTCCCCAAACACAGGCAAAGTATTTATATGGACTTGCCTCACCTCAGAGATTATTTACGATGAAGGTTACAAACAGTTGGCGGGTAAGCGCCCTCACTGAGACAATGCAAATGTATGCATGTTATGCATGTAATGCATATGATATGGTGTTTTCTGTGTATGCAGAGCTATTCCAGTGGTCTAGAGTGGGAGAATGAGATGCTTTGTCAGCAGCTTGCAGACTTGGGCTTTGATCCGTATAGTGCTAGGACTTCATTTGCTAGATTTCCAAACACCCATCATCCTGATGACCCTACTAGAAGATGGAGTCCATGGCCTGATACCAAAGCATGAGATGAGTGATTTAGAGTTTTTGTATTCCTAACTTTCTGCATGCCTGTATCTAACTGCTCTCTATTGTACTGCTATTTTTATTCCTGTATTGTCTTAAACACTGTTAGATAGAACTGAAATAGTGTTTTCACCTTAATGGATTTTTTTTTACATAAGCCGCCCTTTCAGGTTTTCAACTTAGCGAGCCTCTTTGTTTTTAAATAACTAATTAAAAAAGATAGTTAATGAACATTATCTTTTTTAATTAAATATCCATTTATATTAATCCTTTTTCAAGATAGATAATATTGGATCGATAAATAAATAAAAGAATGGATTATCTTCCCAATTATCTATTTATCCCAATCCTTCTCAAATTCTATCACTTTATCCACATCTTTCTTTGCTAGCAGAATCCTTTTCCCACATGAACTCATCTTCTTTCCCTATATAAGACCATACAAGGGGCATTTTCCTTCATTCTTTGTACCCTCATCATGACTCATGCATCTCTTCAAACAATGAAGAAATTTCTTAAAACTCTCACTGGTGATGACTGGAATAAGCTTTAACCTTTCCATATCAAATCCTTGAAATCTCTTCAGCATCTGACTGTTGATAACACTCTCCTACATGATGCTTCTACCTTCTGGGATGTTAAGGACCATGTATTCAGATTTAATGGGCAAGAGCTCTATCCAATGATTGAAGAGTTTACTGCTATTATAGGATGCACATTAGACTCGACTACTATGATAGCTCTTCTTGATTTGGAGATGCAATTTCCTGGAAGATTGATTACATTCTTTGATTTGCCCCCAGCTAATAGTTACATGTATATGCATAACCCTGGGACCATCAATCTTTCTTCTCTAATTACCGTATGCGGGACTCAGGGTAAGAACACTGCTTCTTGGACTAGAACAGTTGCTTTATGCTTATATGCTCAAATTTTGCTAGTTTCTAACCATGGTGGTGTCGATACATGCATTTTCAGTATTTTGGAACAAGTAGCGCTTAGAACTAATCCTATGCCAGTTATCCTTACTGAGACCATCATTGGGCTCGACAATTTCAAGACTCATAGCTGTTTCTCAGGCAGTTTACTTCTTCTTTAGGTGTGCAACCAAAACTTATATATATATATATATATATTGCCCTAATTTTTGCCTAAGCCTCCCTTTCAGGTTTTCAGCTTAGTGGGCTTTTATTTTATTATTCTTATATCATTTTTTTTTAAGATTTGGTTACAGGAAAAGCTAAGCTTGCTTAATGTACCTCTCAACCCTTTGATTTATCAACCTCATCAGTTACAATCTCGTCCTTTGAGAATGAAGGACAAATGTTCTATGGACCAATGGGTTGACTGGTTGAAGAAGATTCTAGATTTTGAGATTACATGGGTCTGCCCTTGGTAGAGATTGAAGTTCATGACTATTGAGCTATATGAGCACTGTGTTCCTATTCCCGAGCTGCACTTCTCTACCTTTTTTACCCCTTTACGCCTTTATCGTCAATATGGCCGCCCTCAGTTCATCGTTACTATTCTGACTAACTTTAAAGGCTTTCCTTTGAGAAAAGATTCTTTGGATAAGATTAGAAGCTTATGGCCTTATAGAGCCCTTGAACGGAACATACACATGGATGTTGATGTTACTACTGATGATGATTACAAAACTTAGGTTGTTATCCAAAAGACAGAACCACCAGGATTTGCTAGGTATAAAGGAACTCAAGCTTTGTATGATGGGTCACAAAGGAAGAAACAAAGACATCACTAGATCGAATGGTCTCATAGAGCTAGTTTTAGGCTTTCTTATGTTTTGTTATCCTTTCAAGTACTTATGCTTTATAATAAAGAAGGATATGCAAAGTTTAACAAAACTTCAATTTCAATTTCATTCATTAATTAGGGCCAAAATGAGTACATTTAATACACCAGATGACATAACTCCTGTTATCAGCTAGTCCTCATAGATTTTCTAACTGAATATTTTTTGCTCACATTTTATTTCCCTAATTTTTGCTTGACTAGCCCTTTACGGGTTTTCTAATCAGCAGGACCATTATTTTTATTTATTTCCCTAACTTTTGCCTATCAGCCCTTTGCGGGTTTTCTGAACAGCAGGAAAGTCCTAACTTTTGCCTGACTAGCCTTTTTAGGTTTTCTAGCTAGCGGACTTTATTTTCTTTACTCTACTTTTATTCATATTTTTTATAGGTATTACTTCTTGAGGCGATCCAGATTGATAGGTTCCATAAACTCATTCCCTTCAAGATCTAATATCTTAGTAGCTCCTTTAGGTAAGACCGATTTGACCAAGTACGGTCCTTCCCAATTTGGTCTAAATTTACCTCTCCGATTGAACATCATGGCTCTAGGCTGTTTTAGCACCATATCTCCAGCTTTGATCTTCCCAGGCTTAACCTTCTTGTTGAATGCCCTTGCTATCCTTCTCTGATATATTTGAGTGTGGAATAAAGCATTCATCCTTTTCTCATCTAGAGATACTAGATGATCATATCTTTTCTGTGCCCATTCATTCTTAATTACTTTAGCTTCCATTACTACTCTCAAAGATTTAATCTCAGTTTCTATGGGTAGAACTTCCTCACAACCATTTATCAATGAGAACGGTATTTGGCCTGTGGTAGTTCGAGCTGTAGTCCTATATCCCCATAAGGGAAACGGAAGATATTCAGACCAATCCTTATAGGTTTTAACTATCTTAGAAAGGATTTTCTTGACATTTTTGTTAGCTACTTCCATTGCTCTATTAGCTTGAGTACGATAAGGTGAGGATTTATGGTGCTTAATCCCATACTTTTGTAACAACTCTGCTGTTTCTGCTTGAAATTGAACCCCGTTATCTATCACAACATGATGTGGGACCCCATATCTGCAAATAAGGCTCTTCTTGATGAACCGTGCCATCTATTTTGCTTTCAGAGTATTGAAAGATTCTACTTGTACCCATCTTAAAAAATAATCGATTGCCACCACTATGTATTTATGCCCATTTGATGCTGTCAGTCTTATTTCTCCTATGATATCAATTCCCCATATTGCAAATGGCTAAGGGGATGATAAACTATTCAGCATTATTAGAGGCATATGGCTAAGATTCCCATGGATCTGACACTGATGGCATTGTCTTACTGTCCTAATACAATCCTTTTCCATAGTCATCCAGTAATACCCTTTTCTGAGTATCTTCTTTGCTAGAATCATCCCGTTTATATAAGAACTTCAAGCCCCTACATGAATCTCTTGCATCACCTTTTCAACTTTATCCTTTTTGAGACACTTGAGTTGCATCCCGTTTGGCATTCTTTTGTATAATACCCCATCATGACTTGCGTAGTTACGTGCAAGAACATGAAGAGCATATCTTTTTTTTAAGGTCACTTCATCTAAATAAAATCCCTTTTTAATTCCCTTTTTAATGAACCTCTGGACATTATAAAACCAAGGCTTTTCTTCGGGCCCTATTTAAACATTCATAATCTGCTCACCCCCATAACACGGTGCTTTAGTTTTAATGATCACTAAAGGTTTCATAGCCAACCCAGTTGCACCATCCCACATTGAAGAAAGTGTTGCAAGTGCATCGGCCATCTGATTGTCATCTCTGGATAGATGGATAAAGAGACATTTGATGAAATTCTTCATTAAGGCTTTCAAATAGTATATATAAGGCTTCAGCTTTTCCTCTTTTACCTCCCATTCTTCATTAGCCTGATTGATGACTAGCATTGAATCTCCATAAACCAATAAATCTTTCGCTCCAGCTGCCACAGCTACCTCAATCCCACAAATACATGCTTCATACTTGGCCATATTGTTTGTGACCTTGAAATCCAATTTCTTTGCCATTGGTATGGTTTCTCCTTTTGGTGTCACAAGAATCACTCCCAATCCAGCTCCTTTGTTATTTACAGCTCTGTCAAAGTAAAGTTTCCACTCCCAGTGCTCTACAACTACTAAATTCTCATCTGAAAACTCTAAATTCCACTACTCTTCACCTTTGATCGCATTCTGAGCTAAGAATTATGCTACTGCTCTTCCCTTGATTACCTTTGTAGTAATGTACTCTATATCAAATTCAGTTAAGAGTACCAACCATCAAGACATTTTTCCAGTTAAATCTGATGCTTGAAACATATACCTTAGAGGGTCTATTCTTGAAATAGCTTGAACCTTGTAAGATTGAAAATAATGCCTCAATTTTCTCGTAGCCCAAATCATGATCAAACATGTCTTTTCTACTAAATCATATTTTTCCTTGCACGGTAGAAACTTCTTGCTCAAGTAGTACACCATGTGCTCTATTCCATCTAACACTTATTTGGTTAACATTGCCCCCATTGCATTCTCTTTTAAAGCCAAGTACAAAACAATGGCTTACCCTGTCTAGGTGGTTTCAAAACAAGTGGATTAACAAGATACCCTTGATCTTATCAAAAGCTTTCTAATAATCATCATTCCACTTAACTGGCTAATCTTTCCTGAAGAGCTTAAAGATAGGATCACAGATGTTAGTG
Source organism: Mallotus nudiflorus (assembly GCA_947683625.1). NCBI lineage: Eukaryota > Viridiplantae > Streptophyta > Magnoliopsida > Malpighiales > Euphorbiaceae > Mallotus > Mallotus nudiflorus. The sequence continues at coordinate 295,599 of CANTUR010000126.1, read as the reverse complement.
AGTTTTACGATAAACCTACTAATATACTATAATTTGCTAAGGAATCCTCTTACTTCTTTCTCTGTCTTTGGTGCTGGCATTTCCTGGATGGATTTCACTTTATCTGGATCCACTTCAATTCCTTAGTTGCTCACTATATGCCCTAATAGCTTCCCTGAAGTAACCCCAAAAATGCACTTCTTCAGGTTGAGTCTCAAGTTGTACCTCTTGATTTGGGCTAAGAACTTTTCTAAGGCTTCAAAGTGTCCTCCTCTCATCTTTGATTTGACCATCATGTCATCCACATACACTTCAACCTCCTTATGTATCATATCATGGAAAAGTGTAGTAGCGGCTCTTTAGTAAGTTGCACCTACATTCTTCAGTCCAAAAGGCATCACCTTGTAACAATAGATCCCCTATTATGTGATGAAAGCTATCTTAATCTTATCCATGATTGCCATCATGATTTGGTCGTACCCAAAAAATCCATCCATAAAAGAATACATTGCACTTACTACAGTGCTATCCACTATTACATCAATATGAGGTAATGGGAAGTCATCTTTTGGACAGGCTTTGTTCAAATCCCTAAAATCTACCCACATTCATACTTTACCATCCTTCTTAGGAACAAGTACTATATTTGCTAACCATTGAGGGTAGTCTACTACTTCTAAGAAGTTAGCCTATATTTGCTTGGCAATTTCCTCCCTTATCTTTTCTGTCCATTCTAGTCTTAATCTACACAATTTCTATTTAACTGGCTTGGTTTTTGGATGAGTCAGAATGTGATGCTCTGCTATTTCTCTATCCAAACCTGGCATGTCTTCATAAGTCCAAGCGAATACTACCTTTCTTTTTGTTAATATTCTCTTAAAATTTTTTCTCTCTTCAGGAGTTACATCATGTGATATAGAAATGTTCTTTGGATTATCATTTGTGCCCATATTAAATGAATCAAATTGAATTGAATTAATGTCAAACATGCATGACCGATCAAAATTATAATGCACAGAACTATCAGGATGCACATCACATAAGTAAGCAAAACTAGCATTCATATCATTAACCATAAGAAAAACAACATCTTTGTCCGCATAAAGACCAGACATTATTACATCAATTTCTTCATAAAAACATCAATAAAACTATCACTAATGACAATAGCTAAGTCTTAGGGTGGTTCCTCCTCAGGTGGCAGACACAGCAGCTCCTTAATAGCATTATCACCTATCCTTTCAGTTACTTGCTTCATGACTTCCTCTTTGTTGCTAGCCACTAGGCTTTCCACAATCGGTTCCTTGAAGATGTCAAACCCAAAGACATCTTTTCCAACCACATTAACAAATTCTTTAGTGCCCAGATAATACTTGCCTTCCCCTGGCTTGATGAAATTTTCACTTAGTGGTCCAATCCTTCCCAAGGGCTTATTTCGTTTTGCTTTCTCTTTGTTCTTTGCTCTTCTACTAGTCGATCCTGCCTCATTTTATCCCAAACACTTCTTATGGTCCTGGGTTTTAATGTTCGGGGGGGCTTAGGGTTTCCTTGCTCATTATTCCCGAGCCCCTGTCTATGTTAATAATTCATGCTTTCCATCATTTTTGCAACCCTAGGATCCATCTCATCAAATATTCCAGTAACTTGGATACCAGGCGGAACACATACTTGCTTCTATTTATCAAGTATAGCTGCTACAGCTGCATTAGTTCCAGCTTCTATTGTCATGACATCTCCTTCATGAGGGAATTTTATTTTTTGGTGCACTGTTGAAGGTACTCCTCCCAGGGCATGAAACCACAGCCTTCCCAACAGCAAGGCATAGGTAACAGGGATGTCCAATACAGTAAATTCAATAGTCGACTCTACGGGCCTTGTTTTGACCAAAGCCTAAAATGTTCCCTCCACATTCCTGGTACTGTCATCGTAAGCTTTGATTATGAGGTTTGAAGTCGTCAAGTCATCTACTTTTAGACCCAGAATAGGCAAGTTCTTTAGTAGGCATACATTTATAGCTGAACCATCATCCACCATCATAAAGTTGGTTCTCTTCCCTTTTACTTCAACTGGGATAAATAATGCCTTGTTATGACTTCTTCCCTCCAAAGGCAAGTCATCATCTGAGAATATTATTAGCCCATATTTCTTTTCTGTCACCTTTGCTACCATAGCCTCAGGCATAGATGCCATTTCAATGCTCAAGTTCAACAAAGCTTTAACCAAAACCCTTATGTGGATGCCTGAATGCATCAGGAATTCCCAAATGCTCACACTCACTTTAACCTTCTTGAGTTGTTCTAGGATCAAATCCTCTTTCTTTCCTTCCTCTACTTCTGTATCTTTTGTTTCTTCCCTTTCTGCCATCAGAATCATACTAGATGTCTACAGCCCCAATGATCCATTCTCTTTTCTCATTTTTCCAAACTTCCACTTTGCATGTTTCTTTAGTCTTCAACTCCCTCATCTTGTCCATATGTTGACTTAGCAGCTCTTCAACCCCTTCATGGGATAGTTCTGGGGTTAAGAATTCATCTTTTTCAAACTCATCACCCCATCCTGTCAGCGCAATCGATTCAATGGGGATGTCAGTATAAGTGGGTTTAGAATAGAACACTCTGAAATCAAACTTGCCCGAAGGTTGTCCCAACAGATCTTCAACTCCTCTTAGTGACCACTCAGGAATTTTAGGCTCTTCTTCTACTGGCTTATCATTAAACTCATCTCCCCAACCTGAGGGCTCAATTGTTTCAATAGGGATATCAGTAGAGGGTGGTTTCGAGTAGAATACTCTGTAATCAAACTTGCCTGAGGGCTGGCCCAGTAAATCTTCTGCTCCTCTTTGTGGTTATCTGAAAGGTTCTCCATTGGGTATAAGGTTGAGATCCTTGAAGGAGCTTAGCACTTTTTCTTCTCTAACCCCTGAGTTGATCATCATGGTGGCTGATGGTGGAATATTCCAATAATCTGGGAAAGGGTTATTTTTGGTGTTTGGGTTAGAGTTGGATTTTTCAAGGTCGATGATTTTTTTGGAGTCTATCAAGTTTTGAATTTCATGTTTTAAGCGAATGCAGGTATCTATGGAATGACCAGCTACTTGATGAAACTTGCAGTGATTGTTTGGATCATAGACACAGAGATTTGGATTTGGGGGTTTGGAAAAGGTTAAGGGTCAAAGCATGCCTTTTTGGATTAGCCTCTCTAGGACTTTGGAGAGTGGTTGGTTGAAGTTGGAGAACCTTCGGGGTTATTGAACTGCACACACCTCTATAGCTCAGCTAGTACTTCCTTATTGTATGCCCCCTGTTGGGTAGTTTCGAGTTCATGTGCCTCTAATAGCTTTATTTTTATCATTCTCAATTTCCTCAACTTATAACCCATCATCATACCAATCCATAAAGGTTTTGGGATTCATCATATGTAACCTCTCGACCAAATTAGGTGACACATTATGGACTATCATTCTAACTTAATCCTTCTCAACAAGCTTATTTTTCATCATCTCTGCTTTATTCATGAAACGAGTTAAGAAATTAGAAAATGACTCATTTGATTTTTGTTTAGACAACTCCAAATCCCTAATTGACACTTCCATTCGAGTGTTATAATCATATTGCTTCAAGAATGCAGTACATAGTTCCTTCTAGTCAGTTCTAACAGACTTTTCTAACCCATGGTGCCAGTTCACAGCCATTCCTTTCAGGGACAACACAAACAGCCTAGCAACTACTGATAATGGTGCTTAAGTAGTGCTTATGGTTATGGTGTATTGACTCAAATGAATCCTTGGATCTCCTCTCCCATTAAACTTCTACAGTGGAGGCATTTTGAATTTTTCAGGCAGCTTATCTCCCTCCATTTACAACAGGTCATTAAAGTTAAAAGAATATCTCGTTCCTTGTCCTCTAATAAGCTCTTCCATCTTGGACATTTTCTGAGTCAATGCTTGCATCTGCTTAGACTTAAGATCTTGAACCAATTCAAGTGACTCTCTCTTCACCTTTTCTACCATGTAGTTTTCAATATCTTCCATTCTCATATCAATAGCATGCACATTTCTAGGAGCAGGTTGCCCCCCAGCATTGTTAGCTGTAAGTGGAGGAGCAACAGGTGGAGCACCTACAACAGGTGGTTGTTCAACAGTAGCAATAGGTGGTTGTTCAATAACAGCAGCAGATGCTTGTCCAACAACAGGTTACACTAGTCCGACCAAAGCCTATCTCAGTTCATCCTGCATCATAGCTCTCATGTCATCCATCAAAGCTCCCTTAATGTCCTCTAAAGTCCACATCTCTAGTTATTGTTCCATTTTAGTATGTTCACTCTGAGCTAATTCAGCTTCTAGGAATAGTAGGTTAATTGGACTCCCCTCTAGTCTCTCTAGTTTGTGAAGAATGCCTTGAGCTGTAAACTCTAGACTTAAATCAACTCTGGTCAATCTACCACCTCTTTGTCCCCAGACACGAGAAGACCTGGATGAATCTATAATGGCTACAAAATAAGGTATTAGTATGATGCATGGACTGTATGTATGCATGTATGCATGATGCATATGTTCATGTAACAAGTAGCAGGCAAACACTTAGCAAGTAGCAAGTATCAAGAAGCAATCAACAAGCAACATGTAAGCATAAGCCTTCCAACCTTATTCCTCCCACACACGTGTTCAATGGCGAGTTTCTTTTCCTAGGATTTTTTATCTTGGCCTTCATATCAATAGGGGATATTAAGAGCCGACGCGCATGTCAAATCTCTCTTAAAAAAGCACAGAAGCAACATTTCTAAATATAAAGGTCTAGCCTAATCCTTATTAGCCTAAATGAGCTTCAAAGGTATAGGCCTAGGCTTTTATAAATAGAAATACCTCATGGAAATTCAAATAAACAAGCACTCCAGCTGAAGATCCTAGGGGAAGTAACTAGGCCATTATATATGGTTAGAAGTTAAGGTTCCCTTAGCAAGATGCTCTCCATTATGGACTTTAACTTATAGGCCAAGGTCAGAGGGGCCCAAAATCCTTTACCAACTCGAGAGAAGATTACCCCCCTTTAGGGACTTGGGTTACAAACTCTAGTCAGATGAGCCCGGTAATCTCTCTTGAGCCAAGTTAAGGCTAAGAGTGATGGTTAGCCAATCTACAACTCCATAAAGCTAGTGGAATCATGGAATCATGGAATCATAAACCAATGCCATCAGTTTAATAGGGACATGCAGAATGAATGCAAGAATGAAAAAATAATCGATAAAACAATTCTAAAGAACATGAGTAGAATCAGTATCTCTTATCCTTAGTGGAGTCGCCACTGTAAACGGCGGGGTTTAGCGAGTGTCCAAGATTTTAGCAACCGTGACACTGTTTAGGCTCAGGGCCTTAAAGAACACACTAACCACTACCACAAAGACATGGCATGGAGATGAGGAGTCACCACCCAGGGTAATAATTGGGACAATTTGATTGGTGGTACTTGATTCTCTTAAAAAAAATTAGCACCACAACCAGGAGATTCTGGATACGAAATACTAATTTCTCTTAGTCTCGTGTTAATTTAGAATAATTTTATAAATAATTATTTCATCCTCTAATTACTTGCAATTTTATTAAACCCTAATTAACATTCATCTACCCAAAAAGGCAATAAGTCAATAAAATTACAAGTAAAAAATGCACTCAAGATCGTGTTGTCCCTAAGTCTAAACTATGTTAATTTTATTAAAAAGTTAGCTAAATCTACATTTTATTTACAAATGAAATGGAATAAAAGTGGGCCTACATTTTTATTAATTAGTGAGCGTAAATCTATTTTTTAGTCTTTCTAAGATATGGACTTAAGTTTATTCAATTTTAAAGAAAATAAATTAAATTAGTGGGCCTAAGTCTAACTTGGTTTTATTTTAAGTGAAATGTGGGCCTAGGTCAATTTATTTTAAAATCAATTTATTTTAAAAGAAATAAATTTAAGTGGACTGAGCTAAGTCTAGACAAGTTTTAATTAATTAAATGGGCCTAAAATCTAATTAACCTAATGGGCCTATGTTGATTTTAATTATTTAAAATCCTAAACCATTTTTAAGCCTATTTATTTAGTGGGTTAGACCTAAATGTGAGGTTGGGGCCCAAAAACATAAAAACATAAAAAACAAGCCCAAAATAAATAAAACACAAAAAATAGATTAAACAAAAATTACAGTGATTTTCTAAAAAAATCTTAAATTAATTACATGCAAACCCTAATTTAAGCTACTGTCACCATTGATTTTAATTGATTTTTTACCCAATTGAACCGAATTACTAATCAATTTTAAAATACAAAAATTTAAGTCTTTCACTATTCACACTGCTGGGGCTATTACAAACTACGTACAAAATTAAAATTAAATAATTATATAGCCAAAAATTAAAATAAACTACACAGGATACCAAAATGCAAAACAAAAATTAAAATCCTAAGAACTATTATTAAAATAGTACAGGTTCATCCATGGCATTCCATGGGTTTTCTATTTAATTAAACACAGGCAGTATCCTCCCCCTCAATCCACATACGGACATCAAAACAAAAAAAATAAAAAAAGCAATCAAATTAGTAGTGAAATTAAATAATAAAACAATTAATGAAATGAATAAAAAATCACATAAGAGAAGAAAGAAAAAAATGAGTGTTGTGCATATGCCCTTTTTCTACCCCTCAAATTAGGATTTTCACCACTAAAATCGACTCAGTGTTGATTTGATTATGGACTAAGACTAAAAATGGATGTATCGTCTTCCTCAAATGAACTGCAAAAATTAGGGTTTTTGAAAATCAAAGCTTTTTTTCGTATGTCAAAAAATCCTCTCGCCCCTCTCTAGCAAAAAAAAAACCTCTCCCCTACAGCACGCATGCAAACTCAGCTTTTAAATGCAGAGTATGTGCATACTGAACTTCCTCCAAAGGAGGAACAGACCTATCTGATCATATCAAATAGCGTTTGTTTTGATTTAAAAAAAAATATCTTCTGCGTTTCTTTTTTTAAAAAAAACCTTATTAGATAAAATTTTGAATTTTTCAACCAATCAAAACATTGAAAAAATCAATAAAAATAAGGAAAAATACGCAAAAAAAAATTAAAAAAATATGGTATTGTGCAATGCCGATCCTAAAAAAATATTTATTTATTTATTTAACTTTTAATTACCAAAAGACCCCTAAAAAAATGACTTATTCGCAATCAAATCCTAAAAAACATTGCAATTTAGTCCCTAAAGTCCATAAAATCAACAGCCAAGTTCAATTTTTTGAATTAATTTCATCATAGGGGCTTACATCGTAATTATGCACAATTGCATCCTAAAATTGGGTGTTTACACCCTTACCCTTTCCTACTTTTTTCATACCTTTTCCTTTATTGACCATTAGAACATCCTTGGTGGAATTCTTGATGTTTTTCAACAGTTTTAAGCTTCTCATGCAACTCTGAAACAGTTTTATCCATACTATGCATATTGAAATTCATGATGAAACCATTATAAGCTTCAGGAAAAGATTAGAGAATGATATTAATAGCTAATTCTTGTTCAATATTATGACCAAGCTTGTCCAAGTGTTCAAGATGACCCTTCATCTTAAGAACATGAGGACTGATAGAGTTGCTAGTAGTCAACTTATAGGAGAGCAATGCCCTGATGGTATTGAACCTTTTAATTCTAGCTTTCTCTTAGAACATTTCCTTAAGATGGCCTACCATAGTATAAGCCTCCATTTCCATTAATTGTTTTTGAAGCTCAGACTCCATGCATCCAAGCATGAGACAAGTGACATCAACTGAATTATTGAGATGCTTACTATAAGCATCCTTTTGTGCTTTACGAGCATTAGTAGCTGGTTCCTCTAGGATGGGTTGATCAAGGATATATTCCTTTCTTTATTGCCTAAGAACAATTGTTAGGTTTATGTACCAGTCAAGAAAGTTAGTCCTATTTAGCTTATCCTTCTCAAGGATCAATCGTAGTGACATGATAAGTGCAGTGTTTGATGTCATTATTTGTAATAAATATATATAGAGTACATTTAGTTTTATTATGAAAGAGGTATAAGAAAAATCCCACTAAATTTTCATAAATTATAAAACCTCAAAATACTTTCAATAATTGAAATTTCTTAGTGGGCCAAGATCCATATTTTACCCTACTTCAAGTAAGCTTTGGCTTATCACTTAAAGTGTGGCTATTTAGGTAGGTAACACTTTACTAATTACATCTCATGTAATTCTTGGATAATTATAGGATATCATATATACCAGCATATCATATCCAATGCCCTAGGTCCAAAACCATTTTGATATCCTAGTTAAGTATAACTAACTCAAACATATGGATATCACCATTATCCATATTATCTTATTTAGATGGCTTTATACATAATGTTTTGGCATAACCTATATATAGAAATCCAAATCTTGATAAGTGTTTATTAATGGGAGGCATTTTAATGACTTAATATTAAATGAGGGTTTAGTTAATTTTTATCTTATTTAGTTATTGTTATATTACATCACATACATGGCATCACATGGCATCACATGCATAACATACTAATATAACAAGATAAACATAATATAGCATGGCCCATAACTAAGTTGATCTTTATAAGCCAATATGAAGATCAAAGGTCAAACCTAGGTGATATTACAAATACAAATTAAGCCTTCAATTTGGATCTCCATCTTCTGCCATGGACCTCCTCCTTAGGCTCCAACCTTGGATCTCCATCATGGGCATTCAACTTGAATTTGCATCTTCAGTATTAATTTACATTACATGTTGTAATTAAAACTATTCTATTACTATCTAATAAAATAAAATAGTTACAAAAAATAAAATGACTCATAGGTTGTATTTAAATAATTACAACCCAATAAAATAAAAATAATAAAATCTAATCACATTAGTTCAAGGGCTATGCTATGCACTATGCATTTAACAATAAACACATATTCTAAAATAATTCAATTTACAAATTCATTAAATTATTATGTTAAAAAAATGCATGACGAATCCATTCAAGGTCAAAGGGTAGCACCCCTAGCAGGGTCTAAGGGGTAGTGCCCTTAGCGGGGTCCGGGGGCAGCGCCTTTAGCAGCAATCTAGCTAATCGATTAACGGGTGCAGGTCAAGGAGGCAATGGCCTTTTATAGGGGTTCGGGGGCAGTGCCCCCAAAGGTAAATGATTTACCTTAACTCTTTGAATGAGTTGTTGCCAAAACCCTAAAATGGAAATAATTTTGGTAATCAAATTATTATCTGATTGATTTGTTCAAAACAAATCATTTTTATATTTAACATTCAAATAGTGGCCACCACTAACCCTAATTTACTTGTAAATCATATCATAGAATAATTAATCTATTCCAAATAGATTTATTCTATATAATATGTTTAACACTTAAACATACTACCCTTGACAGAAATTCGTATCATCAAAATATTCATGTTTTAAAATTAAACATAAATCAAATTTGCTGTTTAAAAAAAAATAGTTATTTTGATTTCTTAAAATAGTATACATAACATAGAAAATTATAATTTTATTCACTGTTTAATCATATTAAATGATTATAAACATTAATCAAATTAATGTTTAATGTTGTTTTCATACATATTGTAATTAATCATCATAAAATCAAAGTTGTTTGGATAAAATTTTCAAAAAATCCTTTTCAAAAATGAATCATTCAAACACACATATATCACATATACACAAAATCAAATTAATCAAATTACAAGTGGCTTTGATACCACTACTGGGTTTCGTGATTCTATATGCAGCAGAAAAATTAAATTTTAATCACAAACCTAAACTCGGATCCAACTAATTTGATTAATTGATTACATCTAGGGTTTTCAAAATCTTACTAAAAATGTAGAAGAGGCAAGATTTCTAGAAAGGAGAGAGGAGGTTCACTCCAATGACACCCTACCTTAAGCTTTTAATTTAACAGTTCGGATTAAGATGTCTCCAAAAGAATCCATCCTCCACAAGTGTCCACACGAACAACCCTTTTATAAAAATGAATGTTTGTATGCTAGCACCTTCTCTTGATTTCTCATAAATCAAGAATCAATAAAACTCTATGGTTTTGTTTTCTAAAAGGAGAGAAAAATGAATTTGGTGGTAGAATAATGAGAGAGTTTAAAACCCTAGAGAATATAACATATTTATAGACATTTAAATTACGATTTCACTTGCCAAATGACCTTTTGGTAATTTGTCACTTATTATTATTCTGATTTTATTTAAAATTAAATCAGAAAATATATTCTATTTATTTAAGATAACCTTTACCTTAAATAAACAAATAAATATTTTATTTATTTATTTATTTCCACACAGCTTATTTGGGCTTATTAAACCCATTTTCATTTTGGGTTTATTCAAAGTGTGTGACTTTGTAGGTTCATATGACATTGCCAGTGGGCCTTAAATCTCTATTTAGGCCTACAAGTCATAAGTGGCCTCTAGCAGGACATTATGACTACCCAAGTCATATGAAGTTAATAATATGACATAACCTAGTATACAATGAATATTCTAGTCCCTTTGTCTCATGATATCTTGATTGAATATAAGTCATAAATTATGTCATCCTTATAGAATTCAATTATATAATTTCTTGATTCTAAGTAGACTGAGAATGATAACTCTTTATCAATTTACATTAGCATGGTTATGCATTTTCCTTAGCCAATCTTATAACTCATATTAAATAAGGGACAAATTCCTTCTCAATCACTTACATTCCTCACATAACTCATTTTATACCCAATAGTAACCTATTTTACCATATGGTTAAAGATAATGCAAGATTATGTCAAAATACAAAATAGTTATGTAGAAAACCATGGTGATTTCAAGGTCAGAGGACTAAACCAATATGATTGTGATGAGAATTACTTATGACAATTATCTATGTAGTATTCTCATGATGGGTCAATCCAACACTTTATTTCTCAAATAGGTACATATGAGTTGGCTTAATATCTCATATTCATGATTAGTAAAATATAATCATCAATCAACATCATACTAACCATAATATATTATTCTGACTAGGGATAATTTGAAAAAAAAAACTCATATTTAAGCTAAGGGTTTTACTATCAAGTCACATATTTGATGACCTTAGTATGAATTGACTATTCAAGTAATTATTATAACACAAAATGATAATGAAAAATGTCTATTTATTAAATGAAATGATAAAGTCAAAACATGGTCATACATGGAATTGTCAAGGAATTGGGAATTCAGCCACCCAACATATCCTCCATAATTTTTGTATTTCTCACAAACTTGATTTCTTATGTTTAGTAAAACCTAAAGTGGATTTTTTTTATATCCACTCTTCTTTTTGACACTCCATTAATATGTCATTTATTGTGGGCAATGATTTACTATTTCCCTCTTTATGGTTATTGGTGTCTAATGCTATTGGTGCAAATAACATTTCTGCTCTCTCATCCTCAAATCAACATATTGCTATGGATTTTTCTTTGGGTTCAAAAAACATCACTCTAAGTTGTGTCTATGCTAATGTTTTATCTATGAGTCGTAGACATTTATGGACTAATCTTATTCATTTTTTTTCTCTAATTTCCTCTGATTAGTTTGTTATTAGTGATTTTAATTCATGTTTTAGGGTCCATGAGAAAACTGCCAGACCTCCCTCTCACCGTTCTTATTCTGATTTTGTTTTGGCTATTTCTGCTTATGATCTTGCTTATCTGGAGACAAAGGGTTCTTTTTTCACTTGGACCAATAATCGACATGGTATAAATTATGTTGATATCATACTAGATAGAGCTTTATGTAGTGCTTCTATCTTTCAGAATTGGAATGTTATAGAGTGTTATACTCTAGTGCGCCATCATTCTAATCACCATCCTATCCTGCTATCTTACAGCCAATCTATTCCAAAAATTCATCAGCCTTTTAAATTTCTTTATATGTGGACATCGTATGAGAATTTTCTCCCTACAGTTAAGTTTTTTTTTACTTCTTTTCACATGGTAGGTCATCCCATATTCGTTCTTTCCCAAAAGTTCAAATGCTTAGATCTGGTTTTCGGCTTTGGAACACTCATGTTTTTGGGGATATTAATTCTATAATCTTTTTGGCTAAGTAGGATTTAAATTGTATTCAACCCGACATTAGTTCTCAAGGGTTTTTTAACTCTCTTAATTCGCAAGAGCTCCAATGTCATACTCATCTTTCACATTTGCTTACAAGTCAGGATTCTTTGCTTAATGAAAAAAGTAGAATTAGATGGATCAAAGAGAGAGATAGAAACACCAAATTTTATCATGGCTTGTTTGCTAGGTGTTTTGCTTAATTTGGTATCCATAGTCTTCATATTGATAGGTCTTTTATGGAAGATCAAGGTATTATTGACCGAAACATTATTGAGTTTTATTCTTCTCTCTTTTCTAGTACTGGTTTGGTGAGAGATTTATTTAGAATTTGAGATATTTTTCCTTCGATAGTCTCAAGTGCTTAGAATCATATGTTATTTATTGAGGATATTAAAAGTACTATCATGGCCATGGATCCTCAAAGTTCCCCTAGTCTAGATGGTTTCAATGGAAACTTTTATATTAGTTGTTAGCATATTATTAGCAAAGAGGTTTGTGATGCAGTGTGAAGTTTTTTCACCTCTAGTTCCATTATGCCTAGTTTCAATTCAAACTTAATAGTTCTCATCCAAAAAGTTCAAGGTGCTAATTCCATTGATAAGTTTCATCCCATTGTGTTGGGAATTTTTCTTACAAGATAGTCTCCAAAATTCTTGCGAATAGGTTAGCAAAAATCACTTATTTGATTGTTGCCCCTCTATAATTTGGCTTCATTTAAGGTCAACACATAGAGGAGTGTATTGCTATTGCCTCTGAGAATGTCAATTTGTTAGATTATCATTCTCGTGAGGGCAATATGGCTCTGAAGGTTGATATCATAAAAGCATTTGATACTATGGAATGAGATTTTAATTTGGAAGTGTAATCTTGTTTTAGGTTTTCTCCTATTTTTTATGCTTGGATTCAGGCTATTTTTCGCTCTGCCCATTTATCAATTCTTATCAACGGCTATCCTCAGGGCTATTTCTCTTACTCCTTGGGTGTTTGCCAAGGTGACCCGCTTTCGCCACTTCTTTTTTGCTTGGTGGAGGAGTTCTTAAATTGTTCTCCTTCAAAGCTTATCGATGATAGCAGTTTATCTCTTATGCATTCTAATAGCCAAGTTAGATGCCCTTCACATCCTCTTTATGCTAATGACTTTTTAATTTTTTGTAAGGCTTCCAAATCCAACATTCGGCTTCTCATGAATTTATTTTCTACATATGAATTTATTCAGCATGCTAATTGGGAGAAATTAGATTTTTTTTAGTAAATATGTGACTTTGAATAGAGCTCTTTCTCTTTAAGCTCTCACAGATATGAAAATTGGCTTTTTACCTTTTAAATATTAGGTGTCCCATTATTTAAAGCCCCTCCTAAACGGTGTTGGCTACAAAGCATTGTTGATGCTATTATTTCTAAGTTAGATAAATGGAAAGGTTATATTCTTTCCATGGCGAGAAGGCTCTCTTTGATTAATTCCATCATTTATGGCTCTTTTATTCACTCATTCATGGTGAATAAATGGCCATCTTCCTTATTGAAGTATTTAGAAAGGTGTATAAAAAAAAATTTATGGCCTGGAAATTTTCTCTCGAAAAAACTAGTTACAGTTCATTAGGACATTTGTTGCTCTTCTTTGGAGGAGGGTGGTCTTAATTTGAAGAGATTACATCTGTTAAATGGGGCGATGCTTAGTAAATTAGCCTAGAAATTATTAAGCCTTGATAGTCCTACTTTTAATTTTTTGCATTCTCACTTCCTATATAAGTCCAAAGTTGCTCATACCACTTATGTCAATTCTTCCATTTGGTCTTCCATTCAGGTTTGTTACATGAATCTTCTTTAGAATTCTCAGTGGGTGGTTAACAAATGCTCTCGACTTAGCTTCTAGAATGATCAATGTCTTCCTTATGTCATCTTAAATTGTATTAGTATCCCTCATCATCTTCAGAATAATTTTAATGCTACGGTTTCATATTTTTTTTAGAATAATGTCTGGCACTTTTCATATTCTTTTTGCAATGCCTTCCCATATATTTATAGTGATATTAAGAGTTTGGTTTTCTCTTATCTTCCTTCAGATAGCCTAATTTACTATCATTCTTCGAATAGGGCCTTATCGTGCAAGATCTTCTATCTGAATTCTTGCTATTCTGCTCCTAAGGTAGCGTGGGACAAAGAGGTTTGGCGCCACTACTTGCCTCCCTCTTGATCCTTTTTCATTTGGAGCTGCTTCGTGTTAAAATTCCTACAGATGATCTTCTTTGCTCAAAAGGATTTCAGATTGCCTCTAAATGTTGTCTTTGCTCTCGCCATTCAAAATCAATCAATCATCTTTTTTGTCTCTGCCAGTATGCTATTACAATTTGGATGGTTTTGGCAAGTCTTTTTGAAGTCGGTTTTGATCTTTCTTATCAATTTTCTCAAGATTTTCAGTCGGCTTGGTCTCATAACTTCTCTTCTCAACTGCTTGTTTTATGGCCTGTGGGATTATTGAAAGCTTTGTATTGTATTTGGTAGGCTCGGAATCATGCCATTTTTCATAATGAGACTATTCCTATCTTTACTTCGATAAGCAAAATTTTTCATGTTATTTCTGATGCTTCTATGTTTAAGATTGGGCATATGGCAAATGATCTTTATGATTTGAGAGTGTTGCATCATCTTCGTGTTACTGGTAATCCTCGTCACCCTCCCTGTGTGTTCAGGGTTTGATAGATTGCCCTAGCACAAGGATGGCTCAAGCTCAACACGGAAGGGGTACCAAGAGGAGCTCTAGGTTTGGCGGGAGCAAGTGGTATTTTTCATGATCATATAGTTTCGTCAATTTCTTATTTTTCCTCTCCTCTTAAGGTTAAATTTGCTTTTGAAGCAAAATTATGTGTGGTCATTATTGCTATTGCTAAAGTTAAAGAGCTTCAACCTACTTGTCTTTGGATTGAGTGTGACAACATGTATGTGGTGCAGCACCTTCTTCATTAAGATCCTAATGCTCCGTGGCCGCTTCGCATGGAATGGCAACATTGTCTTAATGTTTTATCTACTATGCGGGTTCACGTTACTCAGGGAAATTGTTTGGCTGATAAACTTTCTACTATGGAGATTGATCTTAGGCAACTTAAATAGTGGAATTTTCACCCTTTTGAGTGTAATGACTTGATGATGAGAGACATATTAGGAAAAGAGAATTTTAGGTTCTCTTCTTAGCTTCTTTTTCTGCTTTCTTAGGTTGTACTGCCTTTGGCTTTTTCATTTTTTTTTAATATATTGGTCTTGCATGGTTTATGATGAGGGTACTCTTGAGGTACCAACCTAGTTGAGATTTCTTGGTGCATCTCCTAAAATCAATACTAAATCAACTTTATATAAAAAAATGACTACTCTATTTGAACACAACAATCTATCAACATTTTTTACATTAATATTTTCATACTTAATTATTCTATAAAATTTATTAATTTTGGTTTTAATTATTTACTTATTAAATTGAATATAGTAAAACTTATAAAAATATGTTATCTAAGTCTATTTATCTTAAATAAAATATAGAGATTTTTTCATAAATTATAATGACCCTGTATTTTAAATAAAGTAATATTATTTTCGGGTATATAGTATTAATAATTTTAAATTTTAATTGTATATTTTAATTATTAATTTTTAATATTATTTACGTATTTATTAGAAGAGATTTATTTACGTAAAATAATTTATTTTTTCGTGAGATTAATATTAATATTATTTATTATTAAATTTGATGGAGGGCAATATGGTAATTTCATAATCAATTTAAAAAAATAGAAAAGTCAAAATTTTGGGTCAACATCACCTTCTTCTTCTTCTTCTTCCACCATCACCATCCAGCCACCACTAGAGCTGCCCAGCTGCAACCACCGACCGCTGCCACTTCCCTCTTCCTCCAGCTACCGTCCACTCCAATAAAGCCACCGGGAAGTCGCTGCATCGCTGGAAATTAAAGGAGGCCGAAAGTTGATCTTCACATCATTGGAGAGGATTCCAGCCACCCTAGCTCATCAGACCGGTCTCTTTTGAATGTCCTTGATCTGATGAGTCCATTTCTGAGCTCCGTTTGAGCTCAAATCCTCTAGATTTTTAGATATCTTCAATTTTTTGTTTATGTGTTTTAGGGTTTTGAATTTTTTTGAGCTTGAATATGTTTGATTCATGGAAACTTGCTTCACAAATGTTGTTTGTTGTAGCTCAAGTTTCTCAAATATATTTTTTGTGAATTTTTTTGAATTAATTTGAATTTTGTTAAATTTTTATTATTTTAATATTAAATATTGAATTTTTGATAATTATGTTAATTAATTATTTTTATTGAAAATTTAGTTGAATTTGTATTTATAATGTGAGTTAATAATTTTAGAATATTTCAAATGATTTTTGGTGAATTTATATAATTTTTGAGAATATTAATTATATTATGTATATTTTGTATTATTGAGTTAATTGTGTAATTTTGTGAAAATTATAGTTAAATAATATGTTTTAGATGATTTTAGAATTATATAGGGTATTAAAATGATTTTTATATATTATTTACTATTTTTAACTAATTAATTCTAATTTTCAAAAATTATATTATAATAATATATTATTTACTATTTTGGTGACTAAATGGATTTTTAATTATTTTTATTATATATTTAGGCTATTTAAGTTATTTGAATATATAAAAGTGAATTTTTACTATTTTAAGTTGAAGTATTGAAAAATTGGATTTTTATTAATATTATATTATTATTTGAGATTTTTATTTAATTATTGTGAAATAATTATATTTGGTGTTTTATTGTTTAAATATATTATATTTCGGTATTTTGAGGATATTTATGGAATTTAATGATTTTTAATATGTTTATTATTTTAATTGTATTTTTGGTGATTTGTGAACCTCGGTTGAGAAATTATGCAATTCGGGGTTCCAACCCGAGGTGTTGTGCAATCTGTGTTAGAAGTGTATTTTTCTTGCAGGATCGGCTCTACTTTTTAATAAAGAGATGTCCATTTTACAAAGGAAGTTCTGCTGAATTTTCGGTAGAATTCTCGTAGAACATGATGTCGGGTCAATTCTGAATTTTTGTGTTTATCTGAGTTTTTGTATTCCTAAATTGAGTCTCTATTAGAAATATAAGTTAGGAATTTATTCTAATTGGTTACTATTATTTATTTTCTAGTTGTGCTAAGACCGAGGCCTATCGGATTGAGCCCGTCGAGCCAGTCTCGAGGAGCGTAGAATTGTGAGTTATTATTTTATATATACATTGCATATATGATGCATGATATTCAGTATTCATATTTTTTTTAATATGTATTTAAAGATGAATTGTTTTATTAAATGTTTTAGTATATGTTGGGTATATTTTCGATATATTTTTGGTATATTTTCAACATATATGCATGTTACATTTTCAATATACACTTAGAATATTTTTGGTATATTCATGGTTTATATTCGGTATGTTTATGGTTGATTTTGGATATATGTAGCATATATATACTTGAAATATATTTAGTATATTTTTTGTATATTTCTGGTATATATATAGTTTATTTCATTATTATGAATGTTATTTATATTTAATTATGCATTATTTATTTCTCATATGTATATTCAATTTTATTTGAAGGATATCAATAGAACGTATTTCCTAGTGGGCAGCATTAGGACCGTATACACACCAGTGCGATAGATTCTAGGGATGAGTTATTAAATCACTTGAGGTGACAGTTATTTGATAGATTAACTTTGTGATTGATATGATTGAGTAGTGTGATTGCGAGAACTCAATTAACCTAGTATCTCGGGGCCAATCACATTGATAGTGAGACTGCTGGAGCTCGGTTGACTTAGTGTCTTGGGGCCAGTCTACTATCCAAAATGGAATAAGGGATTTAATTTGGAATTAAGTGAGTCTGTATGGCTAGAGAGATATTTTTGGTTGATGTTGCGAATAATTAGGGTTCTATTTGATCCTTCATTCAAATAAATATTTTTCAACATTTATTATATATAAAAGTGATTTTAGCATTTGTGTGAAATGCCTGTATATATTTTTTATATATACTGATACTTGATTGCATATGATATTAGGAGGTACATGTATATATAGTATAATAATTCATTCAGTGAGGTCTCACTCCCCTCAATTATTTATTTTTCAAGAGATTTTTCTTCCTCAGACCTCAATAGTAGGCCCATATGTCAGGCTGAATTATGTAAATTTCTTATCTGACTTCTATTGTATTCTAAAAAACTACAGTAGTAGTTGTAGTTTGTATTTGTAGAATGTTGTTTATGTCGGAGACTTTTCTCTGAATATTATATGTAAATATTTTATTTTATGATATGACATTAAGTATTTATTTTTATATATCAATTTAAGTTTTAATTATGGTGTATTCTATTTATTTATTGCATATTTTTTTTTAATTTCTAAGGCTTACTATGGGTTCCGGATTCGAAAGAATTTCTGTTCCCTAGCGCCGGTCATGACTCCCGGTTTGGGTCATGACATAAATAGACTAAAAATAAAAAATATTCTCAAAAGCTACACTGACTAAAATTATTTTCAAAACTAACTTTTCTTTTTTCAAAACTAATTTTTCTAACTTTTTTCTTTCAAATATGGATTACTTTCCTTTCGCCCTCGTTTTTGAGGAATTGTCTTCTTTTTTTTCCTCAATGTTTTTTTATTAACATTTCTTTCTACTGTCTTTATTTTTTTCTTAAAATTTTTTTTGTTAAACATTTTTTTCTAGTTTTAAGGTATTGTCTTATTTTTTTTTTCTCAATGTTTTGTTGCTCAACAATTTTTTTACTGTTTTCATTTTTTCTCTCTCAATGTTTTAATGTTCAACATTTTTTTCTATTTTTAAGGTGCTCTCAACCTTTTAATTTTTTTTTGCTCAACATTTTTTTATTTTTAAGGTATTGTCTTCATTTTTTTTTTCTCAACATTTTTTTTCTCAAAATTTTTTTCTCTTCAAAACTTTTTTTTCCAAATAAATGATCATGAACTAAACATCTTCAATTGTTGTAAAAACAAGCAACAAATATCTTCAACTGTTGTAACAAGAAGCAATAAAAAAATTTCCTGTTTTATAGTCTTAAAAAATAAGGATTTTTTTACTTTGATTTGTTTATTAAAATGTCTAACAATTTTTTTTTCAAAAAAAATTACCTTAAACTTATTGATAATTAATATGTAACATGTTTACGATTCTTATAGTGTATTTGTAACATTCACAAAAAAATTCGAAAAACCCAAAAAAAAAACACTAAAAAATAAAAAATAACAAAAAAAAATAATATTGAAAAACAACAACAATAAAAAAGTAACAATCGAAAAACAACAAAAACAACAACAGAAAAAACAAAAAACAACAAATAGGAAACAATAGAAAAAATAAGAAATAACAAAAACAACAATTGAAAGACAATAAACAACAACAACAACAAACAACAAAAATGTCTTCTTTAAGCCAAAATTTGAGAGCAAAAAAAAAAAAAAAACTAAAGAGTGGAGAGTTTCCTGCTTGAATGCAACTGAAAAAGGAGCACTAGTGTCTTAGCTATTTCTTCTCGTTATGCAATAACTCTTAAGCTAAAAAAAAAAAGCCAAAATGAAATTATGGAAAGCGCCAAAAATGAGAGCCACTTTTAAAAACATAGAAATTCACTTTTGAAAGATAAAATGAAGTCATGCCAAAAAAGAAAGTAATGGGTCAACATAGGCCCATCAGTGATATTATCTCTAAAATATAAATAAACCTAATTAAAATACAAAAATATATATTTTTAACAAAATTACTACTAAAATTTTAATTAATTTGATTTTGTTAGAGATAAAATAGAGGTCAACCTAAGTAAAATAGGAAGCATACATTCAATTAAATTAGAATTATATTTTAATTACTTTAACTTTTATTAGAGATAAAATAAAAATTAACTTATTTAGAATAGGAAATATATTTTAAAATAATAATTTTAAAATCAAATCTTACTATAAATAAAATATTATGGTAACAAAAAAAAAATTAATATGATATATTTTAATTTTTTATTTATTAAGCCAAAATTTCGACAAGTGTTCCTTTTCGTAATTCAACATTAATTCCTAAAACCTTATATATTGAATTATTATAATTCACAATATTTTTATAAAAATTTCATTTTTATTAAAATACACATACTTTATTTTATATAAAATACTATAATTTAATTACATTTAAAACATTACTCTTCATTTCCATAAAAAAAAAATATATTGTCTTTTTATCTTAACTGAAACATTCTATTGTATTCAAATAAAAACCACAAATTATATCATGGACCCCTGTCCATATTGAAATATGGACTAAAGGTCCATCACACATGAGAATTAAATCATGCATTTTTTTTAACTTCATTGTTTTGTCTTTGCTCTTCTATTTCTCTCTAGAGGTTTGTTAATCAACTCCAATTCCATATCACAATCCCAACCGTAATCACCTTCCATTACTTGCAAATCCTCACTTTACCTAAAGCTCTGCCCTTCTATTTTATCAATTGCAGGTTCATCTTCATTACTCGATTCAAGGTGTTATGAGGCATTGATTAAAATCCCAAGTCCTGCAAAATGATAATTAGGGAGCCCTCCATCTGTTTAAAGAGATGCAAGATGTTAAAATACCTAGAATTGGTAATCAGGAATTTGAAATGTTGGTTAAGGGATGTGCAGAAGCAAGGTTGATGGCAAAAGCTTTTGCATGAAATCAAGGAAGGATAGATGGTGGATTATAAAGTTCATGACTGGAATAATGTGATCCATTTTTTCTGTAAAACAAGATTAATGCAAGATATTAAGAAGGCTCTTAAAAAGATAAGGAGTTTCTATTATCCATTATGTCTTGGGATTAAGCAATACTTGAGTTGAGTTTGAGAGTTATAATGTCCAGATGATGTAAATATTTAGGGAAAAATGATATTGCCATAGTTAATTTTGTTCACTGACTATGTTATTTGTGTTCACTTTCTTACTTTACCAATGCATGGAAATGTAATGAGATTTTCATTTAATATAACCTTCTTGGATGTACCCTGTATCAAGTGAAGGCTATCAATTAATATACATGTGAAAAGTCAATGAACATACAAGTGAAGGTCGATGAACTTGCAGCAGACTCATTGATCTTCACATGTAGATTCATTCATCATCAATGACTATGCAGACAAAAATCAATGAACCTATGCCAAAAAAAAAAAGTGGATGTTTGATGTAAAAGAAAGAACAAAGAAGTGTGTTTTTTTTTTATCTAGCACGTGCAATGACCCCTAGTCCATATTGCAATATGGACAAGGGTTCATGGTATAACAATTGAATATAAACATTTTTCTTTTTTTAACCTTAAAAATAAAACATATGTAATTTTTCACCCATTTTGTATATTTATTTTATTTTATCTATTCAGTAATTATTATTAGTATGCATATTAAAATAATATGTACTCTTAATAAAAAAAATAAGTTCTAACTTTTATATTTGATTAATTTTTAGTTTTTAATTTATCATAATTATTTAATTATTTATTTTTAAAAATATATATATTATTCAATGTCCATGCAAAGCATGGATTTAGGACTAGCATATATTAAATGTTGAGCTTTAAAGTTATTATGCGAAAAATTTGACAAGTGTCTATGTTCATATTTGAGTATTCATTATAAAATCTAATGTGTCAAATTCTTAAAAATCCTAATTTTTATTAAAAATAAAATATTTATTATATTTTTCAGTATTTTTTTAACTAAAACATTATTATACATATACTTGTTGACTAAAACACTATTACATATTTTTCAATAATATAGAGAGAGTAAAGTATCATTCCCATGAGGATTAGGGACTAAGCACCTATTAGCTTTAGTTCATTATATTTAGAGCTTGCAGATTGGACTTAAATGCAAAAATGAACAAACTAAATACTTAGCAAGTAAAGAAACATAGATGAATTAATTCTAAATACTTGATGGAGAATTTAATCAATATGGGGGTTATGTTGTTGGGGAATGGCATACCATATTATCCTCAAGTAAAGTTATGTTTTAAGATTCATTTAATACTCTCTCTCAAGTAATGTTAAACTCCACTATGAAAGCAAGTTAACATCAAACATGTTAGGCATTAGGTGAGCTTATGGAGGGTTGAATGGGTTCAAGCTCTCTAAAGTCATTGATCATTCAACAAGTATTTGTGGGTCTATTAGATCTACTATCTCTTAATGTATAGATCTAGACTAAGGATGCATTTGGCCAAAATACAACACTTATCAAAACCACAACAAACACAATATGCATTAAACAAGAAAGGATCTATAAAAATGAACTTGATTCAATGGGTTTCCAGAATCCCAATAACATAAATAAAAACTTAGCCAAAAATGGCTCCCATGATCATCATTCAATATTTAATACAACCCAAGAGATTAAAGGAAGGCAAAAAGGAATAAAAAGGGAAGGGAATTTAATATCAAGAAGCTTGGATCTTCAATAGAGGTTCTCTTCTTCTTCTTCTTCTTCTTCTTCTTCTTCTATTCCTTTCTCTCTCTTGTTTGTTATTTTCTTCTTTCCCAAGATTGATCTCCTTCTTAATAATCTCTTCCAAACCGTGGTCCTTGTCCTTTTATAGCTTCTCTAGAATGTCCTTTCACCTCCTTTAACACAAGAAGAAAAAAATGAATTAGAAATGAAAATTTGTTTGTAATTTTGTAGCTATTTACAAATAGCAATGGAATTAGAAATGGAAATATTATGTTGCAAAAAAAAAAACTCCTTTCTAAATATTAGCAACGAAATTTTCCTATATGTTTCTAATTTTTACAACGAATAAATTCCATTTCTAAAAAATTGCGGCGGAATAAAAACGAATTTTTTCCGTTTCCAAATAGACAAACTAAATTTTATTGCTATTTTGTTAAAAATTGAAACAGAAAATCTATTTCTAAAATAGCAACGAACTAAATTCCAATTCTATTTCATCCAAAATTGAAATGGAATTTATTCCCTTTCTATTTTTTTCAAAATTGAAACATCTAAAGATAGAAACAGAAGTAATTCCCTTTCTATTTTGTTGAAAATTGAAATAGAAAATCCATTTCTATTTCCATTGCCATTTGATCAAAATTGAATTGCCGCTATTTAGCTACTATATTTTTGCAAAAACTATTTTAATTATTTATTTGCATTGAGCAATAATCTTTAATTTGTTCCTATTTTAATGATCAATTAATTGGGCAATAATTTTTCATATATAAATAATAAAAGTTTGAATACAACCATAAACATCATTTTCATATTACAAATATAAATGTCAATAGCATACAGCAAAATTTAATACAACAATCTTAAATATAAAAGAAAAAAGCTACTGCTGAAGTGTACCATAATACAATTAATCCTAAAATACAATTTTCATGTATCTTCACCTAAAAATCTAAAGACAGTGGAACTTCATTCTCCATTTTGGCTGCAATGGATAAACACGCATTATCATTATTGAGCAGAAACTAAAATCCATAAAGAAAAGGGAAAGAAAAAGAAAAGAACAGCTCATATTAATAATGATGTTTGGAAGTAGACTAATCAAAAGAGAAAATCAAAGACAAAATATGCACATGAGATAAATCAAGTAAAAGAAAATAAAAGGCAAAAACAAGGGAAGCCACCAACCCATTTCAAATTGAGGTACAGTGAAATGGGAAAAAAAAAAAAGAATCCAATGGTTACTCATTTTATTCAATACCAATATCAAAGCCACTAGCAGTACTTACCTAGAGGGTTCAAATCAATCAAACACCAACTCCACTTGAAACCAAAATCTCAAACAAAACTATTACATAAAAATAATTCAAGATCACATAAACACAAAGATAAGACCTTTATATAATCAACTTCAAGTGAGGTATTTTAACCTCTTTGATGTCCTCTTGATCCTAAAAAAATGCAATAAATATCCAACAAAAATCAGCAGCTAAAATGCAACACCAAAACAGCAGCACCAAAACAATATTATTCAATAAATGCAACACCAAAACAGCAGCCAATAAAAATTGACTATCTACCCATCCAATACAAAGACAGAAAACAAAGTTAAACAAAGGAAACTACAAAGCTAAACAAAAAACTGAATTCAAACAACTATAATAGCAGAAATCTAGTTTAGAGAAGGCACGTCATATTGATTTCCACAACTAATTTGTTATCATGTAAAGTAGAGCCAGCACCTTCTCATTTATATATTTTCGTATAAAAACTACAAGAATATGATTAAGTACCTGAACTTGAGTGAAATCAAGCGGTTTGTTCTCCTATAATCTTTAGCCTCCTTTTATGCCAACACTTGCGCAGCTTCTCCACTGTCCAAGTAACAAACCAAATCATTTCCATAACATTAGGCAATAAAAGTACTCCAATCCAAACCCAATACGCTGTCATCTTTGGCCTGTGCAATAAGCAATACACAACTTATTTCTAAGAGGAAATCCTCCAAGAATCAAAGAAATGACACAGAAGTGAATGATCACTTATTACATTTATAATTATATAATGAAAAGTATATATTAAAAATGGATTTAAATATACAAGGACGCTCCTTTACTTTCCTTATTCAAGTCAGCTACGCCATAAATAATTTTTTTTCGATAGGAAATTGGTATTTAAAATATATTAAACTCTAATAAGGATAATAAAAATATTTAAATAATTATCTAATATGACTATATGTACCATAATTTAAATTTAAAATATCATTTTAATGAAAATAGATTACAACAATTGTTAATAATAAATTAATTTTTATTAATAAGAAAGTCATACAATTTCAATATCAATAAATTGTAAAATAAAAAACTAATAAAAAATAAATATACAAATTGAAAGAAAAAAAATCCCTCTATCTCATCATGTTCTTTGGAATTTACTTAAATAAAGGAAAGTAGCAAAGATATGCACCGTACCTTGGTTGGTTCAAATGATCAATTCATAGCAATGACAGCAACTTGGTTATAATTGTAGTTAAATATAGGAGTGATAGTCAACTTTGATTGGCTAATTAAGGCTTATGCTTACATGTTATATTCTCACTAAAATGATCCAAAATTGTCTAAGAAGTTCTTGTTGTTGGTTAAGCTGTTCTCTCGTAAATGAGAGATGTTAATGACTATTTATATCCACTTTTTAATAGTTACTATGAGATGTTAGCAACCATTTTTTTTAGTATTTAAATACATACTTTTTAGTAGTTAAAATGACTTGTTCAGAACATTTAAACTCCAAAGACTTGTATACCTAAAATTTTAATTTTAAAAGAATTTCATTAAGATGAATAGAAATTAATTAAAAAAATTAAGAATGTACGGAAAATCACTTTTGAATATTTTTTTTTCCGGTGACATTTGATCTAAAGGAACTAGACTAGATGCCGATCTTACCAAAGGAACTGAAAGATCAACTTTGACACTTGATCAATTGTTCATCTAAAGGTTTTGTGGTCTGTAGTCTTTGCCCACTTTCATCAGAACCTAAGAAAGAACAAACAAGGACAACAAACGACGACGAGGAAGGACGGCCGGACAGCAACCATGGGCGACAACAGAAAAAGATGGCAGTGATGATGATGATGATGATATTGACAGCAGACGAGGGCAACAACAGAAAAAGAAAAAAATAAATGAGAAGAAAATGGAAGAGAAAGGATGGATTTTTCTCTTTATGATCCTCGTCATCAATCATATCTTTTAATCAACAGCAGCAACAACTCCTAGAGACGTCGGTGGCAGCAGCTCCTTCAGGAAATTTGCTTACAGAATCAAATCAAATCAAATCCAAAAACACCTTATAATAAATCAACCACAATCCAATCAAATTCAAATCATGATAACATAGAAAAATAAAAAAAAAACTTATAAAAAGAAAAATAAAACCCAAAATCTGATGGTGATGGACTTGTTTATAGAGCAAAAGCGAGAAGAAGACGAAGATGGTGTTGCTGGGAATGACGGTGATGGCCGGTGGTGGGTGACGAAGATGGACGGCTACGGGGGTGACAGTGATGGACGGCTGTGAGGTGATGATGATGGACAACGATTAGATAAGGGCGACAGAGGGGAAACTAGGGAGTTGGCTTGGCTGCTGGAGATGAGAAAATGATATGAATTCATGTAACCCTAAGCAGTTGGGGGAAAAAATTGGGGCTAGAAGGGGAAATGTAAAAAATTGGCGGAAAACAAAAAGGCTCTCAAAACAAAAAATTGTGGCCTTGTAACCCTACCTTTTTTGGTTGAACCATAATAAATAATTTTTGTTTCAAACTCCGTAGTTTTGGAATAAAACTATATAGTTTTACAAATAACATAAAATAAATAGTTTTGTAATTAGTTCAATATAAATAACATAAAATAATTAATTTATGAAATCAGTTTTATAATTTATTCAATATAAATTATAAAATAAATTTTTTAAAAATTATCATGCATCTATAAATAACAAATTTAATCCATTTTTAAATTTTAGGAACGAATTTTTATTTCATTTCTAAACTTTAAAAAAAGGAATTACAATCCTTTTTCAATAATAATCTATATTCATTTAAGAATATAGATTTTCCTTTTCGGCAAGGATATTATAGGAAGTATATTCGAATTTACATTACTTATGGCCAGAAAGTGGTAATCTGTTGGAGGAGCAAGGTTTTAACTGCGTAGGTGATGGATTTGTTATTAGAAAGAATTCAGGAGGTGGAAATGGCAGAGATCATGATAGCAAAACCCTAAGCATAGCGAGCTCATAACCTCCGTAAGCCAATGGCACCGTCAGATGGGGTCTGTCAAGAGCAAATTTGTAGATAGAAATAATGTGCATATTTAGGTGATGGGCAGCGATGGTAAGACAACTGGTGGTGGATGCCTGGAGGTGAAGGGCAAGGGTGAGGTGATGAATGTAAAATGGAACTATTTATAATTTAGAAATGGACTTTTAATCCGTTTCTATTTTTAGAAACGGAATTATTGTCCGTTTTTAAAAATAGAAATGAAATTGGAGTTCGTTTCTAAAAATTAGAAATGGAATGGTAGTCCATTTCTAAATTTAAAAACAGACTTCGATTCCATTTCTAAATTTTGAAGCAAATGCATTGTAATTTATAAGATAAAGTTCTATTACATATATATTTTTAATTTAATTTATCAAATTAGTTTTATAATTTATTCAACATAAATTGTAAAATTAATTCTTTCAAAATTATTATGGATATATTATAATAAAAAAATATCTCTAATAAAAAAAACTAATTATTTTAAGTAATTGAAATTTGGATTAAGGCTAATCTAATTTTTAACAAGTTTTTTTCAAAAATTAATTATATAATCTACTTAATTGAATACAAAATATACATATTTTAATGTACCCTCAACTGAAGTACTTGCCTAAAAAGTTATAGTAACAGTGAATGTAAATAGAACTATTTTCTAACAATAGAAATGAAATTGAAGTCTGTTTCTAAAAATTAGAAATGGAATGGTAGTTCGTTTCTAAATTTAGAAACGAACTCTATTATGTTTCTAAATAGAGACAAAATAATTTCGGTTCTATTTAGAAATGAAAATTTTTTCCATAGCTAAATCCCACTATATTTTTACGAGCCAATTTCCCGCCTTATATTTACGACTAAAAATTTATCCATTTCAAATTTCATCTCTAATTCCGTTGTTATTTCAATTTCTATTGTCCCGCCAATTAGTCCCGCCATCAATTAGCAACAGATTTTAATTTTGTTTCTAAATTTCGTAGCAATTTTGATTTTCTATTTCCATTTCTATTTTCCATTTCAAAATCGTTATTTTCTTGTAGTGTAAATTTTCTTCTTTTAAACATCCTCCTCAACATGTTTTGTGCTGGAAACGAGCTTATTGCAATCACGGATGAAGTTGTGATCGTAGAAAAGGAGCATTTGGAGAATGGGTGATGGTCATGGGTTTGTTACGCTCGCCAGAGAGAGTTTTACCATTCAGAAACCTATGATCACGAATGAAGTTACGATCAAAGAGGGGCCACGACCTGGGAATACTTGAAGCTTCAATTAATTTGTGATCATGCTACCTGTAATAACCCTTAAACTTTTTATAAAAATAATTATAAGTTATTGTTAATGTTGTGTTGTTGATGGATTATTATGTCATTGACATGCCATTTATAAGTTGTTGATTTGTTATTGTTAGCTTATTGTTAGTTGCTGAATTGATGTTAATGTTAAGGTGTTTATGAATTTGTTGAGTTATTGTGTTATTGACAAGCTATTAATCTATTGTCGTTATTGGGTTGTTTCCTAGTTGTTATAGTGTTGTTGTGTGATTATTATGGAGGACTGAACATGAAATATTATAAAAAATGCAGGGACTAAAGTGATAATTTGCTAGTTTCTCTTTATTTTAAGGCTGACAATAGCAAAAAGTTCATTATTAAGCCATGAACCCACATATTTGACATTGTAGTACCTAAATCTTCCCTACCTATGTTCATCAGCCAAACGACCTTCGATTGATATAAAATTTTAACCACAAACACTTCTCAACATTCTTAACTTGCTTATGGTTTTTGTTTTATGAAAATTGGCTTAGTTTTGATATATTTAAGCTCTAAACTTTTGTCCTAAATTTTTTGGCATTAGATCAAGTTTTCTGGTGACGGTTAGCTACTGCCACCACCACCATCATACTTATCTCATTTCCATAAGTACTTTGGTACCAATTTAAGTTTGATCCATGTAGTTTTAATGTTGATTGGAACTAATTGGGTAATTTTTATTTTTTTCTTTGATATATTAATCTAGTAGTTATTTATATGTAGAGTTTTGAAGCAGGAACTGTGGCATTTAGGCAGCCAAGAATGCATTGCCAACACGCTCCACCTATGAGTTAATTTTATAAAGTATTTGTTGAGAATATTCAAATTAGAATTTTCATGTGGTTAATTTATAGGATGCAAAATGGCATAGTTCTTTAGGATATTTGTGTTTACTTTTTTTTAGTTTTGTGCTTGCATTTGTTTGATTATTACTTTGTTATTTTTATGTTTGGTTGTTTTTATCTTAATTTTGTGTTTTATAGGTTCTCTTAGATTTAATTCATGCTTTAAAGTTCATTTGGATGCCTTAGAGTGAAGAATGGTGTATAAAAGGCAAAGGAAGAAGAAACTGGGATCATGTCGAGTCATCATTGGAGTGCCAAGTCATCACCAAGAGGAACCATGCCAAGTCAGCATGGTGGCACGAGTCATGACAAAACCTTCCTATGCTAAGTCTAGCCTGAGTCGGCACAGGGGTGTCGAGTTATTTCCATACCCTTTCACATTCACATCTATTTGAAAGGAGCATGAGTTGAGATGTTTATAGGTCGACTTTGTTTATGTATGAAAAATTACTTAGTTTTTGTTTAGAAATAATTAGTATCATTTTTTAGTTATGTTATTGAAAATAAATTGAAGTGTTAAGTGAAAGACATATTCAAAAGTTCAAGGAAGACATTAAGAGGACTATTCAATATCAAGTAACTTCCTAAAGAGTATTGAAGAGTTCATCAACATAATTTTTTCCTTGTTTCTTATTATTTGCTTGATGTTTAAAAAATACTTCTTTATTGTTGTTTGATGTTGAATGCTATGTATTTTGGCTAAGTCCTTGTTTATTAGAATGACAAGGATGAATTAATCTTATGAACTACATTCTTATCTTTTATAATGCATGAATGATTTAATTTTAATTAAGTTTTGGAAAGTATTATGTATGCTTGATCACCATGTATAACTAGTTAATCAAATGTTCACACTGAGAGTTAGGGCATTTTGGTGTAAATGTAATTAAGTTAAATTAAAGGATAGGAAAGTACTTGGAGATAAGAAAACCATTTTGAGGGGTTTAAGAATTGGCATGGAACTTAATGGTTTTTCTTTATCTCTATAATGTCATAAGAGTGCTTATGGACTCTAAACGAAAATATCCTTAAGTTACAATGAGAGTTGCTCTTAAGTATTGGTGGTTATATTCTCCAGTCATTTCATGTGTTTATGTGTTTGTTAACTTTTATAATTCTTGATTAATATGAATTGTTGTTCTAATATACATTGCTTAAAATTGTTATTACTTCATTTAGATTAATTAAACTAATTTGTAATTCTTAGTAATTTTAGGATAGTTAGAATAATTCAACATTTTCTTTTATATCATTTGCCTATCCATTTAAGTATCTATTCGATTAATATAAAATTGCTCCAAATTCCTTAGTTTTTGACACCCTACTTGCTCTATACTCAGTCTTGGAGACTAGGGTATTTCATTTGACTCACATTATTAATATAATATCAAAGTTGAATGTGTGTGTGTGTGTATTCATGGTTATAAATTTTACCACATGCATGATTTATTTATTTTATTATCATGAATAATTTTTTGGAAGATGTTTTAGTGGAATTTATTATATTATATTTATTGGTATAAGAAATAAATGTGTTTTGGAGAAAATGGTAGAATATGCCACCCAGTGGGTGTCACTAGGATTGCGTGCGTATCAATATTGGTTTGATTTGTGAACCAGCTATATTATAGATTGCGAGCCTTGGTTGAGCTTTGCTCTCTAGGCATATTTATATTATGATTGAGAGCCTTGGTTGAGCTTTGCTCTCTAGGAAAATGTGTAATAACCCATAAATATTTAAATAAATAAAGATATGCTACTATTGTTATCAGGTTATTTTTGGGTTGCTAGATGGTTATTAGTTCAAGGTATGATGTTAATATAGTTCATTGCTAGCAACTTTTTAATATGAAAGGGATTAACTCATTTAATTGCTAGTAATTATCTTAAGCCTCAAAGTGGGAGGACTAAATAGAATTTTTGCCAAGAACATGGGGACTAAAGTGGTAACTTTCCATCTTATGGTAGTCATCTTGTCTAACATGTATTGTAATTTTTATTATGATGGAGATATATGTATGACGATATAATTGAGTTGAGATGATGATAATGGTGATATTGGAGTATTTGTGGTTGATGAATATTTTTGGAAGTGTTAATTAAAATTTTCATGTTTGGTTTTGTTCCTGGTACATAGGAAACTCTGTTAAATTTTCTTTAAAATATTTAAAACGGTAAATTTTATTGTGAAAATTTTCTTAAGGCTTACTATGAGTTTTGGAAACTTCACACTTTCCTATTCCCTAATGCTGGTTACTTGCCCTTTGGGTTTGGGTTGTGACAAAGTTGGTATCAAAGCAATGGTTCATTCCTTATTCTTTTGGTCATTGGTGTCTATCTTTTCTTGAAACTACTATGATGATTAGGTGGTAATTGTCATTTAGTGTCATCATTGCTTTTAGAATTCCGCATATAGGTTAACGTCCTTGTTATGTCTTGAATCTTATTTATATGTCTTTTTAGAATAAAGAGGAAAGCATGAAATGCTCCTACTACAGATGCAACATATGATGATGTTAAGCAGTCTTTTCAAGATGAAGCTCCTCCTTTGCCTCAAAAGGTAGAAGAACGGGTAGACCTAGGGCAATGGCAGCCTAGAGACAAGAGCAACAGTTGTAAATAAAATTAGAAGTTCTAAAAGTGAATCCTATAGCCTTTGTGACTAGAATGGTAGGAATAAATCAAGGTTTAACTGTACTTAACCAAGCCATGCCTTTGGTGTAGTAGATGCTTTAATAAAGGAATCAAGGGATGACAAATGGTTATGCTCTTCTTATGTACTCCAGAGTTAGGAGAATTTCTTTTAATAAGATTGAAGATGCATTGGATTTTATTAATACCATTGAGTCAAGGAATAAGACTAGGTATACAGATTACTATAGGATTTTTATTGTTGAGTTATCAGTCCAAGCAGTAGCTCAAGATTGGTTCATGTAGTCTATACAGCCCTACATGGACACTATCACTTGGATAGATTTTAAAAGGCATTTATTACAGATTTTCTATCCACCTACTACAAGGGACACTTATAGATGGCAGTTGTTGCATATTAGTAGAGGGGACAAATCAATTAACGAATACACGAGGGAGTTTCTCAAGTTATCACATCATGCAGCGAATGTAGGGAAGTGGATTTGTATATGGTTGGGTTAGCACCAACATATATGGGGATTCGTACTAAGGTTCACACCTTGGAAAGTGTTATTGATGAGGCCAAGCAATTGGAGAGATGACACATAATGCATGGTATAATCCTAGATCCTTATATGAGTGGAGATGGTAAGGCAGCTAGTATTCAAGGTGTTCACTAGCTAATATTTCAGCTTAATAGTGTTGGTATGCAGAATGGTACCTCCCAATAGCATAGAAGTTATAGGGGACATAAGTCTAGGAGGCATAATTACAAATATGGTAGACTTAGCAAATTTGGGACTGGAGCCAATAGTAATAGTACTGGATAGAATTCTAGGTATGGTAGTACAAGCTCAGGGCCTAGTGCATGTCCTAACTGTGGATGGGTTCATCAAGGCCCTTATCACCTACTATCAAGAGCATGTTTTTTATGTGGTCAGGTTGGGCACTTTACTAGATCATGCATGAATTCTGGTTATCTACATGCATACTCACAGGGTTTATATGCTATAATTGCTCAACTAGTACAGTAGACTCTTTAGTTTCATGCACCAATGTATCATCAATAGAGTGGTACTTAGTTTGTGGGCCAGCAAGGCCATGGTTTAGGAGATTAATTTGGAGGGAAACCTAGTGGCAAAGGATTTATGTAGCCATCTGCATCACAACAAGCATGTTGTGGGTAAGCTAGAGTTTTTACATTGACCCCTTAGGATGCTTAAGCATCTAATGTAGTTGTGGCAGGTATTCTTTTAGTATGTTATCTTGATGCTAGAATTTTAATTAATCTTGAAGTATCTCATTCCTTTGTGTCACCTTTATTTGCTTCTAAGATGGGATGGCAACCATCTAAATTATTAGTTCCATTATTTATAGCAACTCTTCTCAGTGATGAGTGTTATGTGTCATTTATAGCCATAATTTTAGGAGCATTTTTATTAGTTTTATAATATATTTTTATAAATTTATTTATTTTTCTTAATTTTACTTGCATTTAGAATAATATTATTTAATTTGCATTTTAAAGAATACATTTGCATGTTTGTTTAATAATTAAGTGCATTATAGTATCTAATTAAATTATTTATTGCAGTTTTGTGAACTAAAGCT
This sequence comes from Mallotus nudiflorus, assembly GCA_947683625.1. Lineage (NCBI taxonomy): Eukaryota > Viridiplantae > Streptophyta > Magnoliopsida > Malpighiales > Euphorbiaceae > Mallotus > Mallotus nudiflorus. Next base: position 262,202 of record CANTUR010000126.1, on the reverse strand, counting down.
AGTGCACGACCGTGTCTAGAATCGTGTCTGGAAAGTCTCTTTGCATAAATTGCATACATAGGCTAGCACAATACTATGTGCTCATTAAGAATCCTGCACGCTTCACTACACAACAGTGCAAGAAGGTGTGCACTAATATAATTAAAGCAAGGCTCAATGAATAAGCTATGCATACCCTACCACATGGCCATATATCAGGTTGTGCATAAATTTGGAATACTACACACCTAAGTGCATGGCCATGCATTAGGGTGTGCACACAAAATTAATTTACATGCCTGCATACATGCCCTAATCCACACTCTTGTGCATGGCCATGCACTAGGGTGTGCATTCATGAAAAATCTTCCTCTTTTATTCAAGATTACAAATTTAGAAGATTTTAAAATTAGAAGATTACAAAATGAGAATATTCTAGAATTAGAAGTTCAGGGGGTAAGAAATGGCTATAAAAAGAGGATAAATTCATCAACCAGGGAGGAGAATTCATTCAAATAAACATTTAAAGATATTTTGAGCAGATAAGAAGTAGAGATTCAAGTCAATCATGTTCAAGCATAATTGTTCTCATGTTTAGAATATCTTTGATTATGATTATTTCCATCATGTGTAGCTAATTTATATAGGGTTTGGATTCATGTAGCTAGACTACTACTTGTTTGGATTTTTATGTTTTAATTCATTAAGTTAATATTCAATCAATTTTATAGGTTGCTTTTATATGTTCTTGTATTTGATTTTAGGCCTGATTAAATGCATGATTTTGGGTAGATTAGTAGACAATGAAAGTTGCATGATCTATTAGCTTATAGACCTATGAAACTTAGGAACCTCGATCATAAAAGTAGATGAATCCTTTGGGGAGCATTGAATTGCTAAGGAACTTAATGAGTCTTAATTAATTTACTTGACCATGAAAATAGGCGTTAATTAGTTTTGTCATGCTTGAATGATCTCGAAAGAGACTTTAAGTAATTTGAGTAATTTACCCTTAATTGTATTAACAAGTTGAATTAAGATTAAATCCTGTAATTCAAGTAAGTGTCTAGTGAAGCGAATCCAGTCTCTATCTTCGATTATTGAATTTTTATTTGAGATTTAGAATTTATCTTTGTTAGTTAATATATTTTCCATTTTAATTAAATATATTTTGTTAGCTTGTGGAGATAAAATTATGGCTAGTACTTGGTATCAATCTCCTTGTGGGAATGATACTCGATCCTCAAACTTTACTACTTATTACGAGCTGTGCACTTGCAGAAATTACCTAACAAGTTTTTGGCACCATTACTAGGGAGATCAATAATACCAATATTAGCATACTTTTTATTTCCGCTAGACTAGCATTTTTTATTTTATTTAATTTTCCTTACTTTTTATTTTCAAGTAATTGACTTTTGTTTATGCAAACAAGAACAAAACATCTTGAACTAGAGAAAGTAAATCTAGAGATTGAAAAAAATTACAAAAAGAACTACAAAGAGAAAAAGGAAACAGATAGAAGAATGGTGGGACAAGGAGCTCAATTAAGGGATTTAGAACAATATGGTGTCCCTAGTCTCACAAGAAGCCAAAACTATATTGTGAAGCCAACTATTGAAGCTAACAACAAAAGATCAAACCTGCATACATCTAAATGGTCTCATAATATCAGTTTGGTGTATTACTAATAGAGGACTAGCCTCTTTCTTAGACATCTGTGATACTTTCAAGGTCAGTGGAGTAAGCACAAATGCTATTTGCCTCAAACTATGTCCATTCTTAGTATGAGACAAGGCAAAGTTATGGTTAGGATCCTTGGCTCTAAATTCCATCACCTCATGGGATACACGTTCTAAGGCTTTCCTCACTAAGTATTATCTGCCATGAGAGACTGCCAAATATTACCAAGACCTCACTGGATTTAAGCAATAGCTGATGAATCTCTCTATGATGCTTGGGAGAGATTTAAAGATTTGCAAAGACATTGCCCATACCATAGCATTCTAGAGTGGCTACTCATGTAGACATTCTACAAGGATTGTTTGAATCTTTGCAAATCACTATACATGCTACTGCACAGGGCTCTTTTATGAGCAAGACACCGGATGATACATATGCACTCTTAGAGAAGATGGCATCCAATAATTATAAATGGCATGGAGAGCAAAATCAGTCTAGGAAAGCAATAGGAATGTATGTGGTTAATAGTTTGTACATGGTAAATACTAAGTTGGATTCCCTCACAAAACAGTTGTAAAAGCTCAATTTTTCAGGTTATCCATCACAAGTGCTATCTTATGAAGTATATGGAGGAGGACATTCTACTACAGAGTGTCAACAAGGAGATTCTTATTCCCAAGGCTGCTCAATTGAACAACTTAATGCCTTGAATAATTTTAATGGCAAACCTCAAAGGAATCCATACTCTAATACCTATAATCCTTGATGGAGAAATCACCTAAATTTTTTATGGTCAAATCAAAGAGGGAAACAAGCTTCAAGTTCAAATTAAGGGTACAAAACACCACTAGGTTTTCAGTAAAAGAGCACTTACCCTCAACCCGAACCTAAGTCCAATCGTAGGATGATGATAAATCACAAAGCAAGATGAATCAAACACTTCAAGAAGGTTTAAGTAGATGGATGCAAGGTTGGAATAGTTAGCCACACATAATAAGATGTTGGAACACCAAATCACATCACAAGCAAGCTTTTTTAACTATCACTAGATGGGCCACTTCCTAAGCTAACCTGAGAACCCAAAGGAGTAAGCAAAAGCAATGACTTTAAGGAATGGGAGGCAACTGCTTGAGATTGAAAATAAAGGTAAAGAGCTAAGAGTTGAACATAAGCATATTCAAGATAAAGTAGAGAAGTCAAAGGAACATAGGGTCAATTAGATACTTGAGATGAAAAAGATACCATGTTTACCTTTTCCCCAAAGGATGAATAACACAACAATTGATAAGCAATTTCAGAAAGTCTTAAAGGTGTTCAAACAGCTAGATATCACCATTCCTTTTCTAGAAGCAGTAACTCAAATGCCAAAATATACCAAATGCCTCAAAGATATTATATGTAATAAAAGGAAGTGGGATGATCATGAGACTATTCCAACGAATAAGAAATGCAGTGCTGTCATTAGAAATAAGCTCCCTCCGAAGCTTAAAGATCAAGGGAGTATCACTATACAATGTGCTGTTGGTAAATTTTATATTAGTAGAGCTCTTTGTGATTTTAGTGCTAGTGTAACTATTATGCCTTTATCTTTGTCCAAGAAATTAAATATAGGTAAGCCCAAGCCTACAAATATTTCTTTATAACTAGTTGATAGATCCATAGTCTACCCTGAAGGAATTTTGGAAGACATACCAATAAAAGTTGGAGAATTCTATATGCCTTGTGACATAATGATTTTAGAGATTGAAGAAGATCTTTAAATCCCCATCATCCTAGGATGACCTTTCCTTGCTACAACTGGAGTAATTATTGATGTGGAAGGGGGGAAAATCAAGCTAGAAGTTAGAGAAGAGACTATGGAGTTTGACATTTTTAAAATGACAAAAGATCCTTCCATGGTGAAGACTCGAATTGATGCAGTCCAGAGCTATGTAGAGCGAGTTTTTCAACAGTAACATCCCCAAGAACCTTTGGAAGCAAGTCTAGTTCATAAGGTAGACTCCAACAAAGAAGACAGTGAGGTAGTGGATTATATTAACATATTAAATGCACAACATATATTGCCACACTATAAATCTTTAAGGTATGAACCTTTACCTCATGATATATGCCTTGTTTATACTTTAAGAGAGGAAGATACATCAAAGGTTAAGCTTAAGCAACTTCCTCCTGATGTGAGGTATGCTTTTCTAGGACCTAATTCTACTTATCCTATTATTGTCAATGCATATTTAAATGGTGAACAAGTGGATAAGCTGCTTAGACGGGTTAGGGATCATAAAAAAATTATAGGGTATACTATTGATGATTTGAAAGGGATTAGCGCTTCGTTTTACATGCACAATATTCATTTAGAGGAAGGTTGTAATCCTTCCATTAAACATCAATATAGACTAAATCCTAACATAAAAGAAGTGGTTAAAAAGGAAATCATGAAGGTATTAGATGCTAGCATAATATATCCAATTTTAGATAGTTATTGGGTTAGCCCAATTCATGTGGTTCCTAAAAAAGGAGGAATAACAGTTGTTAAAAATGAAAATAATGAATTAATTCCCACTAAAACTGTCACAGGATGGAGAATGTGCATTGATTGTAGAAAGCTAAACAAAGCTACTAGGAAAGACCATTTTCCTCTCCCATTTATTGATCAGTTATTAGAAAGATTAGCTCAAAATTCCTTTTTCTGCTACTTAGATGGGTATTCAGGATTCTTTTAAATCCCTATCCACCCAGAGGACCAAGAAAAAACTACTTTCACTTGTCCTTATAGAAATTATGCTTATAGGTGCATGCCCTTTGGGTTATGCAATGCTCCTGCTACTTTTCAAAGGTGCATGATGGCAATTTTCTCAAAGTTTATAGAGAACATTATCGAAGTATTCATGGATGACATTTCTATTTGTGGTACCTCTTTTGATAATTGTCTTAACAATTTATCTAAAGTTGTAGAGATGTGATAAAGCTAACCTGGTTTTAAACTAGGGAAAATGCCATTTTATGGTAACCAAAGGAGTTTTTTTGGGCCACTTAATGTCTAACAAAGAAATTAAGGTTGATAAAGCCAAAATTTAAGTGATTGAGAAACTTCCACCTCCTACAAGCATGAAAGGGATTCATGATTTTTTGGGACATGCTGGATTTATAAAAGATTATTAAAACTTCTAAAAAATTGCTAAACCTCTCACTAATCTTTTAGCCAAAGATCCTTCATTTGTATTTGACAAAGACTGCCTCAATGCTTTTAATAGGTTAAAAGAAGCACTGATCTCAATACCAATCTTACAACCTCATGACTGGAATCTTCCTTTTGAAATTATATATGATGCAAGTGACTATATTGAATGCGCTATTTTAGGATAAAAAAGAAACAAGCAAGTATATGCCATCTACTATGTTAGTCACACAATAGATAAGGCACAATTAAATAATGCTACTACTGAAAAAGAGCTTTTAGTAGTCGTATTTGCCATTGATAAATTTCTTTCTTGTTTGACAGATAGGAAGGTGATAGTCTTTATCGACCATGCAACTTTGAAGTATCTCCTCTTAATGAAAGATGTTAAGCCATGCTTCATTAGATGGATCCTTCTGCTCCAAGAGTTTGATATGGAAATTAGAGACAAAACAGGGGCTGGAAATGTTATTGTAGACCATCTATCAAGATTAAAGCTGTCAAACATAGATGATAAGCTGCCAATTAATGACTACTTCAAAGGTGAACACCTAATGCAGGTTAAGAATATGACACATTGGTATGTAGACTTTGTGAATTACCTAGCTTATAGTGTCTTGCCTCCCAATCTTTTATACCAACAAAAGAAAAAAATTTTCTCTAACATTAAATATTATTATTAGGAAGAAACTCTTCTCCATAAGAGGTTTGGAGATGGATTGATTAGGAGGTGCTTTCCCAAAGAAGAAGTTAAAGATGTGCTTTTACTCTGTCATTCTCTAGAATGTGGTGGACACTTTAATCCCACCAAAACTGCAATAAAAGTTCTTCAGAGTGGATTTTACTGGCCAACTCTCTTTCAAGATGCTAGGAATTTTACATTAAAATGCGATAAATGCTAGAGCACAGGAAATATAAGGAAATGCAACGAGATGCCTCTGAATGGAATTCTTAAAGTTGAGATCTGTAATGTGTGGGGTTTAGACTTCATGGGTCCCTTCCTAAGCTCATTTGGCAATAAATACATTCTGGTGGGTTAGATTATATATTAAAATGGGTGGAAGCAATAACATCCCCAACCAATGATGCTAGAGTTGTGACAAGATTCATTTGAAAGAATATATTCTCCAGGTTTGGGACACCTCAAGCTATAATCAATGATGGTGGAATGCATTTTTGCATTCAACAATTTTAAAGGTTTATTAAAGAAATATGTTATCACTGACAAGGTTGCAACTCCTTACCATCCCCAAACTGATGGTCAAGTTGAAATATCAAATAGAGTAATCAATTCTATACTTGAAAAGACAGTAAATGCTTCAAGAAAAGATTGGTCTGCTAAACTCAATGATGCTTTATGGGCTTACAAAATTGCATGCAAAACCCCCATTGATGCCTCTCCCTTCTAACTTCTTTATAGAAAGTCATGTCACCTACCATGGAGTTATAGCATAATGCATTCTGGGCAACTAAATTCCTAAACTTTAATTTAAAAAAAGCTAGTGAGAAGAGACTGCTTCAGTTGAATGAGCTTAAGGAGTTTAGACTTAATTCATATGAAAATGCCAAAATTTACAAAGAAAGGACAAAAAGATGGCATGACAAGCATATTATAAAGAAAGAATTTAAAGAAGGAGACCATGTATTTCTGTTTAACTCAAGGCTAAAGCTATTTCCAAGAAAACTTAAGTCTAGATGGTCAGGCCCCTTCATTGTTAAGCATGTGTATCCTCATGGAGTAATAGAAGTGTGGAGCATAGATACTGGAGCTTTTAAAGTTAATGGAAAGAGATTAAAACTCTAGTTTCATAATGAAGTTGTCCCAGCAAGTGCAGTAATTACACTTCTTAACTCAATCCGAGACATCAGTAAAATACGGTTGAGTTAGTGACTTTAAATAAGTGCTTAATAGGAGGTAAGCCATTCAACTTTAATTTTTTTCAATATTTTATTTTTATTTTTGTAGCTTAATTTTGTAAAAATACAGAGGTGGATATGCATAGTCATAAGACTGGCCATGCCTAAGTATGTAATTTATACACAGTTATGTGCACATTCATGTCTTCGCTCATGCATTTATTTTTATATGTACATGGGTGAATACACAATCGTGTAATTTTTCTCTAAAATTTTTCCATAGTACACAGTCAAACACAAACCTATGTATTTAATTGTGTGTTGATTTAAGACATGCAAGGTACCACACATGATTAAGCGCAATGGACCATGTGTGTTCATTTTTCTTACATAGGTCAATGAATGACGTGCACTTCATCGTGCACCTCAATTATCATACACGGCCACACACATAATTTGTGCACCACACCGTGCATACACATTCATGTACATGATCCATCACATGGAAGAGTGAATGATCGTGTACACCATTACATGTACATTATTCCTTTTTTTTCATGCATTAACCAACATACCCATTTCCATACCCTTCCCATATAAAACCTTTACCCTTTTTGTTTTTGTCATTCACTTTCACTTTTATTTTATCTTATTATTTTTCTTTCTTTTTCAAGCTCTTTTTTTCTTTTTCTCCTCTACTATATCTTTATTTTACTCTCCACTCTCAATTCTCTCATCTATCTCCTTCCCTTACTTTTACCCCTATAATTTTATTTTCTTTTATATATTTTTCTTTCCCTTCCTTTTATAGTATTTAGTAAAAAAAAATGGTGTGCTCAAAGAATGCATCCTTCACTAGTCATGCAAAATGACAACGTACTGACCAACATCCACCTCCTCCATGTGTCTTGAGTCCTAGGTCCTCCTAAGCTTCTATGCATCCCCTCTTTCAATTTGGATCCCCTGCTCAACAAGCAAGACTTTTGCATCTCTCTCTTTTACTTATTCAACCAATTTACTATTTTTTGCCAACAGCATTAGATGAAGTTGGTTTAGGAGATACTATTAGGAGTATGATAGTAAATTCTAAGTGGGATCTTTTTGTTCAAATTCATGAACCTATATATTGAGAACTCCTGCTTAAATTTATCTCTACCTTTTCTTATGAGAAAAAATAAGTTTTTTTTTTCCAAACTTAGTATTGTATAATTTAGTTTGGGCGGTAATCATTTTTCTTTTTCACTTATGGATTTTGCTCTCAATTGTGGTTTTTATGACCATAATTTTATTTCCAGTCTAGACTATAAAATAGTCTATCATTGACTTAGGTATTGAAATTCTTGATGTCCATTGGAGGGGGGTAGGTAATTTAGATTTATGACCCTTGCATCACTAAGAGCTTCGATATAGGAAACCTCGCCCTGTGCTATTTACATAGGTTAATTGTCTTTACCATCTGTGGTCATCAAGAGAGTATAGGGGTAGTGGCTAATTGGGATCTATTTTATCTTTGATGTTTACATAAAGGTTTAGTGCCTTATTTAGGATATGGATTTGCTCTATATATGAAGGGGATGGCTAGGAAAAAGAGAGGGGCTTTATATGGTGGTTCCTATATTACTTGACTAGCTAAAGGACTAAGCGTTTTTAGCTCACTTATTGGATTAACTGAGATTTATTCTATGCTTCCCTTCAAGTTGCATATCATGAGAAACATTGATAGTGTTATGAAGCATAATGGATGATATGTCTTGCTTGGTGATGCTCCAGTTACTCTTACTGCTCTAGCTCCTCCCCCCTCTAGTATTCCTCTATTGTCGTCTACTTGACCCTGCTATAACAACAGGCCCTTCTACCTCTACTCCTTTTCCCTCCACTACTGCTCTAGTGACTTAGAGCTCACTATTCTTCAGATGCAACATACCCAACATTTCCACACCGCCACCTTTGCTTGGCTTTATGATGGACTACAACAGCTTTGTTAGAATAAGGGTATTATGTTACCTCCTCAACCTCACTATAAGGATTTTGACACTACCGAGGAGGATGCCAATTCACTAGATGATGCACCATGAGATGCTTCTCCTCCTGATGATGTTCATATCACTATTATGGATGTGGAGGAAGACCATGATTGCGATGCTTAGTTTTACTGCTTTATTTCATTTTATTTCTCTTTCATTTAGTACTGTCATTTTATTTCTTTTCTTACACTAGTTCTATTATAATATCTATGTTTATTTTATTTTATTTATTTATATTGCTCATTTACTATTTCTTTATTTTTGTGCATTTTATTTTTTAGGTAATTGTTTGCCCTCCTCTCATTTAAGGAAGTCATTCTTTCCACCTCTTTTTTATTTCTTTTTCTTCATTAGTTGATATAATGCAAATGTGCATAGTTATTTAGGCTAGTTAGGGTTTATTTTTATTTTATTTCATTATGTTTTATGTGTTTGTTGGGTTATTGAATTGATGTTTTTACTTATTTTATCATTAGGACTTACTATGTAAGTTTTATGCATGATTTAAGGCTCAAATGACATTTGGAAGACACTTAAAGTTGATTGGAACAAGCTAGGAAGCAAAAGGAGTCAAGCTTGGATCATTAAGAAGGTGTATGACTCATCACCAGGGGCACAAGTCATTATTGAGAGTCTCTATGATGAGTCATCACCCAATGACGAGTCATCACACTCATGCCTTGCCCAAGAGTTGCAACTTTTCCCGGTTTGAGCAATTTTTGTATTTTAGCCATAACTTCATCTATAGACATCTAAATTAGGTGATTCAAGTTGCTCTCGAAAGATAACAAAATGATTTACAACTTCATAAAGGAACTTTCTAGAGATAAGTCATATAGATGGACAGATATTCCCTTGAAGTTACATAATCTGTAAAGGGGGGTGACCTTTGATGTCAAGTGGTGCCTTTCCAAGTCCAACCATATTCTAGTCACTTCTAGTAGCTTCTGAGCTCTATATATGCATCATTTCTGGTCTAAAATAGGGGAGATATATGAATTACTATAGTTTTTTAGAAATACAATTATTATCTTTTAGTTTTAAGAGTTATTGTAAGAAACACTTGAAGAAGACAAAGCCAAGTGCAAGAGAAGATCATCTTAAATCAAGAATTCTTTAGAAGACACAGAAGGGAGTTTTACTTATTCAATTATTTCTCTCTTTATCTTTCTTTCTATGTTAAATTTTTTTTTTTTTATTGCTTCTTAATCATATATCTAGGCTAAGTCTTTGTATGGGAATTACAATGATGAATTAAATAAGAACTACATTTTTATCCTATATTATTCATGATTTAATTTCATTTAGTGCAATTTATGTTATGTATGTTTGATCACCATATGTAACTTATTAATCAAATTATTTACAATGAAAATTGGAGTAATTTGGTGGAATGTAATTGAGATTACTTAAGAATGGAATTTGACTTAGAGACAAGGGATTCATTTTAAGGGAAATAGAATTAGTATAATGAGTTTCATGATTTTCTCTTATCTCTGCATTGCCATGAGAATGAATGTAGACTCTAATAGGAAATACTTTTAATTGACAATGAGATTTGCTTTTAAAAATTATAAACTAATTTCCAATCAATATGTTTTATGATAATTATGTTTAAAGTTCTTGTTTGATTCTGATTTATGATTCTCCTATATATATATATATATATATATATATATATATATATATATATACACACACACACACACACACACACATTATTATAACTTGTCTAAATATTTTAGCAATTAGTTAATGTTTAGGTTTCTTTATTTATTTTAGTCATTATTATTATTCTGGTTTATTTACTTATCCATCTAAGTATCTATCAGGTTAAGATAATATTGACCTAATTCTTGAGTTTTTAACACCCTTCTTGCTCTATACTAAGTCCTAAGGACTAGGGTATATAAATCTAACTCGCAACATTAGTCATTACGGACACTAACTTGTTTAAGTGTAGGGGAGAGAATATATATTGCATTACATATTTTCTGCATTTGATTCCATCTTTGTATCATATCATATATTACATGTTGCATGATTTCATCCACACACACTCACACACTAAATTTTTGTAATTTATCACAGTAGTGAGCATAGTGCATTGAAAGTGATTTCAATGTACATGTTTCATAATCTTTGGTTAATGCTTGATTTGTAAATTTTAAAGTTAGGTTGATAATTTAAGATTAAAGACTACTAAAATTCTAATGAACCTAATGCTTACTTACTTTTGAATAACTGAATTTGAAAATTGATAGTTTAAAAAAACTACTTGTAAGTGATACTTGGATGTTATCTTTTGTTCTAACCTTAACACTAGCACATAACTTGATAGCAATTAAAAAAACTCTCTTTAGAGCAGTGTATAAATTTTATATTTTTATGCTTTAAAATCTACTTCAATGATCTAATTTGAGTATGAGTATCCAAAGGACTCATTTGATAGTGTCTATGCTTAGTAATACTAGAATGGCAGGGGATTACTGAAATTGAGAAGAATAGATAGATTATAGTGAGATTAAGCATAAAACACACTCGCTAATAAAATAAAATAAAAATTGCTATCTTTTATGTGATGGAATTAAGGGAAGGCTTAAGGTTGCAGAAAATAGTATCATTTACTTTCATTTTTCTTAATCACCAATTTGCATGTTTTTAGAAATTCAACAGCTAAGTTTGCTCTTCACTTGATAAAACTTATGTCTTTAACTTTGAATTATTAGTCTGATTTTAATTTATAAGCTTTGTATTTACTTAAGATTATGATAGATAGACATTTTGAAGTCTGTGAATGTGCTAAGTTTGTTGCATTAATTAGTGTTCTTATGCATTTTGCTTGAGAACAAGCAAAGGTTTAGTATGGGGGAATTTGTTATGTGTTATTTATACATATAATTTTAGGAGCATTTTTTTTGGTTTTATAATATATATTTTTATAAGTTTATTTAATTAATATTAATTTTACTTGTATTTAGCATAATATTATTTAATTTTCATTTTAAAGAATACATTTACATGTTTATTTAACAATTAAGTGCATTATAGTATCTAATTAAATTATTTGTTGCAATTTTGTGAACTGAAGCTAGTTCACAACCATGTTTGGAACTGTGTCTAGAAAGTCTCTTTGCACAAATTGCATACACATGCTAGCACATGATTGTGTGCTCATTAAGAATATTGCATGCTTTACCACATGATTATGCAAGAAGGTGTGCACTAACATGATTAAAGCCAAGCCCAATGAAGTTATGCACACCCCACCACACGGCCATGTATTAGGCCATGCATAAATTTAGAATAATACACACACAAGTGCATAGCCATGCACTATGGTGTGCAAAAAAAATTAGTGTACAAGCTTGCATACATGCCCTAATGCACACTCTTGTGCATGGCCATGCGCTAAGATGTGCACTCATGAAAAAACTTCCTCTTTCATTCAGGATTACAGATTTAGAAGATTTCAAAATTGGAATATTAAAAAATGAGAATATTCTAGAATTATAAGTTATGGGGGCAAGAGATGGCTATAAAAAGAGGATAAATTCATCAATTCAAGGAGGATAATTCATGCAAATCAGCATTCATAGATATTTTGAGTAGAGAAGAAATAAAGATTCAAGTCAATCAAGTTCAAGCATAATTTTTATCATGTTTAGAATATCTTTGATTATGATTATTTCCATAATATGTAACTAATTTACTAAGGGTTTGGATTTGTGTAGCTAGACTACTGCTTGTTTAGATTTTTATATTTTAATTCAATAAGTTAATATTCAGTTAATTTTACAAGTTACTTTTATATGTTATTGTATTTGATTTTAGACATGATTAAATGCATGTTTTTGGGTAGATTAGTAGATAATGAAAGTTGCATGATCTATTAGCTCATAGACCTATGAAACATAGGAAAATGAATCCTTTGGGGAGCGTTAAATTGCTAAGGAACTTAACGAGTCTTAATTAATTTACTTGACCATGAAAATAGGTGGTAATTAGTTTTGACATGCTTGAATGATCTTGAAAGAGACTTTAAGAATTTTAAGTAATTTACCCTTGACTGTATTAACAAGTTGAATTAAGATTAAATCTTATAATTCAAGTGTCTAGTGAAGCAAATCTAAGCTCTATCTTTGATCATTGAATTTTTTATTTTAGATTTAGAATTTATCCTTATTAGTTAATATAGTTTTCTATTTCAATTAAATCTATTTTTTTAGCTTGTGGAGATACAATTACGGCTAGTACTTGGTATCCTTATGGGAATGATACTCGATACTCGAACTTTACTACTTGTTGCGAACTATGCACTTACAGAAATTGCCTAACAATGAGTTAGAGATAGATATAGTCTTTTCATCTAGTCCAACATTGGTGGAAGGTAGAGAGTTACTAGCATATTTAGTTTTATTAGATGTGATTTTGGCAATGGATTGGTTGGCTTAACACTATGCCACATTGGATTGTCAAAAGAATGAAGTGATTTTCAAAATTCAAAATGATATGGAATTCTAATTCAAAGGTGACAAGAGTTTAATGCCTCATAATCTTATTTCTTCAATCATAGGTAAAATGATGCTTATAAAGGGGTGTCAATGTTATTTAGCTATGGTTAGAGATATAAAGGTGGATAAGAAAGTAGTTGATAATGTGCTAATAGTATGTGAGTTTCCTAATGCTTTTCTTGAAGAATTACTAGGCTTGTCACTAAAGATAGAGATAGAGTTCTATATCGATATCGTACCTAGTACAAATACTATCTTTATCCCACCTTATAGGATGGTGCCTGTAGAGTTGAAAAAGCTTAAAGAGCAATTGCAAGAGTTATTGGATAAGGGTTTCATCATACCTAAACTATCTCCTTGGGGTTCTCCTGTATTATTTGTGAAAAAGAAAGATGGTAGTCTTATACTTTGTATCAACTATAGGCAGTTGAACAAAGTCACCATTAAGAACAAGTATCCTTTTGCAAGGATTAATAATATGTTTGATCAACTTCAAAGAGCTCAGTGTTTGTCCAGAATTAGAAGGGGAGATATGCCTAAGATGACATTTCAGATGAGATATGGCCATTATGAATTCTTAGTGATGTCCTTCGAGTTAAGTAATACCCCAGGAGCTTTTATAAACTTAATGAATTGGGTGTTTAGGCCATTCTTGGACCAATTTATGATAGTGTTTATTCATGATATCTTAGTGTATTCTAAGAGTAAGGAGGAACATGCCATGCATTTGATGATGGTGCTTTAGACCTTGAAAGAGTACCAATTTTATGCCAAATTCTCTAAGTGTGAGTTTTGGTTGGATCAAGTGGCATTCTTAAGCCATATGGTATCCAAAGATGGTATACAAGTGGATCGTAAAAAGATTGAAGCCATTATAGAGTGGCAGAGACCTATAACAGTCACTTAAGTAAATAATTTTCTAGCTTTAGTTGGCTACTATAGGAGGTTTGTGAAGGATTTCTCCAAGATAGCTATACCTTTAATAAGGTTGACCCAGAAGAATGCCAAGTTTGTGTGGATTGATAAATGTGAGGAGCACTTTTAGATGCTCAAAGATAGGTTGACTTCAACTCTAGTCTTGACTTTACCTTTAGGGAATGAAGGGTACATAGTGTACTATGATGCTTCACGAGTAGGATTGGGTTGTGTATTGATGCAAAATAAAAGAGTGGTTATTTATGCTTCATGTTAATTAAAGAAGCATGAGCAAAACTATCCTACTCATGATTTGGAAATGGTGACAGTGGTGTTTGCATTAAAGATTTAGAGGCATTACGTATACAATTTAGCTTGTGAAATATACATTAACTACAAAAGGTTAAACTATATTTTACAACAAAAAGACTTGAAATTAAGGTAGAGAAGATGGATGGAACTTTTGAAAGATTATAATTGCTCCATTCTTTACCATCCATGTAAAGTTAATGTGGTAGCTAACACATTAAGTATAAAGTTAGTAGGAAACCTTGCTCACTTTAGTATAGAAAAGAGGCCAATCATTAAAGAATTACATAAGCTGATTTATCATGGATTATAACGGAAGATAACCAAAAAATTTCTTTTAGCTTGATTCAAAGTACAATCAATGTACTTGGATAGAGTTAAAATAGCTCAGAAAAGGGACCTATAATAGTAAAGAATAATGATAGAAGTTCAATAAGGTCAGTCTCAAGAATTCTTAATTGATAATGAGGGTGTGCTACATTTGGACACTAGGTCATGTGTACCGAATGTGGATGATATGAGGAAATAGATTATTAAAGAAGCAAAATTTTCTACTTACAGTGTTCATTTTGGTTCCACTAAGATGTATTATGATTTGAAAGATACATATTAGTGGAATGGGATAAAAAGAGATATTGTAGAGTTTGTATTTAGGAGCGTCACTTATCAACAAGTGAAATTGGAACATCAGAGATCTTCGAGATTATTACAACAGTTACCTATAACTAAGTGGAAGTAGGACATGATTGCGATGGATTTTGTTTCTAGATTGCCTCACACATCTAGTGGCTATGATGCTATATGGGTAATAGTTGACAAGTTAACCAAGTCAGCTCATTTCCTACTAATTAAAAAGACTTATACTGTAGATAAGTTGGCTAGGTTGTACATCAATTGAATTATCTACTTACATAAAGTGCTTGAGAGTATAGTATTAGATAAAGGACCAACTTTTACATTAATCTTTTGGCAAGAGTTACATAAAGCATTAGGCACAAGGCTTAAGTTCAGCATAACTTTTCATCCTTAAATCAATGGTCAGGTAGAAAGACCATCCAAACATTAGAGGATATACTTCGAATGTGTATTATTGATTTTAATGGCCAATAGGATATGCACTTGCCATTAATTGAATTTGCATATATAACAACAGTTATCATGAAAGTATTGAGATGGCCATATATGAAGCATTATATGGTAAGAAGAGTAGATCTCCTTTATGTTAGGAAGTTGGTGAGAGGTAATTAATCGGTCCAAAATTAGTGCAAGTGACTGTAGAGAAGATTCCTTTCATCCAACAAAGACTAAATATAGCTTTTAGTAGATAGAAGAGTTATGCAGATCCTAAGAGGAAAGATATATCATCTATTAGAGATATGGTATTTTTAAAGGTATTACTGATGAACGGAGTAATGAGATTTGGTCAGAAGGGTAAGTTAGCTCCAAGGTACATTGGACCATTTGAAATTCACTCTAAAGTGGGAGAGGTGGATTATAGGTTAGTGTTGCCACTTGAACTATCTCGAATCCATCCAATGCTCTATATATCTATGTTGAGGAAGTACATCTCTGATCCTTCACATATTCTCCAGCCATAGGCAATAGAGATTAGTGAAGATTTATCTTAAGAAGAGTATCCTATGGCAATTGTGGATCAATAATTTCGTTAGCTCCACACTAAAGAGATTCTTATGGTGAAGGTGTTGTGGATCAATCATATAACAAAGGACTGTACTTAGGAGACAAAGGTGGATATGCATAGTAGATACCCCTATTTGTTTCCTTATTGATATAAAATTTAGGGATGAATTTTATTAAAGGGGGAAGAATGTAACAATCCATAAATATTTAAATAAATAAAAATATATTACTGTTGTTATCAGGTTGTTTTTGGGTTGCTATATGGTTGTTGATTTGAGGTATGGTGTTAACACAGTATGAAAGGGATTAACTCATTTAAGTGCTAGCAGTTATCTCAAGCCTTAAAGTGGGAGGACCACATGGAATTTTTACTAAAAATGTAGGGACCAAAGTGGTCATTTTCCATTCTCTCTCTAGTCTTATATCTGTCATATGCAAAAATGCTTATAGACCCCTGAACTCTATCTCGGCATACACTATAGCACTATCAACTTCTCCTTCATTGTTCACCAGCCGAATGGTCTCTATTTGCCATGAAAATTGAACCATAAAAACTTCTTAACCTCCTCTACATCTTTGTAAATTTTACTTTATGAGAATTGACTTGGATTTCATTAGTTTGAGTTTTGAAAGTTTGGCTTAAACTTTCTAATGATAAATCACCATTTTCGGTGATTGCTGGTTGTTGTAACCACTATCACGGACTCATTTCATATTTAAGAGTTGAGAGATACCAAATTTGTGTCTGAGCCATGTTATCTCAGTCTTGATCAGAGTATAATTGGTAATTTCTATTCTTGTCTATGATCTATTTATTTAGAGGTTATTTATGGAGTTTGAGATTATTTTTTAGTTCCTTACATTGCTGTGAACATGTTGATATGCCTAATTTATGTATAAGATGATTTTCCAATAAGAAATTTGATGAGTTCTAATCGGATAAAAATTCTGGAAGCATTTCGATGGAAATTTCTTAATTTCCATATAAATTTTTTTAGGTCACTAAAATAAATTTCCTTAGCTTCAAATGTCATATTTAGGATATGTCCAAGTCCATTTTATTAATTATTTGATTTTATTAAATTTTCTAGAATTTTAGGAAATTATTATGAATTTTATTTGTTGAGTAAGTCTCTTTAGGCAAGGTTATTAATTGTGAACCCTAATTAAGTAAATCTCTCTCAGGAAGGTTATTGATTATAAGCCCTAGTTGAGTAAGTCTCTGTAGGCAAAGTTTATGATTGAGCCCTGGTTGAGTGAGTTTCTCTAGGCAGGGGTATGTTTATTGGTTGAACCCTAGTCGAGCTTGGTCTCTAGACACTAATAAATAATTGGTGTAAGCGACCAACTATGGTTGGACCATATTTGGGTGTGCTCTCTAGGACTGAAAGTCATTTTAGACTTTAGAGAGCCAAAAGGCTAATAGAGTTAAGGTTTAGGGTTCTACCATGGTTTACACTAAAGATTTTAATTTATATGATTTCGTACGAGAGTTTTGCATTAAAGTGATTTATAAATTTTTGGAAAGAATTTTATAAAAATATAATTTAAGTTATTTAAAGGGTTTTATATGTTTATTTTATTTAAAGAGTTTTAAATAATTATTGTCAAACCAACATGCATTTTATAAGATTGATTCACGTAGTGAGATCTGATTCCCCTCAATCTTGTTTTTCTATGATCTCACGATCAGCCTAGCAATTATCATCATTTGCACTGAGTTTCTTCTTCTCTGACTATCTTATAGGTTTATTTGATATTTTTATTGTGTAATAGAATTCTAGAACACCACAGTAGTAGTAATCTTATATAACTTGTATTGTAATTTTTGTTATGATGGAGATATAAGTATGTCGATATAATTGAGTTGAGATGTTGATGATAATGATGATATTGGAGTATTTGTGGTTAATGAATATTTTTTAGAAGTGTTAATTGAAATTTTCAGGTTTGGGTTTATTCTCGATATAGAGGAAACTCTGTTGAATTTTCTTTAAAATATTTAAAATGGTAAATTTTAATGTGAAATTTTTCTTAAGCTTACTACGAGTTTTGAAAGCTTCATGTTTTCCCATTCCATAGTGCCGATTATATGCCCTTTGGGTTTGGGTCATAACAGGATGCATGTTTTTTGTTAAGCCCTGGTCGAGCTTGCTCTTTTAGCAGATGTATGTTTATTGGTTGGACCCTGGTCGAAATTAGTCTCTAGGTGCCAATAAACACTTAGAGTAAGAAACTAACTATGGTTGGACCCTGGTTGAGCTTACTCTCTAGGACCAATAGTCAATTGGATTTAAGAAGGTTAAAAGGCTAGTAAATTTAAGGTTTAGGGTTTTACTATGATTATCACTAAAGATTTAATGTATATGATTTCGTATGAGAATTTCATCTTAAAGTGATTTATAAATGTTGGGAATGATTTTATTTAAATATGACTTTTTTTAATAAAGTAAAGGATTTTAAGTATTTAATTTTATTTAAAGGTTTTAAATAAATATTTTAAAATCAACATATATTTTATAAGATTAATTCACTTAGTGAGGTTTGATTCCCCTCAACTATTTTTCTAAGATCTTGGTAGTCTACTATAGTTCTTTTCTATGTTGGACTTATTCTTCACTAGCTGCTTCATGTAGGTTATTGTAATGTTATTAATATTTATATAATAATTGTAGTTAATCTAGACACCACAATAGTATCACAAGTAGAGCCAGAAGCTCATGAAGTGGATCCTTTGCTACTAGAATGGTAGGAATAAATCAAGGTTTAACTGCACTTAACTAAGCCATGCCATTGGTGTAGCAGATAGTCCAACAAAGGAATCAAAGGATGTTAAATGTTGATGCTCTTCTTATGTTAAAAGTTCGGAGGATTTCCTTTGATTGGACTGGAGATGCCTTGGACTTGATTAATGCCATTAAGTCAAGGACTATAACTAAGTATACAAATTACCAGAGGATCCTTATTATCGAGTTTTCAGTCCAAATAGCAGCCTAAGATTGGTTCATGCAATACATGCAACCCGTATTATCACTTATATTGAGTTAAAAGGTTGATTCATGAGGAATTTTTATCCACATGCTATGAGCAATGCATATAGATGGTAGTTATTGCATATCAACAAAGGGAGATGTATCAATTGAGGAGTATACAAGGGAGTTCCTCAAATTGCCATGTCATGCAGCAAATGTGATAAGAGAAAAGTGTAGAGCTATGGACTTATTTATGACTAGGTTAGGCTTGGCATACATAGGGATACATATTGAGGATCACACTTTAGAGAGTGTTATTAAGGAGGCTAGACAGTTGGAGAGATGACACATAAGGCATGGTAGGATTCTAGACCCCTATATAAGTGGAGATGGTAGGGCAGCCAGTGTTCAAGGTATTCACCAACTAGTGTTTCAGCTTGCTAATACTGGTACATAGATTCATACCTCCTAGCAATATAGAGGTCAAATAGTACATAAGTCTAGGAGACATAATCATAGGAATAGTAGACCTATTAAATTTGGGCCTAGGGCCAGTAGTAGCAGTAGTGGTCAGAGTTCTAGGTATGGTAGTACAGGCTCATGGCCTATTGCATATCCTAATTATGGTTGAGTACATCAAGGACCTTGTCACCTACTATCAAAAATCTATTTTAGATGTAGTCATATTAGGAATTTTATTAGAACATGTTCATACTCTAATTATCAATAGGCATATATGTAGGGTTCATCTGATACAGTTACTCAGTCGATACTGTAAACTCCTTCCTAGTTTCATACACCAGTATATCCTCAAAAAAATCTTACTTAATTTATGGGCCAGTAGAGTTGCGGTTTAGAAGGTAGATTTAGAGGGAGATCTAGTGGCAAAGGATTTATATAGCCATCTACATCACAGTAGGCAGGTCGTGGGCAAGACAAAGTTTTTACACTGACACCTCAGCATGCTCATGCATCCAATGTAGTTATGGTAGGTATTCTTCCAATATGTTATCTTAATGCTAGAATTTTAGTTGATCCTGGTGCATCTCATTCTTTTATGTCACATGTATTTACTTTTAAGTTGGGATGGCAACCCTCCAAATTGTTTGTTCCATTATCTGTAACAACTCCACTAAGCGAAGAGTTAGAGACAAATATGGTCTTTCAATCTTGTCCAGTTTTGGTGGAATGTAAAGAGTTGCTAGCAAATATAATTTTATTGGATGTAATAGATTTTGATGTGATTTTAGGAATGGACTGGTTGGCTCAACACTATGCCACATTAGATTGTCAAGAGAAGGAAGTGATTTTCAAAATTCCTATGATGTGCAATTTTGATTTATTGGTGATAGGAGTTCAATGCCTTAGAATCTTATTTATGCGAGCATAGTTAGAAGGATGCTTATAAGGGGATATTAAGGTTATTTAGTTGTGGTTAGGGGTACTAAAGTAGATAAAAGAGCAATTGAGAATGTGCCCGTGTTGTATGAGGTTTCAGATGTCTTTCTTGAAGAGTTACCAGGTTTGCCCCCAGAAAGAGAGATAGAATTTGTATTAAAGTTGTACCTGGTATAGATCCTATCTCTATGCCACCTTATAGGATGGCATCTACAGAGTTAAAGGAACTTAAAGAGCAATTGTAAGAATTGTTTGATAA
The DNA here is from genome assembly GCA_947683625.1 of Mallotus nudiflorus. Taxonomy (NCBI): domain Eukaryota; kingdom Viridiplantae; phylum Streptophyta; class Magnoliopsida; order Malpighiales; family Euphorbiaceae; genus Mallotus; species Mallotus nudiflorus. The sequence continues at coordinate 241,476 of CANTUR010000126.1, read as the reverse complement.
GGGTTTCATTAGACCTAGTATATCTCCTTGAGCCACACCAATGCTATTTATGAAGAAGAAAGAAGGTAGCCTTTGACATTGTATTGATTATAAATAACTAAACAAAGTCACCATAAAAAAAAGGTATCCTCTTCTAAGGATTAATGATTTGTTTGACCAACTTCAAGGAGCTCGATATTTCTCCAAAATTGACTTGAGGTCAAGGTATCATCAGTTGAGAATCAAAAGTGGAGATATACCCAAGATGACTTTTTAGACAAGATATGGGCATTACGAATTCTTGGTAATGTGATTCGATTTAACAAATGCCTCAATAACTTTTATGGATTTGATGAATTGGGTATTTAGGCCATTCTTAGACCAATTTGTAATATTGTTTATTGATGATATCTTAGTGTATTCAAGAAGTGAAGAGGAGCATGCCATGCACTTAAGGATGGTATGTAGACTTTAAGAGAGCATCGATTATATGCCAAGTTCTTAAAGTGTGAGTTTTGGCTGGATCAAGTGGCATTCTTAGGCCATGTGGTATCTATGGATGGTATACAAGTGGATCCTAAAAAGATCGAAGCCATTATAGAATGGCCAAGACCCACAATAATCATAGAAATAAGGAGTTTTTTGGGTTTAGTTGGCTATTATAGAAGAATTGTGAAGGATTTCTCTAAGATTGCCACAACTTTAACTAGGTTGACCTAGAAAATGCTATGTTTGTGTGGACTGATAAATGTGAGGAGCACTTTCAGTTGCTTAAGGATAGATTAACTTCAACCCAAGTATTAAGTTTACCTTTAGGAAATGAAGGTATACAATGTATTATGATGCGTCTCGAGTAGGATTGGGATATGTATTAATGCATAATAGGAGAGTGGTTGCTTATGCTTCACATAAGTTAAAGAAGCATGAATAGAACTATCCTACTCATGATTTGGAAATGGCAATAGTAGTGTTTGCATTAAAAATTTAAAGGCATTACTTGTATTGTGTAACTTGTGAAATATACACTGATCATAAGAGCTTAAAGTACATTTTCTAACAAAGAGATTTAAACTTGAGGCAGAGAAGATGGATGGAACTTTTGAAAGATTAATTGCTATATTCTATACCATCTAGGTCAAGCTAATGTGATGGTTGATGCATTGAGTAGAAAGTTAGCAAGCAGCCTTCCTCACGTTACCATAAAAAGGAGGCCAACCATTAAGGAATTGCATGACCTTATTAATTAGGGATTGCAATGGAAGGTAACTAAGAAATGTTAATTGGCTCAATCCAAAGTATAATCAGTGTACTTAGAAAAAGTTAAAGTAGCTTAGAGAAGGGACCTAAAGTTACAGAAGATAATATCAGAAGTCTAATAAGGCCAATCTTGAGACTTTATAATTAATTAATAATAAGGGTGTGCCATGTTTGGGTAATAGGTTGTGTGTGCCAAATATGGATGAGCTAAGAAAGGAGATTATGGAAGAAGCTCACTTTTCCATTTATAGTGTTCATTCGGGTTCTTTCAAGATGTATCATTATTTGAAAGATACAAATTGGTGGAATGAGATGAAAAAAGACATTATAGAATTTGTATTTAAGTGTCTCACATGAAAACAACTTAAATTGGAACATTAGAGGCCCTCAGGATTGTTACAACAGTTGCCCATTCCATAGTGGAAGTGGGATATGATTGTGATGGACTTTGTTTATGGATTACCTTGCACTACCAGTGGCTATAATGCCATATGGGTGATAGTGCTAGTGATATGCACTAGGTCAATCATGTATCACCATGTTTTGACTTTATCATTTTATTAATAAAGAGGCATTTTCATTTTCATTTTCTATTATTATAATTACTTGAATAGTCAATTCTTTTTTAGGTCATCAAGTATGTTACTTGATCGTAAAACCCTTAGATTAAATATGAGTTCTATTCAAATTATCCCTAGTCATTATAATGTATGAAAACTAGTATAGTGTTGATTGATGATTATGTTTTACTAATCATGAATATGAGATATTAAATCAACTCATAGGTACTTATTTGAGAAATAATGTACTGGATTGACCCATCATAAGAATTCTATATAGATAATTGTCATAAGTAATTCTTATCACAATAATATTGGTTTAGTCCTCTAACTTGAAATCACCATGGATTTCTACATAACTATTTTGTATTTTGACCCAATTTAACATTATCTTTAACCGAATGATAAATAGATTATTGATGGATATGAAATAAGTTATGTGAGGAATGTGAATGATTGAGAAGGAATTTGTCCCTTATTTAATCTAAGTAAGATATCTATGGGCCCCTTGATAAGATAGACTTTGGAAAATGCATGGCCATACTCAAGGAAACTGATAAAGAGTTATCATTCTTAGTCTACTTGGAATCAAGAAATAATATAATTAAATTATATAAGAATGACATAAACTATGCCTTATATTCAATTAATATATCATGTGACAATAGACTACAATATTCATTGTAAATTAGGCTAAATCAGATTATCAACCTTCACATAACTTGGGTAGTCATAATGTCTTACTAGAGGCCACTTATATAACTTGTAGGCCTAAATAGGGATTTCAGGCCCACTACCATCATCATGTGAACCTATAGGGTCATACACTTAGAACATGCCCAAAATGAATATATACATATATATATATATATATATATAAACTTTAATTACAACCCCGAACTAGGATCCATGCAATTCGATCAATTGTTTTTATTAGAGTTTCTAAAACCTTACCATAGATGAAAATCGAGTAAGAATGATGGAAGGTTGAGAGGAGGTTCACACCGGTGACACACTACTTTGAGCTTTTCATTCTCTTTTGTCGGATGAAGATGTCTCTAAAAGAATATGCCCGCCACAAGTATCCACACAAACAACCTTTTGAAAAATGAATGTGCAATGTGTGCTAGCACCCTTTTTTTATTGTCTCATAACTCAAGAAAATAAATAACTCTGTGTTTCATTTTCTTGAAAGAAGAAAATGAAATTTAGGTGGTAGAATGGCTAGTGTGTGAAACCCTAGAAAATATGTCATATTTATAGACCTCTCAATCATGGTTTCACTTACCAAAATGAATTTTGGTAATTCCTCACTTACCAAAACATTTTTGGTATATTCCATTCATTATAATTCTGATTTTATTTAAATACCAAATCAGAAATAAATTCCTATTTATTTAAGATAACCATTACCTTAAATAAATAAATAAGTATATATATATATATATATATATATATATATTTCTAATTTGTTATTTAAATAAAATCAGAATTAGAATGAATAGAATATACCAAAACTATTTTGGTAAGTGAGGAATTACCAAAATTCATTTTGGTAAGTGAAACCATAATTGAGAGGTCTATAAATATGATATATTCTTTAGGGTTTCACACACTAACCATTATGCCACCTAAATTTCGTTTTCTTCCTTCAAGAAAATGAAACACAGAGTTATTTATTTTCTTGAGTTTTTAGATAATAAAAAAGAGTGCTAGCACACATTGCACATTCATTTTGCAAAATGTTGTTTGTGTGGATACTTGTGGAGGGCGTATTCCTTTGGAGATATCTCCATCCAACAAAAGAGAATGAAAAGCTCAAAGTAGTGTGTCACCGGTGTGAACCTCCTCTTAACCTTCCATCATTCTTGCTTGATTTTCATTTGTGGTAAGGTTTTAGAAACTCTAATAAAATCAATTGACCGAATTGCATGGATCCTAGTTCAAGGTTATGATTAAAGTTTTTTAAAAATTTCCACTGCATTTTGAATCACGTAACCCAACATTGGTATCAAAGCCACTTGTAATTCAATTAATTTTATTCTATATATATGTGATATATGTGTGTTTGAATGATTCATTTTTTAAAAGTGTTTTCAAAATTTTTATCAAAAAGGGTTTTGTTTTTATGACATTCTTTTAATCTGTATGGAAATAGAAGAATTACATTAATTAGATTAATTTTTATAATCATTTAATATTATTAAACAGTAATCAAAATTTTGATTTTCTAATTAATGTATATTGTTTTTATGAAAAAAAAAATATTTTTTATATTTTTTTAATATGATTTAACGAAACAATAATTATGTTTTCAAAACTAATCACTTGTATATTTTTATATGTTTAAGGTTAAAACATAAATATTATGATTATATAGATTATTAGTCAATGGGCAATCTAATTAAGATTATTATATAGAATAAATCTATTTTGAAAAAATTAATAAAACTATAATGTGATTACAGTAAATTAGGGTTTTTATGCAATATAGATGTGATTATACATATTATTAGTCAATGATCAGTCTATTTAAATGTTAAAGAGAAAGCGATCTATTTTGAACATATCAATTACATTGTAATTTGATTATGGAAATTATTAGTTTTTTAGGGTTTTGACAACATCTCATTCAAAGAGTTTATGTAAATTTTTTACTTTCAGGGGCATTGCCTCTTAACCCCCACTCGCCCGAGGCACTGCCCCCAGACCCTGCCAAGGGTGCTGCCCCTTAGAGCCTGCTAGGGGTGCTGTCCTTAGGACCCGTATGGATTTATAAAATAATTTATTTTTGAACATAATAATTAAAGTAATGTGTAAATTAAATTATTACGCAATATGTGTTTATTTTTAAATGCATGGTACATAGCATGGCCCTTAGACCAATATGATTGGATTTTATTATTTTATTGGGTTGCAATTTTTTAAATATGGCATATGAATCATTTTTATATGTTGTAATTATTTTATTTTTATTAGATAGTAATAGAATAGTCTTAATTATAACAAGTTATGTAATTCAAGACCTAAGGTGAAAATTCAAGTTGGAGGCCCAAGATGGAGATCCAAGGTGGGAGCCCAAGAAGGAGGTTCATATGAAAATGGAGATCTAAATTAAAGGCTCAATCTTGTATTTGTAATATCACCTAGGTTTGACCTTTGATCTTTATATTGACTTATGAATATCAACTTAGATATAGGTTATGCTATGTCAAATTTATTTCCTTATATTAGTATGTTATGCATGTAATGCCATGTATATGATGCAATATAACAATAACTAAATAAGATAAAAAATTAATTAAACCCTTATTTAATATTAAGTCATTAAAATGCCTCCCATTAATTAACACTTATCAAGAGTTGGATTGCTATATATAGGTTATGCCAAAGCATTATGTATAAAGCCATCTAAATAAGATAAGATGGTAATGGTGATATCCATATATTTGAGTTGGTTATACTTAACTAGGTTATCAAAATGGTTTGGACTTAGGGCATTTGATAGGATATGTCAGTACATGTGATGTCAATATCCTATACTTATCTAAGAATTACATAAGATGTAATTGGTAAAGTGTTACCTACCTAAATAGCCACACTTTAAGTGATAAGCCAAAGCTTACTTAAAGTAGCGTGAAATATGGATCTTGGTCCACTAAGAAATTTCAATTATTGAAATTATTTTGAGGGCTTTATAATTTAAAAAAAATTAATAGGAGTTTTCTTATGCCTTATTAATATAAAATAAATACTGAATGTACTCTATATATTTTTGTTGTAGACAATGACATTAAACATTGTACTTACCATGTCACTGCGATCAATCCTTGAGAAGGATAATCTAAAAAAGACTAACTTTCTTGACTGGTACAGAAACCTAAGAATTGTTCTTAGGCAAAAAAGAAAAGAATATATCCTTAATCAACCCATCCTAGAGGAACTAGCTACTAATGCTCCTAGAGCACAAAAGGATGCTTATAGTAAGCATCTTAATGATTCAGTTAATGTCACTTGTCTTATGCTTGGATGCATGGAGTTTGACCTTCAAAAAAAACTAATGGAAATGGAGGCTTATACCATGATAGGCCATCTTAAGGAAATGTTCCAAGAGAAATCTAGAATCAAAAGGTTCAATACCATTACGGCATTGCTCTCCTGCAAGTTAATTCTTAGCAGCTTTGTCAACCCTCATGTTCTCATGATGAAGGGTCATCTTGAACACTTGGACAAACTTAGTCTCAAGATTGAATAAGAATTAGCTATTGATATCATTCTCCAATCATTGTATGAAGCTTATGATGGTTTCATCATTAATTTCAATATGCATAGTATGGACAAAATTGTTTCAGTGTTGCATGGGATGCTTAAAACTACTGAAAAGAACATTAATAATTCCACCAAGGATGTTCTAATGGTCAATAAGGGAAAGGGTGTGAAAAATGTTGGAAAGGGCAAGGGTAAGGCTTTCAAAAGCCAAAGTCAAAGCCTAAACCCAAGTCTAAAGCTAAGCCCCAAGCAAAGCCACCAAAGGAGGGAATATGCTTTTTCTATAATGAGCCAGGTCATTGGAAAAGAAACTAAAAGCTATATTTGAATGATCTACATAAGAATAAGGGTAGTGTGACTACCTCTTCAGGTATTCATGTTATAGAAATCAATTTATCTAGTTTTAATTATTAGGTATTAGATACTAGATTAGGATCTCACATTTGTACTAATGTGTAAGGTCTAAAAAGGAGTATATCATTGGCTAGAGGCGAAATGGACCTATGAGTTGGCAATGGAGCAAGAGTTGCTGCTTTAGTTGTAGGGAGTTATGAGTAAACTTTGCCTAGTGGACTTATTTTAAATTTGGAAAATTGTTATTATATGCCTACTATGTGTAGGAATATTATTTATATTTCTTATATGGACGAGAAAGGTTTTGAATTTATTATTATGAATAATAAATGCAATATTTATCATGATAACATTTTCTATAGATATGCTCCATGCACAAGTGGTCTTTATGTTCTAAATGTTGAAGACACTAATGAAAAGTCAATCTATAGCATTGATATAAAGAAGTTTAAATCTAATGTTTTAAACATTATCTATCTTCGGCATTGTCATTTAGGCCACATAAATGAGAAACACATTTTAAAGCTTTAACAACATGGGCTTTTAAATTCATTTGATTATAAATCATTTAAAACATGTGTATCTTATTTACTATGAAAAATGAATAAAACACCTTTTATTGGACAAAGTGAGGGGGCTAATTACTTATTTAGCCTTAGACATTCAGATGTATATGGACCATTAAGCTCAACTACTAAAGGAGATTTCCAATACTTCATCATTTTCATAAATGATTTCAATAGATATGGCTATGTCTATCTACTGAAAGATAAATTTGAATCTTTTGAAAAGTTCAAAGATATCAAGAATGAAGTACAAAATCAACTTGGTAAAAATATCAAAACACTAAGTTCTGATTGAGGTGGTGAATATTTAAGCCAAGAATTTATAGATCATCTTAGAGATTATGAGATTATTTCATGATTGACTCCTCTAGGTACACCCCAATGGAATGGTGTGTCCGAACAAAGAAATTGGTCTTTATTGGATATGGTTTGATCAATGATAAGTCAGTGTGATCTTCCAATCTCTTTTTGGGGATATTCTTTAGAAACTACTGTATTCATTTTAAATAGAGTTCTATTAAAAGTAGTTGAAAATACACTGTAAGCACCCAATTTCATAATAGTTGAGTATGGATGCAATAGAGGACTCCAATGATGAAAATATTATAAATAGATCTTCAACACTTGAAGTTTGAAACCTCAAAAGCCTAAATGCATTTTCAAAAGAACTTTTGGTTTTTAAGGACTTAATTGTAATGCTTTCTTTAAGGACCTAATTGAAAAGTTTAAATTCTTTCCAGGGTGTTTCTGTAATTAAAAGTTAAAAAAGATTGAAATTTTGTAATTCCGATTGGAATTACATAAAATCGATCGGAATTATGTAATTTTGATTAGAATTATATATTCCTAGTTAGGATTAAACATGTTCCATTTGTATTTTTTTATTTCTGAGTAAATAAAAATTTTCATTTTCTGAATTTTAAGTAGTCAAAATAATGTGATAAATCCCTTTTCCAGGATTGATATGAATTTTTCAAGAAATTAAAATTTCTTATTAAACCAAAATGTTATCATTATGAATAGGAGAATTCATAGTAGGATACGTGACTTTAGTTAGGGTTTTCTATATAAACCCAACTCAACTCTCCTGGAAGGGAGGAACTTTTGAAAAAAAATAATTTTTTAGACCTCTCCTTCTTACGTAGCTTTCGCATAAATTTTTCTTGAGAGGTACTATTCTTTGAAGAAAAGCAATAGACTTTTCAAAGGAGAAAATCAAGCATTGAAGACCTATTTTAAACAAGCAACAGTGATTTATACCACTCTAAAAAGCAAATCAATACTACATCCATACAATCATCTTTTCTCCTACCCTTTTCTATTTTTTTATTTTATTATTTTGGTTCTATTTAATTTTAATTTTATTTAATTTTTATTGTTATTTTGTTTAATCAGTAATTATTGTTTTTTTTGTTTGTGTTTGTGATTATGGAGGGAGTTACATGATGAATTCACTTAAAGAACGAAATCCATGAAGATCCATGGAATGCCATGGATTGACTTTGTAGCTGAATATAATTCCTAGGGTTTATTTATTTATTTATTATTTTATTGGATTATTTTACTTTGTATTTTTATTTATTTAGTTTTTTTAGGGTTGTATTGATTTTTATTTTTTTTATTTTCAGTAGATCATTATAATAGCCTCAATAGTAGGAATAGTGGAATCTTGTGGGTTGTTATATGTTTATTTTAATTGGGTAGTAAGATTAGGGTTTTGATTGAATGATTAATTAAAATTAATGGCTATAGAGATAATTAGGGTTTTTTCTTTTAAATTGAATTATATTTAAGTGGATAGAATTATAGTTGCTTGTTAATTATTTTATAATTTGTTGTTTAAGGTCACTTTAACTAAATTAGGTTTTTTTTTTAGAAAAAGTAAATTTAATTGGTTGTTTGATCTTTTATTTGATTGTTTGATATTTTTTGTTTTTGGGCTTATTTATTTTTTATGTGTTTTGGGTCCCAGGCCCATGTCAGGCTCTAACACATTTAAATTATTTTAGGTTTAGGTAGTTCTTTTTAGCCCATCTTTTAATTAGCTCATCATAGTTAATAGGTTATTAATTAAATAACTATAGATTTTAATTAATTAAAATGCATTTTAGGCCCATAATTAATTGGAAATTAGGTTAGAAATAATTTAAGCTCATTTAGCTAATTTAAACATAGGCCCACCTAGTTTAATTTAATTAATTTAATAGACTTAGCCAATTAAATTAAAGCTTTTTTCATCATTTATAGATTTAAGATCACTTTAGAATTAAAACATATAGAAATTAGGCCCACTAATTTGAATACTTCATAATTTGTAGATTCAGGCCCATCTTTTAAAATTAAAATAAATAGACTTATGTTCACTTAATTAAAATTAAATAGGAATTAAGATCTTTAGTCTTTAAGGTCACTTGTTAGGGATTTTGAACTTAAATGAATGCATTGTTTATATGTATTTTTCATGACTAGTTTGCTTGGGATTAATTGTTTAAATAAGGGTTTATATGAAATTGCATGTAAATAGAGGATAAAATAGTAATTTATAAAGTAATTCTAAATGAACATAAGACTGAAAGAAGTTAGTATTCTATATCTAGAATCTCCCAGTTGTGGTGCTAGCTTTCTTTTAGAGAATTGAATACCACCATTTTTCATTTGTCCTAGTTATTACCCTGGGTGGTGACTCCTCATCTCCATGCCATCTCTTTGTGACAATGGTTAGTGTGTTCTCTAGAGTCCTTAGCTAAAACAGTGTCACAATTGCTAAAATCTTAGATGCACGCTAAACCCCACAGTCTATAAACACCATATGAGATATGGACTGAAAAACTCCTAGTTTGTCTTTTCTTAATATTTGGAGATGTGAACCTTATATTCAACATCAAAACTCAAATAAGCTAGCACCCAAATCTGACAAAGGCCTTTTGTGGGATATCCTAAAGAAACTAAAGGATATTACTTCTATAATGATTTTGAGAACAAAGTGTTTGTCACTTGGAATGGTGTATTTTTGGAAAGAGAATTTATTTCCAAAGGAACTAGTTGGAGCACAGTGCAACTTGAAGAAATTAAAAATGCATAAAATAGCATTATACTAAGTGTGGAACTACAGCTAGATCAATAAGTAATTATTGAACCTACACAAGTACTAGAAGGGCCAATCAGGTCTTGTAGGACATGTCAAATCCCTATGAGATATGGATTTATCATAAATTATGATAATGATGTGTTGATTATGGATAAAAGTGAGCCCACATCCTATCAAGAGGCCATAAATAGTCCTAACTCTGAGAAAGGGCTAGAATCCATTGAATCAGAAATGCAATCCATGTATGATAATCAATTATAGACCTTAATTGACCTAACTAATGGCTTAAAAACTATTGGATACAAATGGGTCTTAAAAAATAAAACTAACATGAATGGCAATGTGCAACCTTTAAGGCAAGACTGGTTGCAAGGGGTTTCAAACAAACACATGCTATGGACTATAATGAAACCTTTTCACCAATTGTTATGCTAAAATCTATTCATATTATCCTTGTTATAGTTATATACTATGATTATGAGATATGGAAAATGGATGTCAAAATAACATTTCTTAATGGAAACTTACTTGAGGATATGTACATGACACAACTAGAGGGTTTTGTGAATCTTGAGAATTTTGGAAAAGTATACAAGCTTCAAAGGTCCATTTATGGATTGAAGCAAGCATCTTGTAGTTGGAATCTTCATTTTGAAGAAGTAGTCAAAGAGTTTGGCTTCATTAAGAATGAAGATGAACCTTGTACCTACAAGAAGGTTAATAAGAGAGTAATTATTTTTTAGTGCTATATGTTGATAACATACTACTAATTAGAAATGGTATCCCTATTTTACAAAATGTTAAATCATGGCTAGAGAATTGTTTCTCAATGAAAGACTTGGGTAAAGTCGTTTATATATTAAGCATCAAGACCTATATAAATAGATATAAAAGGCTTACTGGCCTAAGTCAGAGGACTTATATTGATAAGGTATTAAACAAGTTTAGCATGCAAGACACTAAAAGAGGATTCTTGCCAATGTCACATGGCATTAGTCTCAATAAGACTCAGTGTCCTATGACACAAGATGAGTGAGATCGCATGGGTAAGATTCCATATGCTTCTACTATTGGATCTATCATCTATGCAATGTTGTGTACTCGAACTAATGTTTTATATGCCTTAAGCACAATGAGCATATAGTAGTTAGACCCAAGTGAAAGTCACTAGAAAGTAGTTAAAAATATCCTTAAGTACTTGAGAAGAACTAAGGATGCATTTTTACTATATGGTGGAAAGGAAGCTGAGCTAGTTGTAAATGGTTACACAGATGCCAACTTCCAAAATGACAAGGATGATTTTCAACCACAGTCAGTTTATGTGTTTTATTTGAATGGAGGTGCAGTGAGCTAGAGAAGTTCCAAGCAAGACACCGTTACTAATTCTACAACAGAAGTTGAGTATATAGCTGCCTCAGAAGTAGCTAAGGAGGTTGTTTGGATCAAGAAGTTTATAACTGGACTAAATGTTATTCCTAGGATATCAGATCTAGTGAACCTGTATTATGATAATAATGAAGCTATAGCTCAAGCTAAGGAGCCTATATCATATCAAAGATCCAAACATACACTTAGGCATTATCATCTCATTTGAGAAATCATTGAGAGAGAAGACGGGAAGATATACAGAGTACCTACAAATGATAATATTGCTAATCCACTAACTAAGCCTCTTCCTTAGCCTAAGCATTAGAGTTATACTATGTCCATGGGTATTAATTTTAATATAGATTGGGCCTAGTGCAAGTGGGAGATTATTAGTGATATGCACTAGGTCAATCGTGTATAACCATGTTTTAACTTTATCATTTTATTAATAAAGAGGCATTTTCATTATCATTATCATTTTCTATTTTGATAATTACTTAAATAGTCAATTCTTCCTAAAGTCATCAAGTATGTGACTTTATTGTAAAACCCTTAGATAAAATATGAGTTCTATTCAAATTTTCCCTAGTCATTATAATGTATGAAGACTAGTATGGTGTTGATTGATGATTATGTTTACTAATCATGAATATGAGATATTAAGTCAACTTATAGGTACTTATTTAAGAAATAATGTACTAGATTGACCCATTATGAGAATACTACATAGATAATTGTCATAAGTAATTCTCATCACAGTAATATTAGTTTAGTCCCGTGACCTTGAAATCACCATAGATTTCTATATAACTATTTTTATTTTGACACAATTTAACATTATCTTTAACCAAATGATAAACTAGATTGTTGTTGGATATGAAATAAGTTATATGAGGAATGTGAGTGATTGAAAAGGAATTTGTCCTTCACTTAATCTGAGTTAGATATCTATAGGCCTCTTAAGAAGATAGACTTAGGAAAATGCATGGCCATGCTTAAGGGAATTGATAAAGAGTTATCATTCTCAATCTACTTAGAATTAAGAAATAATATAATTGTATAAGTGTAAGCACCCAATTTTAGGATGATGAAGTGTGGATGTAACAACGATGAAAATATTATAAATAGGTCTTCAACACTTAAAGATTGAAACCTCAAAAGTCGAAATGCATTTTCAAAAGAGTTTAATTGGTTTTTTTAAGGATTTAATTGTAATGTTTTTTAGGACCTAATTGAAAAGTCTAAATTCTTTCAGGGGTCATTTTATAATTAAAAAATGATGATCAAAATTCTATAATTCCGATTCGAATTACATAATTCTAATTAGAATTACATAAAATCGATCAGAATTATGTAATTCTAATTAGAATTATGTAATTCTGATAAAAACTATATAATTCCAGTTGGAATTATATGTTTCGTCTGGTTATTTTATTTTTGCAACAAATAAAAACTTATTTCCTGAATTTTAATTGGTCAAATAATATCATAAATTCCTTTTTGGGATTTATTTAAATTTTAGGAAATAAAAGTCTTTTTAAAACCAAAACTTTAAAAGAGGAAAAATCACAAGAGGATACCTCTCTTACATAGGGTTTTTTTTTTTATAAAAACCTAGCTAAAACTCTCCTGAGGGGGACCTCTCTCACCTCTCTCTTTTGGCTTTGAACCTTTCTCTTTTCCTGTACTTTTTGGCTTTTCCTTTTGTTCCTCCCTCCACAAAATCTTGATTTTTGTCTATTTTTATTTTTATCTTTGTGTAAAAAAAATAAAAAAATAAAAAAAGGAGATCCGAAGATTGGATTTTTGATAAAAAATCTTGGATTTCTAGATTTCCAATCAAAAATCTAAAATTCTAATTCATAATTCATATTTCCAATCAAAAATCTAGAAATTCAATTGGAATTTTGTTGGTTCTCTATGACATGCTAAAATTAATTGTGCAAATTTTTTTTTCTAAGTTGAACAATTTAATGCAAATTGATATAATAAATATTATATTAATTGCATGCATGGATTTACATGTTAACAGAAATATATCTTTTTCTGTAGAATCAAGGATAAAAGAATAAAATTTACGTTATCTTTAGCCTAGGAGCATCTGTAGAGGTGCAAGCGAGTCAAAGGGAGTACATCTTCCCCTTCATTGAGCCCCAAATTATTTTGAGGAAAATATAGCTATGATATGACTAGATTTGATTGTCTGGAGCTGCTTCCATATAGTCTACATTGTAGGTGAGCCATAGGATTAGAAAGATTTTAATCAAAGGTCAGATGAAAGAATAATTAAAGAAAGAAGATTTGAAAATCAAGAGAAAGCAAAAAGAAAAAAATGAAAGGGATAGGGAAATGAGAAATCAATCGGCAAAAGACTAAGTTTATATTAAAGTGGCAAATGTCCACTTTAGTCACTCAATCTTGTTTGCATTCTAGTTTAACACTTCTTTTGCAATTTGGTCCTAAATTGCAATGCTATATGATTTGATAATTCATTGAATTATTAAATTTTTAGCATAAAAGAAATCAGCACTATACATCCGAGTATGGTCAACATCATACGACCGAGTATAATATATCCTTTCAATCAGCATTATACGTCTGACTATAGTCAACATCAGACGACCAAGTACGATGTATCTTTTCAATTTGCACTATAGGTCTGAGTACAGTAAAAATTGTATGATCGAGTACAATGTACCTTTTGAATCTATACTATATGACTGAGTATGGTCAACATTGTATAACCGAGTATAATGTATTCTCAATCTGTACTATACGACTGAGTATAGTCAACATTTTATGATTGAGTATGATGTATCTTTTTAGTTTGCACTATACGACCGAGTATAGTAAACATCATACAACCGAGTGTAATGTATCCCTTTAACCAACACTATACGACCAAGTATAGTCCACATTGTATGACCAAGTATAATGTATCCTTTTAATTTGTACTATACGACTGGGTATAGTCAACATTGTACGATCGAATATGATGTATCCCTTTAACCAATACTATGCAGCTGAGTATAATCAACATTGTATTATCAAGTATAATGTATCCTTTCCATTTGTATTATACGATCGAGTATAGCCAACATTGTATGACCGAGTACAATGTATCTTTTCAATTCGTACTATACGACTGAGTATAGTCAACATTATACGATTGAGTACAATGTATCCTTTCAATCAATACTATACGGTAGAGTGTAGTCAACATCATATAACCGAGCGTGATGTATCCTTTCAATCAACGCTATACGTCTGAGCGTGGTGTTTTCTCAGATGTTTTAGTATTTTGCCTAGTGTTGCACGACAACATAAGTATTCACCATGAACTGATGATCACTTATAGGTAAAAGCCTCAAGGAGCACAGGTAAGTATCCAAAATTTTTTTCTTAAGAAATTGTGTGCTCATTTACTTTGCCACAATTTGTCAAGCAAATAGCAATAAAAGGGGGCAACTGTAAGCACCCAATTTCAGGATGATGAAGTATGGATGTGACAAAGGGCTCTAATAATGAAAATATTATAAATAGGCCTTCAATACTTGAAGTTTGAAACCTCAAAAGTCTAAATGCATTTTCAAAAGGGTTTAATTGGTTTTTTTAAGGACTTAATTGTAATGTTTTTTAAGACCTAATTGAAAAGTCTAAATTCTTTTGGGGTCTTTTTGTAATTAAAAAATGATGATGTAATTCCGATCAAAATTATGTAATTTCGATCAAAATTACATAATTTCAATTAGAATTATGTAAAATCGATTGAAAATATATAAAATCGATTAGAATTACATAATTTCTATCAAAATTATACGTTTCCATCTGGTTTTTTATTTTTACAGCAAATAAAAATCTGTTTCCTAAATTTTGATTGGTTAAATAATATCATAAATTATTTTTTGGGATTTATCTAAATTTTTAGGAAATAAAAGTCCTTTTAAAACCAAAACTCTAAAGAGAAAAAATCATAAGAGGATACATCTCTTACCTAGGGTTTTTCTATAAAAAAACTAGCTAAACTCTCATGAGGGGGACCTCTCTCACCTCTCTTTTTTGGCTTTGAACCTTTCTTTTTTCCTGTACTTTTTGGCTTTTCCTTTTGTTCCTAAGAAATATACAAAAAATATTTCCTTGGTGAAATATTTGTTATTTAAGGAAGAAGCATAGGCTTTTGTAAAAAGAACAACAAGTATTGAAGATCCATTTAAAGGCAACAATGATTACATTAGTCTAAGGGGCTAACTAATACTGCATCCATATCATCATCTTCTTTTCTACCTTCTTCTACTTTTTTATTTTATTTTTTTGATTTTATTAAATTTTAAATTTATTTAATTTTTATTGCTATTTTATTTATTCACTAATCATTATTTATTTTTTATGCTCATGTTGGTGATCATGGGGAGGATCACATGATGAGTTCACTTACAAAACAAAATCCATGAAGAACCATAGAATGCCATGGATAGAATTTTGTAACCAAATATAGTTTCTAGGGTTTATTTATTTATTTGTTTATTATCATTTTGATTATTTTATTTTGCATTTAGTTTTTTTGGGATTGTATTAATTGTTATTTTATTTTTATTTTCAGTAGCTCTTTATAATAGCCCCAATAGTAAGAATAATGAAATTATGTGCGTGTGGTTGTGTGTTTTATTAATTGAGTAGTAAGATTAGGGTTTTAATTGGGTAATTAATTCAAATTAATGGCTATAGAGATAATTAGGGTTTTTAATTAAAATTGAATAAGATTTAAGTGGATAGAATTAATGTTGCTTGTTAATTGTTTTATTTATTAATTTGTTGTTTAAAGTCAATTTAATTAAATTAGGGTTTTTAGAATAAGTTTGATTGATTGTTTGACCTTTTATTTTTTTTATTTCTATTTTTTTTTTATGTTTTTGGGCTTGTTTATTTATTTTTATGTATTTTGGGCCCTAAGCCCATGTTACGCTCTAACTCTTTTAATTAATTTTAGGATTAGGTAGTTCTTTTCTGGCCCATCTTTAATTATCTTATTTCATTTAATAGGTTATTAATTAATTAGGTCTAGATTTTAATTAATGCATATTAGCCCCATAATTAATTAAGATTTAGGGTAGAGATAACTTAGGCCCATTTAGTTAATTTAGACATAGGCCCACATTAGGATAATAAAATTAATTAGACTTAGCCCATTAAATTAAAGCCTTTTTCATAACTTATAAATTTAAGATCACCTTAGAATTAAAACATGTAGAACTAGGCCCACTAATTTAAATACTTCATAACTTGTAGATTTAGGCTTATTTTTAGAATTAAAATAAATAGACTTAGGTTCACTTAATTAAAATTGAATAGGAATTAGACCCATTAGTCTTTAGGCTAACTTGTAAATTAAAACATGTAGATTTAGCCCATTTAATTAAAATCAATGTAGATTAGACGAACTCAGGGATTGTGAATTTAAATGAATGTATTGTTTACATGTATTTTTCATGACTAGTTTGCTTGGAGTTGATTGTTTTAATAAGGGTTTATATGAAATTGCATGTAAATAGAGGATAAGATAGTAATTCATAAAGTAATTCTAAATGAACACGAGGCTGAAAGAAGTTGGTATTTCGTATCTAGAATCTCCTGGTTGTGGTGTTGGCTTTCTTTTAGAGAATCGAGTACCACCAATTTTGATTTGTCCCAGTTATTACCCTAGGTGGTGACTCCTCATCTCCATGCCATGTCTTTGTGATAGTGGTTAGTGTATTTTCTAAAGCCTTGAGCTCAAACAGTATCGCAGTTGCTAAAATCTTAGGTGTACACTAAACCCCGTCGTCTACAATAAGGATCACAGAAACTATGTCTTACATTCAATTAAGTTATCATGAGACAATGACTACAATATTCATTGTAAATTAGGTTATGTTGGATTATTGACCTTCACATAACTTGGGTAATCATAATGTCTTGCTAGAGGCCACTTATGACTTGTAGGCCTAAATAGGGACTTTAGGCCCACTACTAACATTATGTGAACCTACAGGGTCACACACTTAGAATAGGACCAAAATGAATATGGGTTTACCAAGCCCAATAAAGGTCTATGGAAATAAATAAATAATGAATTTTGGTAATTCCTTGATCGCAATTCTACAAGTATATGGGTCAAGTTATATAACAGAATTGTAAGTCAATATATCGATCCTATAGGGAAGATGATAAGTAGTAGTTCACTTGATTTACATGCTTGTCTAAATGGATCAATTTTTATATTTTTGTGTTGTAAAACAATTAAAATTTAAAACTAATTTAATGTTTTAGTGAATGAATAATGTAAAGTATGTACTAGAGTTTCTCTTTTCACCTAGATCTATATTGACTCAAAATCTAATTTATATAATAACTCTCATAGTCATGTTTAAGATGCTACCGTTGCAATTCTCATAAATCTCTCTTGAGTATTTATGAGGTGAGCTTGTTATTTTAAATAATAAGTTGAATAAAAGGACTCTCACCTTATTGAAATCTAATCAATAGATCTATAACAAACTTTAATTCTAAAGGTAAAAATGAAATATTAACTTTTAATCGGTATCTCTACTCAAATTAAGATTCAATAGTTTTTATTCTAGATCCCTAAGTGTAAATCTCCTCTCAGTCTCAATACTTTTAGTGTAGGATAATTCAATATAAATATTATAAATGTAAGTATAAATCTCCTCTCGGTCTTAATATACTATCATTGAATCATTCATGAAGTATAAAAATAAAAACCATAAACATGACATGAACTGAGAATATATTTAAAAAGAAATATGAGTTCAATACATCTCCAGGTTACTCAGATAACTCTAGTATAAAATAAGATTAAGCTAACATGTTTATATAGAGAATAAGAAAACAATAAATAGATACAACTGACATAATAAAAATATAAGACGAGAAAAGAGTGAACTCCTTATTTATTATCAATGTAGCTCCCCGTTGTTTATCTCTTTGCTGTCTACTTGTACTTTGATGCAGATGAATGAGTTTCACTCTATGTCTCTATGTACTTTTCTCTCTATTTTTCTCTATTTTGCTCTGTTTGTTATTTTATGCTCTCTTCACTCATTGGCTACTTCGAGTGTTTAATATGCTATTATATCCTTAAAATTAGGGTTGCACATGATGCATACATCCACGTGGAAATTCCTTAAATGTACAAGCATGGCCATGCATAACCAAAATTAGACTTACACAACCGAGCACATTTGTGTGAAGAGCATGGCATGACCATGTTACTTTGTGCATGAGCTTGCATAAGTATGGGAAAGTATGACACAGTCGTGTGTCCATAAGCATGGCCGTGTCATTATGTACTGCAAAGATGACACAACTGTGTCATGCCTTGCAAGACCATGCATTTTGCATGCCCATAAATGGCATGACCATGTGATGCTTCACATGGCCATGTGCTATCACTTGCATTCCTTGGCACGACCATGCACTCTTCAAGCCTAAGTTTTGCATGTCCGTGTTCTATTCTTTAACTTTCTTGATTTTGACTCTTGTTCAGACTTGCACACTTGATATTTTAATTTCCTACATCCAAAATAAAAACTCATTGAGAATAATATACAAATTAAATAGAAAATATAAAACTCCTAATTTATTTAATTAATGCATGATTATATCTATATTTTATTTAAATGTCCTAATATTTTCTAAATGTTAAATTTATTAATTATTATGCAGAAAATGGAAAAATTATGCAAATAAAATGAAATCTTATTAAATTAAAAAGAGACTAAAGAGTGTGATTTTTAATAGTAAAATGCAATTATCATTCCTTACTTACCAAAACATTTATGGTATATTCCATTCATTCTAATTTTGATTTTATTTTAATACCAAATCAAAAATAAATTCCTATTTATTTAAGATAACCATTACATTAGATAAACTATGTAGTTTATTTAAGGTAATGGTTTTATACACACACACACACACACACATATATATATATATATAACCATTACCTTAGATAAACTATATATGAATTTTGGAAATTTCTCACTTACCAAAACATTGTTGGTTTATTCCATTCATTCTAATTTTGATTTTATTTAAATACCAAAACATAAATAAATTCCTATTTATTTAAGAGAACTGTATAGGAATTTATTTTTGATTTGGTATTTGAATAAAATCAAAATTAGAATGAATATAATATACCAAAAACATTTTGGTAAGTGAGGAATTACCAAAATTCATTTTGGTGAGTGAAACCCTAATTGAGAGGTTTATAAATATGACATATTCTCTAGGGTTTCACACACTAACCATTCTGCCACCTAAATTTTGTTTTCTCTCCTTTAAGAAAATGAAATATAGGGTTCTTTATTTTCTTGAGTTGTGAGACCATAAAAAAGGGTGTTAGCACACATTGTACATTCATTTTTAAAAGGACTAGTCATGTGGAAAGTTGTGAAGTGTGTATTCTTTTGAAGATGTCTTCACCCAATAAAAGAGAATTAAAAGCTTGAGGTAGGGTGTCACTGGTGTGAACCTCCTCTTAACCTTCCATCATTTTTGCCCGATTTTCATCCGTGGTAAGGTTTTAGAAACCGTAATCAAATTAATAGATCGAATTGCATGGATCCTTCTTTCGGTTTGTGATTAAAGTTTTTTTAAAATTTTCACTATGTTTTGAATCATGTAACCCAATATATATTTATCTAGCTAACTAAGTCAATTCACTTCTTTCCAATTAAGAAGACTTATCCTATAGACAAATTAGCTTGGTTATATATCAACTAAATCATTTTCCTCCATAGGGCACTAAAAGTATAGTGTTAGATACATGAGCCACCTTTCTTTCAGTCTTTTGGCAAGAGTTGCATAAGGCATTAGGCACCTCACTTGACTTTAGTATAGTTTTTCATCCTTAAACAGATGGTCAAACAATGGAGGATATACTAAGGATGCGTGTCATGGATTTTAGTGATTAATGGGATTTATGGTTGCCATTAATTGAATTTTCCTACAATAACTGATATCATGCTAGCATTGTATGGTAGAAGGTGTAGATCACATGTATGTTAGGAAGTTAGTGAGAGACAAATAATAGGCCTGAAATTAGTGCAAGTAACTTTTGAGAAGATCCCTATCATCTAACAAAGATCGAAGATTACTTTTAACAGACAAAAGAGTTATGCAGATCTTAAGAGGAAGGATGTATTATTTTCTATTAAGGATATGGTGTTTCTTAAAGTTTCTTGAATGAAAGGAGTGATGAGATTTGGTCAAAAGGGTAAGCTAGGTTTAAGATACATCAGACCCTTTGAGATTCATTCCAAGGTTGGTAATGTGGCTTACAAACTGGTATTGCCTCCAAAGTTATTGCAGATTCACCTGGCATTTCATGTTTTTATGTTAAGGAAGTACATTTTTTATCCCTCTCAAATTCTTCAGCCTCAGGTAGTAGAGCTTAGTGAGAATTTATCATATGAAGAGTATCTAGTGACAATTAGACAAGTTCATCAGCTTCGTACTAAAGAGATTCCTATAGTGAACGTGTTATAGAGTAACCATATAGTAGAGGATTGTACTTGGAAAACTGAAGTAGACATACAAAGTCAATATCCTCACCCATTTAGAAGTTAATGTATGATTTTAAAATTTAAGGATGAACTTTCTTAAGGGGGAAGAATGTAATAATTCGTAATCTCTTTATAAAAATAATTACAAGTTACTCTTAATGTTATGTTATTAATGGGTTATTATGTCATTGATGTGTTGTTAATGAGTTATTGATTTGTTATTGTTGGCTTATTTTTGGTTATTGAATTATTGTTGATTTTGGGTTGTCGATGAATTTATTGAGTTATTATTGTATTGTTGATGAGTTGTTGATTTGTTGTCGTTGTTGGGTTATTGCCACATTGTTGCAATTTTGTTATGTGATCATTGCAGAGGAATAAACATGAAATTCCATAAAAAATGTGTTGACTAAAGAGATAATTTTCCAATTTCTCTTTATTTTAAGGCTGACAGCAATAAAAAATTCATTTTTAAGCCCTAAACTCACCTATTTGACATTGTAGCACTTGAATTTTTTCCACCTATGTTCACCATCCAAACAACCTTCGATTGAAAAAAAATTTTAACCATAAACACTTCTCAACATTCTTAACATATTGGTGTTTTTTGTTTTATGAAAATTGGCTCAATTTTGATTAATTTAAGCTCCAAACTTTTGGCCTAAATTTTTTCACCATTAGATCACATTTTCCAATGATGGTTAGCTACTGCCACCACCACCATCATACTCATCTCATTTTTAGAAGTATTTTGGTACCAATTTTGAGTCTGATCCGTGTAGTTTTAGTGTTGATTAAATTAATTGGGTAATTTCCATTTTTCTCTCTAATCTATTAATCTAGTAGTTGTTTATTATGTTTGAGGCTATTTTTTTAGTTTTACATATTGCTATGATCATCTTAGTATAGTTGGTTTGTGGTAAAGAAACTTTCTGATATGAAAATCTGGCAATTCCAACTAGATTTCAGTGAGGAATAGTGACCAACACAAAAAAATGCTAATTTTATTTTTAATAAATAGTATAAATTATGAGGATTAATTTCTATAACTAGAGCTTCAGTCGATTCCTCACATATTTTGAATTAAAAATTCTAGAAGTATTTTGGTAGAAATTTCACAATTTCCATTTAGATTATTTTAGCTCAATGAAAATAATTCCTTTAACCTCAAAAGTCATGTCTAAGGTTTTTTCAAGACAATTTTATTAATTTCTAAATTTTTATAATTTTTCTAAAGTTTTCGGGAATTTTTATGAATTTAATTGCTATATATATATATATATATATAGTTTATCTAAGGTAATGGTTATTTTAAATAAATAGGAATTTATTTCTGATTTGGTATTTAAATAAAATCAAAATTAGAATGAATGGAATATACCAAAAACGTTTTGATAAGTGAGGAATTACCAAAATTCATTTTGGTAAGTGAAACCCTAATTGAGAGGTTTATAAATATGACATATTCTCTAGGGTTTCACATACTAACCATTCTGCCACCTACATTTTATTTTCTCTCCTTCAAGAAAATAAAACACAGGGTTCTTTATTTTCTTAAGTTGTGAGACCATAAAAATGGGTGTTAGCACACATTTCATATTTGTTTTTCAAAAAATTAGTCGTATGGATACTTGTGAAGGGTGCATTATTTTGGAGATGTCTTCACCCGATAAAAGAGAATGAAAAGTTCAAGGTAGGGTGTCACCGGTGTGAACCTCCTCTTAACCTTCCATCATTTCTGCTCGAATTTCATCTATGGTAAGGTTTTAGAGACTTTAATCAAATTAATTGATCAAATTGCATGGATCCTTATTCCAGTTTATGATTCAAGTTTTATTAAAATTTTTGCTATGTTTTGAATCATGTAACCCAATAGATAGTTGATAGGCTAACTAGTTAACTCACATCTTTCCAATTAAGAAGACTTATACTACAAACAAGTTAGCCAGGTTGTATATCAACCAAATCATTTACCTCTATAGGGGACTAGAAGTATAGTGTTAGATAGAGGAGCCAACTTTACTTCAGTCTTTTGGCAAGAGTTGTATAAGTCATTGGGCACCTCACTTGTGTCATGACCCAAAATAGGGGCCATGACCGGCGCTAGGGAACGAGAATTCTTTCGAATCCGGAACCCGTAGCAAGCCTAAAAAAAATAAAATAAAACATGCAATAGTAATAACAATATATAATGCAGTGGAAATAAAAATCATAAATATAATAATAACATATGCACCAACTGGATTTAAATCAAATCCTCATCATCACATATATATAAACTCCTTTAATACAAATCCAGTTCAAATATAATACAAAATTTCTTTAATAATTTAATGACTATTGCAGTGTCTAGATAAAATAAATTTCAAGACTCAGATAAGCAGTTTACACAAAGAAGTCGGGGCGGAAGAAATCCGGCGTACAGGCCTGCTATTGAGGTCTGAAGATGATGACTCTCCTGAAAAAAAAAGTCAACGAAGGGGATTCAAACCTCACTGAGTGAATTACTATAATATATATACATGCATACTAAATGACAATGCATACAGTCAACAGTATATATCTAATATGTATATATACAGGCAAATACACACAGATGCAATAAAATCATTTTATATATTTTTTACTGAAAATCATCGTTTATGAAGGATCAAATAGAACCCTATAATATCGCGACCTCCAAAATAGTGTTAGACAACACTCTGGCCATACAGGCTCACTTATTCCAAATAGGTCCACTTAATCCATTTAGACAGTACACTGGCCCTGAGACACTAAGTCAACCAAGCTCCAGCAGTCTGACTGTCAGTGTGATTAGCCCCGAGACACTTGGTCAACCGAGCTCCAGCAATCACACCTCCAAATCACATCACACATCAGATAAATCAATTCCAATCAATATCCATAAATAGGTTAGTAATATAGCCTAAATGCTATAAGCGTACCGGTACGTACTCGGTCCTAGTGATGCCCAGTAGGTAGCACGTTCTATCGATATCCTTCATTAATAAATATAAAACATTCATTCACAAATAAATGACGCATGAATTTAAATAAAATAACATTATAAACCATATATATACTGGAAATATACCAAAAGTAAACCAGGTATATTTTGAGTATATATACGTCAAATAAATCCAATCAAATTACAAAATAAACTAGAGATATATTTGAAAACATTTTAAACACAATTCATTAATAAAACATGGATATAATTTAATATATACCAAAAATAAACAAAAAATAAACTAAAGATATACTTAAATACTAATCACATTATTTATGCATATTTAATCAAAATAAAACATATATTTCTAAAATCATGCATCCTAAACACATATATATAAAATAGTAACTCACACTTAGTGCGCTCCACGAGATGGGTTCGACGGGCCTGGTCCACTAGGCCTCGGTCTCGGTGCAACTAAACAAACAATAATGACAGAAATGAAAATAAACCTAACAGAAAATCCTAGAACTCGATCTAGAATATTAAATACAGAAACAGAAGTAGAGTTCGACCGGACATCACGTTTTACGAGAATTCTACCAAAAATTCGACAGAACCTCCCTTGTAAAATGGACATCTCTCTACTCAAAGAGTAGAGCCGACCCTGCAAAGAAACACACTTCGAAAAATAGGCACAACAACTCATCCACAACCCCTCGGTCGGACTCCAAACTACAGTCTACCGACCGGGGTCCATAATCACAGAACAATTTCAGAAATACCAATAATACCCTTATATCATAGAAATTCATTTTATAAGTAGAATTTACATAATTAACCTTAAAACACTGTAAAAACCGATAAAAACTCATTTTATTAGTAAAATCGTATATGATATATATAATTGAAAATAATTCACGAAAAATAGTTTTAATTAGTTAAAAATACTAAATAATTTATAGAAATCATTTTTATACCTTAAATAACTATTAAAACCAATTAAATTACGTTTTTAGCCAATTTCATGTAAAATTACCAAAATACCCCTATATATAAATATACTAAAATTCATTTAAAAATTCACCAAAAATAATATAATTATCCAAAATTAATTTTATCAACATATTTATAAATAATATTAATAATTAAACTCAATTACCCAATTAATTTCAATTAAAAACACAATTAACCTAATTTTCCAAAAATTACATAAACCTAAATAATTCAAATTAAATACATAGAAATTCATAAAAATTCCAAATAAATTCCTATAATTCATTTCAACACCTATATTTATCATAAAACACAATTTCATAATTTATTTAATTAATTTTCGAAAATTAGAAAATAATATTAAAATTTTCAAAAATATCCAAAAATCAAAATAATTCCCAAAAATTCCACAAAAATTCATACATGAATATTAAGCTACTAGGATCAACATTTGTTAAGGGAATTTTCATGAATCAATCAAATTGAAGTTCAAAAAATTCGAGAACCCTAATATGGCCGAATTCAAAAATTCAAAACTTAAGCAAATCAAGACCATTTCAAGTGAAACGAAGCTTCGAATTACACTCACCGGAGCACAAGGAGAAGAAAGAGACCAGCGGTGTCAAAAATGGTGGCCGAAAACGTCGTGATCGACAGTGAAGAAGAATTCGGCTTCTCCGGCCAAAATCAACCTCCAGACGCCTGAAACGGCTGCAACAGGCGGCTAAGGGAGGTGGTGGCACACCGGATGGCACACCAATGACAAGAAATTGGTGTGACAGTGGTCGGACGGCAATGGGGAACGATCGGGGAAGAAGGAGTTCATTCGGGGGCAGTTTTGTAATTTTCCAAAATTTGATTTTTTTGACTTATTATATGTATATATATATACTTTACACTATATAATAAAATAATATTAAATTACACATATTAAATATACACCACACACTTAATATTTAATATTTTAAAATTTAATAATAAATAAAAATAATTAAACAACAATAAAATTAATAAACAAATAATAAAATATTAGGGTAATATTAATTAAACCCTAATTAAATAAATAAGTACACATATACACGTTATCTAGTATTTTAAAATATGTATGAGTTCATGCAAGTCCGTAAATCTATTTAAAATAATTAATAGGAAATTATTCACGTGAAAATTTCCCCGAAAATAAAAGTCTCAGGAGAATTTTACGTAAAGTACTCAAAATAATACACAATAATTAAAATAGGTTTTAAATACATATCAACTCGTAAAAATATCATAATATATATACAAAAATTATTAACACTGCATATCCCGATGCAGTATTAAAATATTTAAAAACACGGGATATTACAACTTGACTGTAGTATAACTTTTCATCCTCAAATAGATGGTCAATAAAAAAGGACCATTCAAACACTGGAGGATATACTAAGGATGTGTGTGATGGATTTTGGTGGCTAATGGGATTTGTAGTTGCCATTGATTGAACTTGCCTACAATAACAGTTATCATGCTAGCATTGTAGGGTAGAAGGTGTAGATCACCTGTATGTTAGGAAGTTGGTGAGAGAAAAATAACAAGCTCGAAATTAGTGTAAGTGACTTCTGAGAAGATCCCTATCATCCAACAAAGATTGAAGATTGCTTTCAATAGATAAAAGATTTATGCAGATCTTAAGAGGAAGGATGTATCATTTTCTATTGGGGAAATGGTGTTTCTTAAAGTTTCTAGAATAAAATGAGTGATGAGATTTGGTTAAAAGGGTAAGCTAGCTCTAAGAATGTTAAACCCTTTGAGATTCAGTCCAAGGTTGGTGATGTGGCTTACAGACTAGTATTGCCACCAAAGTTATCGTGGATTCACCTGGTGTTTCATGTTTTTATATTAAGGAAGTACATTTTTTATCCCTCTCAAATTCTTCAGCCTTATGTAGTGGAGCTTAGTGAGAATTTGTCATATGAAGAGTATCTAGTGATGATTGTGGATAGACAAGTTCATCAGCTTCACACTAAAGAGATTCCTATAGTGAAAGTGTTATAGAGTAACTATTTAATAGAGGATTGTACTTGGGAAACTAAAGTAGACATGCAAAGTCAATATCCTCACCCATTTAGAAGTTAATGTAAGATTTTAAAATTTAAGGATGAACTTTCTTAAGGGGGGGAAGAATGTAATAACTTTTAATCTCTTTATAAAAATAATTACAAGTTACTCTTAATGTTATGTTATTGATGGATTATTATGTCATTGATGTGTTGTTAATGAGTTATTGATTTGTTGTTGTTGGCTTATTGTTGGTTGTTGAATTTTTGTTGATTTTGGGTTGTCGATGAATTTATTGAGTTATTATTGTGTTGTTGACGAGCTGTTGATTTGTTATCGTTGTTGGGTTATTGCCACGTTGTTGCAATTTTGTTGTGTGATCATTGTAGAGGAATAAACATGAAATTCCATAAAAAATGTGTGGACCAAAGAGGTCATTTGCTACTTTCTCTTTATTTTAAGGCTGACAGTAGTGAAAATTTCATTTTTAAGCCCTGAACTCACCTATTTGACATTATAGCACCTGAATTTTGTCCACCTCCATTCACCATCCAAACAACCTTTGATTAATACAAAATTTTAACCACAAACACTTCTCAACATTCTTACCATGATGGTGTTTTTTGTTTTATGAAAATTGGCTCAGTTTTGATTAGTTTAAGCTCTAAACTTTTGGCCTAAACTTTTCAGTATTAGATAATGTTTTCCAATGATGGTTAATTGTTGCCACCACCACCATCATATTCATCTCATTTTTAGAAGTATTTTGGTGCTAATTTTGAGTCTGATTCGTGTAGTTTTAGTGTTGATAGAAATTAATTGGGTAATTTTCATTTTTCTCTCCAATCTATTATTCTAGTTGTCGTTTATTATATTTAAGGCTATTTTTTAGGTTTTACATACTGCTGTGATCATGTTGGTATAGTTGGTTTGTGGTAAAGAAACTTTATGGCATGAAAATCTAGCGATTTTAATTGGATTTCGGTGAGGAATAGTGACCAACACAAAAAATTCTAATTTTATTTTTAATAAATAGTATAAATTATGAGGATTAATTTCTATAACTAGAGCTTTAGCCGATTCCTCATAGATTTTGAATTAAAAATTCTAAAAGTATTTGGTGGAAATTTAACAATTTCCATTTAGATTGTTTTAGCTCATTGAAAATTATTCCTTTAACCTCAAATGTCATGTCTAAGGTGTTTTCAACACAATTTTATTAATTTTTAAACTTTTATAATTTTTCTAGAGTTTTCGGGAATTTTTATGAATTTAATTGCTATATATGTGTGTGTTTATATATATATATATATATATATATATATATATATGCATGAGCATGTTTTGAATAAATATTATTTATCTTAGAGAGTTTTGAAGTAGGAACCATGGCATTAGGGTAGCTAAGAATGCATTGGTCAGCACACTTCACCTATGAGTTAATTTTATAATGCATTTGTTGAGAATATTTAAATTAGAATTATATATATATATATATATATATATATGTATGAGCATGTTTTGAATAAATATTATTTATCTTAGAGAGTTTTGAAGTAGGAACCATGGCATTTGGGTAGCTAAGAATGCATTCGTCAGCACACTCTACGTATGAGTTAATTTTATAACGCATTTGTTGAGAATATTTAAATTATATATATATATATATATATTAATGACATGAAAATTTCATAGTTATAAATTTTAACACATGTATGATTTATTTATTTTATTATTGTGAATATTTTCTGGGAAGATGTTTTAGTGGAATTCATTATTTTTTTTTTATTTTTATAAGAAATAAATGTGTTTTGGAGAAAATGGTAAAACATGCCACTTGGTGGGTGTTATAAGGACTACGTGCACACCAGTATTGTTTTGATTTATGAGTTAGCTATATTATGGATTGTGAGCCCTGGTTGAGCTTTACTCTTTGGGTATATGTATATTATGATGGAAAGCCCTAGTTGAGCTTTGCTCTTTAGGCAGATGTATTTTTATGGTCGAGCGCTGGTCGAGCTTACTCTTCGGGCGGATGTATGTTTATTGGTTGGACCCTAATCGAGCTTACTCTCTAAGCGCCAGTAAACACTTGAAATAAGAGATTAACTATGGCTGGACCCTGGTTAAGCTTGCTCTCTAGGATTGGCAATCAATTAGATTTAAGAGAGTCAAAAGGCTAGTAGATTTAAGGTTTAAGGTTCTACTATGATTTCCACTAAAGATTTAATGTATATGATTTTGTATAAGAATTTCATATTAAAGTGATTTATAAATTTTTGGAAGGATTTTATTTTAAATATGATTTTTTTAATAAAGTAAAGGTTTTTAAGTATTTTATTTTATTTAAAGGTTTTAAATAAATATTTTAAACCACCATGTATTTTATAAGATTAATTCACTCAGTGAGGTCTGACTCCCCTCAAATATTTTCCCAAGGTCTTGGAGTCTACTATAGTTCTTCTTTGTGCCTGACTTATTCTTTACTGGCTGTTTCATGTAGGTTATTGTAATGTTATTAATATTTGTGGAATAATTATAGTTAATTTATACACCACAGTAGTATTAAAGGAATTTTTGCTATTGTATTTGTAAAGATATTTGTATGGCCTTATTATATGTAATTTGATATACCTGAGTTAACCTATTATTGATTATGATGATATTAGGGTTGATGCATATTTTAGGAGTTTTTTTTTATTTTATAAAGGTTATGGTTTTGTCTTGGTATATAGGAAACTTTGCCAAATTTTTGTTAGAATTGTTATGTTGGGTGATGTTTTATTGTGAAATTTTTCTAAGGCTTACTATGGGTTTTGGAAGCTTCATGCTTTCCCATTCCTTAATGCCGATCACATGTTGTTGGGGTTTATATCATGACACTACCATTCGTGCTCGTGACTTATGTGCAAACTCAGTTCCTTTGCTTCGATTCTTCCTCTTCGTAACTCTAACCATCACTAAGCACCTCCACATCTCTTTTCCCTAATGAAAACAAAATAAAACATAAAATTATATAATCTTATATGCTATCTTATACTAAATGCTCATTAAAACTAATGAATGAATGATAAAATGAACCTAATTCTATATGCAATTTGGCACCAATAAACACCCTCACACTTGAATCTTTACTTGTCCTTAAGAAAACTCAAGAAAATTAACTATCAAAGGAATGAAAAAAATGTATATCACAAATTTCATCAAACATACATTATAATCCTCTCTTAATAGCTAGTTTACATATCTCAAAGACAAAGTTAACAAATCAAGTTGAGAAATGTAATTACCAAGTGAAGAGCATGTTATCTATTCACAATCACACAAATATGAATCAAAGTCTTGGGAAAAGTACACATTAATGAAAACGACTTCAATCTAAGGTTGTTGTAATTTGGTATGCGGAAATTAACTCTATCATTTTTACTTTTTAATAATTTTATGTATTTTCTTCCCTCTCTTAGTAGTTCCCCGTCTTTCCCCAACTACTCAACGTGAACACTTCTAGTGGGTTCTTTGAATACTCATACTCTTTTGTAAGAGCATTAGAGTAGATGGAATTTAAGTTCCTAAGCACAATTTATTCTTTTTCTTTTCTTCTCTTTCCCTTTTTTTTTTATATAGAATTGGAAAAGAGTATTTTTTACAACTCCTTTCACATACAACTAAAAATGACCCTAGAGAGGCGTTTAGTTCATTCACTATACTAATTCCTAAAACAATAACTTAACATCATAATCAAGTTAGCAATAACATGCATTAAGTTGATTAAAAGATAAAAAATTCTCAACTCAAAGTGTCAACTAAGTTTAAAAGAAATTAAACTAACAATTAAAAAAAGATTCAACAACATAAGCTCAATAAAACCAAAAACATACATAAAGTTAATCACAAAGATAGCTTGCAAAAATTTCAGGTGTCGAGCATCAAAATTGTCCAAAATTTGGGCTAAATCACAAAAAATGCAAACGAAAGAAAAAAATGAATGCTATATACCAAAATATACATATGATAAACCAAAAATGGTTCTCCCTCAACACTTAAATGACACATTGACGTCAATGTGTGTAAGGCTCTTAAGTGCAAAGCATGAATCAACATATGCACAAACATACTAAAAAACATAAACAAAAATCACAAGCAAAAATTTATAAACATAAATGGATGAAAATGAAAACTAACCTAAACTAAAAAAAGAAAAAAGTAAAAGAAAACAAGGAAACAGAGTTACTCCCCTTCTGGTGTAAGAGAATTTAGAGGTTTTGTTAGAGGCTGAGATGATGATGAAGGTTGGTGAGGTTTTGGATAAGGGTGCCTCTTGACAGGAGATGTTGATGGAAGGTGCTTATGCCTTATTTCTTTGAAGTACTCGATCAGTTTATGAAAGTGTTGGTATTGATATTCTTCTATGTCTATAAGTTGATTATTAAGTTCATGGAATTTATCCTCTACTGTAATATCCCGTGTTTTTAAAAATATTTTTACACTGTACCGAGATATACAGTGTTAATAATTTTTGAATATATATTATGATATTTTTATGAGTTTTTATGTATTTAAAACCTATTTTAATTATTGTGTATTATTTACAGTGCTTTACGTAAAATTTTCCCGGGACTTATATTTTCGGGGAAATTTTCACGTAAATAATTTATTATTAATTATTCTAAATATATTTTCGGACTTGCATGAACTCATACGTATTTTTAAAATATTAAACACCGTGTATATATGTAATTATTTATTAATTAGGGTTTAATATTACCCTAATATTTTATTAATTATTTATTAGTTTTATTGTTATTTAATTATTTTTATTTAGTATAAATTATTAAAATATTAAATTTTATGTGTGTGGTGTATATTTAATGTGTGTGATTTAATATTATTTTAATATATAGTATAAAGTATATATATATACACATTATACATCAAAAATCAAAACTTTTGAAAAATTACCATTTTGCCCCCGTGAGCTTCTTCTTCCCCGATCTTCACCCTCACCGCCGTCCGGTCACTGCCGTGCCGTTCCCTTGCCGTGAGAGTGCCGTCTGGTGTGCCACCACCTTCCCCAGCCTTCCTCGCCGCCTGCAGCAGCCATTTCCGGCGCCTGGAAGCCATTTTTGGCCGGAGAAGCTGAAAGTCGAGCTACCATCGATCACGTCGATTCCGGCCACCATTTTTTACACCGCCAGTCTCTTTCTTCTCCTTGAGCTCCGATGAGTGTGATTCTAGCTTTGGTTTGAGCTTAAATGGTCTAGAATTGCTTAGGTTTCGAATTTTCAATTTCGGCCTATTAGGGTTTTTGATTTTTTTGAGCTTTGAATTGATTGATTCATGAAAAATCCCTTCACAAATGTTGATCCTAGTAGCTTAATATACATGTATGAATTTTTGTAGAATTTTTGGAGATTTTTTGGATTTTTGGGTATTTTTGAATATTTAATATTATTTTCTAATTTTCGGAAATTAATTATTTAAATTATGAAATTTTGTTTTATGGTTAAATTAGGTGTTGAAATAAATTATAGGAATTTATTTGGAATTTTTATGAATTTCTAAGTATTTATTTTGAATTATTTGAGTTTATGTAATTTTGAGAAATTAGGGTTAAATGTGTTTTTAATTGAATTTAATTGGTTAATTGAGTTTAATTATTAATACTATTGATAAATATGTTGAGAAAATTAATTTTTGATAATTGTATAATTTTTGGTGAATTTTTGAAGTAATTTAAGTATATTTATATATATAGGGGTATTTTGGTAATTTTACCCTAAATTGTCAAAAAAATATAATTTAATCGGTTTTAATAGTTATTTAAGGTATAAAAATGATTTCTACAAATTATTTGATATTTTTAACTAATTAAAACTATTTTTCGTGAATTATTTTCAATTATATATATAATATACGGTTTTACTAATAAAATGAGTTTTTATCGATTTTTACAGTGTTTTAAGGTTAATTATGTAATTTCTACTTATAAAATGTATTTCTATGCTATAAGGATATTCTTGGTATTTTCAGAATTATTCTGTGTTTGTGGACCCCGGTCGGTAGATTGTAGTCTGGAGTCCGACCGAGGGGTTGTGGATTTGTGTTGAGCTTATTTTTCAAAGTGTGTTTCTTTGCAGGGTCGGCTCTACTCTTTTGAGTAGAGAGATGTCCATTTTACAGGGGAGGTTCTGCCGAATTTTTGGTAGAATTCTCGTAAAATGTGATATCCGGTCGAACCCTGATATCGATTCTGTATTTAATACTCTAGATCGAATTCTAGGATTTCTGTTAGGGTTATTCTGATGTCGGTTATTTATTTCTTATTTAGTTGCGCCGAGACCGAGGGCTAATGGACCAGGCCCGTCGGACCCGTCTCGTGGAGCGCATTAGGTGAGTTACTATACTATATATATATGCTTAGGATACATGATTTAGAAATGCATGTTTTATGTTGATTAAATATGCATAAATAATTTGATTATTTCTTAAGTTTACATTAAGTATATTTTTGGTTTATTTTTGGTATATATTAAATTATATGCATGTTTTGTAAATAAAATATACTTAAAATGTTTTTAAATATATTTCCAACTTAATTTATAATTTGATTGAATTCATTTGACGCATATATACTCGAAATATACCTGGTTTACTTTTGGTATATTTCTGGTATATATATGGATTATATTGTTATTTCATTTACATTCATGCATCATTTATTTTTGTGAATGAATGTTTTATATTTAATGATGAAGGATATCGATAGAACGTGCTACCTAGTGGGTAGCACTAGGACCGAGTACGTACCGGTACGCCTATAGTATTTAGGCTATATTACTAACTTATTTGTGGATATTGATTGATTATGATTATTGATATGTGTGATATGATTTGGAGGTGTGATTGCTGGAGCTCGGTTGACCAAGTGTCTCAGGGCCAATCACATTGGCAGTCAGACTGCTGGAGCTCGGTTGACTTAGTGTCTTAGGGCCAGTCTACTGTCTAAATGGATTAAGTGGATATATTTGGATTAAGTGAGTCTGTATGGCTAGAGTGTTGTCTAACACTATTTCCGAGGTTGCGATATTCTAGGGTTCTATGTGATCCTTCATAAACTGGGATTTTCAATAAAATATATAAAAAAATGATTTTTCTGCATCTGTGTGAATTTTCCTATATATATACATATTAGATATGTATTATTGACTATATGCATTGTCATTTAGTATATATGTATATATATTATAGTAATTCACTCAGTGAGGTCTGACTCCCCTCCCTTGACTATTTTTTAGGAGAGTCAACTTCTTCAGACCTCAGTAGCAGGCCTGTATGCCGGATTTCTTCCGCCCCGGCTTCTTTGTGTAAATTATCTACTTGAGTCTTATTTATTTTATCTAGACACTGCAATAGTTGTGAATTAAAGTATTTGATTTCATGTATTTTATTTAAAGAGATGTATTATATTGAAACTGGATTTGTATTAAAGAGATTTTATATATGTGATGAGTTGAGATTTGATTTAAATCCAGTTGATGGAAATGTTATTATTATATTTATGATTTTCATTTCCGCTGCATTTGTTATTGTTATTATTATTATATGCATGTTTTATTTTATTTTTAGGCTTGCTACGGGTTCCGGATTCGAAAGAATTCCCGTTCCCTAGCGCCGGTCATGGCCCCTGTTTTGGGTCATGACATCTACTGACTTCTAAAGGTTATAAAAGTGAGATTCCATAGATTTCTCAAGACTCTGAAATTGAGAATTTACTATTATTGTCAGAAGGTATAGCTTTTCTAACACTTGATTCCGCCCTAAATTTAATGGTTAAACTAGTTGAGGTGTTAGTTATTCATCTGACTCCTCATTATCTTCCTCATTTTTACTCTCATATGGCTTAGGTAAGTATTTCCTCTTTATGGTAGACTTCATTAAATGATAGCATTTCCTTATTTTTAGGTCTCTTAACTCAATTATCAATGAGAAAATCTTAGCTCTCATGAGCATGAGCCAATTGATCTTCTCCTACAAAATAGAAGGCATCTTAGTTTTGCAAGGATAAAAAAATATGAAAATGTAAAGCCAAACCTATCACAATATGTCCCATTGAAATTGATGACTTCTTTACATGGGCCACATGCCATAATGTCTAAAGAATGAAGTATATGGTGCAAATCTTTATTTTAGTATGCATACACCACAACATCAATAACTCTTGGATGGAGAGAATATATATATATATTTGCTCTATTTCTTCCTAAAATTAGAGTGGCACATTAGTTTTTGCATGATGTTGTAGCTATGATCCTCAATCAAGCCATTTAGCATACCATGATGGTCCTAATCCTCCTCTTTATAAGAAATTTCATTCTAAAACTCCTTAGGCTTGTATTTTGTTGGAGGTTCACACACTTCCCCTCTTGCAAAGCTAGAAACTTTTTGCATAGTGTCATAATAAATAAAAATAAGCATCCTATTAAGCCGACACTCAAATTTCTTATGGGTTTGATCAGAAAGTTTTAAAGTTATGTAAAACTCTAATGTTAAATCCTTATAGACATCATGATTCAATTCAATAAACTTCTTCTATCCTGATCTATAACATAACTTAAGCAGCTTATCCTTAAGTTTGATACCTTCTAAAGTCTCCATATCCAATCTCTTATGAATTACAAAAGGACATCAATGAAGTTGATTATACTTATCTACTTCTTTAAGGAGTGAATCAGAAATGGTGCTTCATATTCCTTTATGAAATTGACCCCTTCTAAGAGAAGTGGTTCATCAAATATTGATACTATCACCTTCATCTTTTTTCGAGATGACATGGATGAAGAATGGAGTGGATGCTCTATTTTGGAGAAGGAGGAGAAGAGGTGGGCTTGTGGACAAAAAATAAAATAAGGATGAGGGGAATTTAGAATTTAGGGTTAATGGTGAATAAGGATTTTACAAGAGAAAAGTGTAGAATGGAAATGATTTGGAGTGGGTAGAACAAATTTGAGAAGTGAAGGAGATCATGCAAGAGGTGGGGATCATGGATTTCAAAAATAGATGAGAAAAGGGAAATGGGTGGTGGAGCTATTTAGGGTATATGGCTTTTAAGAGTTACGAGTGTGAACCATACCGCAATCACGATAGAAGGAATTGGGCAAAATGGACCTACGATCATGGAATATCTATAATCATAACTTAAGTCCAAACCTGACAAAATCAAGATAGTGGTGATCACTTATCAGTGTGTGATCACAAGAACTTATATGCAAAGATAAAAAATAAGAACATAGAAATAAAAATGCATGGATTATAAACACAATTAAACTTATTAAAAGAAAGACTAGCAAATAGACATGAAAAGTAAAACCATGCTAATTTAGGGTCATTAACTTGACCATATTCCATCCTCATTGCTTTAAAAAAATGTGGAGGATGAACATCCTTCACCCTTAGTATCAAGCAATCCTTGATGTTCTTCTTTGTCATCCTGAATTGATGGAAGCACTATTTTATCCCTTGAATAAGCAGTTTATTTGGGAACATATAACACTTTCAATGCTTGCATTGCCTTCCTTTCTAGGCTCATCTTTTTCTTAGCTTTCTTCACTTTGTTATGCCCTTAAAATGGCTAGGATTCTTTGTGAGCTATGTCTTGCTTCACTCCTTAGATTGATAATGGTTCCACCATACTTTCATCCTTTACAGCTTCTACCTAAACATGTTGTTCATTAGTTTTCATATCCCTTATGTTTGTATTCATCATATATTCCACCTTGTCTTCTCTAACTCTTAAAGTAATTTTTCCTTAATGAACATCAATCATAGCTTTTCCAATGTTTAGAAAGGGTCTTCCTAAGATGAGAGGACAATTCTTATCTTGCTCAAAGTCTAGGATCATAAAATCAATTGAAAACATAAATTATCAACTTTGACAAATGCATATCCAACTACTCCATATGGATTTTTTAATGAATGGTAAGCAAGTTGAAGAGTCATATTGGTGTTGATGACATCTCCGAGCTTTGATTCCCTAAAAAGTGAGAGAGCCATAAGGTTAATACTTGCACCTAAGTCATACAAACATTTAGAAAATTATTGTGAACTAAGAATACAAGGGATTATTAAACTCCCTAGATTTGACTAGAATTTTGCTTGAAATGATTGAGTTATAAGTCTCCATAAGAAGCACCATCTCGTTGTCATTCCATTTTTGCTTGTTGGTGATAATGTCTTTAAAAAACTTTACATACTTGGCATTTCATTCAATGCTTCTGAGAGAGGTAGCTTTAGCTCCAATTTCTTAAAAGTCTTTAGAATTTTAGCAAACCTTTTCTCATCTTTGTTCATCTTCCTTTGCCTTCTAGGAAAGGGTAATCTTAGAGCATATTTAGATGTGTTAACAAAGGGTAGTTGCTCTATTTGCTTCTGAACTTGCTTCTCTTCATGCTTATGCTCTTTAGATTTTTCTTACACTTCTTCACTCTCCATGCTTTGATCTTTCTTGTTGTTATTTAACTTCAATAGGACTAATTTAGATCCTAGAAGCCCTTTTCCACTTCATAGGGTGACTATTTTTACTTTCTCTTTGGGATTAAGCTTTGTGTTGCTTGGTAAGTGGCATTGTGCTTTTGTGGCAACTACATTTGCCAATTGACTAAGTTGAACTTCTAAGTTATGAATTGATAAAGCATGATTCTTATGGATCTAGTCATATTTCTCTTTGTGGTTAATTAATTTTAAATTGTTAGCTTCTAAAAACTTGTCCAACTTTGTCTCCATAGTTGCAAATCTCTCATCAATCAACTTAGGTTGAAATCTAGGTGGTGGTGCTGGTTTAGAAAAGTAATTAAAGAATCCTAGTGAGTTTTGGTTGTTATATGATGGGTTTCTCTAACCTTGGTTATAAGTGCTTATGTATGGATTATTATTTGGTTGCCTTGGTTAGAATTGGTTCCCAACAAAGCTGTAATTTTCCAATGTGCCATCTCCATACATGTTTCCACTTCTAAAACCACACTCAAGCATTGAATGATCAAGCATATGGAAATGCTCATAAAACATAGATGAAAAAGAAGGTGGAATAGTATTACCTCTTAATGCCAAATCACTAATTTTCTTGTTTAATGTAGCAAGTTATGCTTGAATGGGTGTAGCATCATCAACTTCTATTTTTCCTACTTGTTTAGGAGCCAAATGTCTTTCTAAAGGCCATAAGCAATTATTGTTGACCATTTCTTCCAATAGTTCAAAAGATCCATCAATAGTCTTCCATATAAGTGAGCCTCCAGCTGTTGCATCACTTATGTCCCTAGTGGACCTCATAACACTATTATAGAAGGTTTGAATAAGAATTTCTTTGGGAATACCATGGTGTGGACAAGTTCATTGTAGCTCTTTGAATCTTTCATATGCATTGCATAGATATTCATTATCAAATTGCAAGAATGTTGTTATATCTTTGATAATTTTCAATGTCTTTGCTGGAGGGAAGTATTTAGCCAAAAATGTTATTACTAGGAGCTCTTATGTTTTGATTGATGTAGGTAGCTATGCGTTACACCACACTTTTGCTCTATCTTTGAGAGTAAAAGGGGATAGCCTTAAGTGGATAGCATCGTCAGAGACTCCATTGTATTTAAAGGTGTCACATATCTTAAGAAACTTTCCTACATGTGTGTTAGGATCTTTAGAGGGAAAGCCATGGAATTGGACTATAGATTGGATGATTTGTAATAGCTTTAGTTTGATCTTAAAATTATTGGCTTGGACATTCAGGCATGTAATGCTCTACTAAGCCCCTTCTAAGCCCAACATGGCAAACTCTAAGAGAGTCCTTTTAGGTACTCTTTGTTGTTATTCTGCCATCTTAGTTGCACTCTTCTTTTTCCTACGATTCTCTTTCTTGAGTTTAGATATGTCTAAGATAACAATCAGAGGTTCTTTTTGAGTATATCTAGTTTGCATACATAGCAACTATAACACCTAAAAACATGGCAAAACAAAATTAAAAATAGAGCACCAAAAAGTAAATATGCTCTAATCCAAATAAATTATCACTAATTATAATGTTAGCTCCGTCAATCCCAGTAATGGTGCCAAAAACTTTTTAACTAAAATTGCTCACTACAAGTGCATGGGTCAACAAGTAATATAGAAAGAGTAAAGTATCCTCTAAGGATTAGGGACTAAGCACCTATTAGCTTTAGTTAAATATGTTTAGAGCTTGCATATTGGACTTAAATGCAAAAATTAACAAAATAAATACTTAACAAGTAAAGAAATATAAATGAATTAATTCTATATACTAGATGGAGAATTTAATCAATATTGGGGTTATGTTGTTAAGGAATGGCATACCACATTATCGTCAAGTCAAGTTATAGTCCAATCAATTCATATGCGTACCTCAAGCTTCCAAGACTCATTTAACACTCTCTCTTAAGTAATGTTAAACTCTACTAATATGCATTTATTAGATATCAAAATCATCACTTAATTCTTGTCTTCACTATGAAAGTAAGTTAACAATAAACATGTTAGGCTTTAGGTGAGCTTATGGAGGGTTGAATGGGTTCAATCTCTCTCAAACCATTAATCATTCAACAAGTATTTATAGGTCTACTAGATCTACCATGTTTTAGTGCATATATCTAGACTAAGGATGCATTTGGCCAAAATACAGTACTCATCAAAAGCACGACAAACATAATATACATTAAACAAAAAAGGATCTATAAAAATTAACTTGATTCAAATAGGTTTCAAAAATTCCAATAACATAAATAAAAACTTCGCCAAACATGGATTCCATAATCATCATTCAATATTTAGTACAACCCAAAAGATTAATGGAATGCAAAGAGGAATAAAAAGGGAAGAGAATTTGTTATCAAGAAGCTTAGATCTTCAATGGATGCTCTCTTCTTCTTCTTCTTCTTCTTCTTCTTTTCCTTTCTCTCTTTTGTTTATTATTTTCTACTTTCCCAAGATTGATTTCCTTTTCAATAATCTCCTCCAAATCATGGTCCTTGTCCTTTTATAGCCTCTCAAAAATGTCATTTCACCTCCCCTAAATTTTCTTCTTCTTAAATGTCCATTTTAGCATGTTCTATGCTAGAAGCGAGCTTACAGCCATCATGGATGAAGTTGTAATCGCAGAAGAGGGGCATCTAGAGAAAGGTTGGTAATTGTGGGTTTATTGCGCTTGCCATAAAGAGTTTGGCCATTCAGGAACCTACGATCGCATATAAAGTTGCGATCGTAAAGAGGCCATGACCTGGGAATGCTTGAAGCTTCGATCAATCTACGATCACTCTACCATCTACGATCATGACTTATGTGCAGACTTTACTCCTTTGCTTCGATTCTTCCTCTTATTGCCTCCAACCATCACCAAGCACCTCCACATCTCTTTTCCCTAATAAAAAAAATAAATAAAACATAAAATTATATAATCCTATATGCTATTCTATGTTAAATGCTCATTAAAACCAAGGAATGAATGATAAAATGAACCTAATTCTATATGCAATATGGCACCAACAATACTATTCAAATTCTAAAAGTTTTTATATAATATGTATTTTTTTTATCATAAATCACTAATAATTTTTCCTAAACCATTAGAAATTCTATGTTTAAAAATTTTGTTAACTAAAACACTATTATACATACTTCAATGGTAATTTTATAGTCTTAAAACAAATTCTATTATATTTAAAAATAATGGCAATAAAAATTAAAGAAAATAAAATTAATGTAATATTTATTTTTAATTTATTTAGTTACCATTTTCTCTTTATAAAAATTTTTATTTTAAAATAAATATGTTTTATTCAATATAAAACATTTTAATTATACTACATCTAAAATACTACTCTTCTTTTTCATTAGAAATTATGTCTTTTATCCTAATAAAAAATCTACATTTTATTCAATTAAAAACACATTTTTATTTTTATTTAGCAAGTAAAAATGTGTAACTTTTCAATTATTTTCTATTTTCTATTTTATTTCTCCAATTATTATTATTATTATTATATATATATATATATATATATATATATATATATATATATATATATACTTTTAATAAAAAATTGTTATAATAACTTTCTAAACTTTTATTTTTATATTTATTTAACTTATTTAATAATTATATTAAAATATGAATATTATTTAAAGTCCATGCAGTGCACATATTCATTACTAATTTTAATTTAATTTTGTTAGAGATGTAATAAAAGTTAACCTAATTAAAATAGGAAACATACTCTCATTAAATTAGAATTATGTTTTAATTAATTTATTTTTTTATTAATAAATGACTAAATTATCCAATTTTAATACAATAATGAGTGAACATTTTTTTATAATTTTACATGTCCTCCATTCATATATATATATATATATATATATATATATATATATATATATATATATATAATTTTACACTCGTGATAGTAAATAAACTATTAAACATATACTTTGATATTATTATTATTATTAAATAAAAATTTTAAAAATAATAAAAATTTTATTTATTTAAATACAAATTTTATATTAACTTAATATAATTATAATTCATTGCAATTTTGAGAAATCTTTCATTTAAATAATTATATAATATTCCTTCAATATTTTTTACAACTAATATATTTCTCAACTCTAGAAATAATTTTTTATAAAAAAAAATTATGGTTGCAACCTCATTAAACTTATAATTTATTAAAATTTTGGTAAATTTTTTATTTGAGAAGCGGCACTTTATTTTTTTGATATTTTTATTTTAATATTTTATTTACTTAAAAATTAATTTAATGTAATTTTATAATTTCAAATAATAAGTAAATGATAAAAATTAATTAATGTAATTTTAACTCTTTTTTATTAAATTTTATAAAATATTTAAAAATAATAATTATACTACTTTTCTTACAGAAATACTACTGTCAAATAAATTATATGCTCTATTTTTAAAATATGATTATAGATACAAAACATATAAAAGACTTTAATTAATTTAATTATAATAATTTAATTTATAAACTTTAAGTTAATAAGTATTTAAAAATAATAAGAATATTATTTTATTTATATGTCAATCTAATTTTTCAATCTTGATAGTATTACATTATAACATAGTAATTTATTACAATTTCAATAAATTTTCTATTTGATCAATTATACAACATTCTTTCAATATTTTTATTTAAATAATAATCAAATTTTACAAACTTGATAGAGTTATAATATAGTAATTTATTACATTCCTTATGAATTTTCTATTTAAACACAACAATCTTTCAACATTTTTTACATTAATATTTTCATAATTAATTATCTTATCAAATTTATTAATTTTATTTTTAATTATTTACGTATTAAATTTAAGACTTATAATGTTATATTATTTAATTTGATTTATGTTAGATAAAATATTAGTAGACCTAACTAAAATAGAAAAATATATATTTTTAATAAAATTACTACTAGAATTTAAATTTATTTTATTTTATTAGAGATAAACAAGAAGTTAACCTATTTAAAATAGAAAATAGACTTTCAATTGAATTAGAATTATATTTTAATTTAGTTTAATTTAATTTTGTTAAAAATATAATAGAAGTTAACTAAAGCGGGTCAAATTGTATACCCTAATCTCTAAGACTTAGCATAGATCAAGTCGGGTGTCAAACACTCAGAAATTTGAACTTTCTATTAACCTAATAGATACTCAAATGAATAGGTAAAGTAATATCAAGATAGTAATAGATACTGTAATAAATAAAAATCTAACTTACTTACTAATTACTAGAAATTCTTGTAAGAAATTATAACAAAATACATGCATGAGAGAATTTACAATTCAAAATTAATAAAAACTTTGAACATAATTATTATACAACATGTTGATTGGAAATTAGTTTATAATCTTCAAAAGCAATTCTCATTGTCAATTAAAGGTGTTTCTTCTTAGTATCCACATTCATTCTCATGGAAATGCAGAGGTAAAAAAAAATCAATAAATATATTATACTAATTTTTTATTCCCTTAAGATGAATTCCTTGTCTCTAAGTGATATTCAATTCTCAAGTAATTTCAATTATTTATCCACCAAATTACTCAAATTCTCATTATAAATAGTTTGATTAACAAGTTACATTTGATGATCAAGCAAACATAACATAATTTGCACTAATTGAAATCAAATCATAAATAATAAAGGATAGAAATATAGTTCTTATTTAATTCTTCATTATAATTCTCATAAAAAGACTTAGCCAAAATACATGATAAAGAAACAACAAGAGAAAATTAAACACAACATAGGAAGATGAATGAAGAAGTAATTGAGTAAATAAAACCCTTTACTACGTCTTCTAGAATTGCTTGATGTAGAACAATTCTCTCTTGCTTCTTGACCTTGTCTTATTCAAATTAGTCTTTAAAACTAGAAATTCTTGTTCAATGATTTCTAAACTAAAAATTAGTAATAATACTTATTCATTCCCCTTCTAAAACAGAGCCAAACACACATATTTATAAGTTTCTAAAGGCTGCAATTCATGTCCCTTTGAAAGGATGCAAGAATGAAGGGGTATGTTAAAAGGGTGTATTGGTGTCAACTCGTCACCAATTATTTTTGTTAGGAGTCGACAATCTTCAAGGCTCGGCATATCAAGCTTCTATGACAAGTCGGCACCAAGTGGCGACTCATCACTAATACTTTATGTCATGACTCGTTCCCATGGTGATGACTCGAAATTTTTTATTAAATTTCCAACTTGACTTCATAAGCTTCATACTTCATTCTAAACAATCCCATGTCCTTTCCATGCACAATTTGAGCCTAAAAACATGTATAAAACACACAATCAACTGTAAGAATAAAAGAAATAAAGATAACACTTGGATAACCAAATAAACACACAAATATAGCAAAAATCAAATGAAACTAAAACTAAATTTTCCTAAAAAGACTATGCATATTTGCATTATATCATTAACCTAATTAAAATAGGAACCATACTCTGAATTAAATTAAAATTATATTTTAATTAATTTAATTTTTGTTAGAGATAAAATAGAAGTCAACCTAATTAGAATAGGAAATATACTTTCAATTAATTTGGAATTACATTTTAATTAATTTAATTTAAATTTTATTAGTAAAATACTAAATTATCCAATTTTTATATAATAATAAGTGAAGACTTTTTTATAATTTTACCTATCCTCCTTCGTGTGTGTATATATATCTATAATATATATATATAAATGTACAAAGGGAGAGACAAGCAAAGTTATGAAATAGTCTTCATTTATTATTATATAAAAATTGGATAATTTTATCATTTACCAATAAAATTTAAATTAAATTAATTAAAATATAATTTTGATTTGATATAGTTTTAATTCATAGAAAGTTTATTTCCTATTTTAATTAGGTTATCTCTATTTTATCTCTAATAAAAATTAAATTACCTAAAATATAATTCTAATTTAATTGAAAGTATGTTTCCTAAAA
Source organism: Mallotus nudiflorus (assembly GCA_947683625.1). Taxonomy (NCBI): domain Eukaryota; kingdom Viridiplantae; phylum Streptophyta; class Magnoliopsida; order Malpighiales; family Euphorbiaceae; genus Mallotus; species Mallotus nudiflorus. The sequence goes on along the minus strand of CANTUR010000126.1, from coordinate 196,949 downwards.
TATATATGTAAAGACTTGAATTTTTAATTATTAATATTAAATGTGGATTATTAAGTTTAATTATTATTTTAATTAATTAGTGTTAATTATTATTTGATTATTTATGAGATTATTAATATTTGTGTAATTTTAGTAAATTTAAATAATTGTTTAGAGTGTGTATGTGTGTGTGTGTGTATATATATATATACAAAAACTAATTTTCTTTTCCTTCCTTCTCTCTCCCTCATTTTCTTTTCTTTTCCTATCTCTTCTTTCCTCTTCTTCCTTACACAGCACCCGACGCCACCCCACTGCCTAACCATCGGTCACCATGTCACCACCACCAGACGCCTCCCCTAGCTGCTCCTCCACTCTAGCGACACCTCTCTCCCTTTATTTTCTCTTTCTTCCTTAGGTTCCTTTCCTTGCCAGAAGGAAATAGCTTCACCGGCGCTACCTCCAGCCACCCCAAGGCTAGTTTTTGGTCTCAAAACAATCCTCATCGTCTGGGCTTCAAAAGCCCTCCGTCAATTGTGGTTTCCAACTCCGGTAAGCCCCTCAAATTTGAGTACTTCAAACCTAGGTCATTTTAGTTTGTTTTATCAAATTGAGCTTCAATTAGGTTGATTCATGTTTATTTTTCTTTAGATAAAATGAAATTGAAGTTGTGATCTATCTATTTGTGTAATTTTTTTTAATTTCTGCAAATTTTGAATTTTTCGAGCCTTGGATACTGTTCATGGCACTGTTCCTGGCTCGGGTAATTTTTATATTTTTATTAAATCTTATAAATTATTTAGATTAAACTTTGTGAAGAAATTTTTGTGAAATTATGTTTAGAATTAGAGATATGATTTTTTAAAAGATTATGTATAAATATGTATATTTGAGAAAATGTTAGGAATTTGTAATTATTTAATTTTAATTAACTTTGTTATTAATTATGTTGTTTTAGACCATTTTTAAATAATAAAAGTGTAAAAATATTTTTTATAATTATTTTTCAATTATTAGTTAACAAGTAGTAATTTTGGGAAAATAAATAAATAATGAATTTATTTATTATTTTTAAGCTTAAATGAATCATTCATTATTATTTTTTTTATGAATTATTTGAGTAATTTAAATAGCTATTTATAATAATTTATACTAATTTAGTAGTAAAAATGGAAAATAGATTTCATTAACGAGATTTTATTATAAATTAGAAATTTTATTAATTACTTGGAAATAAACTTCCCTTATATTTTTATTATATATAAATAAATTAATTTGCATTAGTTAACTAAATTCTTATGAATTATTAGTGATTTGAGATAAATTATATTATTTTTTATACATATGTTGTGAATTGTGGTTCTTGGTTGATGTGGTAAAGACTTGAATTTTTCATTATTAATATTATATGTGGATTATTAAGTTTAATTATTATTTTAATTAATTACTGTTAAATTTATTGTTAATAAAATTTTATTAATTTTTATGAGTTAATTTATGCATGTTATATGTGTGTGTGTGTGTGTGTTTGTTGTATAATTGAGAGAGGAGATATTTTGATTTTTAAAATATTAAAATTTGTATTTTGTACAATATTAAAAAAAAGGCAGAATCTTTTTTTTCTTTTTCCCTCCCTTTTCTTTTTTTTTTCTTTATTTCTTCTTCCCTCTCTTCTTCCTCCCACCTGATGCTACCACCACCACTGCCTGCATCAACCACCACCACCTCAACCTCGCCGTTGCCACGTTACACTGCCACCATCCTCTCTTTGTTACTTCCACCATCGATCACCATCTCTCTCTTTCTCTCTCAATCTCTTCGTTGTTGGTGAGGAGAAGAGCACACCAGTGTTGCCTCCAACCATTGCTCGTCACCAGTCTCAAAATGATCCTCATCCTCTGGGCTTCAAAAGCCCTTCGTTAATTTTGGTTTCCAACTTTAGTAAACCCCTCAATTTTGAGTAATTCAAACCTAGGTCATTTTAGTTTATTTTACCAAATTGAGCTTCATGTTTAGTTATTTTTAGATAAAATGTAATTAAAGTTATGATCTATCTATTTGTGTCATTTGTTTTAATTTCTAGAAATTTTGAATTTTTTAGCTTTGGGTACTGTTCATGACACCGTTTCGGGCTCGAGTAAATTTTATATTTGTATTAAATCCTATAAATTATGTAGATTAAACTTTGTAAAGGAAGTTTTGTGAAGTTAGTTTTTAGAATTTAAGATATTAATTTTTAAAGTTTATGTATTAATATGTATTTTTGGAAAATTATTAGAAATTGGTGAATTGTTTAATTTTAATTGAATTTATTGTTAATTATTCTGCTTTAGACAAATTTTTAAATAATAAAAGTATAAAAATAATTTTTATAATTAATTTTCAATTATTAGTTAACTAGTAGTAATTTTGGGAAAATAAATGAATAATGAATTTATTTATTATTTTTAAGCTTAAATGATTCATTTATTATTTTTTAATACTTTTTATGAATTATTTGAGTAATTTAAATAGCTATTTATAATTTTTGCCAATTTAGTGGTAAAAATGGAAAATAGATTTCATTAACGAGATTTTGTTATAAATTAGAAATTTTATTAATTACTTGGAAATAAATTTCCCTTATAATTTTATTTTATATAAATAAATTAATTTACATTAGTTCTTATGAATTATTAGTAATTTGAGATAAATTATATTATTTTTGTATATATTGTGAATTGTGGTTTTCAGTTGGGCATAAGCGTAGTATGGGGCCCAACTTGTGTTGTTGAGTTGTGAGACTGTTAGAAGTGTTGTTTTTACATAGGAACGGCTCTACTTCGATAGAGAGATTTTTGTTTTACAGAGGAGACTCTGTCGAATTTTTGGTAGATTTCTCATAAAACGTGATATTGGTATATGTTAATTCCAAGTCTGTATAACTTTGTGTCATTATAACATTGTCTTAGATTGAGTCAACCTAATCACCTCATGATTTTATTAAAATTTAAAAAGTTTATGAATTTATTTATATAAGAATATTTTAAATAAATATTAATTTTTTTAGAGAACTTTGAACCAGAGTTGTAGCATTTTGGCAATAAAGGACGTATTGCCCAGCACGCTCATCCTATGAGTTGATTTCATAGAATGTGTGTTGTGACGATTTTGACTATATTTTCACATTATTTAAATATTAATGAAATGATTATATAAATTTATTTATATTGATACATGCATGATTATTTCTTTATTTATCATGAATAGTAATTGAAGAATGCTTTATGAAATTTCTTTTATTCTGCTTTATTTATTTATTTATTATGATTTAAATGTTTTGGAGATAATGGTAGAACGTGCTATATGTTGGGTGTCACCATAACTATGTGCGCACTAGTAATGATTAATGTGATGGCCATTGATTGATTTGTAAGCCTTGGTTGAGCTTTGCTCTCTAGGTAGATGTGTGGTTATTATTGAGCCTTGGTTAAGCTTGCTCTATGGGCAAAGGTGTGATATTGGTTGGATCGTGGTCGAGCATGCTCTCTAGGCACTAGTGATCATTTAGAATAAGAGATCGACTGTGGCTGGACCCTGGTTGAGCTTGCTCTGTGGGACCGATAATTAATTGGAATAAGTGAGCCAATAGGCTATTAGGATTTGATGGTCTACATGTTCTACTAGATTTTCCACTGAAATCATAAATTTATATGATTTTATACTAGAGTTTTATATTAAAGTAAATGAATTTTAAAATTTATATTTATATTTTATTTTACTTTATTCTATTTTTATTTTCAAAATCGGTTTTAAGAAATGTTTTCAAACCAGCATGCATTTTATAAAATTGATTCACTTAATGAGGTCTGATTCTCCTCATTTTATTTTTTTAGGACCTCATAGTCTGCCTAGTACTAGCCATTGTTTGTGCCGGGTTTCTTCTTCATCGACTACATTATGTATGTTTATTTGATTTGAACATTATGTAATCAAATTCTAGATACTAAAGTGGATCAAATTATATTACCCTAGTTTCTAAGACTTAGTATAGAGCAAGTAGGGTGTCGAACACTTGGGAATTTGGAGCAATTTTATATTAACCGAGTAAATAATTAGATGGATAGGCAAAACATTATAATATAAGATATTAAATGTTCTAACTATCCTAAAATTACTAAGAATTACAAATTACTCTAATTAGTCTTTAAATGTACTAACAAGAAATTCAATTAATATTCATTAAAATTAAAATTTAGAATTAATCAAGAATATGATAATTAATAAACATATGCAATGACTGAAGAATGTGACCTAAAATCCTTAAAAGCAACTCTTATTGTCAACTAAGGGTATTTCCATTTAGATTATACAAGCACTCTCATGTCATTATAGAGATAAAAAAAACCATAAAGTTCCGTGCCAATTCTTTTACCTCTCAAAGTGGATTTCTTGTCTCTAGGTATTTTTCTAACCTTTAAGTGAATTCAATTGCTTTTCCACCAAAATGCCCTAACTCTCTTTGTGAACATTTGATTAATACATCATATATAGTGATCAAGCATATATAACACAATTAAGCACTCAATTGAAGTCAAATCATTCAAACATTATAAAAGATAAAAATGTAGTTCATAGATTAATTCATCATTGCAATTCTAATAAATAAGGAATTAGTTAAGATACATATTGATAATTGTCAAATAACCATAAGAAACTAATTTAAACATCAAGTAAACTAAATAAAAGAAAAGAGGAAAAGAGATAGAAATTATGTTGATGAAATCTCCCTTTCTCTCCATGATGTTACTTAATATTGAATAGGCTCCTTGATTATCTTCCTTGATTCCTTCAAAAAGTATGAATTCCTTTACGCTATCTAATCTAACAAATAAAACTACATATTACTAATTCTTTTTAATCCATCAATTATGTGTTTTTTCTATCTTAAAACTGAGACAAATTCACGTATTTATAGGCTTCTTGGCATCCCAATTCATCTCCCTTTGAATGGATGTGAAAAGGAAGAGATGTGATAAAGAGGTGTATTTGTGCCAACTTAGGAGTAACTTGGCACCTTGACCCTCTGTTATGACTTGATACCACTTTGCGAGTCAGCATGCATCACTTTGACCCTTGTCTTGACCTTTCTCGAGCCTTTCTTCATTCCATAGTATTCAAATGCAACGTTAAGCATGAGATTAGCCTTTAATAACCTACAAATCACACAAATAACAACTATAATAATAACTAAATACAATGGAAATTCAAACTAAAGAAAAGGTCACTAAAATGCACCTAAATGACTATACTATTTTGCATATTATTAGATACCGCAGTAGTTGATTATGAAACTTATGCTATTGATATTATGGATTTGGGTTGTATTGAAATATTTTTGTAATGGGGTAATGACTTATGTATTTGATATTAATGATTTTATCCATGGTATTATTGTTAAGTAATTGTTTTTTATTTGCTAAAATTTTATAGGCTTACTACTGGTTTCTATTGCATTTTTGCATATCCCATTCCCTAATATCGATCACATACCTCTATGTTCGGGTCATGACATGGCCCAACTTGAGTTGTTGAGTTATGAGACTATTAGAAGTGATATTTTTATGTAGGAACGATACTACTTTGGTAGAGAAATATATGTTTTATAGAGGAGAGTCTGCCAAAATTTTTGTAGATTTCTCATAAAATGTGACATCGAAATGTGTTAATTCTAAGTCTGTATAACATTCTATCTTAGATCAATTCAAAATCATTATCTCATGATTTTATTAAGTTTTGAAAATTTTATGAATTTATTTATATTAGCATATTTGAAATAAATATTATTCATTTTAGAGAATCCGAGACTAGAGATGTAGCATTTGGGCAGTAGAGGACATATCACCCAGCACGCTCAACCTGTGAGTTAATTTTCTAAAATGTGTGTTGTGACGACTTTGATTATATTTTTATTTGATTTAAATAATAATGAAATGATTATATGAATTTATTTATTTGCTACATGCATGATTATTTCTTTATTTATCATGAATAGAAATTGAAGAATGCTTTATGGAATTTGTTTTCTTCTACTTTATTTATTTTATTTTATTTTATTTTATTTTCTTTATTATGATTTAAATGGTTTGGAAATAATGGTAGAACATGCTATCTAGTGGGTGTCACCAGGATTGTGTGCGCACTAGTAATAATTATTTATATGGCCATTGATTAGTTTGTGCGCCCTGGTTGAGCTTTGCTATATGGGTAAGATTTTTGAAAATGTGAGCCCTAAGTGAGCTTTGCTCTTTGAACAGATGTGTGGTTATTTTTTAGCATGGTTGTGCTTGCTCTCTCAATAGAGGTATGATACTAGTTGGACCCTAATCGGGCTTGCTCTCTAGGCACCAATGATCATTTGGAATAAGAGACCAACTGTGGTTAGACCCTGGTCAAGCTTGCTCTTTGGGACTAACTCTCAATTGGAATAAGTGAGCCAAGTGGCTATTTGAATTTGATGGTCTAGGTGTTCTACCAAATTTTTTGCTAAAAATAATAAATTTATATGATTTTGTACTAGAGTTTTATATAAATGATTTTTAATATTTATATTTATTTTACTTTATTTTATTTTCATTTTTAAAAATGGTTTTAACAAATGTTTTCAAACTAGCATGCAATTTTGAAAATTGATTCACTCAATGAGGTATGATTCCCCTCAATTTATTTTTTCAGGACCTTACAATCTTCCTAGTACTGGTCATCATCTAAGTTGGGTTTCTTCTTCATCAACTGCATTATATATGTATATTTGATTTAAATTATGTATTCAAATTCTAGATTCTACAATAATTGATTATGAAACTTGTGCTATTGATGTTATGGGTTTGTGTTGTGTTGAAATATTATTGTAATGGAGTAATGACTTATGTATTTGATATTAATGATTTTATCCATGGCATTATTGTTAAGTGATTGTTATTTATTTGTAAAAAATTTCAAGGCTTACTATGGGTTTCAATTGCATTTTTACATTTCCCATTCCCTAGTGCCGGTCATGTATCTCTAGGTTCTAGTCATGATAAAGTTGGAGTCAGAGCTAATGGCTTACTTATTTGATCTTTGGGTCATTAGAATATGTATTTTATTGAACTACTACAGTAAATAGGTATTATATGTCAATTTTCATCACCGTTGTTTCTAGAATTTTATGTATTTTTTGATTCCTTATTATACTATGAATTTCATTACATTTATCCTTTTAGAATGAGATGGAAAGCACATAATGCTCGTACTATGGATGCAGCTTATGGTGAGGGTAAGCAGTCCATTTAGGATGAAGCTCCTCCTGCCCCACGTCGTAAAGGAAAGGGTAGACCTAGAGCTGCTGCAGTTGACAAGCAAGCGCAATAGCATCAAGTTAAGTAGAAGTCCCAGATGTGGATCATGTTGCTTTTGCAACTGGTATGGTGAGGATTAACCAAGGCTTAGCAGTACTTAATCAAGCTATGCCTTTGGTACAACAAATGTTATAGTAGAGAAATCAAGGGATGTTAGATACAGATGCAGCTCTGTTGTATTTGAGAGTTGGAAGAGTCTCTTTTGATGGTACGAGTGATGCCTTGGACTTCATAAACACCATTGAGGTTAGAACTAGGACTGGATATACTAATTATTAGAGGATCATGATAGTGGAGTTGTCAATAGAGGCTGGGGCATAAGACTAGTTCATGCAGACTATTTAGCCGTTTATGACTACTTTGACTTAGTTGGAATTTAAGGAGCAATTTTTAAGGAATTTCTACCTAGCTTCCATGAGAGATAATTATAGATAGTTATTGCATATAGTCATTTTTTATAGATCAGTTAAGAAATACACCCGCGTCATGTCATGTCATGTCGGTGATACAAGATGAGCGAAGAGTTGTGGACTTATTTGTAACTAGGTTAGGCCCAAATATATTGGTATTTGGATTAAAGATCGAAAATTGAAGAGTGTCATGGAGGAGGATAGATAGCTTAAGAGGAGACACTTTAGGTATGGCGTAAGCACCCAATTTTCGGATACAATTGTGCCTGCATGTAACGAAAGCCCCTATAATGAAAATCTAATTGAAAATTGATCTCTAGTGTCGAGTTTCGTGATTTAAAGGACTAAATTGTAACATTTTATGGATTTAATTACAAAATTGGTTTTTTAGGGATTTGATTGCAGAAATTAGAAATTTCCAGGGACCTTTTTTGTAATTTTAAAAATAAAATAAAAAATTTTGGTCAGTCGGCATTTAATGTCAATCGGCATTACATAATGCTGATTGGCATTATGTAATGTCGACTGGCATTATATGATCACATGAGCTAAGATGGTTGGGCCTGGCTTTTGGACTTATTTGTTTATTTTTGTATATTTTGGGCCCCAAGCCCACATTAGGATCCAAACCACTTAATAAATGGGCTTAAAATTAGATTTACGTTTAATTAATTTAGGCCCATTTTTAGTTTAATTAAAATTTAACTTAGACTTTAGCTTAGTCCATTAATCCCATTTCTTTTAAAACAAATAGACTTAGACCTATTTTTCATTTAAATTAAAATCATATTAGAATAAGGCCCATTAATTAATTGCTTTCTCTAAAATTTGTAGACTATAGGTCCATTTTTAGTTAAAATTAAAATGAATAGACTTATGCTCATTTATTAACATATAGGCCTACCTTTAGTCTATTTCACTTGTAAATAAAAATTTAGAATTAGCTAACTTTTAAAATTAATCATAGTTTAGACTTAGGGATGCTGCCTTTGGCGTGCATTTTTTACATATATTTTATGACCTATTGCCTTTTTGGGATTAGATAGATGTTCAATTAGGGTTTAAATAAAATTGCATGTAAATAGAGAATATGATAGTAATTCATAAAGTACTTCTAAATGAACATAAGACTAAAAGAAGTTAGTATTCCATTCCCAAAATTTCTAGGTTGTAGTACTAGCTTTCTTTAGAGAATCGAGTACCACCATTTGATTTGTCTTAGTTATTACCCTGGGTGGCGACTCCTCATCTCCACGCCATGTCTTTGTGACAATGGTTAGTGTGTTCTTTAGGGCCCTAAGCCTAAATAGTGTCATGGTTGCTAAAATCTTGGACGTGCACTAAATCCCGTTGTCTACAGTGGCGACTCCACTAGGGATAAGAGATACTGATTCTACTTGTGTTCTTTAGAGTTATTTTATTAATTATTATTTTATTCTTGCATTCATTTTGCATGTCCCTATTAAATCAAAGGAAATGGTTTATGATTCCATTATTCCATTAGCTTCATAGAGTTGTAAATTGGCTAACCATTACTCTTAACCTTAACTCGGTTTAAGAGAGATTACCAGGCTCATCTGATCAAAGTCTATAACCTAATCCCTAAAGGGGCGTAGTCTTCTCTCAAGTTTACAAAGGATGTTAGGCCCCTCTGACCTTGACCTGTAACTCAAGTCTTAAACGAGTGCATCTTGCTAAGGTAACCTTGACTTTTTCACTAGACTCCAACCACATATAATGGCTTAGTTACTTCCCCTAGGATCTACCTAAATTGCTTGTATGTTTGTTGCCATGAGGTATTTCTATTTATAAAAGCTTAGGCCCATACTTTTTTTAAGCCTACTTGGGCCAATAAAGATTGAGCTAGACCTTTATACTTAGAAATGTTGTTTCTATGCTTATTACCATGAGGTATTTCTATCTATAAAATCCCAGACCCATACTTTTAAAGCCCTTTGGGGTAATGAAGATTAGGCTAAACCTTTATACCTAGAAATATTATTTCTATTCTTTACTACTTTGAGAGAGATTTAGCATGTGCGTCGATCCCTGATATCCCCCATTGATATTAAGACCAATACCAAAAAACCTAACACAAGAGACTTGCCATTGAAACACATGTATGGGAGGAATAAGGTTGGAAGGATGTATGTTGTACATTGATTGATACTTGTTGCATAACACATGCATCTCATTCATCATACTAACACCATGTTTTATAGCCATTATAGATACATCAGGGTCTTCTCATATTTATGGATAATGAGGTGGTAGACTAAGAAGAACTAGTCAGAGTCCTAAAGCTTTAGTAAAGGACCCTATTAATCCACTTTATTTAAAAGCTGAACCAACTTCACCTAAATCTTAACAAATGGAACAACAACAAGGGAACTAGACCTTAGAAGACATCAATGGAGCTCTAATAGATGACATGAGGGCTATGATGTAAGATGAGCTGAGACAAGCACTATCTGGACTAATGCAGCCTACTACTATTATACCACTACCTATAGTTGAACAACCACCTCCTGCTGCTATTGACCCACCTGTTATAGATGCTCCACCTATTGCCAACAATGCTGGAGGGGCAACCTACTACTAGAAACCCACCTGCTATTAATGTAAAGCTGGAGGATGTCGAGAATTACATGGTAGAAAAGGCAAAGAAAGAATCCCTTGAACTAGTACATGACCATGAGTCTAAGCAGATACAAGCACTAACCTAGAAGATGTCCAAGATGGAAGAGCTTATCAGGGGACAAGGCATGGGGTGTTCATTTGACTTTGGTGGTATGCTGCTAATGGAGGGCAATAAGCTACCTGAGAAGTTCAAAATGCCTCAGCTGCAGAAGTTTGATGGAACTAGAGATCCTAGGATTCATCTTAGTCAGTACACAACAACTATCAGCACTACTAAGGCCCCATTAGAAGTGATCACTAGGTTATTTGTACTGTCTTTAGAGGGATTGGCTATAAACTGGTATCATGGGCTGGAAAATCTATGAGAGCTTACTGGAAAGAACTATGTACTACATTTTTAATACAATATGATTATAACACCTAGTTGGAAGTATCCATTAAAGATATAGATTTGACAAAGAAGAAACCCATTAAATCATTCTCTAATTTCCTTACCAGATTCATGAATAAAGCAAAGCTGATGAAGAATAAGCTGGCTAAGAAGGATCATATTAGGATGATAGTTTAAAATGTGTCACCTAATATAGTCAAGAGGTTGTAGATGATGAACCCCAAAACTTTTATAGACTTGTATAATAATGGTCTGCAAGCACAAGAAATTGAGAATGATAAGAAAAGAAGCTCTATAGGCACTAGAACTCGAAACTACCCAACCGAGGGCACATAACATGGAAGTACTAGCTGAGCTATGGAGGTGTGCACAGTTTAGGAGATTCTCCAACTTTAACTAACCACTCTCCAAAGTCCTAGAACGATTTATCCATAGAGGCCTACTCTGACCCTTAACCTTCTATAAACCACATAACCCGAATGTCCCAGGCTATAAACCCAATAGCTATAATAAGTTTCACCAAGTAGCTGGCCACTCCATAGACACCTGTATTCACCTCAAACATAAGATCCAAAACCTAATAGACTTTGAAAAAATCATAGACCTTAAAAAGTCCAACTCCAACCCAAGCTCTAGAAACAATCCTTTCCCTAACTACTGAAATGTCCCATTACCAGCCACCATGATGATTAACTCAAGAGTGAGTGAAGAAGAAGTACTAAACTCCTTTAAAAACCTAAATCCTACAGCTAATGAAGAATCTCCTGATGCCTCTAGAGGAGTTGAGGATTTGCTAGGGCAGCCCTCAGGGAAATTCGACTATAAGGTGTTCTATTCCAGGCCACCATCTATTGATATTCCCTTTGAATCAATTATGCCCTCAGGATGGGGTGATGAGTTTAATGATGAGAAAGAATCCAATACCCTATAACAACCAAGAGTTAAGGATTTATTAGGCCGGTCGTCAAGCAAATTTGATTATAGGGTGTTCTATTCAAAGCATAATTCCAATGATATACCTCTTAAGGGGATTGTGCCCTCATGATGGGGTGATGAATTTGGTGATGGGTTAGTGGAAAAAGAGAATAAGGAGTCTCTCATTCTTGAACATGGGATTGAGGAATTACTAAAAGCACATTTAGGAAAGCTTAGCATGGAGAGAAATGAAATGTGCACAGTAGAAGTATGAAAGGATGGAAAGAGGGACAGAATCATCAAAGTTATAAACATCTGGTATGACTCTGATGAAGAGAGTCCCGCCAGTCTGGATGTGTGGAGTAACCCTAAAGTGAATCATGTCACTATAAGTGGGAGGAATTATAAGGTAGCATAAAAGAAAATTGAGAGAGTTACAGAAAGAGAAGAGACAGATGATACAGAAACATAAGAAGGGAAAAAGGAAGACCTAATTCTGGAACAACTGAAGAAGGCTAAGGCAAATTTCAATATCTGGGAACTACTGTATTAATGATATGCACTAGGTTAATCATGTATGACCATGTTTTGACTTTATCATTTTTTTTAATAAAGAGGCATTTTTATTATCATTTTGTGTTAGATAATTACTTAAATAGTCAATTCTTACTAAGGTCATCAAGTATGTGACTTGATAGTAAAAACCATAGATTAAATATGAGTTCTATTCAAATTATCCTTATTCATAATAATATATTATGGCTAGTATGATGTTGATTGATGATTATGTTTTACTAATCATGAATATGAGATATTAAGTCAACTCATAGGTATTTATTTGGGAAATAATATACTGGATTGACCCATCATGAGAATACTACATAGAGAATTGTCATAAGTAATTCTCATCATAATAATATTGATTTAGTCTTTTGACTTTGAAATCATCATGGATTTATACATAACTATTATATATTTTGACACAATCTAACATTGTCTTTAACAGGATGATTAAATAGATTGTTGTTGGATATGAAATGAGTTATGCGAGGAATGTAATGATTGTGAAGGAATTTTTCCCTCATTTAATATGAGTAAGACATCTATAGGCCCCTTGATAAGATAAACTAAGGAAAATGTATGGTCATGCTAAAGTGAATTTATAAAGAGTTAAGGATGACAGAAACTATGCCTTATATTCAATCAATATATCATGTGACAAAAGGATTACAATATTTATTATAAATTAGGTTATGTCAGATTATTGACTTCACATGACTTGGGTAGTCATATTGTCTTGCTAAGGCCACTTATGACTTATAGGCCTAAATAGAGATTTAAGGCTCATTACCAACGTCATGTGAACCTATAGGGTCACACATTTAGAATAGGCCCAAAAACATATATGGATTTGAGAAGCCCAAATATGCTCTATGGAAATAAATAAATAGTTTATTTATTTAAGGTAAAGGTTATCTTAAATAAATAGAATATTATTTCTAATTTAATTTTAAATAAAATCAAAATAATAATAATTGAGAAATTACTAAAAAGTTATTTTAGTAAGTGAAACCCTAATTAGAGGTCTATAAATATGTTATATTCTCTAGGATTTCACTAACTCAATTATTAGCCACCAAAATTCATTTTTCTCCTCTTAAAAAAACTAAAACACAGAGTGTTTTTTTTTATTTTATAAAATAAGTGCTATCACACAAAGTTTTCATTTTAATCAAGGGCTGTTTGTGTGGACGCTTGTAGAGGATGAATTCTTTTGGAGACATCTTGATCCGAGCTGCCAAAATTAAAAGCTCGAGGTAAGGTGCCACTAGAGTGAACCTCCTCTCTACCTTCCAACAGTGTTACCTCTTCTGTGTTTATGGTAAGATTTGAAAACCCTAGTTTTAAATCAATTAATCAAATTACTTGGATCTGGGTTACAGTTTATGGTTAAAAGTTTTAATTTCTGCTACATTTTTGAATCACGAAACCCAACATATTGATGCACTTAGGTAGCCACAGAAGAGCTTTGGTGAAAGCTCTATCGAACATGAACATTGAAACAGTAGCCACACCTGAGGCTATGGTAGCAAAGGTTACAGAAAAGAGACACAGGCTGATAACCTTCTCAAATGATGACCTACCTTTGGAAGGAAGAAATCATAACAAGGCATTATTTATCCTAACTAAAGTAAAAGGGAAAAGGACTAACTTTGCAATGGTTGATGATGGTTCTGCCATTAATTTATGCCCATTAAAGATCTTGCCTAACTTAGGTTTGAAATTTGAAGGCTTGACAGATTCAAACCTTATAATCAGAGCCTATGATGACAACACTAGGAATGTGGAGGGGTCATTCCAAGCTTTAGTTAAAACAGGACTTATGGAATCAACCATTGAGTTCATCATGCTAGATATACTAGTTACTTATTCCTTGTTATTGGGAAGGCCATGGTTCCATACTCTAGGAGGGGTACCCTCGACTGTGTACCAAAAGATAAAATTCCCTCATAAAGGAGATGTAGTGAAAATCAAAGCAGGAACCAATGTAGCTATGGCCACCATACTAGAAAAACATAAACAAGTGTGTTCCTCTTAATTTTTAAATTGCTGGGATATTTGATGGGACTGAGATGCCCAAGGATTGCAAAAATGATGGAGAGCATGAATTACCAACTTAGACAGCGGCTAGGCAAGAATGAGCAAGGAAGTCCTAAGCTACCGAAATTCAAGAGTCAAGACAACACTAAAGGATTGGGGTGTGTTGAGATAGGATCTACTAGTAGAAAGGCTAGAAAGAAGGAGAAGGCCAAAAGAATAAGCCCCTGGGAAGAGTTGGGTTGTTAAGTGAAAATTTCATCATGCCAGGAGAGGGCAAGTACTATATGGGTACTGAGGAGTCCGTTAATGTCGCTAGCAAAAATGTTTATGGGTTCAAGATTTTCAAGGACCAGATTATAGAAAACTTAGTGGAGAGAAAAAAAGAAGAAGCGATGAAGCAAGTAGCTGGAAGAATGGGGGATGCTGCTGTTGAAGAGCTTTTGTGTCTGCCACCTGAAGAGGAGCCACCCTAGGATTTAGTTACTCTTATTAATGATAGCTTTACTAATGTTTTTTATGAAGAAACTGATGTAATAACATTCGATCTCTATGAGGACAAAAATGTGTTTTTTCCATGGTCAATGACATGAATGTTGGTTTTGCTTACTTATATGATGTGTATCTTGATAGTTCTGTGCATTATAATTTTGATCATTCATGCATGTTTGACATTAATTCAATTCAATTTGATTCATTTAACATGGGCATGAATGATAATCCAAAGAACATCCTTATATCACATGATATAACTCTTGAAGAAAGGGAAAATTTTGAGCGGATATTAACAAAAAGAAAGATAATATTTGCTTAGGCTTATGAAGACTTGCCAGGTTTAGATAGGGACATTACAGAGCATCACATTCCAACTTATCCAGAAATAAAACCAGTTAAATAGAAATTGTGCAGGCTGAGACTAGAATGGACTAAAAAAATAAGAGAAGAAATTACTAAACAAATTCAGGCTAAATTTTTAGAGGTAATAGATTATCCCCAATGGCTATAAAACATAGTCCCAGTACCCAAGAAAGATGGTAAGGTGCTAATGTGTGTTGATTTTAGGGATTTAAATAAATCATGTTTAAAGGATGACTTCCCTTTACCTCATATTGATGTGATAGTGGATAATGTAGCATCAAATGCGATGTACTCCGTCATGGATGGTTCTCTGGGTATAATCAAATAACGATGGTAATTATGGATAAGATCAAGACATCTTTCATCATAGAATGGGGAACATATTGTTAGAAGGTTATGTCTTTCAAGTTGAAAAATGCAGGTGCAACATATCAGAGGGCAACCATCGCTCTCTTTCAGGACATGATTTTTAAGGAAGTAGAAGTATATGTAGACAATATGATTGTCAAGTCAGAAACAAGATAGGGGCAATTTAAGCACTGGACACATTTTTGGCATGCATTGAGAGGTATAATTTAAGACTCAAGGAAGTTGCTGGGGCATATAGTCAATAGTAGAGGAATCGAAGTGGATCCAGATAAAGTGAAAGCCATTCAAGAAATGCCAGCACCAAGGACAGAGAAAGATGTGAGAGGGTTCATAGGCAAGTTATAGTATATTAGTAGGTTCATTGCAAGGCTTTTTAATATTTATGACCTAATCTTCAAGCTTTTGAGAAAAGATCAATCTATAAAGTGGAATGATGAATGTCAAATGGCCTTTAATAAGATAAAGGAGTATCTTACTAATCCGCATGTACTTAAACCATCGAGCTTAGGTAAACCCTTGATCTTATATTTGGCTCTAGAAGAAAAGGCAATGGGGGCAATGTCAGCACAAGAAGGGCTAGATGGGATACAACATGCAGTGTATTACCTTAGCAAAAAATTTTGGTCATATGAAGAAAAGTATGATTTGGTGGAGAAGACATATTTGATAATGATCTGGGCAATAAGGAAATTGAGGCATTACTTTCAGTCTTATAGGGTTCAGGCCATTTTAAAAATAGACCCCTTAAGATAGTTATTGCAAGCACCTACTTTGACCAAAAGGATGTCTCGATGGCTCGTTCTCCTAATTGAATTTGATATAGAGTACATTACCATGAAGGTTATTAAGGGAAGGGTAGTAGCAGAATTTATAGCTTAAAATGTAGTAGAGGGCGATGAACAGTGGTGCCTAAAATTCCCAAATGAGAATCTAGTAATTATAGAGCATCGGGAATGGAAGCTTTATTTTGATGGTATAGTAAACAACAAAGGAACCGGGTTAGGAGTGATCCTCATCATGCCAGAGGAAGAAACCATACCAATGTCCAAGAAGTTGGATTTCAAAGAAACCAATAATATGGTTAAGTATGAAGCGTTCATTTATGGAGTAGAAGCGATGATGGCAGCTAGAGCAAAGGAGTTGTTAGTATATAGGGATTCTATATTGGTTATAAGCCAGGCTAATAAGGAATGGGAAGTGAAAGAGGAAAAGCTGAAACCCTATGTCTGCTATTTGAAAGCTTTAATAAGGAATTTCACCAAGTGTCTCTTTATCCATCTATTAAGAGATGACAATCAGATGGCATATGCATTGGCAACACTCTCTTCAATGTGGGATAGTGTACCTGAGTTGACTTTGAGGCCAGTAGTGATCATGAAATCAAAGGCTCCATGTTATAAGGGTGAGCAAATTATAGGAATTCATATAGGGCCTTAAGAGAAGCCATGGTTTTATGATGTTTAGAGGTTCATTGAGGAAGGAAAATATCCAAATAAAGCCACTTCAAAAGAAAGATATGCCCTACATGTTCTTGCATATAATTTTGCAAGTCATGATAAGGTGTTGTATAAGAGAATGTCAAATGAAATACAGCTTAGATGTCTCAAGAAGGATGAAGTATAAAAGGTAATGAAAGAGGTTCATGCAGGAGCTTGTGGTTCTCACATGAATGGGATAGTCCTAGCAAAGAAGATAATGAGACAGGGGTACTATTGGATGAGCATGGAGGATTGTATTAGAATTGTGAGACAATGCCATCAGTGTCAAATCTATGGGAACCTCAACCACCTTCCTCCAATGGTGTTGAATAGTTTATCATCTACTTGGCCTTTTGTGGCGTGGGGGATTGATATCATAGGAGAAATAAAGATAACAACATCGAATGGGCATAAGTACATAGTTATGGCAATTGATTACTTCTCTAAATGGGTAGAAGTTGAGTCTCTCAATGCTTTAAAGGCAAAACAAATGGCCTGATTTATTAAGAAGAATCTTATTTGTAGATATGGGGTTCCACATCATGTAGAGACAAATAGTGGGGTTTAGTTTCAAGCAAAAATGGTAGAGTTATTATAGAAGTATGGGATCGAACATTATAAGTCTTTACTATATCGACTTCAGGCTAATGGAGTAGTGGAAGCAGTAAATAAAAATATCAAGAAAATCCTCTCTAAGATGGTTAAAACTTACAAGGATTGGTATGAATTTCTTCCTTTTGCCTTATGGGGATACATAACTACAGCCAGAACTGCCACAGGTCAAACTCCATTCTCCCTAGTGTACGACTGTGAAGCAGTTTTGCCAATAGAAACTAAGATCAAGTCTCTAAGAGTAGTCATGGAGGCCAAAATGCCTAAGAGTGAATGGGCACGTAAAAGATATAATCATCTGGTGTCTCTAGACAAGAAGAGGATGAATGCTTTATTTTATACCCAAATATACTAGAAGAGGATAGCAATAGCATTTAATAAGAAGGTAAAGTCGAGGAAGATAAAAGCTGGGGATATGGTACTAAAATAATCCATAGCAGTAGTGTTCGATCCAAGAGGAAATTTCATGCCAAACTAGGAAGGGCCATTTAGTTCTGCCAAAAGGAGCCGCCAAGATATTTGATCTTAAAAGGAATGAGTTTCGGAGCTTGTTAACCTGGATCGTCTCAAGAAATACTATCTATAAAAATAAATAAAATTAGTATAAAGAAAATAAAAGTCCATTGACCATAAAACCTAAAAAGGCTAGTCAGGTAAAAATTAGGACATTCCCACTGTTTAAAAAACCCATAAATGGTTGGCAGGCAAAAATTAAGGAATAAAATAAAAAAAGGTCCTGCTGATTAGAAAACCTGTAAAGGGTTGGTCAGGCAAAAGTTAGGCAAATAAAATGTGAGCAAAAAATATTCAGTTAGAAAATCCGAAAGGACTAGCTGATAATAGAAGTTATGTCATACGATGTAGCAAATCTACTCATTTTTTACCTACTTAATGAATCTTATTGAAATTGAAATTTTGTTATGACATTGCATGTTTTATCTTATTTATAATGCATAAGTACCAAAAAGGAAAAAAGAACATAAAAGCTTAAAATAAGCTCTATGAGACCATTTTGCTTTAGTTGTGCCTTTATTTCTTCTTCCTCTAAGATTCATCATGTCAAGCTTGAATTCTCTTATATCGAGAAAATTCAGGCGGCTCTATAGCTTATATCAAGAACCAAATCTAAAAAGTAAAAAAATAAAAAGCCTGTTAATTTAAAAACCTGAAAGGGTGGCTAGCAGATGAAGTACCATGACTATGAGGATCAAGGCTTGAGTTAACAAGCCATCGGTGAAGCATTTCAATCTCTCACTCCAGATCCCTAAAATAACTCTATAAATATATGAAACATCATATCATATGCATACCATGCATACATTTTCATAATAAGTGTATATGCTTACCCGCCAACTATTTGTGATGTGCATAGTAAATAACCTCTGAGAAGAGGCGAGTCTGTGCAAATACTCTACCTGTGTCTGGGGAACCTATTTTTTAAAGTTGTACTAACATTAATACCAAGTGTACAAGTAATACCATAAATAAGTTATACAAACTCACATAAGAAGTATCTGCTAGAGAAAAGTTGGGGAGCTAAACATCACTGAAATGTATCTTATACTCAACCAGAGCTTGAACAACAGGAGCCCAATAGAGCATGGATATGTCAGGAAGAAGAGCATTGCCAAAAATAGCACCAACAAAAGCTCCCTCATGGCTAGTCCTAACATGTTGAGTACACTGAGCATGGCCAGGACTGGGCCCAGGGACCATAAGTGCAATCTCAGTCTTAAGGGCAACCTTACTCTCCTGTGCAGTCTCAAACCCCTTATCAATCCTAACTGCCTCCTCCATTACTTCATCAGTAGGGGAGTGAACCCCCTCAATCTATAAAAAGTAAAATATGAGAAAAGAATAAGTGATTTGAAAAACTCCAGAAGAGAAATGATTAGAAGTTACCTCAGCCTAATCAATAGGAACTTGCTCCAAGAGATTCTCATGGATGAATTGTCGATAATGGTAAGGTCGCTCAAGAAAATAGTGGCATTATATCCCTGTAATGCCTCTCTGAACTTTGAACCCGTCAGATGAGAACTGTAAAGCATTGAGCGGAGGACATCAATAGGAATATGGTGTCGAGAAGGTCTAGAGCGCCACCGATTTACCCACTCTCCCAAATACCACATCCGACAGCCATAACCAGAGAGCAGAACCCTCATCTCCTCAAGTCATACTATGACATCCATGAAATCATATCGCTGGAAGTCATCAGCTCCCTTCAACTAATCAGAATAGATCTGTAAAATTAGAATTAATTAAGTTTAATTTATATTAAGTCATGAAGTACAAATGATTTTATTTTTATACTAGGTCCCACTCGATGGTGTTCAGTTGATCATGGTAGGTCTGCAGAGTATTCCTAAGACTTGCTAGATGGGAAGAGCCCCATCTCTGCATCAAGGGAAGACTCCTATCATAGCTGATAGCCTCAAAGCCACGAATCAGCCCAATCTCTATACTTTATATATGAAAGAGAGAATAAGTCAACAAAAGGAAAGAAAAGGAAAAGAAAATAAGAGAAACGAAAAGGGGATAGACTCACATGCAGGACATGCCAAAAGTTGCATATGGTGATAGTTCCTCTACAGATAATGTCCAATCTGTAATATAAATAATCCAATACTGCAGATCCCCAGTCGAGGGTGATAACTTAGTCTAAGTCTCAAAGAGGGCCAAGAAGGGCAATGCTGACCTCCTGACTAGTCTCGTAGAAGAGGGTCATGCTAAGCAAGATCGGGAGGAAACACCTCACCTTATGAGCAATCTGATGAGGTATGGTGGTGGGAAGACATCTTAATCCCTCAACCAATAATGAAAGAACAACATTCTTTAGGTTCTTCCATGCATGGACAAATCTAATCAATTCTCACACATATTGACTCTGTTCATGCTTAGGAAGACTATAGTAACTGATGTCAAAGGAAATGGGAGTCCCTCTGAAGGCAATCCTAGTGATCGCAAAAAAACTCATAGGTGATATAGTCAACTCGTCTATATGAGTATAGAACGTATGGGTGGTATCCATCCACCACTCAATCAGTGAAAATAAAGAATGGCGATCAGACCTCCCTCAAGAAGTCGAAAGCCCAACGACTAATCGTCTGAACCCGAAGGCCCAGAGCTATGCAACATCCCCTGGTAGCTTCTAGAATAATTCACGAGCTATGAAAAATAGTCCATGAACTTCATTGATCGTTAGGAGTATTTTGAGAACAAATGAGCATAATTAAAAAAATTAAATTAAATTAGTAATCAGCATTATACAATGCCAATCATCATTGCATAAATGCCAATCGATTTCTGGACTTTCGACTCTGATTTTTAGACTTTTGATTGGCCATTCAACTGAAATCCTATGTTCTTAGGTTAAATTTAAATTTTCATGCATTTTTGAGTATTTTTAATCCAATTTCAATAATATACACACTAATTTACATTTTGAAATTAATTTTGATTACTAACTGTATGAATAAATTTTTGCAAAAATAAACAGAAGTGAAGAAGTGTTACCTCATTGCCCATATTTGTGCACCTATGGAGGTGAAGGAGAGTCAAATGAAGCACAGTCGAACCTTCTCAAAATCTAATGTTGTTTTGAGGAAAACAGAGAGGCATAATGGCCAGATCAACTGAAATCTCTACTCCTCTATATAGCTGTATTGTGGGTCAACCATAGGATCCAATAGATCATGAATCGAACTTCGGATGAGCAAGAAATCAAAAGAAGAAAATCAAAGAGAAAAGAAAGAAATGAAGAGGAAAATGAAAGAAAAGCATTAAAATAAGGAGGGAAGCTTCTTATAAATGGAAAATATCCATTTTGGTCCCTTAACTATGCATGCATTCAAAATCAAGCTTTCTTTGCAATTTCACTCGTAATTGCATTTTAATTAGGATTTAATGACTAAATAATTCATTCAACTCATGTCATCAATCAATAATTTATTATTTGTGTTTGTATTTATTTTAAATTTTCTATCAATTATAGAATATAGAATATTACATAATTTAACTTTGCATTTCTATATGCATCATTTTAATCAAATGTCAAAATTTATTTCATGTTACGCAGTAGCTAAAACACAAATGTTCAAAATTATCATGCTATGTGCTGCACAATAGTCATGACATGAATTTTAAATTCCATATGTTATATGCTTTAATAGCGAATGTGACATGACCTTTTTCAGACTTTTTACCACCAAACACTACATGGTAGTTATGGTGATGTCACTATATATCCCATAAGGAGTATAGTGAGAGTCATCGCATTCATTTCGTTGAATGTCCCATAAGGAATACAATGAAATTCATTATCACTAGACGTCTTAAAGGGAATATAACGCATATTACTAGACATTACATAGTAGTTATAGTATCATTGCTAGACGTTCCACAGGAACTATAGCATATTTTTCAAATCATGAATTGCTAAACATCTTGTAGGGAATATAGAAAAATTTTAATCACCAAATTGCTAGATGTTCCATAGGAACTATAGCACTTCTTTTAAATCAAGGCTCGCTAGACGTCTCATAGGGAATATAGCGAGAATCATTACATTCATTTTGTTAAAATGTCCTATAAGGAATATAATGAAATCCATTGTCACTAAATGTCCCAAAGGGAATATAGTGCAGTCCACCAAACACTACACAGTAGTTATGGTATTATTGCTAGACATTCCATAGGAACTATAGCATGTTTTCAAATCACAAGTCACTAGATGTCCTAAGGGGAATATAATGAAATGCATAAGTTTCACTAAACGTTCCATAGGAAATATAGTGAAGCATATTAAACATAGCATCTTCCTTAAAATTGATTAGTAATTTAAGCATCAGTAGGTTAATTAAGATACAATGAAGTGCCTAATTCTTTCTTTCAACATTGTTTGTTACAATTACTTTGTCATAATTTGTCAAGCAAATAGTGATAAAGGGGGGCAACTGTAAGCACCCAATTTCGGGATGCAATTGTGCACGCATGTGATGAAAGCCCCTATAATGCAAATCTAATTGAGAATTAATCTCTAGTGTCGAGTTTCACGATTTAAAGGACTAAATTGTAATGTTTTATGGATTTAATTACAAAATTGGTTTTTTAGGGATTTGATTGCAGAAATTAAAAATTTCCAGGGACTTTTTTTGCAATTTTTAAAAAATAAAATAAAATAAAAAAATTTAGCCGGTCAGCATTTAATGTCAACCGATATTGTGTAATGCCGCTCAACATTATGTAATGCCAGCTAACATTACATAATGCTAGTTGGCATTAGGCAATGCCAATCAACATTAGGAGTTAAAATTGACATTCTATAATGCCAATTTTCGCTAAAAAGTGATTTTACGTTGATTTTGTCATTTTTCATTTTTTCATTAGTCCAAGACACCATGCTTCTGCGTGTGAATCTTTAATTTTTCAAAATCCTATCGTTTATCATCTCATTATCCTGATTTTTGAAAATTCAAAAGGCAGAGACTCCTGATCTCGCTCCCAACTATCAAGTAACTTCTTTACGTGATCACAAGAGCTGAGATGGTTGGGTCTAGCTTTAAAAGCCAGGGAGAGAGAGCTAAAGTGGGAGGTAGAGAGAGAGAGTTAGTGAAAAGAAAAGCTACGTGAAAACCTTAGAAAAAAGACCTGCGAAAAAAACCAAAGAAAAAAAAAGAACCCTAATTAGCTATTACAAAAGAAAAATATGTTCTTTGCTTTTAAGTCCTAGAGATTTAAGAAAAAACAACATAGTCAATCTCAAAATGGTGACAATCTTAATTTGAGGGGCATTCAAACATCATTTGCACAATATCTTACACTCTTTTCTTTTCTTTTTTCTCTTTTATTTTGATTTGATTTCTTTATTTTATTTTTAATTTATTCATTACTAATTAATTTTTAATTTTTTTTATTTTTATTGATGTTTTGTGGTACTCTAGAGATGAGGTTGAAATGAGATTTTGGCAGTAATCACATTGAAGAATCCATAGGATGCCATCGATTAAGATCTATAAAACTCCTATAGGATTTAGGATTTAGGATTTTTGCATTCTTTTAATTTGTTTTTGTTTTGGGTTGTAATTGATTTGATTTTAATTTCTATACAGTATGTTGTAATAGCCCCAATGGTAGGAAATATTGAATATTCTTTAATTTTCTGCACTATTAAAATTAATTAGTAAATTAGGTTAATTTGATAAACCCTAATTAAAATCAATAGAGGCAGTAGGTTAATTTAGGTTGCATGTTAATTAAAATTAGGGTTTTTTAAAAGAAATAATTTAATTGCTTGTTTGATCTTTTTTATTATTTTTATATTTTTTATGTTTTTGGACTTGTTTGTTTATTTTTGTATGTTTTGGGACCTAAGCCCATGTTAGGATCCAAACCAGTTAATAAATGGTCTTAAAATTGGATTTAAGTTTAATTAATTTTAAAATTAATTTAGGCCCATTTGGTTAATTTAGACTTAGGCCCATTTTTAGTTTAATTAAAATTTAACTTACACTTTAACTTAGCCCATTAAACCCATTTCTTTTAAAATAAATAAACTTAGGCCCATTTTTCATTTAAATTAAAATCAAGTTAGAATTAAACCCTCTAATTAATTCCTTTCTTTAAAATTTGTAGACTATAGGCCCATTTTTAGTTAAAATTAAAATGAATAGACTTATGCTCATTTATTAACATATAGGCCTACTGTTAGTCCATTTCACTTATAAATAAAAATGTAGAATTAGCTAACTTTTAAAATTATCTATAGTTTAGACTTAGGGACGCTGCCTTTAGTGTGTATTTTTTACATGTAATTTTATGACTTGTTTCCTTTTTGGGATTAGATGGATGTTCAATTAGGGTTTAAATAAAATTGCATGTAAATAGAGAATATGATAGTAATTCATAAAGCACTTCTAAATGAACACAAGACTGAAAGAAGTTAGTATTCCATTCCTAGAATTTCCTAGTTATAGTGTTAGCTTTCTTTTAAAGAATCGAGTACCACCTTTCGATTTGTCCCAGTTATTACCCTAGGTGGCGACTCCTTATCTCCACGCCATGTCTTTGTGACAATGGTTAGTGTGCTCTCTAGGGTCCTTAGTCTAAACAGTGTTGCGATTGCTAAAATCTTGGACATGTGCTAAACCCCGCCGTTTACATATGGGACTATTCCTGACCCCTACTTAAGTAGCAGTAGTGGATCAGTGGTAGCTCAAGAGACTCAGTAGCCTATATTTTAGATAGGTAGATTTGGCATTAAGACTACTAATATCTCCCAGTATAATAGAGGTTAGAGGGGATATAGATATGGGAGACATAATAGAAGGCAGAGCAGACCTTTGAGATTTGGACCTAGAGCCAGTAGCAGTGAGAGTTCTAGGTACGGTAGCACAAAATTAGGGCCCGGTGCATGTCCTACTTATGGCCGTGTACATCAAGGGCCATACCACCTGTTATTAGGAGCGTGTTTCAAGTGTGGGCAGATAAGACATATTGCCAGAGCTTGTCCTTACACTGGTTATTAGTTTTCATTTGCACAGGGATCTTCATCTTCAGTTGTTCAGCCATTTCAGTAGCTGCATTAGCCTTATCAAGCACCTATGTATCCTCAGCAAAGACCGACTCAATTTATGAGCTAGTAGGGCCAAGGTATAGGGAGTAGGCCATAAGGGAGACCGAGTGGTAGAGGATTTACACCGCCATCAACTTCTCAGCATGCTAGTCATGGTCAGGCTAGGGTATTCACTTTGTCTCCTTAGGATACTTAGGCATCTAATGCGGTTGTGGCAGGTACTCTTTCAATTTATTTTCTTGAAGTTAGAGTTTTATTTGATCCTAGTGCATCGTATTCCTTTACTTCTCTTATGTTTGCTTTAAGAATGGGATGGCAACCATCCAAGTTGTTAATTTCGTTGTCTATAGTGACACCATTTAGTGATGAGTTGGAGACAGATATAGTCTTTCCATCTTATCCAATATTAAGGGAAGGTAGGGAGTTACTAGCATACCTAATTTTATTATTAGTTATAAGTTTGAGAGGTCTGTTATGATGTAATTGGTAGTGCCAATGTCAGGGGCCTAAACTTATGGTGGATAATCAGCATAAGTGTGATGACTGCCATAGGTTGGATTGCCATGAGATCGATGGAAGGGGGATCCCGAAGTAGAGTAGTGTGCTTGGGGATGAAAAGATGGTGGAGCATATGCGGGTTGGTAAGAGTACTACCTTCGACACTTGTTAGTAGTGTGGTTCTACCACCCACAAATCTGACAAGGAGCACATGGGTAGCATTGGTGATATCCATTATTAGGAAAGGTATGTTGCGGATGAGGTGGGGTGGGCAGCAAAGGGGCCGAAGGGCCTCTAACAGCAACATGGGCAAGAGGAGGTTCTTGGGAGGCTTTGAGTAGGATTTCATATGCCATAAGTTAGCCATGAAGTTCATAAAATGGTACAGGTTCATATCTAAGATTTAATGTTGTTATAATGCTGTGAAAATCACTCCCAATGTTGCAATATACTATAGCATTAAACTCAGCTGAGGTGAGTTTTCTTCCAGCATAACTAAGTTCATCAGATAAAGCTTTGGCTTTTTGTAAATATTCAGAAATAGGGAGGCCATTTTTCTTGAATTCCTGCAGCTTAATATAAAGTTGGAGCTATCTATTTTGTGAAACAGAGCCAAAGGCTCGAGCAAGTGCTTCCCAAACAGCATAGGAAGAGGAAAGATTAATTATGTAGGCAAACATAGGCTCGGTGAGTGATGATAAAATCCAAGAAAGAAGGAACTGGTCTTTTTTGAACCAAAGAGTATATTCCAGATTTGATATGTGAACAAGGGGATTGGTAGAGGAGGGAAGAGTTTTTGGAGGTGCAGTAGAAGTACTATCAATGAAACCATGTAAATCTTGGAAGTGGAGGAGAGGAATAAACTAAGTTTTCCAGGCTAGGTAATTTTTATTGTGGAGTTTGATAGCAAAGGTGTGTGTAGAGGAGGAAGAGAGAGCCGGGGTGGAGGTGTTAGATGTAGGAACAAGTTGTTGATCGATCATTGTAGGGTTGTTGTTGGCTTTGGAGAAAAAAAAAATTTGATGTTTGAGAGCTAAAACTCTGATATCATATCAAGGTTGAGAGAAGAAGGTTGGAGAGGAGAATGAATATATTGTATGTAAAGAGATGTACAGTCATATATATACAAGTATAACAAAAATAGCTGATGAGAAAAATGATAAAAAGTGGTTACAACAAAATAATAGAATAAAACTTAAATATAGCTGATGTTTATTGCTTAACAGTGACTATATATATATATATATATATATATATATATATATATATAACCAACGTTTCTAATGTCTAAACGTAGACAGGAATTTCCATTAACCTTTTACCATGTTATTATAATTGATTTTAAAATTCCGCATGACGTACATCATATTGCGTAAATTTTCGGTGGATGCATAGTTGATTTCATATTTCTGATATTCAACGAATCATTGTGTTTCCTAAAGCACTCGTTGCACGTTTCCCGTTCCATAAGCCCATAATGTCCTCCGTTAAAAATTTTGTTCATTTTGGATTTCAAATTCGAAATCCTTCTATTTACAACATTTCACCTGTCCAATAATTAAACAATAATAAGAAATACAATCAATGGAAGTACTAAGATAATAGATAGCGATAGATAGAGATAAACAGAGAAAATGCTCTGAAATAGGTTATTCAATACACCATGTTTTCGGCGAACATCATGCTTTTTCCCTTTAACTTTATCTTTGTTCTTCTTTCTAGCATTAACTATCACAACCTTTCTCTTCCAAAGCCATTAATGGCATCTTCAAAATCTGATGATTTAAAGAATGAACTGGTTTGTACGTTGGACAGGCAAGTTCAGGTGAATCTAAATGTACCACCTCCAGATCATTTAAATAACTGCCTGGTAAAGAAAATCAACAACTCAATAATCTATACTGCTAATGCAGTTCTTAGCATCTTCTCCCAGGCTTGGTGTTTTGCTTTAGACAGGCGAGTTCAGGAGCTGGGTGTGATAAACACTTTTCTTCGAGCTCCGATGGTCCTGATCGATTGGGATTCTTCATTGTCCTTCGAAAAGTTGGACTTCTCTTTTCTAATCCTAATCCTAACCCTAATCCTAAATGGTACCAGGAGCCCATACCGTTGAAAAAAAAAAAAAAAAAAAAGTCTAGGCTTACATCTGCCTTTTATCTTTATCTCTCTTAATGTTATCAATCTATTGAACCGAGGCATTTAAAGTTGCCCTTAATAAGAGCTACGCTAACCTTCTCCCTAATGGACTCATTCCAAATCCTATTTATTCTTGTATTCTCGTATATCCATCTTAACATTCCCATCTTTGAAATGTATTACTTTTTCATCACCCAACACTCGCTAGCATATAAAATGACAGGTTATATTTAGGAGTATAAGTGAATAGAGATAGCTAGTGAGTTAATTGGGATCAATTCAAAAAAATATTTGAAATTGGTTTGAAATTAATTGAACTTGAATAGCTTGATGAGCCGAGAATTGAGCCATGTCTGATGTCTTCAAATGTATTATATTAATTTTTTTATCACTAGGCTAGTCTATCTTTTTATTAACCGTATCCATTGTAATATATTATAAAATGTTATTATATTTAATATAAAGTTTATAAATACTATTTCTATAAATGTTTATATAATTTTATTTCAAAAATTAATTATTATATATATATAAGGCTAAAATAGAAAGAATCTGATTTAGAATGCCACCAAGGATGAAAATTCATAGAAATATCCACCTGTGATAAAAATTAAAATCCGAAACATTTTTATTAGTATTTCACTTAAGCTAAAAATCTACAGTAGAAATATATAGCTAATTTTAAAAAATAAGCCATAGTGACGGATAACTCGCTAAAATTTTAATGGATAAAAGTCATCAGCGACGAATAATAATCCATTGCAACATTAACATTAATGCGTTGCTAATCTATCTTGAACTTAACGACGGATTAACTTAACCGTTGCTACATTACTTAGCAACTAGATTTTTCCCCACGGTTGTTTGCCGTCGCTAATCCATTGCTAATTTATTTTAGCAACGGATAGGACCGTCGCTAAGACCGTCTGTTTTTTTGCAGTGGTGAGTTACGAGATGATAAAAAAAATTTGCTACCGTTTGTTAAAAAAATATGCTGCTACCATTTGTT
The DNA here is from genome assembly GCA_947683625.1 of Mallotus nudiflorus. Lineage (NCBI taxonomy): Eukaryota > Viridiplantae > Streptophyta > Magnoliopsida > Malpighiales > Euphorbiaceae > Mallotus > Mallotus nudiflorus. The sequence continues at coordinate 168,107 of CANTUR010000126.1, read as the reverse complement.
AAGTTTTGAAATTAATTTTTATTGGATTTAAAAGAAAAAGATTATCTTTTATCTTTTATTAATTTGCAAAATTAATTTTAAAAAATTATTTTCTATTATATAATCTATAGTTATAATTTTTTTATTAATAAAAAAATACACCGCTAAAATATAACCATAGATGTTAACTCTTTCCTGATCTTTTTGCACTCATCTACCCCAATACAGCCACAATATAGAAATGACTAAATTATCTAGTTGAGTTCCATCTGGGGTGTATCTGTGTTAATTGCAAACATTAATGAAATACATAGTTGTATTGAAAGATCATGATGAATAAATTGAATTGGCCCAAGTTCCACCTTCATTACTCTGGCATTGGGTCCCGGTCATCGGCCGGCCTCCCAGTCCATTTGAAAATTGTAGGATAGCAACTAGCAAGTATAATATATGAACAAGATCATTTTTCCATACTTCAACTTCCCTGGTGTATTTATTATTTTCCATAAGATGTTACCTTTTTCCAGTATTCCAATAAGGAAAAAAAAAATCATTCACAACCAATGTTTTTCTTTTAGTCAGGATCGTTTGCATCCAATTTGCAATTTTATGAGTCCATCAAATATCGTTTTCATCCAATTTTCTTCACATTTTCCTCGTAATTTAAAGGCACTTTCATATGTGTTTAGAATTTCAAACAAATTAAGAATATATTCAACTTAATTTATTTACGCGTTTTGCAGAATTAAGATTAATTTATATTTATTTTTCAAATATAATTAAAATTATTTAGAATTGACATTTCCATTATATATATATATATATATATATATGGATAATGATTAATGTAGCTAGTTGCTACATGAATAACAATGTCCATGAGGAGTGAAATTTCTTTTACATCCCCCTCCCTCATTTTGCATGCCTCCTGGATATGGGTCATGCATATATATATATATATATATATATATATATATATATATATATATATATATATATATATATATATATATATATATATATATATATAATGAGAGTTGAGAAAGACCAAACAAGAACTAGAATCCTTTTATAAATAATTTGACTATAGCCTCACCCACAATCCCTCTTGCAAAGGAAATTGTAGTAAAGAATTTTCAAAACCTTTATCTAGGAAATTTTCTAAGAAATATAGAAAATTCTCCAAGAGAAAGGACCCTAAAGAAACTTACTACAAAAAATAAGAAAACCTCTAAGAAGAATAAAGTTGATAAAGCCAAGAAAACTAGTATGAAAGATGTTACTTGCTACAAATTTGGCAAGAAGGGACACATTTTTAAATATTGTAAGGTTTCTAAGAAACTTCAAGAATTAGATTTAGAGGAAGAAACCTTGAACAGACTTGCAACTCTTCTTATAGAAACTTATAAGTCTGAAACCAATTCTAATGAATTCCTACAAACAGGTCATCCTCAGATAGATGATATAGAAACTGATTCCTCCTCTTTTAACATAAACTCTAGCATAGGGACCCCAAACTTGTGGCAAGATAGAGGAGAGGGGGACAGAGGTAGTTGGTGGAGCAAAATATTTGACAAAGTAGTCAAAATTTCCTGATGGTTGCCCAAGAAGATACCAAACATCATTATCTTGAGGATGACCTGAAAAATAAAAATAGTTAAAATGTCTTTTTTAAAAATATATATCCTAACTTTTGCATTGGCCGTCCATAAGGATTTTCAACCCATCAAGCTATTATACTACAAAAAAATATTTACAAGATAATAAAAGGCTTATTAGCCTGTGGGCTTTATAGGGGGAAGAATCCCAAAACAATCATCTTCATTATCATTCATGATTCTTTGGAATTCTGAGGGTGCATTTTTCAATCCAAATGGCATGACATTCCATTCATATTGTCCAAATGGACAGTGAAAGATGTCTTATATCGGTGCTCTTTATCAATTTGTATTTGCCAAAATCTTGATTTCATATCAAATTTTGAAAATACAAATGTAGAATGAAGTTTTTATAACAGGTCTTATTTGTTTGGAATAGGATACCTAATCCATTTTAATGCTTTATTCAAAGGCTTATAATTGATCACAAGCCTAGGAGTACGTCTTTCTATTTTAGAAGTTTTATTGACATAGAAAGCTGCACAACTCCAAGGAGACATGGATTTTGAGATTAATGCTTTGGATTCAAGATCTTGTATTTCTTCCTTACAATGTTATTCTAGTTCAGTGTTCATCTGAATTGGCCTAGCTTTGGTAGGAATATTTTTCTTATAAAATCTTGACTCATAAGGCAAGTCAACTATATGTCGTTTTCTCTTCAAAAAAGCATTCAGCAAATCAGAACAGACTTCTATTTTGACTATATTTTAAAATTCAAAAATCTTTAACTTTATCAAATCGGTCTTTAATTGTTGTTCAATTGTTTAAAAATGGACATTTTATTTTAAATCATGCAAATCAGTATCTTTTCCTTGTATTAAAGCATTGATCTCATTTTTATAAATGGAGTGAGCTTTACCAAGGTTAAGAGTTCTGGTTTTAGGTTTTTACAAAAATGGAAAAGATATATGAACTTTATTATATGTGAAATCAATCGAGTTATAAGTGGTTAAATAAGGAGTTATTAAATTAACGAATGACATCCTTAAAATCACTGTATAACTTATATTAGAAACCAGAAGAAAAGAGGTTTTTATTAGAAATCCATTGTTTAAAACACTAGCTTCTAATTTTCCATCTATTTGCATTTTTGAATTATTTATAGAGGAAAGCTTTTTTATGGTATGTTCTTGAAAACGATTTGGAACCGGATTGGTCTTTATGCAACTTAAATTAGCACATGTATGAAATAGTGCTATGGTATCAAGTTGAAAATCTTTATAAAAATGTCACAACTCGAAACTAGGGGCACGTGACTGATACTAAGGAATGGGAAAGTATAAAGCTATTGAAACTCGTAGTAAGCCTGTAATATCCCGTGTTTTTAAATATTTTTACACTATATCGGGATATGCAGTGTTAATAATTTTGTGTATATATTATGATATTTTCACGAGTTGATATGTATTTAAAACCTGTTTTAATTATTGAGTATTATTTACAGTGCTTTACGTAAAATTTTCCCGGGACTTGCATTTTCAGGAAAATTTTCACGTAAATAATTTATTATTAATTATTTTAAATATATTTTCGGATTTGCATGAACTCATACGTATTTTTAAAATTTCTAAACACCGTGTATGTGTGCGATATTTATTTAATTAGGGTTTAATATATATTACCCTAATATTTTATTATTTATTTATTAATTTATTTTTATTTAATTATTTTATTTATTATTAAAATTATTTTATTATTTTATTTTATTTTATTTTATTTTATTTTTTCTTTTTTTTCTTTTTCTTTTTCTTTTTCTTTTTCTTTTCTTTCTTTTTCTTTTTCTTCTTCTTCTTCTTCTTCTTCTCCCGAGCGCCCAACCACCCCTCACCACCATTTTTCACGCCGATCACCTACCATCGGTGTGCCTCCCGGCTTGCCACCATTGTTCCCAGCCGTCCCCCGCCGCCAGCAGCCTCCTTCCCCGGCGTCGGCAGCCCTTTTCTTCTATTTTGGTCGAAATACTTCTCCTCATCGTCGACGATGATTTCGGCCACCATTTTCAACACCGTCGGTCTCTTTCTTCTCCTTAAGCTCCGGTGAGTGTGATTCTAGCTTTATTTTGAGCTTAAATGGTCTATAATTGCTTAGGTTTTGAATTTTCCAATTCGGCCATATTAGGGTTTTTGATTTTTTTGAGCTTTGAATTGATTGATTCATGAAAACTCCCTTCACAAATGTTGATCATAGTAGCTTAATATACATGTATGAATTATTGATCATAGTAGCTTAAATTATGAAATTTTGTTTTATGGTTAAATTAGGTGTTTAAATGAATTATAGGAATTTATTTGGAATTTTTATGAATTTCTAAGTATTTATTTTGAATTATTGAAGTTTATGGAATTTTGGAAAATTAGGGTTAAATGTGTTTTTATTTGAAATTAATTGGTTAATTGAGTTTAATTATTGATATTATTGATAAATATGTTGAGAAAATTAATTTTGGATAATTGTATAATTTTTGGTGAATTTTTGAAGTAATTTTAGTATATTTATATATATAGGGGTATTTTGGTAAATTTACACAAAATTGGCTAAAAATGTAATTTAATTGGTTTTAATATTTATTTAAGGTATAAAAATGATTTCTACAAATTATTTGGTATTTTTAACTAATTAAAACTATTTTTCGTGAATTATTTTCAATTATATATATAATATACGGTTTTTCTAATAAAATGAGTTTTTATTGGTTTTTACAGTGTTTTAAGGTGAATTATGTAATTTCTACCTATAAAATGAATTTCTATGTTATAAGGATATTTTGGTATTTCTGGAATTGTTCTGTGTTTGTGGATCCCGGTCGGTAGATTGTAGTCTAGAGTCCGATCGAGGGGTTGTGGTTGAGTGTTGAGCTTGTTTTTTCGAAGTGTATTTCTTTGCAGGGTTGGCTCTACTCTTTTAAGTAGAGAGATGTCCGTTTTACAAGGGAGGTTCTGTCGAATTTTCGGTAGAATTCTCGTAAAATGTGATATCCGGTCGAACCCTGATATCGATTCTGTGTTTTATACTCTAGATCGAATTCTAAGATTTCTGTTAGGTTTATTCTAATGTCTATCGTTATTTGCTTGTTTAGTTGCATCGTGACCGAAGGCTAGTGGACCAAGCCGGTCGGACCCGTCTCGTGGAGCGCACTAGGTGAGTTACTATACTATATATATATGCTTAGGATGCATGATTTAGAAATATATATTTTATTTCGATTAAAATGCATAAATAATATGATTTGTATTTAAGTATATTTTTGGTTTATTTTTGGTATATATTAAATTATATGCATGTTTTGTAAATAAAATATATTTAAAATGTTTTTAAATATATTTCTAGCTTAAGTTATAATTTGATTGAATTCATTTGACATATATATACTCGAAATATACCTGGTTTACTTTTGGTATATTTCTGGTATATATATGGTTTATATTGTTATTTCAATTAAATTCATGCATCATTTAATTGTGAATGAATGTTTTATATTTATTAATGAAGGATATCGATAGAACGTGCTACCTAGTGGGCAGCACTAGGACCGAGTACGTACCGGTACGCCTATAGTATTTAGGTTATATTACTAACTTATTTATGGATAGTGATTAAATGTGATTATTGATATGTGTGATGTGATTTGGGTGTGATTGCTGGAGCTCAGTTGACCAAGTGTCTCGGGGCCAATCATACTGGCAGTCAGACTGCTGGAGCTCGGTTGACTTAGTGTCTCGGGGCCAATCTACTGTCCAAATGGATTAAGTGGATATATTTGGATTAAGTGAGCCTGTATGGCTAGAGTGTTGTCTAACACTATTTCCGAGGTTGCGATATCATAGGGTTCTATTTGATCCTTCATAAAAGATGATTTTCAATAAAATATATAAATGATTTTTATTGCATCTGTGTGTAATTGCCTGTATATATATATTAGATATATACTATTGACCGTATGCATTATCATTTAGTGTGTATGTATATATATTATAGTAATTCACTCAGTGAGGTCTGACTCCCCTCCGTTGACTATTTTTCAGGAGAGTCAACATCTTCAGACCTCAGTAGCAGGTCGATACGCCGAATTTCTTCCCCCCCGGCTTCTTTGTGTAAATTATTTACTTGAGTCTTATTTTTATAATCTAGACACTGCAGTAGTTGTGAATTAAAATGTGGGATTTCATGTATTTTATTTAAAGAGATGTATTATATTAAAACTGGATTTGTATTGAAAGATTTTATATATATGTGAAGAGATGAGATTTGATTTACATCCAGTGATAAAATGATATTGTAATATTTATGATTTTTATTTCCGTTGCAAATTTAATATTTTTATTATTGTTATTGCATGTTTTATTTTTATTTTTAGGCTTGCTACGGGTTCCGGATTTGAAAGAATTCCCGTTCCCTAGCGCCGGTCATGGCCCTGTTTTGGGTCGTGACAAAGCCTAAAAAGAAAAATGCGGAATATTTCACTTTAAAACCTCACAATAAAATAATTAAATCATAATGCACATTATCAAACTAATTTCTCTCAATTTAATTAAACCATAATATCATAGTGCATAAAATAAATAAACATCATCAGTTATACAGATAATATCTCAGTACATAAATCTCAATACATAATATCCAAATTTAAAATATGCAGTTATACAGTTCTCTATTGCGCTACACAGATACTAATATAAATACAACTATATAGATCTACATAAGATAGTTGGTGAAGAAGCTACATGGTATAGAGAAATAGGCCTAACAGAAGACTCCCAAACTTCTGAAAAAAATAAGTTGAGGGGAGTCAGACCTCACTGAGTAAATTAATAAAGGAAATGAATGTGGTTTGAAAATCTCCTTTAAAATAAGTTTTTTTATATATAAAAATAATATATTCATAATTTTATTCAAATCATTTGATATACATATAAGAAATGCATTTTTCAAAGGAAAGAAATAAATATTTAAATGCTTTTTAAAACATTTCAGTATAAAATTAGGTAGAACCCGATTTATCAATTTTTATAATAGTCATACGGCTCACTTATATCCAAAACTGCCGGATCCCGAGAGCAAAGCATCACCAGGATGCACAACTACAGTCACATCACTTAATACAATATCACTGGCGGTGTCCGAGAGCAAACATCATCAGATTATCAGCCCAAGTGATTTAATAAATATTAATCCAACTATATTGGTGGTGTCCGAGAGTAAAGCATCACCAGACCTTCGGCCCCCATGTAATGGCCTTGTATTTTTTTAAAATTAAATAGTAATCTTTCGAGATTTTCAATGTTAATAGAATTCAAAAGTTTTATTTATTTATTTATTATTATTTATGATTAATAATTGTTATTTTATGTTAAATGTATTTTCTATGTAAATATATATACTTTTAGAAGTTTTATTATTTAAATATTAGGGTTAATATTATTAATGTTATTTTCATATAATATTATTTTAATATTATTATTTTAAGTACCTTAGTATTATTTTGATGTTTGATATTATTGCGAGTATTATTTTTATTATTAAACTATTTCACTAATATTATTTATATGATTATTATCTTTTATTAATTCTATGTTATGTATTATTGGTGTATGACTATATATATATATATATATATATATATATATATATATATATATATATATATATAAAAGGGACAGAAGACTTATCTTCACCCCCCCCCCTCTTCCCATTGCTCCGTCCTGTTCTTCAACCACCAGAGTGCCTCACCCACCTTTATCGGACGTCGTCAACCTTCACCACCTTCCCTCCTCTGCCATCGCCGCCATCATCTCCTCCCTCCTCTTCCTTCTTCCCCATCACAGAATAATAGAAATAATAGCAACGACAATAGTTGCGTTGGTGGTTATCAAAGGCATTGCAGACGGCGGGATCTACCTTTTTCGGTGCCGTTTGATTCCTTAAGCTTCGAGGAGGTTGAATCTAAGCTTAATTTGAGCTCTAGCTTGATTGTTTATGAGTTTTTCTTTATTTTTGTTTTAGTGCTGTAGGGTTTCTATTTTTTTAGGGATGATATTGGTTGATTCAAACAAACTTCCTTAAGAAACACTAATCCTTATAGCTTAATCTTCTTGAATTTTTTTTTTAATTTTTGGAATTTATTTGATTTTTGGTTAATTTTTTATTATTTTATTATTATTTATTGAATTTTTGTAAATTAATTATTTTAATTATGAATTTGATAAATTTAGTGTTATTATAAGTTGATATTAATTTTAGTGTTGAGAAAATAATTTTTGAGAATATTATATAATTTTTTATAATATTTTTATATTATGTATATATTGGAATTTTAGGTTAAATGTGTATTTTTGTTGAAAATAATGTGTAATTATGTTTTTTAGATAATATTAGAATAATATGTGTTAATAAAATAATTTTAATGATTTTATATAATTTTTGAGGAATATTAATTATATTATGTATATTTTGAATTATTGGGTTAATTGTGTAATTTTGTGAAAATTATAGTTAAATATTATGTTTTAAATGGTTTTAGAATTATTTAGAGAATTATTTAAGGTAATAAAATGATTTTATAAATTATTTACTATTTTTAACTAATTAATACTAATTTTCAAAAATTATTTTCAAATAATATATTATTTACTAAATTGGTGATCAAATGGATTTTAATAAATTTTAATATATATTTAGGCTATTTAAGCTATTTGAATATATAAAAGTGAATTTTTACTATTTTATATTGAATTATTGAAAAATTAGATTTTTAATAATATTATATTATTATTTGGGATTTTTATTTAATTATTGTGAAAATAATTATATTTAGTGTTTTAATGTTTAAATATATTATATTTTGATATTTTGAGGATATTTGTGGAATTTATTGATTTTTAATATATTTATTATATTAAATGTATTTTTGGTGAAATTGTCAACTTCGGTTGGGAAATTGTGCAATTCAGGGTCCCAACCGAAGGTGTTGAGTATTATGTGTTAGAAGTGCATTTTTTTGGAGAATTGGCTCTACTTTTTAGTAGAGAGATATCCATTTTACAGAAAAAGTTTTGTCGAATTTTTGGTAGAATTCTCGTAAAATGTGACATCGGGTTAATTCTAAAATTCTATGTTTGTCTGAGTTTCCAATCCTTCATTAGAGTCTTCCTTTAGAAATTCTTAGAATATTCAATTAGATTTATTCTGATTGTTGTTATTATTTTATTTTCTAATTGCACCAAGACCGAGACCTATCGGACCGAGCCGATCGAGCCAGTCTCGATGAGCGCAAACTTGTGAGTTGTTATCTTATATATACACCACATTTAGGGTGCATGATTTAGAATATACATGTTTTAATGTATATTTATTCATGAATTGTTTTATTAAATGTTTAGTATATGTTAGGTATATTTTTAGTATATTTTTTATATATTTTAAAATAAATACATGTTATATTTTCAATATATGCTTAGCATGTTTTTAGTATGTTATTAATTTTCATTTTGCATATTTTTATGGTTGATTATGAATTTATTTAGCATATGTATACTTGAAATATACTTAGTATATTTAGGTATATTTCTGGTATATATATGATTTATTATGTTATTATGCATTATTTATTTTCCCATATGTATGTTAAATTTTAATTGAATGATATCAATAGAACATGCTACCTAGTGGGCAGCACTAGAATCGTGTATGTACCAGTATAGACGGTGGGGTTTAGCGCGCGACCAAGATTTTAGCAACCGCAACACTGTTTAGGCTCAATGCCTTAGGGAACACACTACTATATCACAAAGTCATAGCTTGGAGAAGAGGAGTCGCCACCCAAGGTAATAACTGGGACAATTTGATTGGTGGTACTCGATTCTCTAAAAGAAAATTAGCACCACAACCAGGAGATTCTGGATACGGAATACTAACTTCTCTTAGTCTCGTGTTCATTTAGAATAATTTTATAAATGATTATTTCATCCTCTAATTACATGCAATTTTATTAAACCCTATTTTGACATCCATCTAAGTCTAGGCATCTAGTCAATAAAATTACATATAAAAAATGCACTCAATATCGCGTTGTCCCTAAGTCTAAACTATGTCAATTAAAAGTTAGCTAGATTTACATTTTATTTACAAGTGAGAAATGGACTAAAGGTGGGACTACATTTTTATTAATTAGTGAGCCTAGATCTATTTATTTTAGTCTATATAAGAAATGAGCTTATGTCTATTCAATTTTAAAGGAAAGTAAAATTAATGGGCCTAGGTCTAATTTGGTTTTATTTTAAGTGAACTATGAGCTTAGGTCTATTTATTTTAAAAGAAATGAATTTAAGTGGGATGAGCTAAGTCCAAACAAGTTTTTAATTAACTAAGTGGCCATAAAATCAAATTAACCTAATGGGCCTAAATTAATTTTAATTATTTAAAACCCTAAATCATTTTTAAGCCTATTTATTAAGTGGGTTAGACCTAGACGTGGGCTTAGGGCCCAAAAGGATAAAGAACATAAAAAACAAGCCTAAGACAAATAAAACATAAAAAAAATGGATCAAACAAACATTATAGTGATTTTCTAGAAAATTTAAATTAATTACATGCAAACCCTAATTTAAGCTATTACCACCATTGATTTTAATTTGGGGTTTTACCAAATTGAAGCTAATTACTAATTAATTTTAAATGCATAAAATTAAATCTTTCACTATTCCCACTACTAGGGCTATTACAAACTATGTACAAAAACTAAAATTAAACAATTATACACCTATGAATTAAAATAACTACATAAAACACATAAATGCAAAATAAAAATTAAAACCCTAATATCTACTGGAAAATAGTACATATTATTCCATGGATCTTTTGTTCATTTGAACATAGGCAATATCTTCCTCAATCCATAATCGAACATCAAAACAAAAAAAACCAAAAAAATTAGATTAGTGAAATTTAATACTCAAATCAATAACAAAAATAAGATAAAAAATCATTAAAGAAGAAAAGAATAAAGAAAAGAACATTGTGATGATCTTAGATGTTGTGCAAATGCCATTTTTATCCCCTTAGACTAGGATTTTCACCGTTGAAAGTGAATTGTTGTTGATTCTGAACTAGGATTTGATTACGTTCAAACACACTGACAGTATCCAAAATTAGAGTTTTAAAAGACACGCGAGGTGTTATGCACGTCTAAATTTTTGGGGTTTTTGGGTTTTTTTTCAGTCTCTGCATGTGAGTTTTTGTCTGTCTCTCTATGAGTCTTCAGCCCTCCTACATGCATGCAGACTCTTTGCTTTTTAAAGCAGAGTCTACGCGTACTAGCTTCCTCCTTTGGAGGAACAGACTCATCTCCTCATCAAAACAGACTGATAAGGATTTGATTTTTAAAAGTTACATGTTTTGAATGCGTTAAAATATTTTCTAGATAAACAATAATAATAAAATTCAATTTTTAACCAATCAAAACATTGAAAAATCAACAAAAAATAAGAAAAAATACTCGAAAAATCAAAAAAATAGGACTTTTACGCATCAGCATTATGCAATGCCGATAGGTATTACACAATGCTGGTCGGCATTACACCAATGCCGATCGGCATTAAATGCTGACCCTTTTTTTAACTTTTAATTACCAAAAGACCCTTGAAATTTTGACTTATTTATAATCAAATCCTAAAAAACATTGCAATTTAGTCCTTAAAGTCCAGAAAATCGACAACCAAGTTCAATTTTTGAATAAATTTCATCATAGGGGCTTACATCGCAATTGTGCACAATTGCATCCCAAAATTGGGTGCTTACAGTTGCCCCCTTTTGTCGTAGTTTGCTTGATAAATTGCCATAAAGCAATAAAAGCACACAATTTCAAAAGAAAGAAATTAGGACACTTGATTGTATCCTAAATGATAGATCGATGCTCAAATTACTGAGCAAAGTGTAATATTTGACAAGTCTCACTATATTTCCTACTGAACGTCTAGTGGACTTTTTGCAAATGAGTTTCGCTATATTCCCTATGGGATGTTTAGCGATGATAAATTGAAAACTTGTTATAGTTCCTGTGGAATGTCTAGCAATGATGAATTTCATTATATTCCCTGTGGGATGTCTAACGATGCACACTATATTTCCTATGGGATGTCTAGTGATGATAAATTGAAAACTTATTATAGTTCCTATGGAATGTCTAGCAATGATGAATTTTGTTATATTCCCTATGGGATGTTAAATGATGTACACTATATTCCCTATAGGATGTCTAGTGATGACAAATTAAAAGCTTGCTATAGTTCTTGTGGAACGTCTAGCACTGACGAATTTGTTATATTCCTTGTAGGACATCTAACGATGTACACTATATTCCCTGTGGAATGTCTAGTGATGATGAGATTTTGTTATATTCCCTATGGGACGTATACACACTATATTCCCTGTGGGATGTCTAGTGATAATGAGATTTCATTATATTTCTTGTGGGACATCTAACGATGCACACTATATTCCCTATGGGACGTCTAGTGAAGTTGAATTAAAAATCTGCTATAGTTCCTGTGTAATGTCTAACACTAATGTCATAATTGTTATGTAGTACATAACATAATAATTTAAAATTCATATCATAGCTACTGTGCAGTATATGAATCCTTTGATTGAAATGATGCATGTAAAATGCAAAAAATGAGTTCTATAATCTTATTCTATATTCTGTACTTGACAAAAAATTCAGAATCATAGATTGATTATGCAGTTTTAATAATTCAATGAATTATTAATTTGATGAATGTCATGATTTAATTAGGAACATGTTCCTAATCATAATGCAAATATGGACCAAATTGCAATGAAACAACTTGAATTCATATGCACACAAAAGTAATGGACTAAAGTGGAATACACTACACTCAATCATGTAGTGTTGATTGATCTATACGATTATGCTGCAATCCATAATTGCTTGTGATTAGATGTAACCCTTTCATTGCTCACTAATGATGTTGCAATCCATAACTGCTCACGATTAGCTGCAACCCTTTCATTGCTTACTGATGATGTTGTTACAGTCCATAACTGCTTGCTGATTTTTATCTTTGGTTGTTTAAGTTGAATGCTTTGAATTCTTTGTGCTAACTAATTTTAATTCCACTATGCACTTCCTTCTGGTTTTATAATTCCTATAGACATATTGAAGTTAGTTTCAATCATGATGAATGTAAAAAAGTACATTATAATATTGAAAATTTATGAGAAAATTCATCCTTTTATCATGAGATATCATGTACTTAACGAATCTCACTATTTTTTTTATTTTCATGATTTTCACTTATTTACCATTTGCAAAGGTCAGAGGCATCGTTAACCATCTTATGCTGAGAGTGTATCTTTTACCAAGTGAAAAGCTTACTTCCACACCTAATTTTAGGGAGAATTTGCTAAACAAAACTTGTGGAAATTAAGCATAAAAATATTGAATTCGAAGTATCAAAATAGTTTTTGAATTATTTTTGTGCTTTTCTTCCTTATCCAAGTATTCCCCCACCTTTCTCATATTACTCAGCATGGATGCCGTTAGAAAGGTCCTTTGGATACTCATACTCTTACAGAGCATTGGAGTAAATAGAGAAAGTTTTTTTTAACATGGGTCCTCTTTTAGTATTCCCCCACCTTTCTTGTATTACTCAGCATGGATACCACCAGAGGTTCACATTAATACTCTTGCTCATTTTTGGGCATTGGAGTACATTATGCTTGCTATTATTCTTATTATCCTCTTAGTGTTCCCTCGCCTACCATTGAGGGATTTGTACTCGTACTCATTTCTGAGCATTATACATATTTTTGAGCATTATACCATTGAGGGAGATTATATACATATTTATTTCTCAAAAGACTAAAATGACACTTTGAAATTCAACCAATTTATACTGCAAGTCCATAGATTTTGTCTTTGCATATTCTTCCCCTCATTTGGGTATAAAGTAAGCATTAGATTGATTAGAGTTTTAGAAACTCTTAGCATAGAACTGTCAATAAGACATCTAAATTTTACGAAGTTAATAAAAGAAAGCCACTAAAATCAAAGGTCATGAGATAAGTTTTCGCACATGATATCATGAAGTGGATGAATTTACTCTAAATTTTATAAATTTTCTTTGTACTTTACTGCATAATCAAAATAGATAGAGTTATACTACTTTCCTTTGGTATTTGTTAGGCTATTTGACAAACAGAGTGAGATTTTGATAAGTGATTGGCATTTGCTATTGATGTATCAATTCCTTTCCTCTTTTTTGTTCTCTTTTATTTTCCCTGCACAAAATACCATAAGTTAGTATGGTTTATTTGTAAGTGAAGAAATTTTGTCAAAATGCAATGTCATTCTTTTGCATTCTTCCCTTCTTGATTGTGGTGATGATGTCTCAAATCATAAGGTCATGATATTCTGCCATTGAGGTTGCGGCTTTAGGCTGAATTTGTCTTTCTACTATTCTATTGATGCTTTAGTAAAAGGGCCTCATTCCTCTTCCTAATGTTTCCTATAAAAGAAAATATTTGGGAGTTAGAGGTTTTTATTTCACCATCAAAGAAGTCTTTAGAGTGCATTCGTCTCAAGTTTTGAGTGTATTATTCCCTTTTGAGGGCTGAGCGCATGTATCGCTGACATGTTGGACCTTCTTATTACCATATTCCACACCCTACAATGGTTTAACTATTATAGAGAGATATTCCAAATGATGCTCCCGATGAGTCTATGGAGATGGATACTGAGTTTGAGGAGCTTGAAAGTCTTATCCAGCCTCTTGAGGTCACCAGGATGATGCTTCTTGGTAATGTCACTCCTTTTATTTTCATTCCTTCAAATGCTTTACCTGTGAATACTTTAACTACTTTCCTGCACTTTTATAACACTAATCTTGAATGTTAGTAGAAAAATGTTTGAACAATCTTAACTAGGCTCAAAGACTTTATTATTCAAAGAAAGTATTTCACAAAAAATGTATGCAAGTGTATGCATGTTATGCATAACATGCATGATCCTAATAGGTCTTCAGTTTAGAGCAAAGCTATGTTCATAGCTTGGAGTGTGTGAATGAGGTGGCTTATCAATAGCTTGTAGGTTCAAGCACTTGATGCTTCATTGTTGGTACTTCTAATATTTGAGCTTCTGATATAGTTTATCGGACAAATAACCAGGCCAGCGAGTGGGGTCCATAGCTTTACACTGGAGCTCATGATTAACTAATGCACTATTCAACTTTTCTTTTTATTACTGCTTGTGTTGTATGATAACTGTTATATCTGTATGCTTGTAGTATACTCCTTTCTGCCCTAAGATCATTTTCACTACTATATTTACCATTTTGTTCCTAACTTATCCCAGAGTTACATTTTGCCCCCAGCTTCATTTTGAATTCATCCTAGCAATCACTTTCTTCATGTGCACAAGAGACTCAGTTTGGTCATTATTGTTGTTGGCCCTTTGTCTTACTAACCCTATTAGCTACAATCTCATGTATTAAAGATGCATGGGAGTGGGTGAACTGATTGAAGTGAGTTATGGATTATGAAATCAAATAAACTTGCACTTTAAAGAATTCTTAAGCAGAATATGAGGCTTGATGCTGATGCAATAATTAATGACAGTTACAATGTATGAGTTGAAAAGAAAGTTACTGAGCCATTTGAATTCTCAAGGTATAAGGGGACACTAGGCTTATAAGGAAAATTACAAAAGAGGTGGCAAAAAGAAAATGTAACTAAAATAGTGATCTCATAGCTCTGATTTAGTTTTCATCATGTATTGTTTTTCCATTCAAATACTTATACAGTATGATAAAGACCAATATGCAATGTTTGAATACAAATTTAAAATTCAATTTTAATCACTCATTATGGTAAAAATGAGAACATTCATTACATCGAATGATATAACTCTTGTTATCAATCAGTCATGAATTTTCCTATCTAATTTTTACCTTACTATTCTTTTTTCTCTTTTTTTTTTCTTTTTTTTCTCTCTTTGTTCTTTTTTTCTTTATTATTATTTTTTTAATTTTTTCTCACATTTCCTATCATCAGAAGTTACATCATGTGATATATGTATGTTCTTTAAATTTGCATTTGTGCCCATGTTGAATGAATTTATTTGAATTGAATTTATGTCAAACATGCAGATGCAATCATAATACACAGTACCATTAGGATGTACATTACATAAGTAAGGATGGTCAGAATTTATATCATCGATCACTAAAACAAAATAGAAACTAAAATTTTATTCAAAGAAGACAATGAGAAATTTTATTTCCTATTGTAGATGCTAGGAATGCTAAGTTTCATAGTGGTTGTCCTTGAGGTGGTTGACATAACAACTCTTTAACAGCAGCACTACCCATCCTCTCAGCTACCAGCTTCATCAGATTCTCCACAATATGCTCTTTGAAGATCTCAAATCCAGGAACATCTACTCCAACAACACTAACTGATTCCTTGGCTCCCATATAGTATTTGCCTTCCCCTGACTTGATGAAGTTCTGACTCAAAGGATAAAATTTTACAAAAAAATTCCTCTTTTCTGCATTGAATCTCTTCTTTGCCCTTTTTTTCTACCTTTTGGCTTTTCTTCCCTTGTAAAACCCAATTTTGTTGTGTCATCTTGAGTTTTGAATTCTGGGAGTTTTGGACTTCCTTGTTCATTCTTCCCCAATCCTTATCCAAGCCTATAATTCATGCTCTCCATCATTTTTACTACTCTCAAATCCATTTCAGTCCCGTCAAATATCCCAGCAATCTGGAAACCAGGGGGTGCACACACTTATTTTTATTTATCCAATATGGATGCCACAACAGCATTGGTCCCAACTCTTATGGTCATAACTTCTCCTTCATAAGGGAATTTTATCTTGTGATGCACAGTTAAGGGTACCCCTCCCAAGGCATGGAACCATGGTCATCCCAACAACAAGACATAAGTGACTGGAATGTCCAGCATGGTAAACTCAATGGTTGATTCCATAGGTCTTGTTTTAACCAGAGCTTGGAATGTCCCCTCCACATTCCTAGTGTTGTCATCATAAGCTCTAATTATAAGGTTTGAAACCGTCAAGTCATCTACTTTTAGACCCAGATTAAGGAGGATCTTTAGCGGGCATACATTTATAGCTGAACCATCATCCACCATTACAAAGTTGGTTCTCTTCCCTTTTACTTCAATTGGGATAAAGAATTCCTTATTATAGTTTCTTCCCTCCAAAGGCAAGTCATCATCTGAGAATGTTATCAGCCCATGTTTCTTTTTTATAACCTTTACTACTATAGCTTCTAGAATAGCGGTTGTTTCAATGCTCATATTCGAAAAAGCTTTAACTATAGCCCTTTTGGGACTACCCAAATGCATCAGTAATTCTCAGATGCTCACATTTGCTTTAGCTTTATTGAGTTATTCTAGGATCAGGCCTTCTTTCTGTCCTTCCTCTACTTTTGTATCTTATGTTTCTTCCCTTTCTGCAACCCTTTCATTTTTCTTTTCTGTTGTCTAGTAATTCCTCCCACTTCTAATAACATGATTCACATTTGGATTGTCACTCCATACATCAACACCAGTGGGTTTTTCTTCATCAAAATCATACCAGATGTCCACAGCCCCAGCGATCCATTCCTTTTTCCCATTTTTCCAAACTTCCACTATGCATGTTTCTTTTCCTTTCAACTCCCTCAACTTGTCCATATGTTGGCTTAGCAGCTCTTTAACCCCTTCTTAGGACAATTCTGGGGTTAACAATTCATCTTCTTCAAACTCATCACCCTATCCTATCAATACGAACTCTTCCATGGGTATATTCGTAGAGGCAGGCTTAGAGTAAAAAACTTTGTAATCAAATTTGCCCGAAGGCTGCCACAAAAAATCCTCTACGCTTCTCTATAGCTGTCCGAAAGGTTCTCCATTGGGTATAAGGTTGAGGTCCTTAAAGGAGCTTAACACTTCTTCTTTGCTAACCCTTTAGTTGATCATTATGGTGGCTGGTGGTGGAACATTTTGGTAGTCTGGGAAAGAGTTATTTCTGGTGTTTATATTAGAATTGGATTTCTCAAGGTCGGTGATTTTTTTGGAGCCTATCAGGCGAATGCAGTAACTGATTTTTCATGTTTTAGGTGAATGCAGGTATCTGTGGAATGGCCAGCTACTTGATGAAACTTGCAGTAATTGTTTGGATCATAACCAGGGACATTTGGATTTGGGGTTTGGAAAAGGTCAGGGGTCTGAGTATGCCCTTTTGGATTAGCCTCTCTAGGACTTTAGAGAGTGGCTGGTTGAAGTTATAAAATCTCCTAGGTTGCTGAACTGCATGCACCTCTACAGCTCGACTAGTACTTCCTTGTTGTATGCCCCTAGTTAGGTAGTTTTGGGTTCCTATGCCTCTAGCAGTTTTCTTTTTCTCACTCTCAAATTCCTCAGCTTGTAACCCATCATCATACAAATCCACAAAGGTTTTAGGATTCATCATCTATAGCCTCTCAACCAAATTAGGTGACACATTACGAACTATCATTCTAATTTGATCCTTCTTAGCAAGCTTGTTTTTCATTATCCTTACTTTATTCATGAAACGAGTTAAGAAATCAGAAAAGACTCATTTGATTTCTGTTTAGTTAACTCTAGATCCCTGATGGATACCTCCAACCTGGTATTGTAATCATATTGTTTTAAAAAGTGTTACATAGTTCTTTCCAGTCAGCCCTAATAGACTTTTCTAACCCATGGCACCAGTTCATAGCCATTCCTTCTAGAGACAGTACAAACAACCTAATAACTACTGTTAGAGGTGCTTTTTTAGTGCTCATAGTTGTAGTGTATTGACTCAAATGAATTATAGGATCTCCTCTCCCACCAAACTTCTGTAGTTGAGGTATTTTGAATTTTTTAAGTAGCTTATCTCCCTCCATTTGTAGCATGTTATCAAAGTCAAAAGCATATCCCATTCCTTATCCTCTAATCAACTCTTCCATCTTAGACATTTTCTGAGTCAGTGCTTGCATTTACTTTGACTCAAGGTCTTAAACCAATTCAAGTGATTCTCTCTTTGCCTTTTCTACCATGCAGTTTTCAACATCTTCTAGTCTCGCATCAATAGCAGGCACATTTCTAGCAGCAAGTTGCCCCCTAGCATTGTTAGCAGCAGGTGGAGGAGGAACAGGTGGAGCTCCTATAGCAGGTGGCTATTCAATAGTAGTAGCATGTGGTTATTCAATAACAGCAGCAGGTACTTGTTCAATAACAGGTTGCATAAGTCCAGCTAAAGCCTTTCTTAGTTCATCTTGCATCATAGCTCTCATGTCATCCATTAAAGCTCCCTTAATATCCTATAAGGTCCACATCTTTAGTTGTGGCTCCATTTCAGTCTGTTCAGTCTGAGTTGGTTCAGCTTCTAGGTATAGTGGATTGATTGGACTCTTCTCTAGTTCTTGAAGGATCTTTTGAGCTATTGACTTAGGGCTTAGATATGTTATGTTTAATCTACCACCTCTTCATCCCCAGACACGAGAAGACCCAGATGAAACTATGATGGCTACAAAATAAGGTATTAGTATGATGCATGGACTGTATGTATGCATGTATGCATGATGCACGTGCTATGCAACAAGTAGAAAGTAAGCACTTAGCACATAGCAAGTATTAAGAAGCAATCAACAAGCCATCATATAAGTAAACCTTCCAATCTTATTTATCCCACACACATGTTCAATGGCGAGTTTCTTTTCCTAGGATTTTTTGTTTTGGCCTTCATATCAACAGGGGATATTAAGAGCCGATGTGCATGCCAAATATCTCTTTAAAACAAAAGCATAGAAACAACATTTCTAAGTATAAAGGTCTAGCCTAATCCTTATTAGCCTGAATGAGCTTCAAAGGTATAGGCTTAGGCTTTTATAAATAGAAATACCTTATGGCAATTCCAACAAACAAGCACTTTGTGTAAAAATCCTAGGGGAAGTAACTAGGCCATTATATGTGGTTAGAGTTCGGTGAAAAGTTAAGGTTCTCTTAGCAAGATGCTCTCCATTATGGACTTTGAGTTATAGGCCAAGGTCAAAGGGGCCCAGCATCCTTTACCAACTTAAAAGAAGATTACCCCCCTTAAGGACTTGGATTACAAACTCTGGTCAGATGAGCCCGGTAATCTCTCTTAAACCAAGTTAAGGCTAAGAGTGATGGTTAGCTAATCTACAACTACATAAAGCTAGTGGAATCATGGAATCATAAACCAACACCATCAATTTAGTAGGGACATGTAGAATGAATTGAAGAATGAAATAATAATCGATAAAATTATTCTAAAGAACATAAGTAAAATCAGTATCTCTTATCCCTAGTGGAGTCGCCATTGTAGACAGTGGGGTTTAGCATGCGTCCAAGATTTTAGCAACCACGACACTGTTTAGGAACAGGGCCTTAGGGAACACACTATTATATCACAAAGTCATAGCGTGGAGAAGAGGAATCGCCACCCAGGGTAATAACTTGGACAATTTGATTGGTGGTACTCGATTCTCTAAAAGAAAATTATCACTATAACCAAGATATTCTGGATACGGAATACTAACTTCTCTTAGTCTTGTGTTCATTTAGAATAATTTTATAAATGATTATTTCATCCTCTAATTACATGCAATTTTATTAAACCCTATTTTGACATCCATCTAACCCTAGGCATCTAGTCAATAAAATTACACATAAAAAATACACTCAAGATCCCGTTGTCCCTAAGTCTAAACTATGTTAATTAAAAAGTTAGCTAGATTTACATTTTATTTACAAGTGAGAAACGTGTTGGGGTTTCGTGATTCAAACACAGTGAAAAAATTAAAATTTTATCACATTCCCAAACCTAAATCCATGTAATTCGACTACTTGATTAAATTTAGGATTTCAAGAATCTCACCAAGACGTAGAAGAGGCAAGATTTTCTAGAAGGATGAGAGGAGGTTCACACTGATGACACCTTACCTTGAGCTTTTGCTTTGGTTGTTGGGATCAAGACATCTCCAAAAGGATGCATCCTCTATAGGTATCCACACGAACAACCTTTCACAAAATGAATAGGAGTGTGTTCTAGCAACCTTCTTGATTGTCTCACAAATCAAGAACAAAAGAAAAACTCTATGTTTGTTTTCTAGGAAGAGAGAAAACCCTTTTTGGAGGCAGGAAAAAAACAACAGTCTATTAAACCCTAGAGAATATAACATATTTATAGACTCCAAATTAGGGTTTCACTTACCATTTACCTTTTTTGGTAATTTTCATTTACTACATTCTGATTTTATTTTAAAAATAAATCAGAAATAATATCTTATTTATTTATTTAAAATAACATTTATCTTAAATAAATAAACAAATAAATAAATAAAACACTTTAATTATTTATTTCCATAAAGTTTCTTTTGGGCTTATTAAACCCATAATCATTTTAGGCTTGTTCTAAGTGTGTAACCCTGTAGGTTCACATAACATTGGCAGTGGGCCTAAATCTCTATTTGGGCCTACAAGTCATAAGTGGCCTCTAGCAAGACATTATGACTACCCAAGTCATGTGAAGTCAATAATCTGACATAACCTAATTACAGTGAATTTTATCGTCCCTTTATCACATGATATCTTAATTGAACATAAGGCATAGAATGTCATCCTTATATAGTTCAATATTCTGATTTGATTCCAAGTAAACTGAAAATGATAACTCTTTATCAATTCATTTCAGCATGGCCATGCATTTTCCTTCAATCTATCTCATCAAGGGGCCCATAGATATCTTTCTCATATTAATGAGGGATAAATTCCTTCTAAATCACTCACATTCCTCACATAACTAATTTCATATCCAATAACATCCTATCTAATCGTCCGGTTAAAGACAATGTTAGAATGTGTCAAAACATAAAATAGCTATGTAGAAATCCATGATGATTTCAAGGTCAAAGGACTGAAATAAAATTACTATGATGAGAAATACTTATGATAATAATCTATGCAGTATTCTCATAGTGAGTTAATCTAGTACATGATCTCTCATCATATACCTATGAGTTGACTTAATATCTCATATTCATGATTAGTAAAGCATAACCATCAGTCAACATCATACTAGCCTTAATACTTTAATATTTATATAATGAATAAATGGCTAGGGATCATTAGAATAGAACTCTTATTTTAATATAAGGATTTTACTATCAAGTCACATACTTAATGACCTTAGTAAGAATTAACCATTTATATAATTATCATAAAATCAAATGATAATGAAATACCTCTTTATTAATAAAATAAGAAAGTCAATACATAATCAAATGATTGACCTAGTGCATATCACTAACAAAATGGACTAAAGGTGGGCCTACATTTTTATTAATTAATGAGCCTAGATCTATTTATTTTAGTATGTCTAAGGAATGGGCTTAAGTCTATTCAATTTTAAAGGAAAGTTAAATTAATGGGCCTAAGTCTAATTTGGTTTTATTTTAAGTGAACTACGAGCCTAGGTCTATTTATTTTAAAAGAAATGAATTTAAGCGAGTTAAGCTAAGTCCAAACAAGTTTTTAATTAACTAAGTGGGCCTAAAATCTAATTAAACTAATGGGCCTAAATAAATTTTAAACCAATTTTAAGCCTATTTATTAAGTGGGTTAGACCTAGACATGGGCTTGGGGCCCAAAAGGATAAAGAACATAAAAAACAAGCCCAAGACAAATAAAACACCAAAAAAATGGATTAAACAAACATTATAGTGATTTTCTAGAAACCCTAAATTAATTACATGCAAACCCTAATTTAAGCTACTACCACCATTGATTTTAATTTAGGGTTTTACCAGATTGAAGCTAATTACTAATTAATTTTAAACACATAAAATTAAATCTTTCACTATTCCCACTACTAGGGCTATTACAAACTACATACAAAAACTAATATTAAACAATCATACACCCATGAATTAAAATAAATACACAAAACACATAAATGCAAAATGAAAATTAAAACCCTAATATGTACTGGAAAACAGTACAAATTATTCCATGGCATTCCATGGATCTTCTATTCATTTGAACATAAGCAGTATTTTCCTCAATCCACAATTGAACATCAAAATAAAATAAAACAAACAAATTAGATTAGTGAAATTTAATACTCAAATCAATAACAAAAATAAAATAAAAAAATCATTAAGGAATAAATGAATAAAGAAAAGAACATTGTGATGATCTTAGATGTTGTGCAAATGCCATTTTTAGCCCCTCAGACTAGGGTTTTCACCGTTGAAATTGAATTGTTGTTGATTCTGAACTGAGATTTGATTACGTTCGAAGACACGAACAGTATCCAAAATTAGGGTTTTCAAAGACACGCGAGGTGTTATTCACGTCTAAATTTTTGGGGTTTCTAGGTTTTTTTTTCAGTCTCTGCATGTGAGTTTCTGTCTATCTCTCTATGAGTCTCCAGCCCTCCTGCACGCATGCAGACTCTTTGTGTTTTAAAGTAGAGTCTACGCGTATTGGCTCCCTCCTTTGGAGGAACAGACTCATCTCCTCATCAAAATAGACTGATAAGGATTTGATTTTTGAAAGTTGCATGTTTTGAATGCGTCAAAATCTTTTCTAGATAAAAAATAATAATAAAATTCAATTTTTAACCAATCAAAACACTGAAAAATCGACAAAACATAATAAAAAATAAATGAAAAGTAAAAAAAATAGGACTTTTACGTGTGGGAATTATGCAATGCCGATCGACATTGTCTAATGCTGATTGGCATTACACAATGTCAGTCGACATTACACCAATGTCGATTGGCATTAAATGCTGACCCTTTTTTTTTACTTTTAATTACCAAAAGTCCCCTGAAAAATTGACTTATTTGTAATCAAATCCTAAAAAATGTTACAATTTAGTCCCTAAAGTCTAGAAAATCGATAGCCAAGTTCAATTTTTGAATAAATTTCATCATAGGGGCTTACATCATAATTGTGCACAATTGCATCCCAAAATTGGGTGCTTACAACCGATGCGATAGATTTAGGGTTGAATTGAGAATCACTTGGGGTAATAAATGATTTGATTAATTAATTTGAGATTGATATAATTGAGTAATGTGGTTGCTAGAGCTCAATTGACATAGTGTCTTGGGGCTAATCACACTGACGGTGAGACTGTTGTAACTCAGTTGACTTAGTATCTCGAGGCCAGTCTACTATCCAAAATGGAATAAGTGAATTAATTTGGAATTAAGTGAGCCTATATGGCTAGAGAGTTATTGTTGACTGAGGTTACGATTTAAATAGGGTTCTATTTGATCCTTCAATAAAATAAATGTTTTCCAGCATTTATTATATAATGTGGTTTCAGCATCTGTATGAAATATGTGTATATATATATTTATTATATATATGGATGATTGATTGCATATGAAATTAGGAGGTGCATGTATATATAATATAATAATTCACTCAATGAGGTCTAACTCCCCTCAGTTGTTGATTTTATAGTAGATTCTTCTTCCTCAAACCTTAGTAGTAGGCCCATCCATCGAACTTCTTCAGCCCTGACTTGTTTGTGTAAACTATCTATTTGACTTTAATTGTACTTTAGAAAACTATAGTAGTAGTCGTACTTTGTATTTGTAGAATGTTAGTTGTAATTTCATAGGCCTTTCTCTGAATATTGTATAATACATTTTATTTTATGATATGAAAAAAGTTTTATTATATTGGTTTAAGATTTTAATTAGTGCATATTTTATTTAATTAATG
This sequence comes from Mallotus nudiflorus, assembly GCA_947683625.1. Classification (NCBI taxonomy): domain Eukaryota; kingdom Viridiplantae; phylum Streptophyta; class Magnoliopsida; order Malpighiales; family Euphorbiaceae; genus Mallotus; species Mallotus nudiflorus. Next base: position 143,678 of record CANTUR010000126.1, on the reverse strand, counting down.
CATGCTTTTATTTTTAAGGCTTGCTACGGGTTCCGGATTCGAAAGAATTCTCGTTCCTTAGCACCGGTCATGACTCTCGGGTTGGGTCATGACACCCCAGTATTTATTAAATAATCAAATATTATATTACTGGCAGTGTTCGAGAGCAAAGCATTACTAAACCATTGGTCCCAGTAATATAATCAAATATAATCACGTATTTTATCGGTGCGCATACAATCCTGATGAAACTAATCAAGTAGCTCGTTCTACTGTTGTTTATTTAAAATAAATGAAGATAAATAAAACAAGGAAAATTTAAATAAAATAAATCAAATATAAATTAAATCATTCAATATTATTTAAGAATATCGACTAGAATCTTGTAAATATAAATTCATCATAATTTCATATGATTTAAATTGAAAGACCCGACACTCAAATCAAATATTAACTTACAAGATGAAGGCGCTCCTCTAATATGTCGTGTCCAACCTCAATTGGTAGACGCGACCGAAGGGGTGGCTAAAAGACAGAAAATGAAAACGATAAATTAGAAAATAGAAACCCTAACTTCTAGAATTTCTAAGGAAGACTTGACTCAAAATTCCAAAATTTGGATTGACCCAATGTCACATTTTATGAGAAATCTACTGAAAATTCGATAGCCTCCTTTAATAAAATGGACATCCCTCTACCAAAGTGGAGTCAATCCTACAAGCAAGCAAACTTCTAAATTCACACAAGCTTTACACCTCGGGTTGGGACCCCAAACTACTCAAATCCCCAACTGAGGTTCACAATCCACCAAAAATAAATAATTTAATAATAAATATTTAAAATCATTAAAAATCCATAAAATACTCAAAATGCCACAATTTAATTTATTTAAAAAATAAAATATTAAAACTAATTATTTTTCCAAATTAGATAATAAAATCCCAATAATTTATATAATATTAATAAAATCCAATTTATAATTATTTATCACAAAATAGTCAAATTCACATTTTAATATTTAAATAGCTTAAATATATTATAAAACTAATCAAAAACCCATTTAATCACAGAATAATAAATAATTTAATATTGAACATAATTTTCAAAAATTAGAATTAATTAGTTAAAAATAGTAATTAATTTATAAAAATTATTCTAATACTCTATAAAATTCTAGAACCATTTAAAATATAATTTAACTATATTTTCAACCAAATTACATAATTAATCCAAAATTCCAATATTCATATAAACATAATAAATCCTCAAAAATAATATAAATTTACTAAAAAAATAATTTTATTAACACATAAATTATTAACTTAATTACTCAAATTCCAACCAAAAATAATTAATTAACATAATTAACAAATATTACAATTTCTATTATTAAAATATTCAAAAATACCCATAATTAAAATTAACTAAAATAATTTCAAATCAACTAAGTACATATAGATCAACTCAAAAATCAACCAAATATTAAGAAATAAGTTAAGCAAAAATTACATTAATTAACTAAAAATTAAAATAAACATAATAACTAATAAACAGCTAACAAATAACTAACAGGCTACTAACAAACAACTAACAGTTAACTAGTAAACAATAAAGAAACAACCCAGAAATCAACCTCACAATTCAACTAAACTAACCTAAAACATAAATCTAGGACAAGGAGGGATGCTGCTGTCATTGATGTTGTTGTCCCTGCTGTTGTTGATGTTGTTCTTGTTGTTGTTGTTGTGGTTGCTGTCGTTGATGCTTCTTGTTGCTACTATCATTGATGCTTATTATTACTATTGTTGTTGATGTTGTCGCAGTAAGAAGAAGAAGGTAATAGGCTGTGGTGAGTTATTGGAAATGAAGGAAGAAGACAGCAAGAGAGGGCAGAACAGGATAGCATGAAGAAGAGTAGAAAAAAAAGAAAGGAATGGCATGAAGGGATAGGGAAAAAGAAAAGTAGGGTGGGTTGATCTATATATATATATATTTTTTTTTATTTATACACTACTTTAATATAAGCCACACAATATATATCTATATATATATATACATATAACAATAATAATAATAACTTTAGTAAAAAAAATAATGCTATGAAAATAATAATAATAAATAACAATAATACTATGTAAATAAAATGAGATAGAAATAATAAATATATTAATAGTTTCCAAATAGAATTTTAAATTTAGTAATTAAATATAACAATTTAATGTAATAATAACAACATAAGATAAAAATTATTAATAACATTGCAAACCTCGAAATTTAATTATACAAAATAATTTTAAAAAAATTCAGGTTATTATAGTCTTCCCCCGTTATAGAAATTCATCCTCAAATTTCAAAGAAAAACAAGGAATTACAAGGTCTATTGTCGAAAAAGATAGGGAAAGGCGGCTTGCATCTCGAATTCTGTCTCCTACGTATAGTCTTATGCTATGTGGTTACTCCAAAGCACTTTCACCATCGGAATCTCCTGGGAGCGAAAATGACGAACTTAGTGATCCACAATCGCCACTGGATACTCCTCGTAAGACAAATCTTCATTGAGCTCCACTGTTTGAGGTTGAAGTATGTGAGAAGGATCAAGAATATACTTTCTTAGCATGGACACATGGAACACTGTGTGGATTCGAGATAACTCAAGTGGCAATACTAGTCTATAGGCCACTTCCCCAACTCGTGACCGTATCTCAAAAGGTCCAATATATTTCGGAGCCAACTTACCCTTCTTACCAAACCTCATAACTCCTTTCTTTGGAGACACCTTCATAAACACCATATCTCCAATTAGAAAGGAAACATCTTTCCTCCTAGGATAAGCATAACTCTTTTGCCTGTTGAATGTTATCCTCAACCTCTGCTGAATGATAAGAACTTTCTCAGAAGCAATCTGCACTAACTCTGGACCTATCAACTGTCTCTCACCAATTTCCCAACATAATGGTGACCTACATTTCCTACCATACAGTGCTTCATATAGAGCCATCTCAATGCTTGCATGATAACTATTGTTATATGCAAATTCAATTAGTGGCAAGTGGCTATCCCATTGACCTCAAAAATCCATCACACACATTCTAAGCATATCCTTTAAAGTCTAAATGGTCCTCTCAGACTGACCATCAATTTGAGGATGGAATGTTGTATTGAAGTCTAACCTTGTACCTATGGCTTTATGTAACTCTTGCTAGAAAACTGATGTAAAAGTGGCTCCTCTATCAGATATTATGCTCACTAGAACTCCTTGAAGAAAAACAATTCTGCTGACATACAACCATGCCAACTTGTTAGTGGAGTATGTCTTCTTAACTTGCAGAAAGTGAACGAACTTAGTTAACCTGTCAATGATCACCCAAATTTCTTTAAATCCACCTGTCGTCTGAGGTAAACTAATCACAAAATACATGGCAATCATATCCCACTTCCACTCTAGGATAGGCATGGGCTGTAACAATCCTAAGGGCCTCTAATGCTCTAGTTTCACCTACTGATATGTGAGACACCTGGATATAAATTCTACAACATCCTTCTTCATTCCATTCCACTGGTATGTATCCTTTAAATTATGATACATCTTGGTGGAACCTGGATGAATACTGTAAGCAAAAAAATGTGCCTCTTCCAAGATCTCTTTCCTTAGATCATCAACATATGGCACACACAACCGAGTACCCAAGCGTAGAACACCCTTACTATCAATCATGAACTCCCTAGATTGACCCTATTGCACCTTAAATATAATTCTTTATAGCTGTGGGTCCCTTCTTTGAGCTGCCTTAACTTTGTCCAAGTACACTAACCGTACTTTGAATTGAGCTAAAAGGCATTTCTTAGTCACTTTCCATTGCAAACCCTAATCAATCAGCTCATGCAATCCTGAATAATCAGCCTCCTCTCAGTACTGATGTGGGCAAAATTGCCTGTTGATTTTCTGCTCAATGCATCAGCTACCACGTTCGCCTTGCTTGGATGGTAAAGAATCAAACAATTGTAGTCATTAAAAAATTCCATCCATCTTCTTCATAAAAAGAACTGGAGCACCCCAAGAGATGTGTTAGGCCGAATAAACCCCTTATCCAACAATTCTTGCAATTGCCCTTTTAGCTCCTTCAGCTCTGCAGGTGTCATCCTATAAGGTGGCATAGAGATAAGATTTGTATCAGGCACAACATCAATACAGAATTCTATCTTTCTATCTGGCGGCAATCCAGGTAACTCCTCTCTAAAAACATCAGAGAACTCACATACCACTAGTAGCCTTTCCACTGATCCCATTTCTGCTTGAACATCTCTAACTACAGTTAAATAGCCTTGACACCCTCTACTAGGCATCTTCCTAGCTGTAATAGCAGAAAAAAGATTATGAGGTATGAAACTCTCACTACCTCTGAATCTAAATTCCTCTTCTCCTAAAATTCTAAAAATTACTTCCTTCGCTCAACAGTCCACAAAAGCATAATACTAGGACAACCAATCCATTCCCAGAATCACATCAAACTCAATCACATACAGAAGGACTAAGTCTGCTAACAACTCTCTACCTTCAACTAATACAAAACATGATGGAAAGAAGATGTCCGTCTCCAACTCATCATTAAGCAGAGTCAAAACAGACAAGGGAAAACTCATATTGGAAGGAAGATAAGCCACTTTTGAAGCAAACAAAGGAGATACAAAGGAACACACAGCACCTAGATCAAATAAAACTCTAGCCTCAGAACAATAGATAGGAATAATACCTGCTACCACAGTATTAGATGTTTGTGCATCCTGAGGAGTCAAAGTGAAAACCCTAGCCTGTCCACGTCCTAGATGTTGCAAAGTGAACAGCTGAGTATGCCCTCTACCTCGACCCTACTGACTCACAAACTGTATTTATGGCTGCTGAGGGTACATAGGTGCTTGATACTCCTAAGGCACCTGTTGCAAAGGCTAGACAACAGAAGGTGAGGATCCCTGAGCAAAGGATGGCTGGAATCCATAGTTCAAACAAGCTCTAGTGAAATGTCCAAACTGACCGCACCTGAAACATGCTCCTAGCATCAAATGACAAAGATCCTAATGCACTCACCTATATGTGGCACACACACTAGCTCCAGACCCAGAACTACCATGTCCAAAGCTTTGTCCACTACTACTACTAGCACTACTACTAAATCTAACAGCCCTACTACTCCTAGGATCTTAAGTAAGGTAGTGCCTTACAGTCTAATGTGCTCTAAACTGTCTGCTCTATTAATAAGGACCTGCTGACTGAGCACTCATGCTGCCTATCTAAAATATTGGTTGTTGCACCCTCTAGACAGGTCTGACAATGCCACTATCATACGGGTCAGGTATGGTGTTGTGTCGAATATGCCTCCGCTCTAACTATCTCGCCTCCTCCACAACACTCTCCAGACTATGACCCTCTGGTCAAATGCTAATATAAGCTAGGCCTAACCTAGTCATGTACAACTTAATTGCTCTGGCAACATCCTGCCTCACATCCTCAGCATGTCTCATCAATCTATAGAACTCCAGAGTATAGTCCTCAACTTATCGATCTCTCCTATCGATATTAAGTAATTGCCATTTGTAGTTCTTTCTCATAGATGAAAGATAGAAGAATCTCATAAATTGCTCCTTAAATCCCAACTAAGTCATTGTGACCATAAAAGGCTGAATGGACTGTATAAACCAGTCATGGGCTACCGCTGAGACTGATAACTCCACAATCATGATCCTCTAGTAGTCAAAATACCCAGATCTGGTCCTGGACTCAATGGTATTAATGAAATCCAACGCGTCTCTAGTACCATCAAAATGAACCCGCCCTACTCTAGAGTACAACAATATTGCATCAACATCTGACATCCCCATAGTCTATCATTGAAGCATCTACTGCACTATGGGCATCGTCTGATTAAGAGCTACCAAGCCCTGATTAATTCCTGCCATTCTAGCTATAAAAGTTATAGGATCCACTACTGGAATCTCAGGCTTTGCCTAAGGCTAATCCTGCCTATTAGCTGTTGCTACTCTATCTCTGCCCCTACCTCTACCTCTACCCCTACCTTTAAGTCGAGGGGCAGGAGGGAGAATCTCATCCTAAAATGATTGCTCACCGTCATGAAGCTCTGCATCTGCAACAGGGGCATTCCGAGCACGCCTCATTCTGAAAAGACAAGAAAACCAAAATTCAAAATAAGATAAGAATATAGACATAGTCGTTGAATCCTAAAGACAAGAAATCAACAAGTGACGTCAGCAACCTAAGTACCGCCGTATTAAGAGAGAAGATAGACATCGATAGTCAAAAGCATGAAAAATGAGTAAAAGCTCTGATACCAACTTTGTCATGACCTGAACCTAGGAGCATGTGATCATCACTAGGGAATGGGAAAGCATAAAGCTACCAAAACCCATAGTAAGCCTAAAAAGAAAAATGTGGAATATTTCACTTTAAAACCTCAAAATAAAATAATTAAATAATAATGCACATTATCAAACTGATTTTTCTCAATTTAATTAAACCATAATATCATAGTGCATAAAATAAATAAACATCATCAGTTATACAAATAATATCTCAGTACATAAATCTCAATACATAATATCCAAATTTAAAATATGCAGTTATATAGTTCTCTACTACGTTACACGGATACTAATACAAATACAACTATATAGACCTATATAAGATAGCCTGTGAAGAAGCTAAATGGCATAGAGAAATAGGCCTAACAAAAGACTTCCAAACTCCTAAAAAAAATAAGTTGAGGGGAGTCAAACCTCACTTAGTAAGTTAATAAAGGAAATGAATTCGGTTTGAAAATCTCCTTTAAAATAAGTTTTTTTATAAAAATAATATATTCATAATTTTATTCAAATCATTTGATATACATATAAGAAATCCATTTTTCGAAGGAAAGAAATAAATATTTAAATGATTTTTAAGACATTTCAGTATAAAAATTAGGTAGAACCCAATTTATCAATTTTTATAATAGTCATACGGCTCACTTATATCCAAGACTACCGAATCCCAAGAGCAAAGTATCACCAGGATGCACAGCCACAGTCACATCACTTAATCCAATATCACTGGTGGTGTCCGAGAGGAAAGCATCACCATGCCATCAGCCCCAGTGATTTAATAAATATTAATCCAACTATACTGGCAATGTCTGAGAGCAAAACATCACCAAACTTTCGACCCCAGTATTTATTAAATAATCAAATATTATATTATTGGTGGTGTCTGAGAGCAAAGCATTACCAGACCATCGGCCCTAGTAATATAATTAAATATAATCACACAGTCCTAATCAAACCCATTTGGTAGCCCGTTCTACCATTGTTTATTTAAAATAAATGAAGATAAATAAAACAAGAAAAATTAAAATAAATAAAAATAAAATAAATCAACTATAAATTAAATCATGCAACATTATTTAAGAATATTGACTAGAATCTCATAAATATAAATTCATCAGAATTTAATATGATTTAAATTGAAAGACCCAACACTCAAATCAAATATTAACTTACAAGATGAAGGCGCTCCTCTAATATGTTTTGTCCGACCTCGACTAGTAGACGTGACCAGAGGGGCGGCTAAAAAACAGAAAATGATAAATCAGAAAATAGAAACCCTAACTTCTAGAATTTCTAAGGAAGACTCGACTTAGAATTCAAAAAATTGGATTGACTCGATGTCACATTTTATGAGAAATCTACCAAAAATTCGACAGAGTCTCATATAATAAAATGGACATCCCTCTATCGAAGTAGAGTCAATCCTGCAAGTAAATATACTTTTAAATTCACACAAACTCAACACCTTGGGTTGGGAACTTGAACTACTCAAATCCCCAACTGAGGTTCACAATCCACCAAAAATAAATAATTTAATAATAAATATTTAAAATCATTAAAAATCCATAAAATACTCAAAATGCCACAATTTAATTTATTTAAATAATAAAATATTAAAACTAATTATTTTTCCAAATTAGACAATAAAATCCCAATAATTTATATAATATTAACAAAATCCAATTTCATAATTATTTATCACAAAATAGTTAAATTCACATTTAAATATTTAAATAGCTTAAATATATTATAAAACTAATCAAAAACCCATTTAATCATAGAATAATAAATAATTAATCTTGAATATAATTTTCAAAAATTAGAATTAATTAGTTAAAAATAGTAATTAATTTATAAAAATCATTCTAATACTCTATAAAATTCTAGAACCATTTAAAATATAGTTTAACTATATTTTCAACCAAATTACATAATTACCCCAAAATTTTAATATTCACATAAACATAATAAATCCTCAAAAATAATATAAATTTACTAAAAAAATAATTTTATTAACTTAATATACTAATCACTAATTACTAAAATTCCAACCAAAAATAATTAATAAACATAATTAACAAAATTACAATTTATATTATTAAAATATTCAAAAATACCCACAATTAAAATTAACTAAAATAATATCAAATCAACTAAGTACATATAGATCAACTCAAAAATCAAAAAAATATTAAGAAATAAGTTAAGAAAAAATTACATTAATTAACTAAAAATTAAAATAAACATAATAACTAATAAACAAGTGACAACAACTAACAGTTTACTAACAAACAACTAACAGTTAACTAGTATACAATAAAGAAACAACCCAGAAATCAACCTCACAACTCAACTAAACTAGCCTAAAACTCACCTAAAATAGAAATCTAGGACAAGGAGGGCTGCTGTTGTCATTGATATTGTTGTCCCTCGTGTTGTTGATGTTGTTCTTGTTACTACTGTTGTTGTGGTTGCTGTCATTGATGCTTCTTGTTGCTGTTGTTGTTGATGTTATCATAGCAAGAAGAAGAAGGAAGTAGGTTGTGGTGAGTTGCTGGAAATGAAGGAAGAAGGCAACAAGAGAGGGCAAAACGGGACAACATGAAGAAGAGAAGAAAAAAAGAGAGGAATGGTGTAAAGGGATGGGGAAAAAGAAAAGTGGGGTGGGTTGATCTATTATATATATATACACTACTTTAATATAAGCCTCATAATATATATATATATATATATATATATATATATATATATATATATATATATATATACATGTATCAATAATAATAATAAATAACAATAATGCTATGTAAATAAAATGAGATAGAAATAATAAATATATTAATAGTTTCCAAATAGAATTTTAAATTTAGTAATTAAATATAACAATTTAATGTAATAATAACAACATAAGATAAATGTTATTAACAACGTTACAAACCTCAAAATTTAATTATACAAAATAATTTTAAAAAAATCCGGGTTATTACAAAAAAATAATATCAACTTTTATAATATTTTTTCTAGAAGAAATTTGATTTAGAGCACAAAGAAAATCTCCTAGGACTTTATCTAGATTAGCTAAAGATTAGGGTTCTATATCCTTGGTCTTATCACTATCTTAGAAAATGTTATACATGGTTATTTTTTCTTAGTGATCATGTTGATATCATCAAGTTCCCTGCATGGTTCACTAGATGGTGGAATAATTATGGTCCAATACCTGATATCCTTCCCCCTAATATCCGTCAAGGTTTTAACCATTTTTCCTCTCATTATAAGCCTTCCCCTCCAAAGAAAAAGTGCTCCCTTCTATGTCTTTATTGCTCTAAATTCTTTATTCCTTGGGTCTCACAATGGTACCTTGACTTCTATATAAATGAAGAAATTATTGTTCTTCAAAGGAGATTCAAAGTGAAATGGTAGAACTCATAAAATTCCATAAAATATTTCCAAAGATGTTATCACTGAATAGTTAAAGAAGCATGGCTTCCTTGGATATTCTCATGCCCAATCTCAAGTACAATCCAATTTTCTTACTAAAAAATCCCATGCCAGTGCTCTTCTTGCAGCTGTAAAGATTAATTGTCTGAGGGTATTCCTAACTCTTTCTCTTAAAAGAGTTGGTAAACCTGCAAGAAAATTTTCTTTCCAAAAGGATTGATTAGAACCTTCCATAAGCATAACCCTAGTGAGGAAGGTTGATTTGTACCATTAGAAGTCACCTAGTTTCTTACATGTAAGGTTTAAAAGAAGATCAGAATTTTTATTTTTTAGGTGGGAGGAGTCTCCTACAAAATGTAGTGCTATGGTTAATATCAAAGTAGACATAGTATCCTAAATGGGGTGTCCTATATGGTATAAGATAGGTAGACCTTCATAATTTGTTTGGATAACATGCAAGATTTAGTGTTGCTGGTCTTTAGTGAGATGATTATCCCACCAACCTTTCAACTGTCCAGAGAAACCTGTTATGATAAGTTTTACAATAGACTTATCTGTGGTTCCAGGATAGAGGATAGGGGGACAGAGGCAGTTGGTGGAGTAGAATATTTGACAAAGTAGTCAAATTTTTTTTATGATTGCCTGAGAAGATGCCAAACATCATTATCTGGAGGATGACCTGAAAAATAAAAATAACAAAAATGCTTTTTTTTAATATATATCTTAACTTTTGCATAGGTCATCCATAAGGATTTTCAACCCATTGGGCTATAATACTATAGAAAAAATATTTATAAGAGAATAAAAGGCTTGTTAGCCTATGGGATTTATAGGGGAAAAATTCTAAAATAGTCATCTTCATTGCCATTACCTAAAGCTGGGGTTCCTTATTCCACTTCTAGGACCATATGGGATTTTCACTGCTAAAAAGAAAATATTCATATAGATAAGAAATTATTGGTTGACAAGATGAATAATATTGGCGAATAATATACTATTCCTCACCCACTAAAGGATTTTCTAAGGATGTTTTTAACTAAACCTTCATCCAAAACATATTATTCCTCTCGAGAACTTAATTTTTCAAGCATTTTCTAAGTAACAAAGAAGTCATACATATTCAATTTTATGATTTTATGCATCAAAATAAAGTCAAAATATTATTTTTTAATGGTTTGAAATCTATGCCTCAAAAAATAATATTTCTTATCCTTTTAAAGTTTTGAATCCTGTCACGATGAGAAGAAAGGTAACAGCTTGGGAAACAACTAATAGTCAGAATATAGAATCTGAACATCCTCCTCTCAAGATGATTAAGATCCTAGTAGGAAATGAGATTGTTAATGCTTGTCCCTATAAGAAGCCCCAAGATACTGATTCTCAAAACTTGAAAAATATAGTTTCTCAAAACAAATTTACCAATGCACATCTCAATAGCATAGGTAAATAGATGAGTAGATTAGAAAACCAATCTCAAAAGCATGTAGAACCCTCAGGATCTATAGTGACTACTGAGAAAAAGCTAAAGCATCCTATGTTCAAGCCATACCAAATCTTTAACAATACTTAACAAGAAATTAGGAATAATAAAACTGAGTTCTTACATATTGTTAAAGAATAACTTAGTAGACTTGATCCTTCTGGTTCTTCTAGACATCCCATAGTCCCTAACACTTTGTAATCTATCAACTAGAGTGTTAATATCCATGATAAAGATATAGACTCCACCTCTGAAGATAATGCATTTTAGGAATGGTCTCCTAAAATTGCTAAACTCCACTGGCCTAAACCTGAATCTTATGGTAAACCCAGTAATTAACCTAGTATTATAGTCCAACCTAAATATAGTGCTAACTCCATAAATGAATGGAATATAGATGGCATGTTTGAATATTAAATCCTCAATTCTCTCCAATAGATGTCAATGGCATCAAATTCATTTAAAGCGCAAACTAGAACCACAGATAAGTCTATTGCAGAACTTATCATAGCAGGTTTCTCTAGACAACTGAAAGGTTGGTGGCATTATCATCTCATTAGAGACCAGCAGCACTACATCTTGCATGCTATCCAAACAGATGATGAAGGTCTACCTATCTTAGACCATATAGGAAACCCCATTCAGGATGTTGTGTCTACCTTGATATTAACCATAGCACTACATTTTATAGGAGACTCATCCCACCTGAAAGATAAAAATACTAATCTTCTTTCAAATCTTAGATGTAAGAAACTAAGTGACTTCCAATGGAACATATCAACCTTCCTCACTAAGGTTATGCTTAGGGAAGATTCTAATCAATCCTTTTGGAAAGAAAATTTTCTTATAGGTTTACCAACACTTTTAAGAGAAAGAGTTATGAAAATCCTCAGACAATCCTCTAGAACCCACATCATCCCTTATTACTAAATTATTTATGGTGAGTCGATAAACACTACCTAACATGAAGGTCTCAAAATTTTTCAAGATTTGAAACTCCAAAAACACTTAAAATGGGAGTTGATAAAGAGCAAACAAGAACTAGGATCCTTCTATAAACAGTTTGACTATAGCCTCGCCCAAAATCCCTCTTGCAAAGGAGATTGTAGTAAAGATTCTTTAAAACCTTCATTTAGGAAATTTTCTAAGAAATATAGAAAAATCTCTAAGAGAAAGGACCTAAAGAAACTTACTACAAAAAACCTTATAATTAAGAAAACCTCTAAGAATAATAAAGTTGATAAAGCCAAGAAAACTAGTATGAAAGATGTTACCTACTATAAATATGGCAAGAAGGGACACATTTCAAAGGGTGTATTATTCAAGTACGTATGTGAATGCAAAGATGTAGTATGTATCACTATTCCGATCTCACTCTTCTAGTCTCATACTAGACATTACCAAGCCAAAATGTAGTAAGAATTTCATAGATTTTTTTATATGCAGGATCCTAATTTCTTAGGCAAGCACAGAGCATACGTTCTGCTACTTAAGAATGGAAAATAAATAAGTTTATAAGTAAAACGTAAAATAAAACAAAACTTTTAAAGATATAAGATATAGAATATGAACTTAAAAATAAGCTTTATTGATCCAAGTAAAGGGAAAATACAAGAGTTCTTTATCCAAAATGAGCAAAGGGAAATAAAAAATATATATTTTGTTAAGTGATAAATTTTAAAAAAACTTTTACAAAGAACATCCTCCTCTCAGGATGATCACGATCATGGTAAGAAATGAGACTATTAATGCTTGTCCTTATAAGAAGCCCTATGATAGTGATTCTCAAAACCTGAAAGATATAGTTTCTCAAAACAACTTTACCAATGCATATCTCAATAGCATAGGTAAATAGCTGACTAGATTAGAAAACCAATTTTAAAAGCCTGTAGAACCCTCAGGATCTGTAATGACTATTGAAAAAAAGTTAAAGCATCCTATGTTCAAGCCATAATAGATCTCTAACAATGATTAGCAAGAAATTAGGAACAATAAAACTGAGTTCTTGCATGCTGTTAGAGAACAACTTAGTAGACTTGATCCTTTTAGTTCTTATAGAGATCCTATAGTTCCTGACACTCCACAATATATCAACTAGAGTGTTAGTATCCTTGATAAAGATATAGACTCTACCTCTGAAGATATTGCATTCTAGGAACAGTCTCCTAAAATTGATACACTCCACTAGCCTAAACCTGAACCTGAACCTAATGGTCAACCTAGTAGTGAACCATAATGTCCATAGGATAGTTTTCCCACTGAGTCCTTTGGTCACAGGTGGTCTCGATTGTATTTCTTGGGGAGGCTATAAATCTATTGGTTTAGCCAATGAGTTTTTAGGTGTATTTTCCATCCTGTTATCATTATTTTTACAATGTATCCAATACTTGGAAGAACCACTTCTTCTTCCTCTTCCTTTGCTTCCTCTTCTGCCAAAGCTCAAAAGAATATGGTCAGTAGTGATGAAATCACTATTGAAGACTTTGATAAATGCATTGATGACTTTAAACTTAAAGACTATAGTAAAGATCATGTCTATAAGACACCTAGATTGAACCTCTTCAAGTTTGATTATGTTATCAAGACTGAAGAAAGAGATATCCAGTTACTTAAGTCCCAAGATCTTATACAGCTATTCTCTCCTGCCTCTTTAGAAAATTTGGGTGAGGAATAGTTGGTAAGGAATTTTGATGATATATATATATATATATATGGCAAATTTATAATAAGAGGAAAGTTTGGATGAAGATCTACGTAATCATTATCAGGAAAGTATATAGTTCTTTGTATGTTTGTGTTTTAGTTGCTTTAAGGTTCTTTATGATACGAAAGGTTTATGACAAAGGGTATTTAGGATATCTTTCCTAGGTCAAGAGATTCTAATGATAAAGTATCTGAAAATCTAGAGGTAGAAAAGGTTCTATCAAAGCAAAGTTTTACTCTACTATCTTAGAACTAGGTTACATGCTTTATTTAGGTATTTGAAACAAACGTTTCTTCTTCTTTCTGGGCTTTTGGTTTAGTGGCTCCTTCAAGGATCCATTCTTGAGGAAGTGTTATCTAGTTCCATTGGATAGGTTTTGGGATAACTACATTGACTTTAGTCATGTCTGTTTGAAGAAGTAAAGTTTCACCCTTTTTACTAACACAAAATTAAGGCTTCTTAAAAAACTTTGCAACTAGACTTTATCAAGAATTTTGTTAGGGAACTTGTTTCAAAATTCTAATGATCTCTCAATGGGAACAATAGTACCACAATAAATATAATGTCCTAAGAATCTGACTCTGGTATGAAAAAGAGATATTTTCTTAGTAAAGACAGCTATATATATATATATATATACTTTTGAATTTATTTAAAAAATAATGACAAAATTAGAAGGGAAGAATTATGTTGAAGGAAGCACAATCTTTTAAATATAGAAGACTGGAATGATGTTATTCAAATCATTTACTATATTAACAACCCATTGGTCGAAACTGGAAGAGCTCACTGATAAAGACTTTGATTGACTAATTTAATAATCGAGAATTCCTAACAATGGAAAATATTGATAGACTCTGATTGACTAATTTATAAGCCAAATTTTCTAAAATCTTAGCGTATTCAAAAATTTTATAGGAGTTGTTTTATTTTATTAATTTGATTGACCTAATTGCAGTTTGCACCTGGAATCTGAAGTAAGCCAAACATTATTACATGATTTATTTTAATTTGATGCATGCTTTTATTTTATATATAAAATGTAGTTTAATTAACTAATATGAGATATGTAAATTTTTTTATCTGATGTTTCCAAAATTTGATTGTTATAAGGATTCTAACTAATTTAAAATTTGAGTCGATGGACCTATACAATGACGAAACTCATCCAAATGTATTTTTGTTACATATAACACTTTAACCCAAAATTTTACTTAAAGAAATTCAAGTTTTTTTCCATTTGAAGGAAAAATGTTGGCATAAGGCTGAAATTTAAACTTGAAATAGTATCCTACTAAAAGAGTAATAGATAATTAATGTAGCTGACACAGCTATTTCAAGTTGCAACACAAGTTTAAGATCAGTATCATAAGGAGATCAATGTCACCAAGGGCAAGATGCAACTGATTTCAAGCTCATCAATACTTAAGTTACTTAAACTCATATTTGCTTCTACTTAATCAAGATCATCAATTACTTGACTAATAAATGGCAGTGATTCAATGATTCTTAGATGGATATGTAATTGTAAATGTTTGAAGCTTAGTTACTTATAAATTAATATTATAATTTTTAAGATATAATATATATATATATATATATATATATATATATATATAATTACATGAATATTAACATTATTAAAAGTTAAATATTCATATGATTAGAATAAATTAATTACTTTTATAAATAGAATTAATTAAGTTATTATTTTAATTTAAATAAAATGTTTGATATTGAAAAATATATATTATGCAAAAGAAAATTGAGTGTTAAAATTGAAATAAAATCAAAATTTAGTAACCATATATGAATTAATCTTGAATTATTTTAAATGAGGTGTGGATATCTAGATGTGGAGAGCATGATTCAATCTCTTATCCCCTCTGTTGTCCTCCTTATAATGGGAAATTAAACTACTTGAACTTTGTCATTGAAAAAAAAAACTCTAGCAGGTAAAATTTAGGTAGAAGTTTAGTAACTAATAAACTAAAAATTTAGCATGCAAAGTGCAATAAAATGAAAATTTGGATATCACAAGTAGATTTAACCCGATGAAGCAACTATATTGGGTCATGATTTTTCCTTATATATTGAACATTTATGGCCTATAAAATAAGAATACCATCCTTAATTTCCTGTTTCATGTGCTATCTTATCCACAATAAATTTAAAGATCTTTTATATCATATGGATCTAGTTGGTGATTGACATAGCAGAAGCTATAAAATAAAGGATAAATAATTAAATTTTTTAATTCATATATAAATGTCAGAAATCAATATTCTATAACCTTTTAATTATAAATAATACTAGGAAATAGGCATCAAACTCGTTGATTAAAAGGAATACCAAAATTTGGAGAAATCAAAACTCAAAATTATCACCAAGATACAGAAAAGACAAATTTATAATGTTTCAATGAAACCCTAAAAGAAAATTAAGGCCCATGAAAGAAATGGCTCAAAAGAAAAATAAAAGTGCGTAAAAAAACTTTAAAGCTTCCAAAATAGCTTTAAACGGTAGAATTTGGACCCAAAAGTGGGTTGTGATGGGTAGACTCTGTTAAAGGTGTAAATCTTTGGACAAACTTTAATTTGATATATTATGGACCTCATAACTCATTCGAAATCACAAGTTATGAGCATTTAAACATCACTGTTGCATGAGCTAATATTTAAAGGTCATAATTGTTATATTATGGATCCCTCTCCATATTGTAATATGGATTAGCAGTCCATCACATGTATTAAAAAAATATACGATAATTACTACTAAATTTGAATTATTCCATACCAATTGAAACTTGGGTGCTAAATACAACTTTTCAATATTTAGGTAAAGGAATGACAAACTATAATGGGAATGCCCTATAAGTGGTTGAGAGAATAGTGTTATTATTATATTCAAAAACCGCAAAGGGTGAAACAAGTTGTACATAATTATGAATGTTCAATAAACCTTAAATTGTAAAAAATGGTGAATGGGCTCCGATTAGCAACAGCATGTGCTGTAGCTATAAGAATTCTAATATTTATACTATCAGTTGAAAGAACTAATTATGGTAGTACTATTTATTAATGGTTTATATGCCTCACACCCACCAATAATTGTGACTTTTCATCTCTAATAATATTAAGGCACAAAAAAAGCTACAATTAATTGTATTATGCCTCAGAAAAATAAAATGTTCTAATAAAGGAAAAGAAATGGAAAAAATTTTATGCCTTAATATTTAATACACACACATGACAATAATGATGGATAATTTTAATTACAATTCCTATGAAAGAACTTGTTCAAAATACTCTCTTCTAATATTTATAAAAAAAAAAGAATAAAATGTGGTAAGGAATAAAAAGTTATTCTACTCCAATGCTCTTATAAAGATTATAGGCATTCAAAGAACCCTTTTAGTTGTGTTCACATTAAGTAGTATAGAAAAGATAAGGAACTACTAAGAGAAGGAAGAATAGCATAAAAGTAAAAAGGAAAATAAAAGGGAGAAAGAGTCAAATTAAAAATGATTTCTATATGCTAAATCAGTAGTTACTTTAGTTAGAGGTCTTTTCCATTCATTTATACTTTTCATAAGGTTTCGATGTGCGATGGTGAATTATATAACATGTTATTCACTTAATAATTTGCATTTCTTAACTTGGGTTGTCAACTTTGTCTATTGGGTTTATAAACTAGCTATTCGAAAAAGATTATGGTGTAAGCTTGAGGAAATGTCAACATATGCATTGTTCATTTCAATGATAATTATTTTTTTTTAGTTTGTTTGAGGACAAGCAAAAATTCAAGTGTGGGGGTGTTTATTGGTGCTAAATTACATATAATTTTAAGACTTATTTTAGCATGCATTCTTAGATTTTAGGTTGCATTTAAGTTACTTTAGCTAGTGTGAATATATACTTTTATATTCTATTTTATTTTTTAGGGAAAAGATGAACTTGGAGGTGGATGATGCCTAAATAGCAAGAAAAGGAGCAAGACAAAGTAAGGAAGAAGAGGTCAAGACTCTATGATAATCGCGTAAGCAGCAATGATCGTAGGATGCTCGATGTAAGACCAGGAAAATATAGTGCTGGAGTTCTGTGGAAATTGCTGATGATGCATGATCAGTAAGTTCTAATGCCACCCCTTCTATGGTAAGCATTGAGGCGTAATGATCACCATTCGTTCATAAAAGGCCCCTCTATCACGATCACAAACACACTGGCAATCACAAGCAGCCCGTTTCTAGTAAAAAACATGTTGATGTGTACTCACTAAAAGAGAAAATCTAAGGGAATATAAATGGACATTATAGAAGGGGATATTTAAGGACAAATAACCCTGAATTCTAGCATCCAATTCTCATTCCAAGATCTCACCAGCTAATACACCCAAGAGAGAGAAGCAAGAGGAGAGAAAGAAGCTTGAAGAGGAGGAAACCATTGAAGGCCATTTAAAAGTTCTTGATAACAATTCTATTACTCTTTCATTATTGCTTAATATAATTTTGGATATTCCTTGGTTTATATTTTATTAAATGTTGAATGTTGTAGCCATGAGTGGCTAGTTCTCTTTTTTATTGTTAGGATTTAAAACCCATTTGTTTTCAGTTTGATGATATAGATCTTGTTTATTTTATCTTGAATATAATGTTTATTGCCTTGTTAAATGTTTTAAATGGCTAACCATAGCTCTAATCTAAGAATATACATTAAGAAATTATGGTCTTAGTAGACCCATAAACATTAGTTGAATGGGATAATGACTTGAGAAAGCTTAACTTAATTCAATTCTTATATGGATTTGCTTAATGCCTTACTTGATTGAGATTAACTTATTCCCTTGGTATGATGAGAGTTAAGCCATTGTTTTTTATATTAATTGATTCATGCATGTTAAGTCAACTGTTACTTAAAAGAGAGTGTTTGATGATTAATGAAAACCAGAGACGTGCATGAGATATAACTAGATTTGTTCATTAACTTAATGATGATGTGGTATTTCAAATTCTTAACAATAAGCATTTTCATATTGATTTTCTCTATTCAATTCTTAGTGTAGTTATTGCATTGTAGGTTTAATTAGTTAAGAATTTACATTTGACTTGTTTATTTGCTTTTATTCAAGTTTTTTTCATCTTTATTGATTTTGATATATCAAAAGATTAAGATAGTTTTGGTGTAAAGAACTCAACAATTATAGAAAAACATTAAAGAGAAAAAGAATAGGGGTGTTTGAAGAAGACATTTAAAGAAGGCGATCCACAACTAAAAGAATATTTATTGGAAAAGTTAGTTTTGAAATAATAGAAAGTCAATGCATTTTTTAATACTTTTTAGTTTTTGGATTATCAATGATAACTTCTTTTTTTTTTCCAAATTGACACAATTTATAGATTATTAGGGTCCAAAGAAAAATATTTATTATCTTATACCCCAAACAGAGATTGAAGAAGATTAAAATGACCTAATTTAGTTGACTTGTATGATGAAAAAAAAATTGTTTCCTCATTAAACTTAATGAGACAATAAGCTAGAGTAAGACTAAACTAATTAAGACAACTAACTAAAACAAAAAGGGGAGATTTTTACCTATATTACATGTATTGAATTTGTAATACATAATTCAAGTGTTTATACTTAGTTAATACAAATGATATACATATTTTTATATTACAAATTTAACTATAAAGTATAATATACTAAAATTAGAAAATTTTCAAATAAAAAGTAGGTAAGAGTTGTTTAATATAAAAGCTAAAATATATGTAGCTCAAGTATTCTATAGACTTGCTTTTGAGTGAAGTGAGGAATATTGAAATTGATCTCTTAAGTAATTAACACATGTGTTTAATGTTTGTTGTTTTCTTCTTTGTTTGTTGTTTTTGTTTCTTTTGTTCCTTTGGTTGTTCTTTTTAGTTTTTAGATTTTTCCCTACATTGCAAGTGCTTGATCTCTGCCACTTGGAGCTGAAGCTAGGAAAAAGGTTTAAGAAACAACAAATGCCATAGCCAAATAGTTTTTTTTTAGAAATTTTTAAATCAATTAGAATTTAATCAAATAAGAATTTGATATAAACAATAAGAATTTGTTAATTTTAAAATAAACTCAAACAAGAATTGGATATAAACAACAACACAAACAAATCACCCATAATCATCATTAATATCACCAATACCCAATAACATAACCACCATCAATAACATCAAAAATCCAAAATATACAAAAAAAAACAATAAAGTCAATAAAACTAATAAGAAAAAATAGGTATAAGCTAAAGGTTAAGATTGGTAGAACTTGGGATGGGCAATGATGAGAGGTGATGGTGGGAGGTGATGGTTTGATAAACATCAATTCTATAAGAGGAGGTAGCACTGCTCGTGAGAGATAATGATGGTATCTGCTTAAAAGGAAAGGCAACACTAGTTGTTGGGAGAAGCAAGGCATCATTTTTCATTGGGAGAGAAGAGGCAGTGGTGTTTACTATGAGAGAAGAGGTAGCGGTAGTAGTTCCTTGAAGAGGCAACGATGGCAATTGTTAGGAGAGGTAGTGGCTAAGGTTACCAAGGAGGTGGTGATTGTGTTTGGTGGGAGAAGTAGAGATGGTGGTAAAAAAAGGTTTTTATTTTTGTATTTTGATGATTGATTTTTAATTTAATGCTTTAAATAAATATTATTTAGTGTATATAATTATTTTAATGAGAAGTAATTAATAAAATAAGAGAGTGTAGCACACTCTTCTCTTTTAACTATAACTCAATGTAAATTGCCAAAATTTACATCTTTTTGGGTTTAATAGTCTAAAAAGTTATTTTTGGGGTTGATTGCACATTGGATGATTGTTTAGGGCATAAATTGCTACTTTAGCTCATAAAAATATATTTTTATGTTATTTAACTCTTTTTTTAATAGAATGAGGAAATAGTTCATTGACTAAAATGTAAGGAGTTTTTATTTATTTTTTAAAAAGAATATGTGAGGTAGTAATTATGGTCAAACCTCATGAGGATAATAGTAATTATATATACAAATAACATGCTCCTCTTACATGTGCACACATCTTATTTCAAATCATAACATTGTAATAAAGATGACAAAAAAGACTTTAAACATTGGAATTGGCTATGAAATTTTTTGGTACAATTTTAAGATGAATGGTATACAACTAGTTCATATGTAATATAAAATTTATTATTCGAAAGAAAATATAAAATTTAATTTTATTCCATAATTTTTACAAGGCCGAAAAAGTCCACAAGAGTTTGCCAACAATACATCCATATGTATTGATTGATTAAAAGGTCAGATTATATATGAAGGAGCACCCTGTGTCTTAGCATTGAGGTACACATGGAGTAGGAGGTCTGGGCATGTTGCATTTGCCTAGAGGATTAAAGGGAGGTGGGCTGAATGGCCTACAGGTATTATCTTGGGTCTCCACAATAGGTGCTACAATCAATATATATGTATATATACACACACACATATAAATATCCATCAAGATTAATATTAATTATTAGGAGGCTAAATTTAAAAAAATGTAAAACTTAGCATAAATATCATTACATATAAAAAGAAAATAGAAAAGTTTATGGGATTTGTAGGACAAGCATATAGATACTATTCTCACCATTAAGTAATTGTTTAGAAACATAACGATGGACCAGCCAAGAGAAGCCCTAACAACACCATGCCAAACCCTTTCATTCTGGGCATTTCAGTATATATGTACTTATATAAGTTATTTCCTCCTCTTCACTTTGTTATATATATAGAAACTATAATCTAATGATAAAAATAACAACATACACATACACACATACATGTTATAGGGCAACAAAAGGAGCCCTAGGGGCAATGCATCCTTAGAGTCCTTAGCTAATCCTAAGGGCATAGAGGGACAAGAAAAGTATAATATGGCTTAACAAGGACATACATGAAGGAAAAAGTATATTGAAGGGCACTTTGGTAAATATAACTAAATATTATATATTTATATTTTTAAGGGTATGATGGTTGGAACATTATGATGTCTCCTCCTACTAACCTTTAAGGTGCTCCTTATGCTTGTTAGGGGGTACCTTCGGCGTAAGCTCTCCATGCCCGAGGCTAGTGTGTATGTTCGACGATACAACCTTAAATGAGCTCCCTAATGTAAAGCTAGGGGATGAGCATTGAGTTCAGGAAAGAGGAATTCAATGTCTCTATAGGGAAGGAGCTCTATGGACACTAAGAGGCTGAGGTGCTTATAGTGCATGTTTCTTCTAGGCCCGAGTTTAGATCATGGCTTGCACTATGTGCTAGCATAGAGGGGAGTTCTAAGGCACAATGGGATTTGATTATATATGGGAATTATAAAACAAGTACATGTCCCTTGAGTATGCAAAAGTCATGATGCTAATATGGGATTCGGTAATATGTGGGAACAATGAGACGAATGTGAGGCTCGAGATAGGAATGAGGCTCAAATACTTATGCGAGATACAAGGCGAGCGTGAGCCTCAAACGTATATGAGAAATATAGGAACAATAATAGTAGTAAAAATGCAGGGTTGGTTAGGTTCGCCAACACTCGATTATAGTCAAAAGATGCTCTGTATTAATGCTAGAAGCATGTTCATAAGTCCCGGCTAGCTTAAACATAGGGAAGTTTAAGCACCACACGGTTCAAATGTTAGGGCTAAAATGAGGACCTCTGACATTTGGCATCATAGCAAATAAAATGTGTGATGTGGAAAATATTAATAAATAAGTATGATGTTATTAATGTGAAGATGAATGACTATGGGTGCAAATATTTGATATGTTTTCTTAAAGTGACATAAGCGTGAGGGATGTTATTGTTAGTGGCACATCAATGTGTCATGATCAATAAGCAAAAACTGTTGGGAACCGTGATGTAAACACAGCGGAAAAATTAAAATTTTATCACTTTCCCAAGCCTAGATCCATGTAATTCGACTACTTGATTAAATCTAGGGTTTTTAAAAATCTTACCAAAATGCAGAAGAGGCAAGATTCTCTGGAAGGATAAGAGGAGGTTCACACCGGTGACACCTTACCTCAAGCTTTTTGGCTTGGTTGTTCGGATCAAGACGTATCCAAAAGGATGCGTCCTCTATAGGTATCCACACGAACAGCCCTTCACAAAATGAATTTGAGTGTGTGTGCTAGCAACCTCCTTGACTGTCTCACAAATCAAGAACAAAAGGAAAAACTCTGTCTTTGTTTTCTAAGAGGAAAGAAAACGAATTTGGAGGCAAAAACAAGTGTGTGAAACCCTAGAGAATATAACATATGTATAGACTCCAAATTAGAGTTTCACTTACCAATGACCTTTTGGTAATTTTCCATTTATTATATTCTGATTTTTTTTAAAAATAAATCAAAATAATATCTTATTTATTTATTTAAAATAACATTTATCTTAAATAAATAAATAAATAAAACACTTTAATTATTTATTTCCACAGATTTTATTTTGGGCTTATTAAACCCATATCCGTTTTGGGCTTGTTCTAAGTGTGTGACCCTGTAGGTTCACATAACATTGGCAGTGGGCCTAAATCTCTATTTAGGCCTACAAGTCATAAGTGGCCTCTAGCAAGACATTATGACTACCCAAGTCATGTGAAGTCAATAATCCGACATAACCTAATTACAGTGAATTTTATTGTCCCTTTATCACATGATATCTTAATTGAACATAAGGCATAGAATGTCATCCTTATATAGTTCAATATTATGACTTGATTCCAAGTAGATTGAAAATGATAACTCTTTATCAATTCATTTTAGCATGGCCATGTATTTTCATTTAGTCTATCTCATCAAGGGGCCTTTAGATATCTTTCTCATATTAATGAGGGATAAATTTCTTCTAAATCACTCACATTCCTCACATAACTAATTTTATATCCAACAACATCCTTTTAATCATCCGGTTAAAGACAATGTTAGAATGTGTCAAAACATAAAATAGCTATGTAGAAATCCATGATGATTTTAAGGTCAAAGGACCGAAATAAAATTACTGTGATAAGAAATAGTCATGACAATAATCTATGTAGTATTCTCATAGTGGGTCAATCCAGTACATGATCTCTCATCATATACCTATGAGTTGACTTAATATCTCATATTTATGATTAGTAAAACATAACCATCAATCAACATTATACTAGCCTTAATACTTTAATATTCATATTATGAATAAATGGCTAGGGATAATTAGAATAGAACTCTTATTTTAATCTAAGGGTTTTACTATCAAGTCACATACTTGATGGCCTTAGTAAGAATTAACCATTCATGTAATTATCATAAAATCAAATGATAATATAATACCTCTTTATTAACAAAATAAGAAAGTCAATACATAATCACAAATGATTGACCTAGTGCATATCACTAATAAAAACTTGTGGAAATTAAAGGACATTCATTAAAAGAATATTGCGAAAAATCGAGGTGAGGTGGAAATGTGTGCACTGTACTAATAAAATTGGTGGATCCTTTATACTTGTGACTCTTACAAGAAATTATTGAGGCATAATTTACTTGTGGAGAATGAGCAAGTGGAGAGACACTTAACTTTGTTAGTGAGCTCATACATGAGAAATAAAATGTGATCATATGAAGCAGAAAGTGTTGAGACTTTGGTTAAACATGACACTATAATAGCATCATCATATTGATGCGTATCCTTAAGGGATAACCTAGGCGTTTAACAAAAAATCAAAAGAAACTTTGAGTAAAATGAGGGAACAGTTGATAAAAATATATCATGATTGATTATTAGCGCAAAGAGGCCAACCATGGTGGGATGAGAAACATGCTAAACAAGAGGCCGATAGTACCAATCATGAGACAAAAATATCAATGTTGAGATTAAATACTTTATAAGTAAAAACAAAAAGCATACAAAGTCCTTAAATTAAGATATAATGAGTGTGATTCACTGTGAGGCATTTAAGCGGGCTAAAATTTACAATGCAAACAAGGGCTGTGGTAGGACCCATCTGTAAACACCCAATTTTGGGATAATAAAATATGGATGCGATAAAGGGCTCCAATGATGACAATGTTATGATTACATCTTTAACACATGAAGATTAATACCTCAAAAGTTCAAATACATTTTCAAAAAGAGTTTCATTATTTTTTAAGAACTTAATTGTAATACTTTTTCAAGACCTAATTAACAAATTTTCTTTCAGTGGTCTTTTTGTAATTAAAAGTTAAAAAATTTTGGAATTACATGTTTTCTACCTTTTTTTTCATTTTTTATAGAAAATAAAAAATATTTTCTTGAGTTTTGATTGGTTAAAAATTTTTTTGATTTATCTTGGGATTTATCGACCTCTTCAGGAAATAAATTCTTTTTAAAATTATGACTCTTCAAGAAATAAAGTCCTTTAAAAATTAGAACTCTTAATACATAGAACTTAAGGTTTTTGTTTTTCTCCCTATAAAAGAAGAGTTTAGGCTCTTGGAGCAAGGCACTTAATACTCAGAACCTCTCTTTTTTATTTGGAATTCCCTCTTTTCTGCATGTACGAAAAAAATATTCTTGGTTATTTCATCTTGAAAGTAAGGAGCAAGAGGTTTTTTGATAAGAGAACCATAAGTCTTTGAAGATCTATTTAGCAAATAAATGATGATTTTACTAGTCTCAGGAGCCAACCACAGTGCATCCATAATCATCTTCTCCTTCTCTATTTTCCATTATTTTATTCTTTTTATTCCTATCAAATTCTAGTTTTACTTAAATTTTTATTTTTGTTCTTTTTATTCACTAACCACTGATTATTTATTTTTATATTGGTGATTATGAAGGGGATCACTTAATTAGTTTGCTCAAGGAATGAAATCCATAAAGATCCATGGATGAAAACGTGTAGCTAAACCTAATTTCTAGGGTTTTTATTTAGTTTGTTTATCATTCTTTTATTTTTTTTATTTTGGGTTGTATTAATTTTCTTTTCTTATTTTTATTATTTCTCATGAGTATGTTGTAATAGTCCCAATAATGGGAATAATGAAATTTGGTGTGTGTGCTTGTGTGTTTAATTTTAATTAATCTGCTAGTAAAATTAGGGTTTTAATTGGGTAATTAATTAAAATTAATGGTTATAGAAAGTTTAATTAAAATTGACTTAGATTTAAGTGGGTAAAATTAGTTTTGCTTGATTGATTATTTTATTTTATTGTTTATGGTCACTTTAATTAAATTAGGGTTTTAGAAAGTTTAATTAATTGTTTGATATTTTATATATTTATTTTGGTATTTTCTTTATTTTTGTGCTTGTTTACTTATGTTTATTGTGTTTTGGGCCCTAGGCCCACATCAGGCTTTAACCCATTTAAATTTAGGTGTTTTTAGGTTTAATTAATGAAAATGCATCTTTAGGTCCATAATTAATTAGAAATTAGGGTAGAGATAAATTAGGCCCACTTGGTTAATTAGACGTAGGCCCACCTAATTTAATTTAATTAATTTAGACTTAGCCCATTTAATTTAAGACTTTTCCATAATTTGTAGAATTAAGATCACTTTAGAATAAAAACATGTAGAATTAGGTCCACTAATTAAATACTTCATAATATGTAGATTTAGACCATTTAATTAAAATCAATGTAGATTAGACTAACTTAGGGATTATGATGAATGCATTTTTTACTTGTATATTTCATGTCTAGTTTGCCTGGAGTTGATTTTTTTTTAGGGTTTATATGAAATTGTATGTAAATAGAGTATAAAATAGTAATTCATAAAGTAATTCTAAAAGAACACAATATTGAAAGAAGTTGGTATTTCGTACCCAGAATCTCTTGGTTGTGGTGTTGACTTTCTTTTAGGGAATCGAGTACCACCATTTTTCAATTTGTCCTAGTTATTACCCTAGGTAGCGACTCCTCATCTCCACGCCATGTCTTTGTGACAATGGTTAGTGTGTTCTCTAGAGCTCTGAGCTCAAACAGTGTCGCAGTTGCTAAGATTTTGGGTGCGCACTAAAACTCACCGTCTACACCATTGGTGTAAAATTAAATGTGGCAAAATCAGAAATGTTATTAGTCTTATAAGACTATTAAAGGGATGATACCTTGTAATTGGAAATGTGACAATGCATAAAGAATGAAGTGCAAGAGTTTAGATATATTTTTCTATTAATCAATTATAAGAGTTACCATATAGTATCACAAACTTATAGTGATGCATGATATGGCTCAAGGGCTAGTGAGGCATCGAGCATGAACTAGGCTTGAGAAGCCAATGAGGCATATTATTACGTCTCAAGGGCTAGTGAGACGTTAAGCATGAATTAGGCTCAAGGAGCCATTATAATGGAAATTTTCATGAATATTGAGATTTAAAGTGGTGGAGCGAATCCCACTCAGTAAAGAATGAAATGATAAGTGAAATATTATGATTTGAGTATGGTTGCGGTAACCACTATTGTGAGTGTGTAAGAATATGTGAAAAAAGAAGGAAAAAAATGAGAGTGATAGAAAAGAACATAGAGTGAAAAGAATAAAAGAGAAGTGGGAAAGTGAAATGAGAGAGAAAGAAAAGAAAGAAAAAGAAAAATGAGTGTGAGCATAAACATGTTGTGTAAGATGTGTGCTTGCTAAAAGCTGCGATAGCATTAATGTGTATTTGCTAAGGTTACAGTAGCCTTGTGTGTTACAAAGGGGTTTGCCAATAGAGCTTAAGGCAACCTTGAAGAAAATATATAAATATGTGTTCTGTGTAGGTGATAATAAGTGTCGATACAGCTAAACAAAGGAAGCACTAAGGAGATGGAATATGAGAGTGGTAAACAAAGCACAATGCTACCGAGGCTTGAAACACTTACAAAAACATAGTGGCAAATGATTCGTATGACATGCAATTACTTTTAAGAAGCAAGAAAGGGATTCATCAAATCAACTTACTTAAATATAGAGGATTATGGCTTTTTAAAAATAAAGATGACACCTTTGCTTAAAAGTGAAAGCACAAGCAAGTTGATCCCAAAAATCATAAACTTTTACTACTATTAAGGCAAGTGGAAATACTACTTTCGAATGACCCATCGAACCCGAATGTACTAAAACACACTTTAGAAGATCTTCTAGAGATATTTTTTCTTACAAGTTATTTCTATAAGTGGAATGTACACAAGGAAGACCCTAAACATGAATAGGACAATATATTCACCTTTTTGGCATATGAATAATAAAATACATGAAGGCTCCTATGAAATAACAAATAATGGATGAATAATGTGAAAAAGCAAGGCAAGATGTTGGCTAGCAAAGGCCTTATCCTTGAAAAAAAAGATGCAAGGATTTCGGAAGGTGCAAAATAGCAAAATATGAGTGCCAAAAGCAATGAACAATAACAATTTTGAATGAACACAAGGATAATGTGTAAGTCATATTATGCTCCTTTATAATGCCTTGACAGAAATGATAATTTCTGATGTTTATTTATTTGATGTATAAATATTTGTAAATGGCAAACTTATTTAACATTGAATTTGTATTCAAAGAGTTAATGAGCCACGAGAATTATTTTTCAATATCTACTGTTGTTACTTTTTTATTTTATCTTGTGAGGTACAATTTACACCTAAGATAAGAATAAAACAACGAAAGCATAGGGAGCCTTATTGAGAAGTAAAACCAATAACCTAAGAGAAGACATGTAAATATAGAAGTGGAGAGCCAAAATTCACGATGGACAAGAGTAAGATGTAGTCAAGAGTTGACACAGTTTTGAAAGCATAAACAGGTAGTAGAAGTTGATGGAGATAAAATAGAAGAAGACATGGAACACCATAAAAGAGGAGAACTATAAACCCCTATGGCCAATTAATGAGGGTGTCAATTGCTTAAGTAGGGGAGAATGTCATTAAGCGACAAAAGGAGCCCTAGGGGCAATGCACCCTTAGAGTCCTTTGCTAATCCTAAGGCCATAGAGGGACAAGAAAAGCATAATATGACTGAATAAGGACATACATGAAAGGAAAAATATAATGAAGGGCACTTTGATAAATATGAATAAATATTATATATTTATATTTATGAGGGTGTGATGGGTGGAACATTATAATGTCTCCTCCTACCAACCTTCAAGGTGCTCCTTATGCTCTTTAGGGGGTACCTTCAGTGTAAGCTTTCCACCATCCATGAGGTTAGTGTGCATGTTCAACGACATAGCCTTAAGTGAGCTCCCTAGTGTAAAGCTAGGTGACAAGCATCAAGTTCAAGAAAGAGGAATTTGGTGTCTCCACAGTGAAGGAGCTCTATAGACACTACGAGGCCGAGGTGCTCATAATGAGTGTTTCTCCTAGGCCTAAGGTTAGAACATGGCTTATGCTATGCACTAACATAGAGGGGAATTCTAAGGCACGGTGGGATTTGATTATATGTAGGAATTATATGAGAGTTGTGAGGCTAATGTGGGATTCGTTAATGTGTGGGAATAGTGAGGCAAATGCAAGGCCTGAGATAGGAATGAAGCTCAAATACTTATATGGGATGTAAGGTGAGCATAAGCCTCGAATGTATACAAGAAATATAGGAGCAATAATAGTAGTGAACATGCAAGGTTGGTTAGGTTCGCCAACACTCAACTATAGTCAAAAGACGTTCATTATTAATGTTGAAAGCATGTTCATGAGTCTTGGTTGGCCTAAACATGGGGAAGTTTAGGCGCCATATGGGTAAAATGTCAGGGTTGAAATGAGCACCCATGACAACACACACACATACACAAACATAAAAACACACAAACACACACACACACACACACACAAACATATATAACACCAAGTATTTTGCCAATAAGAATGTAGTAAAATGATAACTCCTCTCTATAAATATTATGAGTTGTATGGTTTAAATCTCGCTGACGTTGATTTAAAAGGGAGGACTGTATTTTATTGTGCAATCCATTGATGATTACGTAATATCACCTCTTTTTTAAAAAAATAAAAAAATAAAACTCCAACTATTCTCACGTCCCATTTGTTAGTGGATCAAAACGTAAATTACTTGTCTACCAAAATTTTTTTTTAGAATGTCTACAAAAAAATTCTATACTCAGTCACATCTCACATTAGAATATATGACTTTGAAACTCTAGAATTGATAGTGAAATTTTGAAGTCTGCTACTTTTTATAATTACATCATAAATGTATTCTAATTAAAACGTAATAAACAACAAAATTATATATACCGTCTTATTTTCTCAAGAATTTTCAACTACTATCAACAACTTTATATCTAGTCAAGAATTAAAATTTTCCCTTTAATGCTAAAAAATTATTTAAAAAATTATGACTAATAATTATTTATTTAATAATTATTCGGCATTCACAATCAAAAAATTTTAAAAACAATTGTGAAACACAATATTCTTAAAAGATTTTACATTTGTTTTCATAATTTTTTTAAAATTATAATAAAATTAAAATCATTTAACAAACTAATCTAAAATAAAAATTGCATGTTGATCTTCTAAAAAAAAATTGTATATTGATAATTAAATAATTTTCATAAACGAACCAAACATAAGCGAGAAATTATATCAAAGACTCATGTCCATATTGCAATATGGACCAATGATCCATTATACGTGTAAAAACTAACATTTTTTTTACACTTCTTCCTTTTTTTTAATGCAATTTCTCTCTTACTTTCCTCTTCTCTGCACCCTCGATCCCTCTCTTGCAACTCCACCCCTCCTTCATCCACTTTCACTGATACTATATTTTATTGTCTCCACCACTAATGTTCCCTTTGCTATTGATTCTTTCTTTGCCTCCCTTGTTGCCTACCACTGATGGCCTTGCTCAGAGATTACGCATCGATGGATTTTCTAGGTTGGTACAGATTGGGCATTAATGGATTTCTGGTTTTTTTGTTCAATAAAAATAATTGGTTTAGTCTGAACAACTTTCTAATGTTGATTTCCAATAGCTCGACAAATCAAAACTCTAAGATTGGCTTGATGGTTAATAGATTTCTAATGCACTCTCTTTGTATTTTTTTTTTCTTCTCCTTCACATAATTAAAATAATCACCACCCTTCTTATTTTGATAGATTTTATCATAGTGATGGGCAGAGAAGATTATGGGTTGGATTTTTATTTTTCTTTCTTTTTTGTTCTGAATTGTATAGTCAAGTTTATTTGAATAGTATTTTTGGATTTTGGATGCCCATTATTATCTCTGTAAATGGATAGTGATGATGAGTTGAGTTAGAGATGCTGTAATGAATTTTTTGTTTTTGATGTTCTAAGTTTTGGCATTGTGGATGGACAAAAATTTATAGTGAAGATCAATGAATTTTCAGATGAAGATTAATGAATATGTAGATAAAGGTAAATGAACATGCTATAGGCTCATTGATCTTCACTTGTAGATTCACAGATCCTACAGGTAAAGGTCAATGAATCTAAGAAAAAAAAGACGTGTGCAATTGTTATCTCGCATGTGTAATAGCCCTTAGTTCATATTTCAATATGGATAGGGGTTCATGATATAATAATACAATATATGCCTATATGCATAGAATTATAGGCCTACGCATGAACTCTTTTGATATATTGAGAAAGTGAGGAACGTTCACCCAAATTGCAGTCCACAAATAAATAAATAAGAGCATAAAGTCATAATCAAATCCCCAGTCTAATTTTCCTTAATAGAACCTCTTGTTTTGTCTCTTATGATAAGGTGATTGTCTTATCCTTTTGAAAAGTTTAAGGTTTTCTTTTGCCTTTTCTCTTTGCGTACTATGGTGGAGTCAAGCAATAATAGGTTAAGGAATATACAACAAGCTTACAAGAACTTGTCATTTGAGGATGCTATAATTAAGGAGCTGGTTTTTAAAAGTACTTATCTTCCACAAAATCCAAAGAAGTTGGAACATTACTTGATTGGAAAATTTCTTACTGCTCATGTGAAGAACTTCAATGTAGTAAAGAATCTTTTAGCCTTACTATAAAGGCCATTGATGGGTGTGCATTAAGGATATGGATAATCATTTGTAGTTGTTCCATTTCTATCACATGTTAGATGTCACGAGATTTCTTAAGGGAGGTTCTTGGTCTTTTGATCATCACCTTCTTCTCCTTTCTAAGTATAATGGCAATGTGCCATTTGTGGATGTTGTTTTTCAAACAATAGATTTCTGGGTCCACATTTACAATCTTCCACTAGGCTTCAGGTCAGAGAGAGTTTTATAAGGTATAGCGAAGTCATTGGGAACTTTCATTACTTTGGATCCTAATAATTTCAATGGGATTTGGTGATCTTATTTGAGGGTTCAAGTTGTTATTAATGTCAATTGTTCGTTAAAGCAAAACCTAAAAATTAAACAGGCTGGTAGTGAAGGGACTGTTTTTCATAACCTAAACTCAAAGGGCATGTAACTGACACTAAGGAATGGGAAAGCATAAAGCTTCTGAAACTCATAGTAAACCTTAAGAACATTTTCACCATAAAATTAAATTAATATTATATTTCTAACAAAAATTCAGCAAAGTTTCCTCTATACTGAGACAAAACCATAACCTATAAAAAAGAAATGACACTTCCAAAATAATTTATCATCAATACTACTCCATAAATACTCCAATAATCCATACCAATTCCACAAATACATATAACTTTAACATAATGAAATCCACAATACAAGATAGTATATAAAAATACCAAATCCTCAATACAAATTACACAAGTCATTTAACTAACTATAACAGTATCTAGAATTTAAATACACAATACTTATATCAAATAAACCTACACAAAATAACTGGAGAAGAAGAAACCTGACACAGATGATGACTAGGATCAGTTTGACCATAAAATCTTGAAAAAATAAATTGAGGGGAGTCAGACCTCATTGAGTGAACTAACTTTATAAAATGTATGTTGGTTTTAAAATAGCTATTTAAAACCTTTAAATCCTTTAAATAAATAATTATTTCAAAAAAACCCTTTTATTTTTACCAAAATTATTCTTTTATAAAATACCTTTCAAGAAAGTATATAAATATAAACCCCTTTAACTTATAATAAAGTGAGTCATGCAAACATAATATTTATGATAAATAAAACCTTTAATGGAAAATCATGGTAGAACCATAAACCTCAATTCTACTAATATTTTGGCTCTCTTAATCCAAATGATTGTCGGTCCCAAAGAGCACACTCAACTAGGGTCTAGCCACAATCTGTCTCTTACACTAATTATTTGTTGGCACCTAGAGAGAAAGCTCAACAAGGTCCCACCAGTAGACATATACATGCCTAGAGAGTCTTACTTAATTAGGGTCCATAATTAATAATTCTGCCCAAAAAGTCTTACTTAACCAAGGTTCACAATCCATAAAATAATCAATACACAAATCAACACTGGTGTGCACACAGTCCTGATGACACCCACCATGTGGCATGTTCTACCATTACTTTCAAAACGGTATATGAAACAATAAAAAATAAATAAGAAAATAAAATTAAACCAACTAAAGCATATTCATCATATGCTTAATTGTAATCAAATAAATGAACCATATATAAGGTAAAATTCATTATCATAAATAAACTTATATTAATCTCATAAAATTCTTATTTATAACTAATCTCAACAACATTTTATAAAATTAACTCATAGGTGGAGCGTGCCGATTGACGTGTCCTCGGTTGCCCATATATGACGGCTCCCGCTCCGAAACTCTCTAAAATAAATAATATTTATTTAAAACATGCTTATGTATACAAATAAAATTCATAAAAATTCTCCAAAATTCCAGAAAAATTAGTAAAACCAAGGAATTTATAAAATGGACTTAGAAATATCCTAAATATGACTTTTAAGGCTAAAGAAATTTATCTTCGAAAATTTAATTAAGATAAATGGAAATTAATTAATTTCCACCACAAACTTTCTGAGATTTATATCTCAAAATCCGTAAAAAATTATATTAAACTTTATATATGGAAATTGATCATCACAATTTATACTATTTATTAAAAATAGCTCACAATCATTTCTGGGTCGATATTGTTTACTCACCGGAAATTTGGGTGGGAGCCACTGAATTCTCACAAGAAAGTACAACAGCTGACCATACAAAATATATCAAAACATTCCAAACAATTAATAGGACACAACTAAAACTTCAAAACAATTCAAAATATATACTAAATAACAAAATCAGAATATAAACCGAATTTGCATACAAATATTCGCTAAATATTCTATCGATGTAGATCGGATGCGTGGTAGGTGTGAATAGACTCATGGCGACAAGAGGATCGTAATGGAAATGTCTGTGCCATCGAAAACTTGCCATAATAGTAGAAAATGATGAAAATATGACAATTGATATCCTTCAATTTTGGGCATTTTTGGATGGTTTCTCACAAAATAAAAGCTATGGGAAGGTTGAAAAGGATGAGATGAAGCTATTGTTCGAATTTCGCATTAATTGGAGATCGTTTGGGTGGTCAACAGAAGAAAAGAAAAGTTTTAGTACTAAAAGTAAACTTTTTCACCCAAAAATAAAATCCTGTCACTGCTCTCTCTTTTCCTCATGCCACTGCAAATCACTTTCTCCTTTTAATGGGGATGGACACCCACATGTGCATCTCCCCATGGTCCCTTTATTTAAAATAAATAAATAAATAATAATAATAATAATAAATATTACTATTAACAACCAAAAATTCAGGTTATTGCACTATTATTGATTTCAAATATGAGAGGCTTCGTACTTTATGTTTCATCTGTGAACTCCCAGGGCATTTCGTTTGGTTTTGCACAAGGCTTCTTCGTGAATCTCCAGATAGTCTGGATAAGCATTTTGATGCTTGGCTGAGAGCTCCATCTAGGCGTGCTCATGAACAGATTAGGGAGAGGTGGTTGCGAATACAAAGAGAGCTAGAGGTGGAGGTAGCCAGAGGGGTGTGCTAGGACTCCTTTGTCAGTTATGGTCATGGTACTCATACTGGCACAAATCATGGACCACGTTCCAATAATTTAGGAAAGACAACTGATAATGTTTGCAAGTAGGGTAATATGCACAGTGATAACTTGGTAGTGCAAGATGATATAGCAAATCATGGGCTACATGGATAGGATAGTGACGGTTTGGATTTGGTTGTTGTGGATAACAAGGGGACTATGGGCTTTCTAGCTGAGGTTTTTCCAGCCTAAATTTATCAGCAGCCCCAAGCTCAAGTTGATAATGAAATGGCTGTTTGTAATTTTGTTAATGGACTATAGGCGGGACCTGGACTTCAGGCCCGCCTAAGCCAATGATCGCTTAGAACTATCATGGGTCGGCCAGCCCATGCACAATTTATTTTCTAAAGGACCAGAGGGGGAAACATAGACCTATGGTCTTTGTGAAACGTTGACCATTGCTTCCAAGTTGAACAAAATTAGTTTGTGTTTAGGCTTTGATTGCATGCATGTTGTTAATTGTCATGGAAGGAGTGGGGGCTTAGCCCTTCTCTAGAAGGTGACTGTTTCTATTTCTATTCTACAAGATAGTTCTAATTTTATTAATTCTGTAGCTTCTGATTTGAGGTATGGTAATTGGCGTTTGACGGGCTACTATGGTGTTCCACAAAGACACTGTAAATGTGACTTGCGGCATATGCTTATGTCATTGTCTTCTGGTTCAGTTTTTCTATAGGTTATGCTTGGTGATTATAATGAAATCTTGCATAGTGGTGAGAAGAGGGGTGGGCGAGCTCATCCCCAATGGCTTTTGGATGGTTTTAGAAAGGCTATATTTGAGTGTGATTACGAAATGTTCCTCAGACAGGTCCTCTTTATACTTAGGAATGGTCTCGTGGGGCAGAAGGGTGGGTTGAAGAGAAGCTTAATCAGTGTATGGCAGACAGTAAGTGGATGCATTTATTTTCGATGGCAAAAGTTCGAGTTCTAGATGTTTCTACTTCAAACCATCTTCCTTTATTGTTTTCTGTGGAACCTTATTCTTCCTTTGCTAAGGTTTCCTAATTTCATTTTGAGAATCTGTGGCTTCGGGATATGAGGTGCCAAAAAGTAGTGCAGCAGTGCTGGGTTAATAATAGCTCTATGGATTTAATTTATAAATTACATCAGTATGGGAAGGAGCTCTTATCATGGGCGAAGATGAATAGGATTAATTTTTTATCTTAGCTTGCTAAGTGTGTGGGCAGAATTAAGGGTTTGCATAATCATCGAGATGCGCAGGGAGTTTCGGTATTGCTGGGAGCGCAACGTGACTACCATCAGCTTCTAGCTAATCAAGAAATATTTTAGCAGCAGCGTCCGAAGCTTAAGTGGTTGAAAGAAGGCGTCTGTAACACCAGGTTTTTTCATTTAATGGCTTCGGGTCACAAAAGGAAGAACTCTATTCGCCGTTTGAAGGATTCAGTAGGATGTTGGCAATTTGATCAATCTCGGATTCAATAAATATCTAATAGTTATTTTCAGGAGCTATTCCCAGCTAGTAATTGCCAAACTGATCTTGCTACTAATGTATCATTGGGAATTGATTTCGAATGATTTGCTTCAATTTTGTCAGGAGTTTTAGGTCTTTGGAAAGTTGAGGGAGGGTGTCAACTAAACGTTACTTATCCTTATGTAACATTCGTAACCTTAAACATTTAAGCCAAAAATTTTGGTTAACAACATGAATAAGTAATTAATTAAATTAAGTCTACAATTGATTAAAATAATTAATTAAGAGGTTTAATTTATATTAAAAATAAAGTGGTGAGAACTCAAAGTTAAATGGTGTCAAATTGAAGGAGTTAATAAACATTAGGTGGATGACGTGTCAAGTAGTTAGGAGAGGAAAGCCATGTAAAAGGAAACCTAGAGAAAAAAATAAAAAACTCTCTCTGCGTTCTTTAACAAAGCAGAGACATGGAAGCAAAGGAGGCTTCCTGTTTCAAAGTCTTAGAGAGAAAGGAAGAGATTAAGAGTTGTTAAAAAAACACACGGAAAAGAAGAACAAGAGAAGAGGGGCTGATTCATATCTAAAATCAGAGTTGTGAATTAGGTAAAAATCTTAAGTTACATGTTAGTCTCTAATGATTATTTACCCAGCCACTATTGATTTGCATGCATTAGTTCTTAGTTTTATGATGATAGATCATGGATTTGAACTTGATTCTTATAGGAGGAGCAAGCAATCACAAGAAGAGTGATTAAGGATTTTGTTTTGCTAAAATAGGTGAGTAATTCCTTCTTTTCCTCTATTTTAATTTCTTGAAACTTCCTTGATAGATATCAGTTTAATCTCTTGAATTTCTGGAGTTATTTTTGGTCAATTCTTGGGTGATTGCTACTTGAATTGAGCAATTATAATTGTTTGTTGAGAAATATTGATTTTGTGTTCTTTACCCAAAGGAAATTCTTCTTGAAATTATAAAGTTTAGATCTTTTGTATTTCTTATTCTTGTTAGGAATTTAAGAGTTTAAAACCTACAAAATTAAATTCTGCTATTATCTTTTTGGACACAATTGGTTGAATTGCAAACCGAAAACACAACAAACAATTTCTACAAAAATTTAGAAATTTGGAGTTACATGCCTGGTGTGAACAGTAAAATCTTATAAGCCATAACTAGAGTTATTTAGCTCTAAATGAGCTTATTTGTGAGTCAGTGAAAATTTTAATGTGTCCTCTACAAATTTGTTAGAAATTACAAAACTAAATTCTACTGTTTAGATGGTGTTTCAGAGCTGTACTTTTTATTGTACAAATTCTATAAACAGCTCGACCATTCTAAAGTGTTTTTAGTATTTCTCTTTCCTCGGACATCCAATTGGTGTGAAACCAATGGAAATTGCTCTAGACATACAAGGGTAAAAACCTAGAGAAATGATGTAAAAATATAGAACATGGAATATTTGGTGAATTATTGAATGTACCTATGAAATTTTGTCATGCTGCCAGCTTGCTTTGTTATTTAAAACTTTGAGCTATTCTTCCAATTCAAACATGAATTCTTTTCTAAACTATATTCAAGAGTTACTTTAAAGTTAAAATCTATTTAAAATCTCTTGAAGTATATAAGTAGTTAAATGAAAGTAATATTAACTCAAATAATTAGTTTCAAGATTTTGATGTGAAAATTTTGAGATATTAATGTTTCAAAAATTATTTGACTTCACCAAAGTGATTTTTGGTTGATTGAAGGATGAAAATTGAATTAAATAGATGAATAAACACTTGTGATTTTATAGAATTATGATCAAAACGTATTGCTAAAAGTTTCTAGCAAAAATAAGTTAATTTTGGTTGCTTTAGGCTGTTGTTAAATTGTTAAAAAAAAAAAGATGATGACTCTAGATCTCTAAGGTGATACTGCAATATAATAAGGCGGCATTAGAGTAAATTAGATGATGCTACAGTACTAGGACGATGCCTTAGTGACCCGTATAAATGTTTAAATTAAGTTAAATCATAACTTATGGATATACCAAAAATGCTAAAAACATTTTAGAAAATAAAAAATCATGAGAATTTTCCAAGTCTCTGTCATAGAGACTAAAGTCATGGAAACACCTTGAAACAAAAAATGAGTGTATTTCCAATAATCACATCATCAAGAATGTTTAAATGACAAAGAATTTTTGTGAATACTCAAATGATACTCTTGAACAATAAAGGAGAAATTATCTAATGATTTAGTGTGTTATATTTATGATAATTATACAAGAGTATTAGCATTTTGAGTAAGAGGAAACATGTGTTCAATTGTGATAGCGTTGGCCAACATGAATTAAACATTGTATTTAGGACAGTGCATAAATTCATTATGCCTTTGGGGAAAATGTATGTGATTTACAAGTATGCATATTAATTCTAATTTGCTCTAAGAAAGAGCTATGAGATATTATGCTCTGAGAAAGAGCAATGAGTTATTGTACTTCAAGAAGGAGTTAATGATAATGGTACAGTCAAACTATTTGGAAATACAATATGATGACTAATATTTCATGTCTAGTATGTGATAGACAAGCTCATAAATTTTAAATATGTCTGGACAAGATTTATCGTGCTTTCATGTTCAAATTTCATATTCATTAGTGCAAATAATGTGATCAAGGAAATACAAAAATGAGTTTGTGAAAGTAGAAATTTAATTAATATTTCAATGAAAGGAACTATAACATAAATACTATATTTTGGAACAAGAATGCTAAGATAATTTTTATGTTACGTCGAACCATGATATTAGGTCATTTATTGAGCACTCTTTTAAATTTTTGATAGTCTATATTTTTTATTTATGCTAAATTTCTTAAATGCTCCTTAATGTATGAGCTATTTTTTTATGTTGTTATACTCACTTACGAAATTACTTACACTCAATTTTCTTGTATATTTTCTAGCCTAGGTTGTATATTTTGATTTTTATAGCTTTAGCTATTTAGTATGGCAGTGCAGTAGGCCATAATAACTTATGAGGTGACCACGACCGAGACGTTAGTGAAGTATATTACATGCCATGACATAGATGCACATTTAGATTCGATTTGAGGTCATATGAGAGGGTTTTTTATCTATTCAGTATTATTACTATTTGCACCATTTGTATGTTAACTTGTACTCCTTTTTATAGTAATTTCATGTATATAAGTAATAATAGTTAAATTGTATTTATGAGATGATTAAGTATAAGGATATCCCACTTGCCATCTAATTACATCTTGGTAATGTGATTTGTATTTTATATTTAGTAGTATGTAAGATGGATATTTTTATTGGATTGTCTCTAGGTAATGCTCCTCTCAATAGTGTCATCATTGGATAGAGAATTCTAGTGAGGTACTGTAGGGGTGGGGTGTTACACCTTATTTCAAAAATTAAAAGCCTCAATGGATGGGTGATTTGCATCCAATTTCACTTTATAATGTTGTTGATAAAGTGATTACAAAAATGTTAGCAAATTGGTTGAAGCCTTTGTTGCCAAAGCTTATTTCTAGTCATCAAAGTGCTTTTGTGGTGGGTTATTCCATTATTGATAACACGATTATGGCTTTTAAAATTAATCATTTCATGAAGAGTAAGTGTAGAGGAGCTCCGGGTGTTGCTGCCTTAAAGCTTGATATGACAAAGGCCTCTAATAGGATTGAGTGGTGTTTTGTTGAAGCAGTGCTACTTTCTTTGGGTTTTGCTCATCATTGGGTTCAAGTTATTATAGAATGTGTGTCATCGATTTCATACAGTGTTCTTCTCAATGGGTTAGTATTCTAGTTTTCTTCTATATAAGGGTTTCAGGCAAGGGGACCATTTATCCCTTTACCTCTTCATCATTTGTGTTAAGGGGCTTAGTGCTCTTTTTTCTGAAGCTTTTAAGTACTTTGCATGGGTGTAAGAGTACTTGAGGGGCTCCATCCATTGGCCATCTATTTTTTACAAATGACTGTTACCTATTTTGTAATGTAACTGTTGAAGAATGTAGGGTTGTTAAGGAGATCCTGGATGTATATAGTGTTGCTTCGAAACAAGTGATCAATCATCAAAAATCTTCTTTCATCTTTAGTTCCAAAGTTTTAGCGGTGATGCAATCCAATTTGGTGCATAGTATGGGTGTTCAAGAGGATGTGAACCGAGGTTTCTATTTCAGTTTGCCTTTTAAAATTAGCTAGAATAAATGGGGGGTTATGAAGTACTCAAAGGAGAAGGCATGGAATAGGCTAAATTCTTGGCAGAATAAGTGGCTTTCGAGGTATGGTAAGGAAGTTTTATTAAAGTCTATGATTCATGCAATTCTTATTTATGAGATAAATTCTTTCTAGTCCCTCAAGAGCTTTGTAAAGACATTGAGAAGATGATGAATAGTGTTTGGTGGGGTGTTAAATATGGGCCGAGAGAAGGAATCTGGTGGCATAGCTGGGATAAACTTTGTGTTTCAAAGAAGTTTAGAGGTCTAGGATTCAAAAATTTGAGGGATTTTAATCTTGCAATGTTAAGCAAGAAAGCCTAGAAATTAATCTCAGAGCCTGAGTCATTAGTGGTGAAGGTGTTATAAGCGAAGTATTATCCATGCTCTTCCTTTTTTAAGGCGAAAGTGGGAAATAATCCCAATTACATTTGGAAGGGGATTATTGAGGCTCAATCATTTGTTATTGAAGGTGCTCGTTTGAGGGTAGGTAATGGCAGGTCAATATCAATTTGGTCTGATCCATGGAGGGTTATTGAGGTAATGGTAAGTATTATCCATGGTAGGTAATGGTAAGTATTATTGAGGCTTAATTGTTTCTAATGCTAGAGGGTTACCAACTTCACCGATGGTAGAAGAATTCCATTATGCTTCTATGGACAGTCTTATTTTAGGGGATGGTGGACATTGGAATAGGGAACTCATCGATGGCATTTTCAATGCTAGTGATGTCGATGCTATCTTCAGCAT
Organism: Mallotus nudiflorus; assembly: GCA_947683625.1. Lineage (NCBI taxonomy): Eukaryota > Viridiplantae > Streptophyta > Magnoliopsida > Malpighiales > Euphorbiaceae > Mallotus > Mallotus nudiflorus. The sequence continues at coordinate 102,279 of CANTUR010000126.1, read as the reverse complement.
GCCTTTAAGTACTCGACGAGTGAATGATTCCTGGTTTTGAATTTATGGGAAGAACGGTAAATTCTCAGTTCGTGATAGTTATAGATGCTTCCATGGAGATACAACTTTGGTGTTTCAGTCAAGTTGGAATTCTATTTAGAATCTTCAAGTCCCTCCGAAGGTTTGTAATTTCATGTGGCATTGCACTTTTTATTGTCTTCCAACTAAAGTTCTTTTACAGTCTCATCATGTTCCAGTTGATCTCAACTATCCACTCTGTCAAAGTGAGGATGAGTCGATATGGCATGTGCTCTTTGGCTGTGTTTTTTCCCAAGATTGTTGGAATCTTTTTCCTTCTCCTGTGGATGTAGGGAGTCATAAGGAAATTATTCATATTTTCTTTGATGTTTTTTCTGGTCTTTCTGTTGAGTTGAGAGCACTATTTGTTGTGTTTTGCTAGTCACTTTGGGAAAATTGTTATAGTTGGGTGTGGCAACAGCCAAAACTCTCTCATGTTCATTTTATTAATCGAGCTGGGAAATTTCTGATACGGCGAAAACTAATTAAATTTTCCCCACTAAATGATAATGCCAATTTGTTATAGGGTGATGATGGTGATGTTTGTTGGCAAAAGCCTACTACGGGTTTTTTTAAGTTGAATGTGGACGCTGCAATTAATAAGTGTTCTAAGAAGCATGGGCTTGGTTATGTGTTGAGGGACTCTTCAGGTCATTTTATTACTATAAGAGCATTTAGTTTATCTACTAGAATGAGTTCGAAGGAGGTTGAAGCTTTATCTTTTAGAGAAGTTCTTTCCTAGTTGCATGCTATTCGTCTAGACAATATGATCATTAACAAAGTTTGAGAAAATGGCTGAATGCCCTTTCTTTGATGATCTTTCCTTTAAATAACTATTGTTGTACAACCTATTTTAGACAAGAAAATATTTACAGCAAGTACACTAATTACTGCTAATCTACTTTAGGTAAGAATGACTGATTACTGCTAATCTACTTTAGGTAAGAATGTATATACAGCTAATACACAAATTATGATAAAATCTCAGCCATAATTTCTTCCATAATCTTAGCAATTGATAGCTCATAACCTCTGCCATTGATATGCCCCCTCAAATTGATGTTGGATGATCATAAAGCATCAATTTGGTAACCAAAAAATGATGTCGTTGTCGTGAGAGAGCCTTAGTAAAGACATCAGCAGTCTGTTGAGTAGTAGTGATGTGAGGTAGAGAAATGACATGGGCATCATATGCTTCACGAATAGAGTGACAATCCACTTCTATGTGCTTGGTGCGCTCATGAAACATTGGGTTAGCTGTAATTTGGATAGCACTAGTATTATCCGCATGAAGTGGAGTAGGTTCCATTTGAGGAAACCCAAGTTCACCCAACAGTCCTCGAAGCCAAACAATCTCAGAACATGCAGAGGACACAACACGATATTCAGACTCAATGGAGGATTTCGACACCCGATCTTGCTTCTTGCTTTTCCAAGAGACAAGAGAGTTGCCAATAAACATGCACCAGCCAGTAATGGAACGTCGAGTATCAGAACAACCAGCCCAGTCAGCATCACTATATGCTACCAAGTGAATAGGAGAAGCCACAGGAAAGAAAAGACCTCAAGTAGAAGTGCCTTGCAAATAGCGAACAATGCGATGAACAGTAGCCAAGTGAAGGTGCCGAGGGGCCTGCATAAATTGACTAACTTGTTAGACAGTAAAAGAAATGTTAGGCCGAGTAATAGTTAGATAATTCAAGCTCCCCACTAAACGTCTATATAAGGAGGGATCAGGCAGAAAATCACCCTCATCTCGATGATATTTAACATTCACTTCTAAAGGAGTATCAACAGATCGACCATCTTGAAGACCAGCCAATGTAATTATCTCTTGCATGTATTTATGCTGACTTAGGAAAATACCAGCCGCTGTAGAGTTCACTTCAAGGCCTAAAAAATAGCGTAAAGGACCTAGGTCCTTCATATGAAAAGAGTTTTGAAGACACTGTTAAAGCTGAGAAATTAATTTAGAGTCAGTCCCTGTAATAATGATATCATCAACATATACTAGGAGCAAAACAATTCTGTTAGCAGTCTTGCAAAGAAATAATGAGGAATCATATTGACTCTGGACAAAAGAGAAGTTAATAAGCATGGATCGAAACTTATCAAACCACGCACATGGAGCCTGTTTTAAACCATAGAGTGACTTTTTTAGTTTGCAAACATCAGAAGAGGGTGTAGAAAATAACCCTGGTGGTGGAGTCATATAAATTGGTTCCTTAAGGTCCCCATGTAAAAAGGCATTCTTTACATCCATCTGTCGTAATGACCAGCCCTTAGAAGCAGTAATAGCTATAATAAGTCGTACTGTTGTCATTTTTGCTACTGGTGCAAATGTCTCCTCATAATCAACTCCGTACTCTTGTCGATTTTCGAGTGCCACCAACCTTGCTTTGTATCGGTTAAGTGAGCCATCAGATTTCAGCTTAATGGAATATACCCATTTATAACCAATGGGTTTAACATCAGTAGGATAGGAAACAATATCCCAAGTATGGTTCTCTTGAAGAGCTTGAAGTTCCTCTTGCATAGCTTTCTCCCAACATACATGTTTAGTGGCCTGAGAATAAGAGGTAGGAACTGTAATATCAGCTAAAATAGCATAAAAACCATACCTATCAAGTGGATGACTGATACGAGTAGATCGTCGAATAACTATTGAAGTGGACACTGGATTAGGGTCGGGAGATTATGGGGGTTGTCATCTCTGATAGACAAAATCAGGTTTAAAACGCTCAATGGAGGGAGATATATCATCAAAGCTAGGAAGAAGAACACCATTTGAAGGGAGATTCTGCTGCTAAAAATAGTACTCATGTTCAAAGAAAACCATATTTCTAGAAACACGCAGTCGATTAATGGCAGCATCATAACACAGAAATCCTTTGTGAGCAGTGCTATAGCCCATAAATGCACACCTTACCGATTAAGCTACAAGCTTGTGGCGTTCATGTGAAGGCAAGTGAAGAAAGCAAACACATCCAAAAGTGTGTAGCATATGATAATTAGGCTGTATACCAAAAAGATGGAAGTAAGGAGAATCAAAATTCAATTGTTGAAAAGGTAGCCGATTAATCAGATAAACTGCAGTTAACAAAGCTTCCACCCAAAATCTAGGCGGAACTTATGCCTCTAAGAGTAAAGTGCAAACCATGTCCAGCAAGTGACGATTTTTTCGTTCAGCCACCCCATTCTGTTGAGGGGTATAAGGGCATGATCGTTGAGATATAATGCCTTTCTATTGTAAGAAAGCTTGGAAATCATGTGACATATACTCACCACCATTATCAGACCGCAAAACCTTAATGGAGGTGGAAAATTAAGTATCAATATAAGCCATAAAAATTCTGAAAACAGTTAACACTTCAGCTTTGGTATGCAGAAAATATATCCATGTGAAACGACTATAGTCATCAATGAATGTCACGAAATATTTATACTGCGCATGTGAAATAATAGGAGTAACACCCCAAACATCACTATGTATAATCTCAAAACATGTATTAGCACGAGTACCATAAGTAGGAAAAGGTAATACTTTACTCTTTCCTAGTTTACAAATAGAGCAATCAAGAGATAAACTATTAGAAGAACACTGATTTTTGTCGCCAAGAAAACCATGATTCATCAAATGAGACAATATCACATTATTTGGATGGCCCAATCGTTTATGCCAAACATCAGCCTTATTTTCAATAATAATAGAAGCCAAAGACAAAGTTCTAGGAATATTAAATTGCAATGGAAATAATCTGCCCACTTTAGGCCCCCTCACGATCACCTTCCCCGACCCCTGATCCTGCACAAGACAACCACGACAAGAGAAATTGACATCATAGTTATTATCCACCAACTGTCCAACATAAATTAAACTAGTAGACAATCCAGGAGAGATAAATACATGACGAAAGGAAGGTCCAATATCACCAATGGCAGTAATTGGAAGATTACTTCCATTAGCAATCTAAATATTTTATTTTCCAGTATACTTCTGAAGATTATGTAGCCAATCAGGTGATCCAGTCATATGATTGGATGCCCCAGAATCAACAAACCAAGGAGAAGAAATAATCTTACCTTGACTATGAAGTCCTAGAGTAGAAAATGCTGTGATGATCATCTATTGGACCATTTCTGGAGTAGCAAAAGACTGATTTGTGCTAGCAATTGTGGCCGTAGAACTGATAGTGGTAGGGTCTGAGATAGCGGCTTGAAAAGCTTGGCCTCGTCGATTTTCTGGGCGTGTAGGACATTGCTTAATAATGTGTCCATTCTGTTTACAATAATTGCAGAATTTCTTACTGCAATTGCAGGCAATATGCCCGAACTCCTTGCAACTATAGCATTGCATTTGTCCCTTTCCTCGGTTCTTCCCTTGAGCAGCATAAGCAACATTAACAACCTCAGATGTCTCCTTGGACGAACCTAGAGCAGCTTGTGTAGCCATTCTTTGTTCTTCACATAACAATTCTCCAAGACATATATCCAAGGAAAGGACAGGATTTCTATTTAGTAATCCAGCCCGTGCAACTTCAAATTCTGGCCTCAGTTTCATCAAAAACTGATCGTGCCTACTATCTTCATAAATTTCGTGAAGGCTGGCTAAGGCCTCTTTAGGTACCTTTGAATAGATAAGACCAGAATATTCGCTCCATAGATTAATAAATTCATAATAATACTGCTTAATAAAGAGATTACCTTGACTGAAGTTACCAATGTCAAGTTCTAGTTTAAATCGCCTTGCAGTGTTATCTTGATGATATATGCGTTGCAGATAATCCCACATCTCCTTAGTTATACTAAAGGAATGTAAATTGTTCACCATATGAGGTTCAATAGAACCTAAAATCCAAGAGATGATTCGAGCATCCTTTGCCTCCCATTGACTGAGTTCTGTACCTTCTTTAGGAGCAAGAGCAGACCCGTCAATGTGATTCCAAAGTTCCTTCCCTTTTAGAAACATTCTGAACTGAAATTCCCATGCTGCATAATTCTTTCTTGTAAATTTGATCGCCAAAGTCTCTATAGGCATTCTTCCAAGAAAATTCTCAGTAGACATTCTTCCAAAAAAATGAAATCTCAAAGCCAAAGTTGTTGATCAGAAATTAATCAACCAAAAAAATATAGCAAACCAGAAAGCTCTGATACCATAACAAAGTTTGAGAAAATGGCTGAATGCCCTTTCTTTGATGATCTTTCCTTTAAATAACTATTATTATACAACATATTTTACACAAGAAAGTATTTACAGCAAGTACACTGATTACTACTAATCTACTTTAGGTAAGAATGACTGATTACTGCTAATCTACTTTAGGTAAGAATGTATATACAGCTAATACACAAATTATGATAAAATCTCAGCCATAATTTCTGCCATAATCTTAGCAATTGACAACTTATAACCTCTGCCATTGATAATCATCGAGTCTGATGCACTGTTGGTTATTGAAGGTTCAAAAGGGCAGGTAGATGCTTTTCACTGTGGTTTAGTGTTAGATGATTGTTCTTTGTTGTTGGAAAACTTTGCAAATGTTTCCTTTATATTTTTTAAAAGATCAGTAAATGGAGTGGCACATGTTTGTGCTAGAGCTGCTCTATTTATTTCTGGTCTTAAAGGGTGGTCTAGCCCTCCATATTTCTTCTTATATGTCCTTCAATTTGATTATTAATGAATTTCAGTTCTTTTAAAAAAAATTCCGATCCATAAAAGTCATTATCATCAGCCGGATGTGATATATTTTTAGGATTTTTTTAGAAATATATTGAAAAAATAAAATATTATAAAAATATAGTTGACTAAAAAAATTTGCAAAAATATAAAAACACGAATTTTTTTTTCAAAAATACGTCTTTTTTCTTTTTCTTCTGCCATTATTTTCTTATTTTTCTTTTTCACTTTTTTTTCTTTGTTTTCATGTCTACTTTTTCTCTTCTCTTCTTCTTTTTTTTTTTTTTTGAAAACACACTTTTCTTCTTTCTTCTCCAACAAAAACCTAAAAAACAGAAAAAAGAGCAAAATCCAGATACCCAAATGGAGTCAATTGGTGTTTTAATTATTGGGAATTATGGTTTTATCAAAGTTTTTTATAGCAGAATAATAATACAAAGAGGAAAAAATAAAATACTACAAAAAATTATTAAATAAAAATGACACAAATATTTATGTGATTCACCCTTAATGATGGGTTACATCCATGGGGACACAAAGCAAAAATTATTCCACTATTAAAATAATAGGTATAGAAAGAGTCATCTCTAGATTAACATTAGAGAAATACAATAACAGGAATCGCACCAAAATAGTGGCATTCAAAGTGTTTCTCAAATCTCAAAATAATTTTTTCACTATTTTGTCACTCACCCACTAAAACTCCCTTTCAAAATTTCAATAAAGTTCAAATGCTTAAGCTCGCCCATCTTTTTGTTGTTGGCTCTCCCTTTTTTTTCATGTCCCTCTCTCTCTTGTCAAGAGCACTCTTAAGAGCTAAGCAAAACAAGTTGTCAAAATCAATTTGAAAACACCTTACAAGCAACCAAAGCCAAATTAGTTTTGACAACCAAAGTGAAGTTGGTTTCAACAATCCCAATTGGTCACTTCTTCATTTGTTATTGTTGTTTTTATTTTTCTTATTATTTAATTTAAATCTTCATTGCACCCTTTGTCATGACCTGAACCTCAAGGGCACGTGAATGACACTAGAAAATGAGAAAACATAAAGTTTTCAAAACTCATAGTAAGCCTCTAGAAATTTATCATATAAAATTTACCACTTTAAAATTCTAAAGAAAATTCAATAGAGTTTCCTCTATACCGAGAACAAAACCAAACCTATAAAATGCAAATAACATTCCAATAATATATCTCAATCACAACTTCTCCAATATCACCATAATCACCAACATCTTAACTCAAGTATATAAAAATACATATTATAAAGCAATACAAATGTCAATACAAATACAATAACAACAATTCATCCAAACCACTCAGGTGTTTAGATTAACTAAAATTATTCCATATTCATTGAATTTTTGTATATAAACAAAATAGAAATATGATTTTCAAATATTATATTAAATTTTTTAAAATATTAAAATCAAATTAACTAATATTAATTATTTGATTATTAACTAAAAATATTTTAAAAATGGTGAATATAATGTTTTTAGAGTAAAAAATTATATTAACATTAAAAAATGTTGAAAAATATGAAGTATAAGTGCTCAAATAAAAGTGGTATTTTTAATGAAGATAAATTACTATAATTAGACATTAAAAACTAAATAGATTAATTTTTTAAGAGAACAATTTTAATATATTTAATATGTTATTTTTAAAAATATTAAAGTTTATTATTACAAATTAAATTTTAAACAAAATTTTTTAATTTTTAAAAGAATATTAATGTTAAACATATTAAAGAAAAGCGAATTATATAATTGTTAAAATAGAACATTTATTAAAATTATAATAAACTATAACTACATTAATGTGTAACATTAGATTGTTATTAGACAAATAGCACTTTAATTATTTTAAAACATTTTATGAGAAAAATTAAAATTTAATTTATTAAAATTTTTTATTTGCATAGTAATTAGTTACAATATAAATAAAAATGAGAAGATGAAATATAGTTTTTAAAATAGAAAATTTACTCAGATTATACTATTGAATTAAAAATGATATATAAATATTCTTTGTGTCTTATTAAAAGTAATTCTAGTTAAAGAGTTGCTTAACTTGTTTTCTTCTTTCTAAATCTTGATTTATGCACATTTTTATATTCAACAAGAGAGTTTACTATCCACTTGGTAATTTATAAATATGTTTTGGATTATGAGTTGTTTGTTTTGTTTTTAAGATTTAATCTTATATTAGATGGATATATATTATTAATCGGTCCAATTAAAATTGATTAATGTGCCAAGTTCATGCTATTGATATGTATTGTATTCATTTTGCTTGAGGACAGATAAGAAGTTAAGTATAGGGGTATTTAATTATATGTTAAGTTTAATAGTTTTTTAGGTAGGTTTGGTGCATGTTTTTTTTTTTTATGTTTTTAGTGTTTATTGATATAGTTTATTAGAATTTAATTATTCTTTTTGTTTATGTTTGTTTTTATGGAAGTAGAGACTACATACTTTTTTTTTCCTTATTGTGGGGTTTGAGTAAATTATAGCAATGGAGAGGAAACAACAATGAAGATGGAAAAAATGAGATAAGGTGATATGGGTTAATGATGAGAGAGGAGATATATGGGGATAATATGAAATATGTTAGTAATAAAAGAGAAGAGCTTGAGATAGACAAAGGAGGACACGAACAAGCAATTATGGAAGGAGACAAGTAATTATGGAGAGAATATATATATATATATATATATATATATATATATATATATATATATATATATATATATATATATATATATATATATATATATATATATATATATATAGATACATATATATATCAAAAAAAAAGAATAAATAATAATGAAAGCATTGTGGTAGGGAACGAGATATGGAATAGATATGGGAATATGTGTTGGAATATTATAAAATATGTTAGTATAAGAGAAGAGAGTTGTGCTAGAGAAGGAGGAAGACAGTGAAGAAAAGAAACAAAAAAGACTACTAGAGAAGAAGGCTAAAAAAGTTTCCAACAAAAGCTAGAGACTAAGGGGTTATTCTTTCTCTCTTATTTATTTTTCTAAGTTCTTAATGTATTTTATTTTTTTTAATTTGAGAACATGATGAATATTATGTTTAGTTAATTTTATTTATGTTGGGGGTTGTTGAACTTACTTCAAATTAAGTTGATTTATATATATTGGTTTTTCTTTTAATTGACATTAAGCATTCATTAAGCTTAATTGTTTATGATTTGGTCATTCATAATTGATTTTTAATTAAGGTTAATTATTGAGAAATATTAATCTTAATAGAAATATGAATGCTTGATTAATTGATTTAAGTCTATAGATAGCTTAAATTATGTTAATTTCAATTGGTTGTGCTTTATGATTTATTTACTAAATTTGATTAGGTTTTAATTTAATGAAAATTAGTTAAAACCTTTTCAATTGATAGAAATAAATTAAGTAATTTTTTCTTGAGAAAGTTTAATTGCTACCTTTAAACCCCCCAAAAATTGCAATAGAAAGAAAACTAAAGAAGACTAATTGAAAATAAAGTGATACAATCCCTAATATTATTCTATCATTTGCATGTTAAAATTTAAATTAATAGATTTTATTATTTAGTTTCATTTTGGCTATTAAAATTTAGCAATTATAATTTACTTGATATTTGATTTTTAAATAAGTTAAAAATAGAATTAATAGTTAGATAGACATTCAATCCTCATAGGATCGACTTGTACTTATTCTATATTACTTAATGAACTTATATGCTCGCGAGAACCAATCAAACATTAAGGGTGAAAATGCACTTTTACCCATCAATCATAATAAAAACCTAATTATTAATTGAAATCAAGATTTTACAACCACTTGCAAATCCAAAACCCACAACCACTGGCACAATCATGCACTATTGTTTGGCTACAGAGCACATTTGTAAGCCAACTTAGAAGATGAAGATGGCGATGGGATTGGAGTAATGTATTGGGGTTTCTAGTATTAATTACAAACATTTTAACAATTTGCCTGCAATCTAACCATTTAAACTATGTTCAACCACCCGAAAAATAAAGAAAAAAAAACCACTCTTTTGAATAATAAAGTACCTCGAAGCTGTATAAAGTTTTGGTTCAAAAAATCTATCTCCATCACCAAAATGTAATAAAAGAACAAAATTACAAGAAAATTCAACATAAGAACCACGTCTGAGACCATACTATGCAGCCAAACATAGTTCAAAGAACTATAGAGAAGTATTTGCATTCAATTGAAAGTACAAGAAAAGGAATAAACCAATCTAAGAATTTGGATAACTCACCAAAAGGAGTAAGCGCAGTTGCAATTTATGTTAGGTTGGATTTAGAGTTACGCTCTGGGCCCTGATGCTGCAGTTGGTGCATCTATAAGGCAAGGAGCAGCTAGGTCATTATTTTTTAATGATGGTGTAGTGGGAGTGGTTGGAGTAGTGGTGGGAGGTGTTGGAGAGGAACCTGGTTTGCTTACTAAAGATGATGAGACAATAATGGCAAGTTTCTAGCCAATCTGATAATGACTAGAGAATGTACAATTGTAATAGTATTCTCTAGTGGTGTTGAGAGTGATGTTGATAGGGAGGGTGGTGATTACATCTCTGATAGTGTCATACCTCAAATTTAATTGTCCCCAAAAAGGTCCAATGATGAAACGAATCCTCGAGATGACTAAAGTATACTCATTCATAACACCTCTGAAGTGTGCAACCTTAAAACACCCAACCAACCCCACCAGTGTGCAAAATCAATCACCAAGCCATTAAGTTATGCTCCGACCTTGCGAAATATGAATCATCGAAACAATAAGAGGTTTTATTTCAAGAAAACTCCTCTCAAAATACTTAGCTTGTTGGGCTGGTGGGCATTTTGTTAGACTGGGACCTAGCTTTATGAAAAAAATGGAAATTGATTTTGATAAAACAGAATTTGGAACCACTTCCAGAAGGCCCTAAAACTTCCAAAAGTGGTCCTGGAATGGTCCAACACAACCTGAGTATCAGTGCATATCGCTTGGAAGTGCGTGTAAACACCCCTAGGTGTCATGTGCTAAAATTAAAGCCGAATTTGGCAAAAAAGACTCTAGAAACACATCTGGAAGGCCCAAAAACCTTAGGAGCTAACCCCAAAATAACACTCATAGAACCTAAGAAGAGCACATAGAGAGTCGAAGTGCGCATGAAAATGCGCATGTGAGCGCATGGCCACACACAAAAATTCCCTTATACATGTGTGACCACGCCTACACCACCCCATTCTACACATTTTTCCTATAAATAGACCCCTCTACACCCCATTTTGAGGGGGGAGCAAGTAGAAACACACACACTCTTAAGAGTCAGTCCGATCAAAGGTGCGAGAAACCCCTCCCCGTATAGTTTTTTCTCTCCCACAGCCTTTCCCTTTGGTTGTTAGATCCCTTTTCCACCAAACTCAGCCTCATCTTTGTCAAAGCACGCTTTAAAGGTATATAATATAACATCATTTTGCTATCATTTTGAACCTCTCAATGAGAAACGCTTGATAATCTTTTAAAGCTAAAGCTCACACAAGCTTATTCGAGTATGAGGACCACATAATTATTTTAGCACATTTATTTTATCATATTGCATTTTATCTTACTGTCACTCGCATTTGGGAATATTGTTGTGCATGTGTGATGAGACTAGCAATCTTGCATACTACGTGAATAATATATGCATTATTATGCTCATTTTATATCATCATTATGCATCCTCTATTTTTCAAAATCATGAAATCACATAGTAAATATCAATAATTTAAAAAAGTTCATGTCCCAGAATAGAATCATCATGCTCTTGGTCCAATGATGACCTCATCCTTAATATTATCATCATTCATCATCATAGCATAAATAATCACTGCAAGCATGATCATCCTATCATTCATCGAATAAGTTGTGTAAATGATCATATTATCCTTGCAAATTAACCATGTTAGATTTACTTTTTTTAGTCTTTCCCTTTTCATATGTATTTTATTAAGAAAGCGATGTAATAAAATTTCCAACTTTATTATTTATTCTACACTATCTGATGTATAGTGTGAATACTATATAAATTGTCATTATCGAAACTAGGGTGTTGAGGTAACTATATATAGAATATCATATAATGAGAAATAGTCAAAAAGTATATGCGATCTCATGAACCCAAAAATCTCTTCTAGGGACAACACTCGCTGAGTGACCTGATGTTGTCCTTTTCTTTTCTCGATTTTCTAAAAATCAGGTGGCGACTCCACAAAATCAAAAGTGTCTCATTCTCCCAAGATTAATCACTTGTCCCTATTCGGTAAAGTTGCCATGTCCCTCGGAAAAGGAAAGAACCGCACAAAATCATAACTCCTCAAAAGTTCTCTTCCCCTCAAAAACAAAGAAGGTCACTCATAGTGGCAACTCCACTGGGGACTTCTAAGTAAGAGGGATAAACTCAAAAATGACTATTTCTCATTATACAATACTTGATCGTATAGAGCCCCTCACTATAGCATTTGCACTACACATCACTCGTGCACCACTTGTCCCTAAAAGCCTCAATAATACTAAATGACATTGCTACCATGATTCCACTCAAGTCACGGAGCGACGAAGATATGGTATTAACTCCTTTAGTCTTTACTCGTGCATTCACTAGACTCTTATGTTCAGAGTTTGTAACCCAAGTCCTTAAGGGGGTGACCGAGTTATCAAAAGAATGCTAGACTCACTGATCGGAGTCTATAACCTTAGTCATATAGGGGCATTCTTGGTAAAGGAACCCTTAGCCTTTCACCCTGACTTAGCTCATATAGATAAACTAGTAGTAATATCCACTAGGATTCCATTAAGCTATGCATGCTATCCTTGTCCTAACGTTGTCCATTTAACCTGATACTCATAAATGACATAACCCTCCTAATGTATATCCTCAAACGCAATCGTAATGTCAGTTTTCATAGAAAATTTATGCTCAACGCCATGTGATTCTCATTTACTTCGTGTGAGCCTGAAGTATAAGGAATGATGAGAATCATGTACCTTAGCTTGAATAGTCTATGTGAATTAACAAATAACGACATCCCTTGATGACAAAACCTATGTGATGTCATCCATTTATCCTTATTAGATCAAATGAATGGGTTAGGACCTAATAGATTGTGGACCTTTATGTCGGCAAAATCAAATTGTAAACTATTAAATGATAGTTTCATAACTCACGGTAAGCATATTGAATATCGATGTAGGGGCAAGAACTCAGATTCCCTTTAATTAACCTTGATCCTATGCATATGAGCACATACAAGCTCTGGACATCATTTGAAGCCCGACAGTTGACCCTCACATTGACATCATATGACTACCTCAAGCATATTTGAGTATCATTCCTTAGTTTACCCTTTGGTTCTAACCAACATAAATAAATAAAAAGCTTAGTCCTGAGAGTAGAACCATAGTCCCCTAATGACTATAGGTTCAAAATCCACCTAAGAAAAAGACTAAATGACCTCGTGGACAAATAAGGTTGGAAGCGAGACCTTGCTTGTGATTGGTTTGTTCACCGTGCAAGAAAACTACCCAGCTTTAATCATCCATACATAGTACATACTAACCACTATTTCTTGTAGGAATAATCATTTTTCCATCATAGGATTTTTGCATCCACTCCATGCATACATGCTCACCCTTTTCTCTTATAGGCAAACGTCATGCATCAGTCATTTAGCTAACCCTAATAAATGTACAAGAATACTACATTCAAGTATGAGTGACAAAGAAGATACCTCTTGTCGATAATTCGAAGAAAAGCTAAAAAAGGGGATCCAAAAGTTGCTCACTGATGGCAGCATAACTGAAATCCCTCCCCGTATAGTTTTTTCTCTCCCACAGCCTTTCCCTCAGGTTTTTAGATCCGTTTTCCACCAAACTCAGCCTTATCTTTGTCAAAGCATGCTTTAAAGGTATATAATCTAGCATCATTCTGTTATTATTTTGAACCTCTTGATGAGGAAAGACTGATAATCTCTCAAAGCTAAAGCTCACACAAGCTTAGTCGAGTCTGAGGACCACACAATTATTTTAGCACATTTATTTTATCATATTGCATTTTATCTTATTGTCTCTAGCATTTGGGAATATTGTTGTGCTTGTGTGATAAGATTGGCAATCTTGCATACTACGTGAATAATATATGCATTATTATGCTCATTTTATATCATCATTATGCATCCTCTATTTTTCAAAATCATGAAATCACATAGTAAATATCAATAATTTAAAAAAGTTCATGTCCTAAAATAGAATCATCATGCTTTCGGTCCAGTGATGACCTCATCCTTTATATTATCATCATTCATCATCATAACATAAATAATCATTGCAAGCATGATCATCCTATCATTCACCGAATAAGTTGTGTAAAAGATCATGTCATCCTTGTAGATTAACCATATTAGATTTACTTTTCCACATTCTTTCCCATTTCATATGTATTTTATCAAGAAAGCAATATAATAAACTTTCTAGCTCTATTATTCTATACTATATGATGTATTATGTGAATGTTATATACACTATCATTACCAAAACTAGGGTATTGCAATAGCTATATGTTGAATAACGTATAATGAGAAATGGTCAAAAAGTATATGCGATCTCCCGAACCTGGAAATCTCTGTTGGGGACAATACTTGCTGAGTGACATGATGTTGTCCCTTTCCTTTCTCGATTTTTTAAAAATTAGGTGGTGACGCCACAAAATCAAAAGCATCTCGTTCCTTCAAGACTAATCACTTGTCCCTATTCGGCAAAGTTTCCATGTCCCTCAAAAACAAAAAGACCCGCACAAAATCATAATAACACAAAAGTCCTCCTCCCCTCAAAAATAAAGAAGGTCGCTCACATATAGGATTTGAAGAAGTGAATGCATCATATGATGCTTTAGGGACTTAGACCACATCATACGCATTAGTTGCAAAGTTGAATGTTAATGATTGAAAAGATTAAATAAGACATCAATTAGTGTAATGCTTTAGCATTTTGTAAGTAAATTGAGTGTAAAAGTATATACAAATTGTTAGATATATATACTTATTGCATAAATAAAAATCTTAAATGTTCAGAAAAATTATGTAAAGAAGAAGCAAATGATCGAAGACTTACTTAATGTAGGCAGCAGCACCATTACTAGGAGTAGTCCAACCTATGCCATCTCCTATAACATGCATCGTTTGTGCAGATATAAGCATAAGTACATTTTTAATTATCTAAGTTAAATTATTAAATTTAAGAAAATAAACTAATGATTTGATTAGCTAATAATCATAATTAACAACTATTTGAATCAACTAGTAGAGGGTTGTTCTCACTTAAATGAGGTCTTGGTTCGAATCCTAATATATTCAGTCACATTGAATTAACTGTTGGAGACCTTCGCTGCCCTTATGGTCATGCTAGATCAAACTGAATTAGTTATAGTCCAATATGCTCTAGATTCTTGTGACTTAAAAAAAAAGCCTAATATGGTTGTCATACCTCAAATTTGACTATCCCTAAAAAGGTCCAATGATGAAATGAATCCTCATGATGACTGAAGTTTGCTTATTTGTAATAACTCTAAAGTGTGCAACCTTAAAAAACCTAACCAACCCCACTAATGTGCAAAATCGATCACCAAGCCATTAAGTTTTGCTCTGACCATGCGAAATATGAATTATCCAAATAATGAGAGGTTTATTTCGAGAAAACTCCTCTCAAAATACTCAGCTCATTAGGCAAGTGCAATTTCGTTAGACCGAGACCCAATTTTATAATAAAATGGAAATCAATTTTGACAAAACAGACTTCGAAAACACATCCATAAGGTTCTAAAACCTTTGGAAGTAGTCCCAAAATGGTCCAACACAACTAGAGGATCAGTGCGTATCCATTAGAAGTGCGCGTAAATGCCCCTAAATGTCATGTGCTAAAATCGAGGCCGAATTTAGTAAAACAAACTTTGGAAACGCATCTAAAAGGACTAAAAACCCTAAGATCCAACCCTAGAACAATATGCATAAAAGTTGATAAGTGTGCATGGAAGGCTAAACTGAGCATAGAGCACACATGTGCATACGTGACCACACCTACACTATGCACGACCATGTGCACTTGGCGTGGCCATATGTCAAATTCTTAATATATGCGCATGACCATGCCCCTACCACCCTATTCTACCTAATTTTCCTTATAAATAGACCCCTTCACACCCCATTTTGGAGAGGGAGAGCAAGTGGAAACACACACACACACACACACACTCAAAAATTGGTCTGATTGAAGGCATTAGAAACCTCTTTCCAGATAGTTTTTGCTCTTCCAAAGCCTTTCTCTTGGGTTATTAAATCCCTTTTCCACCAAACCAAGCCTCATCTTTGTCAAAGCACACTTCAAAGGTATACAATATAGCATCATTCTACTATCATTTTGAACCTCTTCATGAAAGCTTGATAATCTCTCAAAGCTAAATCTTCAAAACCCACACAAGCTTAGTCGAGTCTAAAGACCACACAATTATTTAAGCACTTTTATTTTATCGCATTGTATTTTATTTTACTATCACCAGCATTTAGGAATAATATTGTGCTTGTGTGATGAGACTGGCAATCTTAGATGCTATGTGAATAATATATGCTTTATTATGCTTATTTCATATCATCATTCTACATCATCTACTTCTGAAATCATGAAATCGCATTGTAAATACCAATAATGTGAAAAGTTCATATCCCATAATAAATTCATCATGCTCTCTGTCTAGTGATGACCTCATGCATCCTTTATATTATCATCATACATTATCATAGCATAAATAATCATTGCAAGCATGCATGGTATCCCATTATTCATGAAATCAAGCAAGCTGTGTGAATGGTCATGTTAATCTTGTAGCGAAGGTCTCCCTTTTCATATGTATTTTATTAGGATGGTGATGTAATAATTAAATTTTCAGCTTTATTATCTTCCAATATTTGATGTACTATGTGATTGTTATACAAATTGTCATTATCAAAACTAAGGTGTTGTGGTAGCTATACATCAAATATCATATAATAAGAAATAGTTAAAAAGTATACGCGATCCCCCAAACCCGAAAATCTCTACTGGGGACAATACTCACTGAGTGACATGATTTTCTAAAAATGAAGTGGCGACTCCATAAAGTCAAAAGTGTCTTGTCCCTTTAAGAAAATCATTTGTCCCTATTCGGTAAAGTTTCCATGTCCTGCACAATGTCCCAATAAAACATACCGCTATCCAAAAGCAAGAAGAGAGGGTCGCTTACAGTGGCGACTCCACTGGCGACTTTTAAGTAAGAGAGATCAACTTAAAAATGACTATTTCTCATTATGCAATACTCAAACATATAGAGCCCCTCACTACTGCATTTGCACTACACATCACATGTGCACCACTTGTCCCTAAAAGCCTCAATAATACTAAATGACATTGCCACCATGATTCCACTCAAGTCACAAGGCGATGAAGGTATGGTATTATCATCTTGAGTCTTTACTTGTGTATTCACCGGACTCATCTGACTAGAGTTTGTAACCCAAGTCCTTAAGGGGTGACCGAGTTATCAAAAGAATGCTAGACTCACTTACCAGAGTCTGTAACCCTAGTCATATGGGGGCATTCTCTCTAAAGGAACCCTTAGCCTTTCACCCTGACTCAGTTTATGTAGATAAACCAGTAGCAACATACATTTATATTCCATTAAGATATGCATGCTATCCTTGTCCTAACACTGTCTGTTTGACCTGATATTCATAAATGACATGACCCTCCTAGTGTCTATCATCGAATGATGTC
This sequence comes from Mallotus nudiflorus, assembly GCA_947683625.1. NCBI lineage: Eukaryota > Viridiplantae > Streptophyta > Magnoliopsida > Malpighiales > Euphorbiaceae > Mallotus > Mallotus nudiflorus. The sequence continues at coordinate 84,682 of CANTUR010000126.1, read as the reverse complement.
ATAATGTTAGTTTTCATAGAAAATTTACACTCAAGACCATATGATTCTTATCTACTTCGTGTGAACCCAAAGCAGGAGGAATGATAAGAATCATGTACCTCAGCTTGAGTAGTCTATACAAATTAACAAAATAACACATCTCTCGATGACAAAACCTATGAGATATCATCCATTTATCCTTATCAGATTAAATGAATAGGTTAGGAACCCAACTAGGTTATGGACCTTTATGTCGGTAAAATCAAACTGTAAACTATCAAATAATACTTTCATGACTCCCGGTAAACATATCGAATATCGATATTATCGAATATCGATATAGGGGAAAGAACTCAGACTCCTTTTGAATAACCTTGGTCCTATTCATGTGGGCACTAGACATCATTTGAAGCCCGATAATTGACCCTCACATTAACATCATGTGATTACCTCAAGCACATTTAAGTATCATTCCTCACTTTACCCTTTAGTTCTAACTAACATAAATCGAAATAGCCTAGTTCCAAGAGCAAAACCATAGTCCCCTGATGACTATAGGTTCAAAACCCACCTAGGAAAGAGACTAAATGACCTTATAGAGAAATAAGGTTGGAAGTGAGAACTTGCTTATGATTGGTTTGTTCACTGTGCAAGAAAACTAACCATCTTTAATTATACATACATAACATATATGTAGATAGCATGTGCTAACCAGTATTTTTTTTTTTGCAGGAATAACCATTTTTCATCATAGGATTTTGCATCCACTCCATGCATACATGCTCACCCTTTTCTTTTGCAGGCACACATCATGCATCATTCATTTAGCTAACCTTCATAAATGTACAGAAATACGACATTCAAACATGAGTGATCATGAAGCTGAGTCTTCTCATTGAAGCAATGGAAAATTGAAAGCTAGGATCCAAGAACTACTTAACTATGGTATCATGGTTAAAAACCCCGAAACCTAAACCAGTGTCACTAGACATTTCCTTTATAACCTTGATAAGGTTGATTGGAAAAGCCTACAACTATATGGAATGCTATGCATTAAGACATTCCAACATGTGCATCTCGACTGTGAACTCTTGAATGTTGTTGTGTCATTCTGGGACCCTCAAGAGCATGTGTTTTCGTTCGACACCATAGAACTATGCCCATTGTATGAGGAATTTAGTGCCATAGCGGGATGAATCCCCACAATGACCGAAGAAGTAGTCTTCACTAACTAAGATATCAAATACCCAGGACTTGGGGTTGCTTTCCTTAACCTAAGCTCACAAAAGCTTCATGAATTTTTCACTGAGCACAAATGACTGATTCCTATGCAACTCCTAGCTGCCTGCACTATGAAGAAGATTGGTACTCTAATTTGGGCACATCTTCTTATGTGTTACCTCTTTATGTAATACTGCACCATCTTAAATGACAGGTTAAGAGATTTCATGATAGTCCAGGTCATTGAACAAATAAAATGTAGAATGACTCCTTTCCCACTGATTCTAGTAGAAACCATTCAAGTTTTGGATGACCTCAAAATGGGAAAAGTCTGAACTTCACTAGGAGCCCTCTATTATTTTAAATATGGATGTAAGAAAAGCTAAGTCTACTCGACAAACCTATAGGGAACTGGATGAGATACCAACCAAGGAATCACCTGGAAAGACACATCAAGGACATCCAAGGTCACTCAGCCCACATCATAACCCAACAGTGGTTATAATGCATAAAGGATATACCACAATATCAAGTGAGATGGATGTGTCCATGGTGGAAGTTGGAACATATGACTCTCTACACATATGAAAATTGCATACCAATCTCATGATTTAGGTTATGCACCCACTACTATCCAACACTAGTGAAGAGACAGTTTGGTGAGAAATAACACGAACCTTCTGAGATTGTAGATTTCTCTAGCAGTACGATACAATAAAGGTTTGTGGATCACTTTAGAGCAACATGGAGGAAGAGAATCGTCCACCAATTTACCCATGGTATTGGAGACAGTGTTACTGATGAAGCATACAAACAATGTATGATCCAAAGATAAGAGCCTCTATCAAGCAACTGATTCAAAGAAAGCTCACTCCCTTAATTTCCATGCTTTTTCTTTATTTGAAACTAATGATGTAATGAACTTTAAAGTTAATGTAATGAAATATGATTTTACTTACTTGTTTTATGTCTTTCCTGATGGTAGTGCGCATTGCATTAATCAAAACATTAGCATATTTAAAACTCATTCCATATGCACTGAATCATTTAACATTGGCATAGAATCTAAACCACGCATTCTGCATATTTCAAAAGATGTTACCCTTAAAGTTAAGAGAGAAAATGAAAAAATATTAATAAAATATTCAAAGGTATTTGCTTGGACATATGACGATATGCCTGGTATTGACAAAGACATTGCTCAACACTTCATTCCTAGCAAAGATGGGTGCAAACCAGTAAAATAGAAACTAAGAAGACTCAGACCAGAATGGGCCTAACTAATGAAAAAAGACAACAAGAAACATATCAACACAAAATTCCTAGAGGTAGTAGATTATGGTTAGCAAATGTGGTACCAGTATCGAAGAAAAATGGAAGGGTTAGAATCTACGTCAACTATAGAGATATGAACAAGGCCTACCTGAAGGATGATTTCCCATTACCTCACATAGACATACTCATTGACAGCGTCGCCATATGTGCAATGTACTCCTTAATGGATGGATTCTCTAGGTACAATCAGATCCTAATGGCCATTATCGACAAAGCAAAGACATCTTTCATAACAGAATAGGGTACTTATTATTAGTGATATTCACTAGGTCAATCATGTATGACCATATTTTGAATTTATCATTTTATTTAATAAAGAGGCATTTTTCATTATCATTTTATGTTATGATAATTACTTGAATAGTCAATTCTTACTAAGGTCATAAAGTATGTGACTTGATAGTAAAACCCTTAGATTAATTATGAGTTCTATTCAAATTATCCCTAGTCATAACAATATATTATGACTAGTATGATGTTGATTGATGATTATGTTTTACTGTTTATGAATATGAGATATTAAGTCAACTTATAAGCACTGATTTGGGAAATAATGTAATGGATTGACCCATCATGAGAATATTACATAGATAATTGTCATAAGTAATTCTCATTATAATAATATTAATTTAGTCCTTTGACTTTGAAATCATCATGGATTTCTACATAACTATTATATATTTTGACACAATATAACATTGTCTTTAACAGGATGATTAAATAGATTGTTGTTGGATATGAAATGAGTTATGTGAGGAATGTGAGTGATTGAGAAGGAATTTGTCCCTCATTTAATTTGAGTAAGATATCTATGGGCCCCTTGATAAGATAGACTAAGGAAAATGCATGGCCATGCTAAAGTGAATTGATAAAGAGTTATCATTCTCAGTCTACTTAGAGTCAAGAAATAATATGATTGAATTATACAAGGATGATAGAAACTATGCCTTATATTCAATCAAGATATCATGTGAAAAAGGGATTACAATATTTATTATAAATTAAGTAATGTCAGATTATTAACTTCACATGACTTAGGTAGTCATAATGTCTTGCTAGAGGCCACTTATGACTTGTAGGCCTAAATAGAGATTTAGGGCCCACTGCCAATGTCATGTGAACCTATAGGGTCACACACTTAGAATAGGCCTAAAAAAATATGGGTTTAAGAAGCCCAAATATGCTCTGTGGAAATAAATAAATAGTTTATTTATTTAAGGTAAAGGTTATCTTAAATAAATAGAATATTATTTATTATTTAATTTTAAATAAAATCATAATAATAATAATTGAGAAATTACCAAAAAGTTATTTTGATAAGTGAAACCCTAATTAGAGGTCTATAAATATATTATATTCTCTAGGGTTTCACTAACTTAATCATTAGCCACTAAAAATTCATTTTTCTCCTCTTAGAAAAACTAAAACACAAAGTGTTTTTGTTCTTGATTTGTGAGAAATCAAGAGAAATGCTAGTACACAAAGTTTTCATTTTAATCAAGCATTGTTCATGTGGACATATGTGGAGGATGAATTCTTTTGGAGACGTCTTGATCTAAACTACCAAAATTAAAAGGTCGAGGTAAGGTGTCACCAGAGTGAACCTCCTCTCTGCCTTCTAGAAATCTTACCTCTTCTGCGTTTGTGGTAAGATTTGAAAACCCTAGTTTTAAATCAATTAATCGAATTACTTAGATCCAGGTTAGGGTTTGTGATTAAAATTTTTAATTTATGCTGCGTTTTTAAATCATGAAACCCAACACTTACTACTATAGAGTAATGCCTTTTGGACTAAAAAATGCAGGGGCAACCTACCAAAGAATGGCGAATGCAATGTTCCATGACATGATACAGAAATAAGTGGAGGTACATGTCGACAATATGATGATTAAATCAAGAACCAAGGAAGAACACCCCATTGATCTTGAAAAGTTCCTCAAAAGGGTCGAAAAGTATAGTCTCAGGCTAAATTCGAAGAAATGCATATTTAGGGTTATGTATTGCTACAGAGTAATGCCTTTTGGACTAAAGAATGTAAGGACAACCTACTAAAGAATGGCAACTGCAATGTTCCGTGACATGGTACACAAAGAAGTGGAGGTATACGTCGATGACATTATGGTTAAGTTAAAATCTAAGGAAGAACACCCCTCTAATCTCGAAAAGTTCCTCATAAGAGTTGAAAAGTATAGTCTCAAGCTAAATCCAAAGAAATGTATAGTTGGGGTCACTTCAGGAAAGATGTTGGGGTATGTTATCAATCAGAACAAAATTGAAATAGATCCAGACAAAGAAAAAGCCATCAGAGAGATGCTAGTACCAAAAATAGAGAAGCAAATTATAGGGTTTCTAAGGAAACTATAGTTCATCAGTAGATTCATTGATAAGTTGACAGCAGTGTGTGAATTAATCTTTAAGCTACTCAAAAAAGATCAACTGGTTGAATAGAAGGAACAGTGTTAGCTAGCATATGACAAGATCAGAAGCTACCTAGCCAACCCACTAATTTTAAGACCACTTAAACTAAGGATACCTTTAACCCTATATTTGGCCATCAAAGGGAATGCAATCGGTGCAATGTTAGCTTAAAAGGGAGAAATGAAAATAGAACACACAGTATGCTACTTAAGCAAGAAGATGCTTCTATATGAGAAGAAGTATAGCTAAGTCGAACAGATATGCCTGGTAATGGTATGGGCAATGAAGAAACTCAGACACTACTTTCAATCCTATAGAATTCATGCCATGTCTAAAATGGACCCAATGAAGAAGCTCCCTCTCTAGTAGGGAAACTTTCCAAGTGGCTCGTACTGCTAATATAATTTGACATGCAATTTCTGATTAAGAAGGTAGTAAAAGAGTAAGCAGTAGCTGAATTTCTAGCTCTCTACTCCATTCCAGACTCAAAAGAAATCTAACTAGACTTCTGAGATGACCTCAGCAAGTACACTAACATGGACTCCATATGTCTAAAGACACTGCATGCGCATCACCTTTTTTAGAAAACTCAACATCCCATGAAAGAAGAAGAGAAAGGAAAATTCATTGTAAGGATATTTTACTCCAAATCGTCAAAATAACATCCTCAACATAACAAATAATAACATCATTACTACATCATTACTGGATCATTACTACATCAATATTGCATCATTACTGCATCATTACTACATCATTACTATATCACTACTACATCATCACTACATTATCAGTACTACCTTATTCATATTGCTTAGAAGCACTCACTCATTGCTTAGAAGCATTCACATTTCTTAGAAGCTTCTACACATTACTTAAAAGCACTCTTTCATTTCTTAGAAGCACTCTCACATTACTTAAAAGCTCTCACTCATTGCTTAGAAGCATTCACATTTCTTATAAGCATCTTCACATTGCTTAAATGCGCTCTTTCATTGCTTAGAAGCAATCTCACGTTTTTTAGAACCACTTTCATTACTTAGAAGCACTCACTCATTGTTTAAGAGCATTCACATTGCTTAGAATTACTTTCACTTCTTAAAAACATCTTCGTATTGCTTAGAAGCACTTCCACATTACTTAGGAGCATTCACATTGCTTAGAAGCATCTTCACATTGCTTAGAAGCACTCTCATATTACTTAAAAGCACTCACACTGCTAAGGAGCACTTTCATTACTTAGAAGCATCTTCTCATTGCTTAGAAGTACTTTCATTACTTAAAAGCACTTTCATTACTTAAAAGCATCTTCACATTGCTTAAAAGCACTCATATTACTTAGAAGCACTCACATTGCTTAGAAGCACTCGTATTGCTTAGAAGTACTTTCGCTGCTTAGAAGCACTCACTCAGTGCTTAGAAGCATCTTCTCATTGCTTAGAAGCACTTTCACTGCTTAGAAGCATCTTCTCATTGCTTAAAAGCACTTTCACTACTTAGAAGCATCCTCATATTACTTAAGAGCATGCACACTATTTAGGAGCATTCTCATTTGCTTAGTAGCATCTTCATTCACATGACACCTAAGAAGGTTATAGTCGCATGTTCATTTGCGTGACACCTAAAAAGGTTATAGTCACATTTTCATTGCTTAGTAGCATCCTTATTTTATGTGACACCTAAAAAGGTTATAATTATATGTTCATTTGTGTGACACCTAAAAAGATTATAGTCGCATGTTCATTTTTATGACACTTAAGAAGGTTATAGTCGCATTTTCATTACTTAGTAGCATCCTCATTTCGCATGACACCTAAGAAGGTTATAATCATGTGTTCATTTGTGTGACACCTAAAAAGGTTATAGTCATATCCGCATATTGCTTAGTAGCATCCTCATTTTGCATGGCACCTAAGAAGGTTATAATCGTATGTTCATTCACATGACACCTAAAAAGGTTATAGTTGTATGTTCATTTATGTGACACCTAAAAAGGTTATAGTCGCATCTCTTTTTACTTAGTAGCATCTTCATTTGCATGACACCTAAGAAGGTTATAGTCGCATAAAGCCCAATGCACTTTGCATGAATCACAAGCTTGCATATATCCCAAATAGTACCTTATATGATAACCAAGTCATAGAACAACAGCAATAAACAAAATATAACAACAACAGTCAAATCATGATAAGACATTGAAAGACAACCCACAGGTAAGTACCTCTCTCCCTACTAAAACATTTTTTGCATCTTTGCATTTTCTTCACGTGTATTAACACTAGCGCTAGGTGGCTATGCAACACACGTGAAGTAGAGGGCAACTGTCATACCTCAAATTTGACTACCAAAAAGGTCCAATAATGAAACAAATGCCTGAGATGACTAGATTCTACTCGTTCATAATACCTCTGAAGTGTGCAACCTTAAAAAAACCTAACTGACCCCTACCAATGTGCAAAATCGATCACTGAGACATTAAGTTATGCTCTGACCTTATGAAATACAAATAATTAGAATAATGAGAGGTTTATTTTGAAAAAACTTCTCTCATAATACTCAGCTCATTGGGCGGGTGCAAATTTCATTAGACCGGGACCCAATTTCGTGAAAAAAAAATCAATTTTGACAAAACAGACTTCGAAAACATAACTCGAGGATCAGCGCATATTGCTCAAAGGTGCGCATAAATTCCTCTAGATGTCATGTGCTAAAATCAAGGCCAAATTTGGTAAAACCAACTCTAAAAATATGTCCAGAAGGCCCAAAAACCCTAGGAACCAACCTTAAAACAGCGTACGTAAAACTCGGGAAGTGTGCGTGGAAGGCCAAAGTACGCATGTAGCGCACGTTTACGCGTATGGCCATGCGCCAGGCACATGACCATGCGTACTTGGCATGGCCATGCATAAAATTCTCAATATAGGCATGCGACCACGCCCCCACCACCCTATTCTACCTAATTTTCCCTATAAATAGACCCCTTCACACTCCATTTTGGAGAGGGAGAGCAGGTGCAAACACACACACACTCAAAAATCAATCCAATCGAAGGTATTGGAAACCCCTTTCCAGATAGTTTTTGCTCTCCTATAGCCTTTCTCTTAGGCTGTTAGATTCCTTTTCCACAAAATCAAGCCTCATCTTTGTCAAAGTATGCTTCAAAGGTATATAATCTAGCATCATTCTGCTGTCATTTTCAACCTCTCGATAAGGAAAGCTTGATAATCTCTTAAAGTTAAAGCTTCAAAACCCATATAAGCTCAGTCGAGTATGAGGACCACACAATTATTTTAGCACGTTTATTTTATCGCATTGCATTTTATTTTACTTTCACCAGCATTTGAGACTACTGTTGTGCTTGTGTGATAAGACTGGCAATCTTTCATGTTATGTGAATAATATATGTTTTATTATGCTCATTTCATATCATCATTTTGCATCCTCTATTTCTGAAATCATGAAATCACATCGTAAATACCAATAATGTGAAAAGTTCATATCTCAAAATAGAGTCATCATGCTCTCAGTCCAGTGATAACCTTATGCATCCTTTATATTATCGTCATACATCATCATAGCATAAATAATCACTGCAAGCATGCATGATCATCCTATTATTCATGAAATCGAGCAAGCTGTGTGAATGGACATGTTAATCTTATAGATCAATCATATCCAAATTAGATTTACTTTTTCGCAATCTTTCCCTTTTCATATGTATTTTATCAGGAAAGTGATGTAATAATTAAATTTTTAGCTTTATTATCTTCTACTATCTAATGTATTGTGTGAATGCTATACAAACTGTCATTACTGAAACTAGGGTATTACGATAGCTATACATCGAATATCATATAATAAGAAATAGTTAAAAATTATATGCGATCCCCCGAACCCAAAAATCTCTGATGAGGACAATACTTGCTAAGTGACCCGATGTTGTCCTTTTCTTTTCCCAATTTTCTAAAAATCAGGTGGGGACTCCACAAAATCAAAAGTATCTCATCCCTTCGAGACCAATCATTTTTTCCTATTCGGTAAAGTTGTCATGTCCCTCGGAAACGAAAAGACCTGGACAATGTCCCATGAAAATATACCGCTATCCAAAAGCGCGATAGAGGTTGCTCACAATGGTAAAAAAAACAACGATAGTTATTAATATATGTTGGTTTAAATGATAAGGCAGTTGAATACTTTAAGAAAGGTTCATAATCAAGTCTCATATACATAGAAAAAACAAGTGCTGAGATTAGAAAAAAAATGGTCAAGTGACAACTTTTCTCCAAGAGTACCATGAAGTGTAAAGTTCAAATCCTATTGTCGTCGGTTTAAAAAGAAAAGACTATTTTTTATTGTGCAATCCACTTGATTCCAACTTTAAAATAGTTAGAACTTTATGATTACGGGATACCTGCGACATAAATTAAAAAAGAAAATAGTGATAATTTCATAGCATAAAAAAGAAGCCAAGTCAAGCAAAAAAAAATAGTCAAAGTATATGCGCGGCCCCAAACGAAACGTAGATTAAATCATCAACTAATTCATGCATCGTTGGATTAGAATTTTTAACATTGATTTGCTTGTGTAAACAGGTCTTCACCGTTAGGACTCACCAAACCAAGACCGTGTCTATTTCTCTATCAATCAACACGGTAACTTACCTTTTTGACCAACTCTATATATACCTTATAATCATTGCGAGTATGGCATATCGATCTCATAGCTCCATTACAGCTCTCAAACGTACTAAAAGAATTAAAGGGTTTTATTGGATAAAAGAGCTAAGAGAAAATTTTAAGAAGAAATGGCAAGGTTAGTTGGTGCAGCTTTTGGGTTCGTTTTGATGGTTTTGTTGCACTATGCAACTGCACAGACGGTGCATGTTGTGGGAGATGGCATAGGTTGGACTATTCCTAGCAATGGTGCAACTGCCTACACTAATTGGGCTAGTGGCAAGAATTTTGTTGTTGGTGATATCCTAAGTAAGTCTTCGATCATTTGCTTCTTCCTTACATAATTTGTCCGAACATCTCAAATTTTTATTTACGCAATAAGTATCTGCATCTAACAATTTGTATATATATCTAACAATTTGTGTATACTTCTACGCTTTATTCACTTACAAAATGCTGAAGCATTACACTAATCGATGTCTTTTTTAATCTTTTCAATCATCAGCATTCAACTTCGCCACTAATGGGCATGATGTAGTCTGAGTCCCCAAAGCATCATATGATGCATGCACTGCTTCAAATCTTATCGGAGATATAATCACCTCCGGACCTGTCAACGTCACTTTCGACACCGCTGGAGAACACTATTACATTTGTACATTCTCTTGTCACTGTCAGATTGGCCAGAAACTCGCCATTACTGTCTCATCATCAGCGGGCACACCGGGTTCCTCTCCAGCGCCTCCCACCACTACTCCAACCACTCCCACTACACCATCCCCAACAAACAATGTACCAGCTGCCCCTTGCCCTACAGGAGTACCAACCGCAGCACCAAGACCCAGGACGCAGAATACTACTCCAGGATCAATGAGTCCTACCTCTCCTCCTCTAAATTCGTCATCTTCTAAGGTGTTGGCTAGTATGTCAGTTTCCATGATGGCCATGATCTTGAGTCTGATGTTTTAATCCATTTTGTTCTGATAAAGTATAATACTTTGTAGATGTTACAAAATAAAATTTTTTGTGCTTTTTTTTTAATAAATTTTCATATAGAGAGATATGCAATTTTTCTTATTATCACAAAATTTTGATGGCATATTTAATAGAATAAAATTTTGATGGCTGATATGTGATAAGATCTTCTCTAATAATTTTATGGTTTGTCCTGTATGTTAAAAAATCTATATTTATTAGCAAATCCAACCTTGCAAGTATATATGTATGCCTTTTCATAAAAAATTTTGTCTGCATACATACAAAGTATGACACTCAAGAGTTGGAAAGAGATATATATTTTAAATATTTTATGTTTGTTTACAAATCTAACAATGGAATGTATTGTACCTCTAGTAGGCAAAAACCTTTTCCTTTTTAAAATATTCATTAATTCTATGTATGATTAGTATTGAAAATTTTGTGTTTATTTCAAATAAATTGTATTTAACGGGTAACACATATATTATATTTTTATTAATAAAGTACACGGTATTTAAAATATATATCACTTATTCATTTATTGGATACAAATACTCTAGTAGAGGAAAGAATTGTTGTTTAATATTTGTAATATTCTTTAGAATTTTTATGGTGATAAAAAAATAACACAATTTTCATTGCTGTTGGAAGCTTGTCAACTCAAGAGAAGGCTGGGATTGAAATATTATAGGTAGCAGAGTTAAGTCCGGATCCAAGAGTTTTGCGATCACAGCACTATGTGAACTTTAAACCCACTGGAAAACACAAAGTAAGCGTAATGTCCAAATTGGAGAAGGAATCACTACTCAAATAAGACTCGAGACACATTGTACAACAATTGGATTTCATGGAGGTTCCCAATAGCCATCTTTAAATAACGGATACAAAAATTGGGTATGGGCTTTTAGAATGTCAACCCAACCTTACGATTGGCCTATGTGTGTGTTTTGTATCTTATTACCTTTAATTATTCAATTATTTCTTCATTAACATGCAAATTACAATTTACTCCAATTTTACAACTTAGTTCGAATTGACACATTAATCATATTCCATGCTTATTAAGGGTGATTTGCTACACTCATTACAAATATACAAAAAATTCATAAAAATAATGATAAAGAAACAAATATACATACAAAGAAATAGGGGGAGAAAAGAGTTACAACACTTGATCACACAAATAAAGGTAAAATAAATAGAAAATAAACCAAAAATAAACTAGTCACAAAATAAGTGAATCCAAAAATAAGTTAGGAGGATTAAAGCTTGATGATAAGAATCATCTTAATATTCCTGCAAATAATAAAATATTAACCTCCACAAATATATATAAAGTCCTATAAAAAAAGAAACCTTGAGGTTAATTCATAGGTCCAACGACATAAATATAAACAATAACTGCATATATACCTAATTTAGCAAGGTGTCACGATAATTATGCAGAAGATTAATGTTTGGCGATATGAAAATAGATAAAGGAACGTATATCATCTAAGGTAAACTCAAGAAATTAAAATCAAATTTTTACATGATTCTGTTAATGTGGTGGCTCCTCATCAATGAGGCATCACCTTTAGACATAGAGGCGATGCCACATCACTTGAATCCTAAAGGGGTACACCTCTTCACATGTAAATAAATAAAGACTTATAAATATTTAGTAATTTAAAAGATCATGTCATAAATATAGTGTAAAATAAGCAATGAACCTAAAAGAACAAAATAAGAGAGAGTAGAGAAAGAGTTTTATGCAAGTTAATAACTTAATGCTTAAAAAATATAGGCTCTTACTGCTCAAGATAAGTTTGAAGCTCCTAACTCAACCCTCAGAGATGAGTTGTTAGTTCTAAACCTTTACTTGAAGGCAAGAAGCTCCCTCTCTTCTTGAAGAAAAATGAACTTCCTAGCGAAACTTCTTTTTTCTCTCAAGAACAACCTCCTCTCTTCTCTAAAGCTTTCTTTTAAAAAAAAAAAAAAAAAAACTAGCTAACCTCTTTTTTCTTTTCCTCCCTTCCTCCTTTTTAAGCTATTTTCCCATGTCTTTAATATGACCTCTCCTTTTTCTCCCATTATCACACCTCTTTCTAGTCACCTTTTAGCCTCCAAAGTCTCACATTCACACAAGCATGTTTAGGCTAGTAGTAGGTGGGCCAACCCATTTGCTCATTACTATCATCCCTACATTTAATACTTGTGCAAATAGTTGGTAAAGTAGCGACGCCTCTTAGAAAAAATGTCACCTCACTGAAGTAGCCACCACAAAGGTGGCGCCTCTCAAGCGTCACCTCTTTGGCCCTAGACAAAGATGGGGCTTTTAGTCCAAAGTGGGCTTGGGCTTGGGCTTGGTCTTTAGACTTAGGTCTTGTATTTATGTGGGTTCAGGTTATTTGAGCCTTATAAGCATGGGAGTTTGAGCTTTTCAATCCATTCCCAAAAAGGTTTTGGGTCTCTTGCATTCAAGATTTATATTTTCTCATTATTGGGATTTCGTTGCAGGCCAATCAAATCAGTGTTTACTGTTACGACCCAAAACAGGGGCCATGATCGGCACTAGGGAACGGGAATTCTTTCGAATCCGGAACCCGTAGCAAGCCTAAAAAAAATAAAATATGCAATAGTAATAATAACAACACAATTAAGTAAAATACTATGCAACAAAAAAAATCATAAATATCAAAATAATAATCCACCACGGGATTTGAATCAAATCCTCATCTCATATATAAATAAACTTTTAATACAAATCCAGTTCAAATATTTAAAGTACATAACTCATACAAATATAATATAATATCTTTTAATAATTTTACGACTACTGCAGTGTCTAGATCATAAAATAAAACTCAAGTGAGCAGTTTACATAAAGAAGCCGGAGCAGAAGAAATCCAGTGTACAGGCCTGCTACTGAAGTCTGATGAAGATGACTCTCTTGAAAAAAATAGTTAACGGAGGGGAGTTAGACCTCACTGAGTGAATTACTATAGTATATATACATGCATATTAAATGTCAATGCACACAATCAAAAGTATATATAATATGTATGTATACAAGCAAATACACACAGATGCAATAAAATCATTTTATATATTTTTATTGAAAATCATTGTTTATGAATGATCAAATAGAACCCTAGAAAATTGCAACCTCAAACAGTGTTAGACAACACTATAGCCATACAGGCTCACTTATTCCAATATATTCACTTATTTCATATGGACAGTAGACTGGCCCCGAGATACTAAGTCAACCGAGCTCCAGCAGTCTGACTGTCAGTGTGATTGGCCCCGAGACACTTGGTCAACCGAGCTCCAGCAATCACACTCCCAATTCATATCTCACACATCAAATAATCATATCCAATCAATATCCACAAGTGGTTAGTAAGATAGCCTAAATGCTATAAGCGTACCGGTACGTACTCGGTCCTAGTGCTGCCCACTAGGTAACACGTTCTATTGATATCCTTCATTATTAAACATAAAACATACATTCATAAATAAATGATGCATGAATTTAAATAAAATAGCAACATAACCATATATATATACTAAAAATATACCAAAAGTAAACCGGGTATATTTCGAGTATATATACGTTAAATAAATCCAATTAAATTACAAAATAAACTAGAAATGTATTTGAAAACATTTTAAACATAATTCATTAATAAAATATGCATATAGTTTAAAATATACCAATAATAAACCAAAAGTAAACTAAAAATAAACTTAAATACTAATTGAATTATTTATGCATAATTAATCAAAATAAAACATACATTTCTAAATCATGCACCCTAAAGCATATATATATATATATAGAATAGTAACTCACAATTATTACACTCCTCGAGATGGGTCCGATGGGCCTGGTCCACTAGCCTCGGTCTCGGTGCAACTAAACAAACAAATAACGACATGAATCAGAATAAATCTAATGGAAACTCCTAAAAACTCGATCTAGATTACTAGATACAGAATTAAATCAGAATCCGATCGGACATCACATTTTACGAGAATTCTACCGAAAATCCTGCAGAACCTCCCCTATAAAATGGACATCTCTCTACTGAAAGAGTAGAGCCGGCCCTGCAAAGAAACACACTTCGAAAAATAGACACAGAATCACAATCACAACCCCTCGGTCAGACTCTAAGCTATAGTTTACCGACTGAGTTCCACAATTCACAAAATAATACAGAAACATCGAAAATACCCTTATATCATAGAAATACATTTTATAAGTAGAATTTACATAATTAACCCTAAAACACAGTAAAAACCGATAAAAACTTATTTTATTAGAAAAATCGTATATTATATATATAATTGAAAATAATTTACAAAAAATAGTTTTAATTAGTTAAAAATACTAAATAATTTTTAGAAATCATTTTTATACCCTAAATAACTATTAAAACCAATTTAATTACATTTTTAGCCAATTTAGGATAAAATTACCAAAATACCCCTATATATATAAATATACTAAAATTAATTAAAAAATTCACCAAAAATAATATAATTACACAAAATTAATTTTCTCAACATATATAACAATAATATCAATAAATAAACTCAATTAACTAATTAATTTCAATTAAAAACATAATTAACCCTATTTTTCCAAAATTACATAAACTATATAAATTCAAAATAAACACATAAAAATTCAAAAAAATTCCAAATAAATTTCTATAATTCATTTCAACACCTATATTTATCATAAAACACAATTTCATAATTTAATTAATTAATTTTCAAAAATTAGAAAATAATAATAAAATAATCAAAAATACCCAAAAATCAAAATAAACTCCAAAAATTCTACAAAAATTAAAAATGAAGATTAAGCTAAGGGTAACAACATTTGTGAAGGAATTTTTCATGAATCAATCAATTGAAGCTCAAAAAAAATCGAAAACCCTAATAGGCCGAAATTGCAAAATCGAAACCTAGGAAAATCTAGACCATTTTAAGTGAAACAAAGCTTGGAATCACACTCATCGGAGCTCAAGGAGAAGATAGAGACTGGCGGTGTCGAAAATGGTGGCCAAAAACGCTGTGAACGACGGTGAGAAGAGTTTCGGCTTTCCCGGCCAAAACGAGCTTCCTGACGCCGGAAACAGCTGCAGCAGGTGGCGGGGAAGGCTGAGGAAGAAGGTGGCATGCCGGGAGGCACACTGATGGTGAAGAAACGGCATGACAGACGGTGGTTGTGGGATGGGACGATCAGAGAAGGAGGAGGAGGGATCGGGGTGGTTTTGTAAATAAACTAAAGTTTATATATATATATATATTAATAACTGTAATAATTTATATTAAAATATATTAATATTATACTTAGAAAAATTACACACCACATGTATAAAATAAACATTGTATATATATACATATACACATGATAATTAATTAATCAAAATTAATTTATATAATATATACATAATTAAAATAATTACTAAACCCTAATTTAATTTAAATACGCATACTTGCATGTATATGTATTTATTTTAATACGACCCTCGAAAATCATGCATGAACTCATGCAAATATGTAATTCTATTTAGAATAATTAATATTAAATTATTTACGTATCAATTTCCTCGAAAGTAAAAATCCCGGGAAAATTTTACGTAAAGTACTTAAAATAACATAAAATAATTAAAATAAGTTTTAATTAAATAAAAAAACTCATAAAATATCAATATTATATACAAGAATTATTAACACTGCATATCTCGATACAGTATTAAAATATTTAAAAATACAGGATATTACATTTACAAATATCTACCACAAAAATAGTTGTGTTGATGATGGTGCATATAAATACACAAAACCTTTTTTTTTAATACAATGTAGCTAATTATTATAAATAATAAGTATATATAATTAAAATAGTAATTAACTTAAAAATATGTTGTAATGATTAAAAAATTATAAATGTACATATTAATTTATTTAATAAAAATCCTTATTTCCATTAAAATAGAAGACAAATCGAGTCCTGAAAGATTTATTGGCTATTTTTGAGAGAGAACAAAATAACTGATTACATTTTATTCATCGTTTTAAATGAAGGAAAATTTGCACGTACCTATATGATACAATCCTTACGAAATATTCCAATCATGTGTCTCAATAATTAATAAATTCCCCGCCTTCAATAGATCACCATGATGCCAAAATTATCTATACAGTGAGCTATTATATATAAGTACATCTTTCAAATTATGTAAGTTAAATTATTAAATTTAGAAAAATAAATTAATGGTCTGATTAACTATAGCTACTATATGGTTAAAAAAAACAATGATAATTATTAATACACGAGAATGCACATTGCCACTGAAGATGCAAAATGATAAAAATTAAAAATTAAAAATTACACTTTTGACCTATATTTATAGGAAGGCAATACATTTGAGGAGCAGCAGTGTTATTTTTTCAATATTGTGATGGCTCATTTAAATGTCACGACCCGAACTCAAAGGTACGTGATTGACATTAAAAAATGAAAAATGTAAAAATGCATCTAAAATCCGTAGTAAGTCTTAAAAAAAATTTCACAAATTAAAAACAATTAACATAACAATAATATCAAAATAAATTTATTAATATCAAATGTAGAAAGCAGTATTTCAAATACATTAGTATCACAATTTTAAAACAATCCACAATACAAATGATATAAGTTCATACTCAACTACTGCGGTATCTAGAGTACGATTATACAATACATAAAATAATTAAATATACATAAAGCAACCGGTGAAAAAAAATCCGGCACAGACGGTGATTATTGGCAGACTAATTATGAGGTCCTGAAAAAATTAAGTTGAGGGGAATCAGACCTACTGAGTAAATCAATTTTATAAAATGCATGCTAGTTTGAAAATATTTATGAAATCCCTTTTTAAAGATAGAAATAAAATAAAATCAATATAAATATTAAAATCTTGTACTTTTCTCAAATATTCTTAAGATATCAAATATCTTTCATAATCACAATTCACTTTATTATAAAATTTTAACACGAAATCAAAAAAATATTAGTTTAGGTGGAAAATCTTATATAATACCTAAACCATCAAATTCCAATAGTCTTTCAGCTCACTTAGTCCAAATGACTGCCGTCCTGAGAGCAAGCTCAATCGAGTTACAGTTGTAGTCTAATCATTTAACCCAATATTGATGTCCCGAGAGCAAGTTCAACAGAGTTACATCCCATTTCTTGCTCGAGAGTACAAGTCTCCACTAAGCTCAATCACAACATTGCCTAAGAGCACAAGTCTCGACTAAGCTCATTCACATACACAATACATTATCATACACATGCATATGTGGTTCTAAGATACCCACTAGGTAGCACGTTCTACTATTTTCTCCAAATCATTTGAATCATAAATAAATAAATAAAGCGAGATAAAAAAAATTCCATAAAACATGCTTTCAAATACAAATTATGATTATAAATATAGTAATCATGCATATGACAATATAAATCATGCATGTGACAATACAAATGAATTCATAAATAAATTCTTATAATCAATTCATTATCATTTTAATCATAAGAAAATATAATTTAAAATTTCACAACAAACATTACTTAAAATCAACTCACAGATCGAGTGTGCTAGGCGATGCATCCTCTGCTTCCCAAATGTTATAGTTGTAGTCTCAAAGTCTTCTAAAATAAATAATATTTATTTAAAATATGCTTGTTCGATAAAATAAATAAATCCTTAAAAATTGTCAAAATTTATTAAAAACATGGAAGGATGAGATTGACTCGATTTAAAGCAAAATGCTATATAGAGTCAGAATTTAACAGATACCGATGTCACAATTTAAAAGAAATCTATCAAAAATTCGGCAGAGTCTCCTCTGTAAAACGGACATCTCTCTATCGAAATAGAGTTATTTCTGCACAAAAACAACACTTCTAACAATCTCACAACTCAACAATTTAAGTTGGGCCCCACATTGTACTTTATGCCCAACTGAGATCCATAATTCACAATATATATAAAAATTATACAAGTTATCTCAAATCATTAATAATTCATAAAAACCTATTTAACTAATGCAAATTAATTTATTTAAATATGACGAAAATATAAGGGAAATTTATCTTCAAATAAATAATAAAAAAAATAGTTAATCTCATAAAACCCCCTCTAAACCTTTTTAATAAAATCACCATTAATTATACATAATTTTTTTTTTTTGTGAACGAACACATAAACTATTTAAATAACCAAAATATATCATAAAAATCATAAATAACTCATTTAAAGCTTAAAAACAATAAATAAATTTATTGTTTGCAAATTTTCCAAAACTTACTACTAACTAACTAAAATTTAGAATTTAATTATAAAAATTATTTTTATACTTTTATTATTCAAAAATCTGTCTAAAACTGAATAAATACTAATAAATTTAATTAAGCTTAAATAATTACTAATTTCTAACAATTTTTCCAAAAATACACATTTATACAAAAACTTCAAAAATTCATATCTGAAATTCTAAAACAAAACTCACAAAAATTCCTTCACAAAGATTACTCCACATAATATATAGAATTTAATAAAAATATGTTCACATTTCAAGTTCGGAAGAGTACCGTGAACAGTAACTGAGATCCGGAATAGTGACCCGAAATTCAACTTCCTCAAAAATTTGCAAACTATATATCAAATGAAAGCTCAACCTCAATTTAAAATAATCTAAACTAAATTTGACATGAATCAACCGAACACAAGCTCAATTTCACAAATTAAAATAAAAAACCTAGAATAGAAATTCTCAAAATTGAAGGACTTACCGAAGTTGGAAATCAAAATTGACTGAGGGCTTTAGAAGCCCAAAGGATGAGGAACGTTTTTAGACCATCAGCGAGCCTTGGAGTGGCCAGAGGCAACACTGGTGACTCCTAAAGCCAACCGGCAAAGAAGAACCCAAGAGAGAGAGAGAGAGAGAGAGAAAAGAGGGAAGGTGACAGTGGGAAGAGGAGGAGGAGCTGGTGGTTGGTGATGCCACGATGATGGCAATGCTGAGGTGGTGCAGTGACAGTGGTTGTGTCAGAGGTGAGGTTGGTGAGGTAGAGAAGAAGGGAAAGAAGAAGAAGAGGGAAAAGAATGGAGAGGGGAGGGGTGGTCTACATATTTTTCTCTCTATTTTTTTAATTTAAACAAAAGTACCGAGTACAATTTAAAATTATATATATATATATATATATATATATATATACACTTTTAAATTTTAATAAAATTTTATTACACACATTAAAACTAATTAAATAAAATTATAATTAAATTTAATAATCCATATTTAATATTAATAATTAAAAATTCAGATCTTTACAGTAAAAAAGTTAAAAATTATTAAGTAAGGTTTCAAATTCAAATATTATATTTGAAAAAATAGGTGTTGAGAGTGGTTGGAACCTTACTTATGATTACTGCATCCTGTGACATGAAACAAAAAAAAACGAACAATAATAATTTCATGCCAAAAAAAAAAGGCCAAGTCAAGCAAAGCAAAGAATTGAAGCCAATAGTCAAAGTATGTGTTTTTCAATATACAAGTCATCAACTAATTCTTGCATCATTGCATTAGAATTTTCAGCATATGGATCGACTTGTGTAATCAGGTCTTCACCATTAGGACTCACCAAACCAAGACTATTTCACTAACAATCAACATGGTAACTTACCTTTCTAACCATCACTATATATACCTTATACTCATTGCTAGCATGGCATATCAATTTCATAGACAACTCTTAAACATACAAAAAGAATTAAAGGGTTTTATTGAATAAAAGGGCTAAGAGAAAATTTTAAGAGGAAATGGCAAGGTTAGTTGGTGCAGCTTTTAGGTTTGTTTTAATGGTTTTGTTGCAATGTGCTGCTGCACAGACAGTGCATGTTATGGGAGATGGCATAGGTTGGACTATTCCTAGTAATGGTGTTGCTACCTACACTAATTGGGCTAGTGGCAAGAATTTTGTTGTTGGTGAAATCCTAAGTAAGTGACTTAGCAGAAGCCTAGAAAATTGGATAAATATTTCTCAATGTTGAATTGCGCATGATTGCCGTCTAACAATCTTCTATAAACTGTTCATTTGCACATAAATGCTAGAAAATAGACATTAATAATCGTTGATTCACACAAGGAATACAGAATATTATAAAAAAATAAATTTGATTTAATAATTCTACAAAAGCCACCCTCAAACAACCCTAAAGAGAAAAATAAATAAAGTTTAGGAAAAAACCCTAAAAACAAAAAAAGGAAAAAAAAGACAAAATAATCCAAAAAAAAAAACATAAACTTTAAAGCCAAATTTAAGGGCCTAAACAAAGGAATTTGGGCCCAAAGATTGATTACTAAAGACAAAGTGTGTAGCACTTGTTATATAGCTTTAAGTCAACTTCGATTTGATATATAATAGGCCCTGTGGTTCAATCGGGGTCGCCACGATCGTCCATTTAAAGCCCAAGTGTGCACGCTTGAAAAGGGTTGAATCCTGTGTTGTGATTAGTAGCATGGTTGTGCGCGAATTCTGCTTGACATAACTTCTGATCCTAACTCTTCACGTGGTCCCCCACTAAACAACGCAGCAAGTTTCCTAATGACTTGTTCATTACTTCCATTTTCCCATTTGTTTGAGGGTGATAGGCACTATTGAAATTCAGTTGGGTATTGATCATCTTCCAAAGGCTACGCCAGAAATGACTAAGGAAACAGGTATCTCTATCAGAGATAATGGATATAGGCAACCTGTGCAGATGATACACATCCCAAAAGAACAGTTGTGCCATATTTACTGCATCTGTAGTCTTCTTGTAAGGAATAAAATGAACCATCTTAGAAAATCTATCAATAACAACAAAGATGGAGTCATTACCTCACTACGTTCACGGCAATCCTAATACAAAGTCCATGCTAATATCAACCCAAGGTTGAGAAGGGACTGGTAAAGGCATATAGAGCCCTGCATTTATGGCTATCCCTTTAGAGATTTGATAGATTTTGCACCTCTACACGTACTTCTCAACTTCTTTACGAACTGAAGGCCAGAAGTAGTAGGCATGAATCAATTGCAAAGTTCTATCTCTGCCAATGTGTCCCTCTCTATGCAATTCCCTTATGAATTGCAAGTGAAGGCTATAGTTGGGGATATATAGCTGATTACCCTCAAACAAAAATCCATCATACAATAAAAACTATGTCTTCCTCCTAGCCTGCACATCTTGTATCACTACAAAAAAATAAAGGTCAGATGTAAGATATCATGAAAAAATCAAACCCAGGTACCTCAACTCTAATGGCCCCCAATAAATAATTTCTACGACTCAAAGCATCAACTACTCGATTAGTGACCCTATGGGCAAGGCTACTCTAGGCACCAAATCAATATGGTGTTGAATGTCACATAAAGATGGTAATCCTTCTTATAACTCCTCAGGAAACATATCACCAAATTCTGTAATAAGTGGAGTGACAACCTCTGGAACATGGACTGAGTCGGTCACTTCCTTCCCTACCAACATATACTCTATGTCCGACTCTTACAACTCCTAATCAAATTAGGTCAAGGATAGTAGTACATTGACTCCAACTCCAATACCTTTTTAGTTAGGCTTCTCAAACACCTGTCTACTAGGCAGCAATACAATTTGACCCCTCAAACATAAAACTATATGTGTTAGTTGGCCCATTATAAGTAACATCCTTATCATACTGCCAAGGCCTTCCTAAAAGCAAGTGGAATGCATCCATGGCAATAACATCACACCAAATAGTATCTTTATATTTCATACTGATTGAAAAAGGTATCAAGGCATGCTTAAACACTGAAACTTCACTGCTTTTTTTAAGCCAAGCTAGCTTGTAGGGCTTAGGATGTTTCTTGGTCTGAATTTTTAATTTTTGGATAGCCTCATTAGACACAATATATTCATAACTTCCACCATCAATCATAAAATGACATACCTTATTCTGGATGGTACAAGTCGACTGAAATATGTTGCTTCATAGCCACTCATTCTTGTCTGCAGCCCTTGGAGTTAGACAGGATCACCTAACCACTAGTAACACACCAACATCTCCTTCTAGTTGCACTTCTTCAGTTCCTTCATCATCATATACTGTTGCACCTTCATTCTCGACTAAATCCTCATTATAGTCATCTATTTCATTGAACAAAGCTTTTTTATAATAGTCTTTTTACATTTAGCTTGCCTATAACCAGGTTCGCCAAAATTGAGGCACTTCATACCACTACTGCCAGCTGCTCTATTAAACTGACTAGCTGTTCTGTTAACTTGCCCTGACCTGTTATTCCTGACTGTTGTTTTGGTTAAACCACCACTACTATCAGCACTAACATTTGAACCTCCAGTAGTAGAAGTACAATGTGACTACTTCTCTACCATCAATGCCCTTTGATGAGCCACTGAAATAGAGACAAGATAAAACATGTTGATAGCATCCTGGATCTACAATTTCAAGCCTCCAACGCATCGTGACACCAAGTGGTTCTCCATCTCCTGTATTTCATTCCTAACAATAAATTGGTAAAATTCAGTGGTGTATTCATCCACTGACTTCAAACCCTATTTCAAATTTTGTAGCCTCTAATACATCAACCTCTAGTAATTATATGGAAGGAAGGTGGCTCGTATGTGTTTCTTCATCTTCTCCCAGGTGTTGATTTTCTCCTTCCCTAACCTGGTGCGAGTCAACTTTTGTTGTTGCCACTATGTTATAGCTCTCCCCCACAATCTAGTTGCCACCAAAGGCACTAATCTATCGTTAGCTACTCCTTTGAATTCAAAGATTTCCTCAACTATTGCTAGCCAGTCAAGGAACTCTTCAGGTTGAAGGCTACCATGGAATTCTAGAATTTCAGTTTGCATTCTAGACTCCTAACGGCGTATGTCTTCTTCCACAGTAGCCCTTCTACATCTATGCAACACTTCTTCATATTCGTCATCCTCTTCATTAGAACTCTCATCTACACAAACCCTATGACGGTTATGATGATTTCAGTTATTGGTATTTTTGTTCTGGTTTATCATTAGGGCAGTTATCCTCTCATTCATTTATTCCACCATCTGCCCTATTTGCCCCACCATCTGCCCATGTTGTCCTATTGCTTGCTCAACATGCTCAACCCGTTGATCAGCCTCCCGCTTATAAATCTCATCCAGTTGCTGCTATTGTCTTCTTCATGTCATTTTTTTTATAAAACCTTAGGAACGTTGTTGGCTCTAATACCAACTAACGTACCGAAAGCCTAAGAAATTGGATAAATATTGATCAACGTTAAATCGCGCACGATTACTATCTAACAATCTTCTATAACCTGTTGATTTATGCTCAAATGTCAGGAAATAGGCATCAATAATCATTAATTCACATAAGGAATACTAAATATTAGAAAAAATAAATAAATTTTATTTAATAATTCAATAAAAGTTATCCTCAAACAACCCCAAAGAGACAAAAAAAATTAAATTTTAGGAAATAAAAGGAAAAAAGGACAAAAAAAGGAACATAAACTTTGAAGACAAATTTAAGGGCCTAAATGAACGAATTTGGGCCCAAAGATGGATTGCTACAGATGAAGTGTGTAGTACTTGTTATAGAGCTCTGAGTCAGCTTTGATTTGATATATTATAGGCCCTATGGTTCAATCGGCGTTGCCACGACCATCCATTTGAATCCTAAGTGTGCACTCCTGAAAAGGGTTGAATCCTATGCTACGATTAACAGCGAGGTTGTGCATAAATTCTGCCTAACATAGCTTGTGGTCCCAACTCTTCACATAGTCCCCTACTAGAAAACGCAATAGGTTGGCCAATGACCTATTCACTACTTCTATTTGCCCATCTGTTTAAGGGTGATAGGCACTACTTAAATTCAGTTGGGTACTGATCATCTTCCAAAGGCTGCGCCAGAAATGATTAAGGAAATGGGTATCTCTGTAAGAGACAATGGATGTAGGCAACCCATGTAGATGATACACATCCTAAAAGAACAGTTGTGCCACATTTATTGTGTCTGTAGTCTTCTTGCAAGGAATAAAATGAACCATCATAGAAAATCTATCAATAACACCAAGATGGAGTCATTACCTTGCTGCATTCGCTGCAATCCCAATATAAAGTCCATGCTAATATCAACCCAAGGTTGAGAAGGGACCGGTAAAAGCATATAGAGCCCTACATTTATCGCTGTCACTTTAGAGATTTGATAGATTTTGCATCTCTGCACGTACTTCTTAACTTCTTTGCGAACTGAAGGCTAGAGTAAGAGGCCTGGACCAATTGCAAAGTTCTATCTCTGCCAATATGCCCCTCTCCATGTAATTCCCTTATGATCTACAAGCGAAGGCTACAGTCGGGGATACACAGCTAATTACCCTTAAACAAAAATCCATCCTGCAGTAAAAACTCTATCTTCCTCCCAGCCTGTACATCTTGTATCACTATAGAAATATAAGGGTTAAATGCAAGCATATCACAAAAAGAATAAAACCCAGGCACTTTAACTCTCATGGGCCCCCAATAAATAATTTCTATGACCCAAGGCATCAGCCACTTGATTAGTGACCCTAGCTTTATGTTTCACTACATAAGTGAATCGCTCTAGATAGGCCACCCATCTTGCATGGCACGATGACACCTTATCCTGTTGGTGTAGGTGCCTCAAAGAATCATTATCTGTGTACAAAACAAACTCTCGATGAAACAGATAATGACGCCAAGGCCTCACTACTTGCACAATTGCATAAAACTTAATATCATAAGTGTTGTAATTAAGTTTTGAACTAGATAATTTCTCACTAAAGAAAGCCATAGGCCTGCCATTCTAACTTAAGACTGCCCCAATGCCTACGTTGGAAGCATCTATATATAACTCGAAAGGTTGAGAAAAGTCTGGTAGCACTAAGATTGGTACAGTTGTAAGGCATTCTTTAATTAAATTGAATGGTTTTTCTGCCTCATCTGTCCATTCAAGCCTATTGCCTTTCATGCAATCTGTGATTGGTGCCATTATGGCACTAAAATTAATAATGAACCACCTATAAAAAGGATGTCAGGCTATGGAAACTCCACACTTCTATCAAGGTCGTTAGTCTGGGCCACTCTTTTATTGCTACCACCTTTGCTGCATCCACCTCCAAACTAGCTCCCTAAACTACATACCCTAAAAACAACACTTTAGGAGTCATAAAAACACACTTCTTCATGGCAGCATAGTATTTCTCCCTACGCAACACACTAAAAACCTCTCTAACATGCTACATGTGCTCATCAAGGTTAGCGCTAAATATCAGGATATCATTAAAGTACACCACAACAAATCTGCCAATAAAAGGCCATAACATTTGATTCATGACACGTATAAAAGTACTAAGAGCATTAGACAAACCAAATGGCATTACAAGCCATTCATACAAAATGTTATTTTCCATTCATCCCCATGTCTCATACGAGTTTGATAATACCCACTTTTTAAATCAAGCTTAGTGAAAATAGTAGCACCACTAATCTGATCAAGCAAATCATATAACCAAGGAATGGGAAATATGTACCTCACAGTAATTTTATTGATGGCTCTACTGTGCACATATGCCATGAGCCATCTTTCTTGAGTGTTAAGAGGGCAGGTACTGCATGAGGACACATGCTCTCTCTAATGTGGCCTTTGACTTACAACTCTTCCACTTGTCAATGCAATTCCTCATGTTCATTGGGACTCACCTGATAATGTGGTCTGTTGGGCAAGGCTACTCTAGGCACCAAATCAATATGGTGTTGAATTTCACGTAAAGGTGGTAATCCTTTTGGTAACTCCTCAGGAAACATATCACCAAATTCTGCAATAAGTGGAGCAACAACCTCTAGAACATGGACTGAGTCGGTCACTTCCTTCCCTACTAGCATGTACCTTATGTCCGACTCTTGTAACTCCTTAAAAAAATGGGTCAAGGACAGCAGTGCATTAACTCCAACTCCAACACCTTCTTGCTTAGGCTTCTCAAACACATGTTTACTAAGCATCAATACAATTTTTAACCCCCTTAAACATAAAACTATAAGTGTTAGTTTGCCCATTATGAGTAACATCCCTATCATACTGCCACGGCCTTCCTAAAAGCAAGTTGAATGCATCCATAGCAATAACTTCACACCAAACAGTATCTTTATATTTCAGACCAATTGAAAAAGGTATCAAGGCACGCTAAGACACTGACGCTAAGACACTGAAACTTCATTGCCTTTTTTTAAGCCAATATAGCTTGTAGGGCTTAGGATGTTTCGCAGTTTGAATTTTTAATTTATGGATAGCCACCTCAGACATAATATTTTCACAACTTCCACCATCAATCACAAAACGACATACCTTATTCTAGATGGTATAGGTCGACTGAAATATGTTGCTCTACAGCCACTCATTCTCATCTGTAGCCTTTAAAGTTAAATAAGATCACCTAACCACTAGTGACACACCAATATCTCCTTCCAATTGCACTTCTTTAGTTCCTTCATCATCATATAAAGTTGCACCTTCAATCTCAACTAAATCCTCATCATAGTCATCTGTTTCATTGAACAAGGCTTTTTTTTATAGTAGTCTTTTTACATTCAGCTTGCTTATGACTAGGTTCACCATAATTGAAGCACCTCATACCACAACTGCCAGCTGCTTTATTAAACAGACTAGCAATTTTTTTAACTTGCCCTAACCCACTATTCCCGACTTCTATTTTGGTTAAACCACCATTACTATTATCACCAACATTCGAACCTCCAATAATAGAAGTATGACATGACTGCTTCTCTACCATCAATGCCCTCTGATGAGCTACTGAAACAGAGACAGGGTCAAACATATTGACAGTATCCTGGATTTGCAATTTCAAGCCTCCAACGTATCGTGACACCAACTGGTCCTCCATTTTCTGTATTTCATTCCTAACAATCAGTTGGTAAAATTTTAATGGTGTATTCATCCACCAACTTCAGACCCTGTTTCAAATTCTGCAACCTTTGATACATCAACCTTTAGTAATTTTATGAAAGGAAGGTGGCTTGCATGTGTTTCTTCATCTTCTCCCAAGTGTTGATTTTCTCCTTCCACAACCTGGTGCGAGTCAACTTTAGTTGTTGCCACCATGCTGTAGCTCTCCCCCATAATCTAGTTGCCACCAAAGGCACTCATTTATCATCAAGTACGCTGTTGAATTCCAAGATTTCCTCAACCATCACTAGCCAATCAAGGAACTCTTCATGTTGAAGGCTACCATGGAATTCTAGAATTTTAGTTCGCATTCCAAAATCCTAACGATGTCTGTCTTCTTTTACAACAGCCCTTCTACATTTGCGCGGTACTTCTTCTTTATATTCGTCCTCCTCTTCATTGGAACTCTCATCTACATAAGCCCTATGACAGTTATGATGATTTTGGTTGTTGGTATTTTTGTTTTGGTTGATCATTAAGGTAGCTATCCTCTCATTCATTTGTTCCACCATCTGCCCTATTTGCCCCATCGTCTGCCCAAGTTATCCTATTGTGTGCTCAACATGCTCAAACTACTACTCAATTCGTTAATCAGCCTCCCGCTTGTAAACCTCATCTAGTCATTGTTGTTGTCTTTTTTATGCCATTTTTTTATTAAACCCTCGGAATGTTGTCAGTTGTGATACCAACTGATGTAGCGAAAGCCTAGGAAATTGGATAAATATTGCTCAACATTAAATCATGCACGATTACAATCTAAAAATCTTCTATAACCTATTGATTTGCACACAAATTCCAGGAAATAGGCATCAATAATCATTGATTCACACAAGGAATACCGAATATTGGAAAAAAATAAATTTGATTTAATAATTCAATAAAAGCCATCCTAAAACAACCCCAAAGAGACAAATGAATAGAGTTTAGGAAAAGACCCTAAAAATAAAAAAATTCCAAAAAAAAGGAACATAAACTTTGAAGCCAAATTTAAGGGCCTAAACGAATGAATTTAGGCTCAAAAATGGATTGCTATAGACAAAGTGTGTAGAATTTATTATAGATCTCTGAGTCATCTTCGATTTGATATATTATGGGCCACATGGTTCAATCGGGGTCACCACGACCGTCCATTTGAAGCCCAAGTACGCACGCCTGAAAAAGGTTGAATCATGTGCTGCGATTAACAGTGTGGTTGTGCGTGAATTTTGCTTGACATAGTTTCTGATCCCAACTCTTCACATGGTCCCCCACTAGACAACTCAACAGGTTGCCCAATGACCAGTTCACTACTTCTGTTTGCCCATCTACTTGAGGGTGATAGGCGCTGCTAAAATTCAATTGGGTATTGATCATCTTCCAAAGGATATGCCAAAAATGATTGAGGAAATAGGTATCTCTATTAGAGACAATGGATATAGGTAAACCATGCAGACGATACACATCCCAAAAGAATAGTTATGCCACATTTATTGTGTCTGTAGTTTTTTACAAGGAATAAAATGAACCATCTTAGAAAATATATCAACAATAACAAAGATGGAGACATTACCTCGCTACATTCACAACAATCCCAATACAAAGTCCATGCTAATATCAACCCAACGTTGAGAAAGGATTGGTAAAGGCATATAGAGCCTTGCATTTGTGGTTGTCCCTTTAGAGATTTGACAAATATTGCACCTCTGCACGTACTTCTCAACTTCTTTCTGAATTGGAGGCCAGAAGTAGGAAGCCTGGGTTAATTGAAAAGTTCTATCTCTGACAACATGCCCCTCTCCATATAATTCCCTTATGATTTCCAAGCAAAGGCTACAGTCGAGGATACACAGCTGATTATGCTTAAACAAAAATCCATCCTGCAGTAAAAACTCTGTCTTCCTCCCAGCCTAGACATCTTATATCACAATAGAAAAATAAGGGTCAGATGCAAGCATATCATGAAAAGAAGCAAACGTAGGCACCTCAACTTTCATGGACCCCAATAAATAATTTCTATGACTCAAAGCATCAACCACTCGATTAGTGACCCCAGACTTATGTTTCACCACATAAGTGAACCGCTCCAAATAGGCCACCCATCTTGTATGGTGCAATGACACCTTATCCTCTTAGTGTAAATGCCTGAAAGAATCATGATTTGTGTACAAAAAAAACTCCCTGTGAAACAAATAATGATGTTAATGCCTCACTGCTTGCACAACTACATAAAACTCAATATCATAAGTGTTGTAATTAAGTTTTGAACGAGATAATTTCTCATTAAAGAAAGCCACAAGCCTGCCATTCTGACTCAAGACTGCCCCAATGCCCACCTTGGAAGCATCTATATGTAACTCAAAAGGTTGAGAAAAGTCTAGCAGCACTAAGATTGGTGCTGTTATAAGGTGTTCTTTAATCAAGTTAAATAGTGTTTCTACCTCATATGCCCATTCAAGCCTACTGCCTTTCATGCAATCTATGATTAGTGCCATTATGGTGCTGAAATTAGTAATAAACCACCTATAAAAGGATGTCAGGTCATAGAAACTCCGCACTTCTATTAAGGTCGTTGGTCTAGGCCACTCTTTTATTGCTACCACCTTTGCTGCATCCACCTCCAAACCAGCTCCTGAAACCACATACCCTAAAAATAACACTTTGGGAGTCATAAAAACACACTTCTTCATGGCAGCCTAGAATTTCTCCTTACGCAACACACTAAAAACCTCTTTAACATGCTACATGTGCTCATCAAGGTTAGCACTAAATATTAGGATATCATCAAAGTACACCACAATAAATCTGCCAATAAAAGGTCACAACAACTAATTCATGACACGTATAAAAGTACTAGGAGCATTAGACAAACCAAATGGCATTACAAGTCATTCATACAACCCTTCCCTACTCTTAAATGTTGTTTTCCATTCATCCCCAGGTCTCATACGAATTTGATAATACCCACTTTTTAAATTAAGTTTAGTGAAAACAGTAATACCACTAATCTGATCAAATAAATCATATAATCGAGGAATGGGAAATCTGTACCTTACAGTAATTTTATTGATGGCTCTACTATCCACACACATACGCCATGAGCCATCTTTCTTGGGTGTTAAGAGGGCAGGTACTGCATAAGGACACATGCTCTCTCTAATGTGTCTCTAACTAGCAGCTCTTCCACTTGTCAATGCAATTCCTCATGTTCACTAGGACTCATCCGATAATATGGTCTATTGGGCAAGGCTGCTCTAGGCACCAAATCAATATGGTGCTGAATGTCACATAAAGGTGGTAATCCTTCTGGTAACTCCTCAGGAAACAAATCACCAAATTTTGCAATAAGTGGAGCGATAACCTCTAGAACATGGACTGAGTCAATCACTTCCTTCCCTACCAGCATATACTCTATGTCCAACTCTTGCAACTCCTTATCAAATTAGGTCAAGGACAGCAGTGCATTGACTCCAACTCCAACACCTTCTTACTTAAGCTTCTCGAACACTTGTCTACTAGGCAGCAATACAATTTTGACCCCTCAAACATAAAACTATATATGTTAGTTCGTCCATTATGAGAAACATCCCTATCATACTGCCAAGGCCTTCCTAAATGCAAGTGGAGTGCATCCATGGCAACAACATCACACACCAAACAGTATCTTTATATTTCATACTAATTGAAAAAGGTATTAAGGCATGCTGAGACATTGAAACTTCACTGCCTTTTTTAAGCCAAGTTAGTTTATAGGGCTTAGAATGTTTCTTGGTCTAAATTTTCAATTCTGGATAGCCTCATCAGATATAATATGTTCATAACTTCCACCATCAATCACAAAATGGCATACCTTATTTTGGATGGTACAGGTCGACTGAAATATGTTGCTTCATGGTCACTCATTCTCGTCTGCAGCCCTTAGAGTTAGACAGGATCACCTAACCACTAGTGACACACCAACATCTCCTTCCAATTGCACTTCTTTAGTTCCTTCATCATCATATACTGCTACACCTTCAATCTCGACTAAATCCTCATAATAGTCATTTGTTTCGTTAAACAAGGCTTTTTTTAAGGTAGTCTTTTTACATTCAGTTTGCCTATGACCAGGTTCGCCATAATTGAAGCACTTCATACCACTGCTACCAGCTGCTCTATTAAACAGACCAGTTGTTCTGTTAACTTGCCCTGACCTGCTATTCCCGACTGTTATTTTGGTTGAACCACCACTGCTATTAACACCAACATTCAAACCTCTAGCAGCAGAAGTATGATGTGACTGCTTCTCTACCATCAACGCCCTCTAATGAGCCGCTGAAATAGAGATAGGATCAAACATGTTAACAGTATCCTAGATCTACAATTTCAAGCCTCCAACGTATTGTGACACCAACTGGTCCTCCGTCTCTTGTATTTCAATCCTAGCAATTAGTTGGTAAAATTTAGTGGTGTATTCATCCACCGACTTCAGACCATGTTTCAAATTTTGTAGCCTCTGATACATCAACCTTTGGTAATTATATGGAAGGAAGGTGGCTCGCATGTGTTTCTTCATCTTCTCCTAGGTGTTGATTTTCTCCTTCCTCAACTTGGTGCGAGTCAACTTCAATTATCACCACCATGTTATAGCTCTCCCCCGCAATCTAGTTGCCACTAAAGGCACTCATTTATCGTTAGGTACTCCCTTGAATTCCAAGATTTCCTCAACCGTTGCTAGCCAATCAAGGAACTCTTCAGGTTGAAGGCTGC
Source organism: Mallotus nudiflorus (assembly GCA_947683625.1). Classification (NCBI taxonomy): domain Eukaryota; kingdom Viridiplantae; phylum Streptophyta; class Magnoliopsida; order Malpighiales; family Euphorbiaceae; genus Mallotus; species Mallotus nudiflorus. Next base: position 52,298 of record CANTUR010000126.1, on the reverse strand, counting down.
CATGGAATTTTGGAATTTCAATTCGCATTCCAAACTCCCAACGACATCTGTCTTCTTCTGCATCAGCCCTTCTACATATGCGCGACACTTCTTCTTCATATTCAACCTCCTCTTCATCAGAACTCTCATTTACATAAGCCCTATGACAGTTATGATAATTTTGGTTGTTGATATTTTCGTTCTGGTTGATCATTAGGGTAACTATCCTCTCATTCATTTATTCCACCATCTGTCCTATTTGCCCCCATCGTCTGCCCAAGCTGTCCTATTGCTTGCTCCACATGCTCGAACTGCTGCTCAACCCATTGATCAGCCTCCCACTCGTAAACCTCATCCAGCTGCTGTTGTCTCTTCGTGCCATTTTTTTATAAAACCCTAGGAAAGTTGTCGGCTATGATACCAAAAGACATAGCGAAAGCTTAGAAAATTAGATAAATATTGCTCAATGTTGAATCGCACACGATTACCGTCTAACAATCTTCTATAACCTATTTATTTGCACACAAATGCCAAGAAATAGGCATCAATAATTATTTATTCACACAAGGAATACCGAATATTGAAAAAAAAAAATTTGATTTAATAATTCAATAAAAATCGTTTCACAAACAACCCCAATAAGACAAATATATAGAGTTTAAGAAAAAATCCTAAAAATAAAAAAAAAAAAAGGAAAAAAACACAAACTTATTCACAAATGTCAATGCAATCTCATCTACATCAGTAAGTCTTCGATAGTTTGCATCTTCTTTACATAATTTGTTAGAACATCTCAAATTTTTATTTACGCAGTACGTATCTGTGTCTAACAATTTGTATATACTTCTTTGCTTAATTTACTTACAAAATGATAAAGCATAACACTAGTCGATGTCTTCTTTAACCTTTTCAATCATCAGCATTCAACTTTGACACTAATGGGCATGATGTAGTCCGAGTCCCAAAAGTATCATATGATGCATGCACTGCTTCAAATCCTATCGGAGATGTAATCACCACCATACCTGTCAACATCACGCTCGACACGACTGGAGAACACTATTACATTTGTACATTCTCTGGTCATTGTCAGATTGGCCTAAAACTCGCCATTACTGTCTCATCATCAGCGGGGCACACCGGGTTCCTCTCCAGCGCCTCCCACCACTACTCCAGCCACTCCCACTACAGCATCACCAACTAACAATGTCCCAGCTGCCCCCTTGCCCTACAGATGCACCAACCGCAACACCCGGACCCAAAACGCAGAATACTATTCCAGAATCAATGAGTCCTACCTCTCCTCCAAATTCTTCATCTTCTAAGGTGTTGGCCCGTGCATCAGTTTCGATGGTGGACGTGATCTTGAGTCTGATGTTTTCATCCATTTTTCTTCTGATGTTACAAAATAAAATTTGTTGTGTGCTTTTTTTTTTTTTTTTATAAATTTTGATATAGAGAGAGATATGTAATTTTTCTTATTATCACAAATTTTTTATGGCTTATTTAATAGAATAAAATTTTGATGGCTGATATGTGATCAGATCTTCTCTAATAATTTTATGGTTTATCCTGTATGTTAAAAAATCTATATTTATTAGCAAATCCAACCTTTGCAAGTATATATGTATGTCTTTTCATAAAAAATTTTGTCTGCATACATGCGAAGTATGAGACTCAAGAGTTGGTAAGAGATATATATTTTAAATATTTTATGTTTGTTTACAAATCTAACAATGGAATGTATTGTATCTCTAGTAGGCAAAAACCTTTTCCTTTTCTAAAATATTTATTAATTCTATGTATGATTAGTATTGAAAAATTTGTGTTTATTTGAAATAAATTATATTTAACATTTAAATGTGTAATACATATATTATATTTTTATTAATAAAGTACACAATATTTAAAATATATATCACTTATTTATTTGTTGGATATAAATACTCCAGTAGAGGAAAGAATTGTTGTTTAATATTTGTAATAGTCTTTAGAATTTTTATGGTGATAAAATAAATAAATAAATAACACATTTTCACTGCTGATGGAAGCTTGGTAACTCAAGAGGAGGGTGGGATTGAAATATCTACCACAAAAATAGTTTTGTTGATGGCGGTGCCTATAAATAGCGTAGGTAGATGATGCGGTACTTCTTCATGTCTTTTTTTTTTTTTCTTTTGAAAAAAAAAGTACAATGTTCTTCAAAACAAATATGTGACTCTATCTCTTTCAAACATCACCTGCCTTTTACTTCCCATCATTTTTTCTACCAATTAGATACTTGTTTGTGTTTTAGATATTTTATACCTCATGTGTATTACGTAATTTTCAATTTCACTTGCAAACGTTAAAAAAATTAATTAATTTAATACAATGTAGTTAATTATTATAAATAATACGTATATATAATTAAAATAGTAATTGACTTTAAATGTGTAATAATTAAAAAAATATAAATATACAAATTAATTTATTTAATAAAAATACTTGTTTCCATTAAAATAGAAGACAAATCTAGTCCTGAAAGATTTATTGTCTATTTTAAATAGAGCAAAATAACTGATTACATTTTATTCATCATTTTAGATGAAGGAAATTTGCACATACATGTATGATATATCCTTACGAAATATTGCAATCATGTGTCTCAATAATTAATAAACTCCAGGCCTTCAATAGATCACCATGATGCCAAAATTATCTATATAGTAAGCTATTATATATAAGTACATCTTTCAAATTATCTAAGTTAAATTATTAAATTTAGAAAAATAAACTAATGATCTGCTTAACAAAAGCTAATAATCATCATATGGTTGGAAAAACAGCAATGACTATTAATATATGGTGGTTTAAATGGTAAGGAAGTTGAATATTTTTAAATAAGGTTTCAAATTTGAGTTTTATATATATATAAAAGGAAAATTATAAAAATTATAGTTTTGGGTTTCAATTTTCATCAAAATGCCCCATTTTTCATTAATGTAATAAACCTAAGTTTTTAAATATTTTTATATTTTATCGGGATATGCAGTGTTAATAATTTTTAATTCATATATTTGATTATTTAATTATTTAATTAATAATTAATATTATTTATGTTTATTTAAAGTTTTTCACATAAAATTTTTCCCGAAACCTATTATTTTGGGAAATAATATCTAAATAATAATTTATTTATTTACGTTAGTTCATTTTATTAAATTGCATGGTTTCATGCATAATTTAAAATTTGAATATATATATATATATATATATATATATATATATATATATATATATATTATAAATATTAGGGTTTAATATTCAAAACACATGTATATTTTATATATTTTTGTTATTATTATAAATTATTATGTGTTATATATATATTTATATTTATGTGTGGTGTGTGATTATTTTATATTATAATCTTATTATATTTTAATATAAAGTGTTAATGATATATATATATATATATATATATATATATATATATATATATATATATATACACACAACTAAAGGAAAATTACATCTCATGCCCTCATCCCCTTCCTCACGCCCGAAACCCACCTCCCCTCACTCCTCACTACTGCAACGTTGTTCAGAGGCCATCAGTGTGCCTCCCGGAGTGCTGCCACCTTCCCCAGCTGCTCTGCCACCCCCTCCGGTGCCCGTGGTCGCTGTAGATCCCAAAGAAATCGAAAATCAAGCCACCTTCGTTCAACCACTTTTCGATCACCATTTTTGATGATTTTGGTGCCGTTGAGCTCCTAGAACTCCATAGAAGCCGATTCCAATCTTTCTTTAGCTTGAAAACTCGATTTGGTAAGGATTTGAGCTTGATTTCATTTTCAGCCATTTGAGTTTCTTGATTTTTTTGAACTTCGATCTTAGTGATTGAAGCTAAATTACTTCACAAAAGTTTATTATACTAGCTTAATCTACACTCTGAAAATTTTGTGGAATTTTTAGAATTTATTTTTATTTTTGTGAATTTTTTATTATTTTATTATTATTTTCTAATTTTCATAAATTAATTAAATAAATTGTGAAATTGTGCTTTTTAGTGTTTATAGAGGTTGAAATTAATTTTAGAATTTAATTTATAATTTTTTTGATTTTTTTTAATTAATATAATTTTATTTAGTTTAGGTGAATTTTGGAAATATAGGTTTTATATGTGTTTTGTTAAAATTAATTGATTAATTGAATATAATTGTTGATTTTATTAAATAATATGTTGGGAAAATAATTTTTGTGTATTTATATAATTTTTATTGAATTTTTGAATATTATTGGTATTTTATGTGAATTATTATATATTAGGGGTATTTTGGTAATTTGGTAGTAATATTAGTTGAATATTAAGTTTATTTGGTTTTAATAATTATTTGAGGTATAAAAATGATTTTTTACAAATTATTTACTATTTTTAACTAATTAAAACTATTTTTTGAAAATTATTTTCAAATTATATATAATATATTATTTTTGTAAATAAATGAGTTTTTAGTGATTTTTAATATGTTTTTGGACTAATTAAGTAATTTGAATTTATTAAATGAATTTCTGTTAATATTTTTGAATTTATCAAGAATTACTGATTTTTAACAATATTATATTCATATTAGGGTTTTTAACTAAAAATCGATAAAATAATTATTTTTAGTGTTTAAATATTTAATTTGCTATTTTTTGGTATAAAAAGGGTATTTTTGGTATTTATGGAATTTTAATGTAATTTGTGTTTATCTTGTGAATTGTGAACTTCGATCGGTGGAATTGTAGTTTGGGAATCCGACCGAGGAGTGATGTGGATATTTGTTTTCGAAGTGTGTTTTCTTACAGAACTGCCTCTACTTTCTGAGTAGAGAGATGTCCGTTTTACAAAGGAGATTTTATCGAATTTTCGATAGAATTCTCATAAAACGTGATAGTAAATATACTTTGATTCTCTATCAACTAATAATGCGAGACTATTAATATGGTTAAAGCTAAACGGTTGGTTTAAAGTCTAGATGCAGCAAGGTACTCTTTCTACTATTATGTTAATACAAAAACAAAAAAAAAAGATTCAAAATGAATAGTTGGAAATTTTTTTCAGTATAGAAAACTCATGTCGAAAAAAGATTTAAACCCATTTTTTGGGCAGCGGTCAACCATCCACTCTCGAGATTCATATTGATCAATCGATCTCCGTTAGTTTGCTAAGTAGATGTAATATCCCGTGTTTTTTTAAAATATTTTTACACTGTACCGGGATATGCAGTGTTAATAATTTATGTATGTTATATGATATTTTTACGAGTTAATATGTATTTAAAACCTATTTTAATTACTGTGTATTATTTTCAGTGTTTTACGTAAAATTTCCCCGGGACTTGCATTTTCAGGGAAATTTTCACGTAAACAATGTATTATTAATTGTTTTAAATGTATTTACGGACTTGCATGAACTCATGTGTATTTTTAAATTATTAAATAAAGTCTGTGTGTGAATATTTATTTAATTAGGGTTTAGTATTACCCTAATATTTTATTAATTATTTATTTGTTTTATTGTTATTTAATTAATTTTATTTAGTATAAATTATTAAAATATTAGATTTTATGTGTGTGGTGTATATTTGGTGTGTGTAATTTAATATTATTTTAATATATAGTATAAAGTATATATATATACATATATACATTAAAATTTGTCAAAAATCAAAAGTTTGGAAAATTACCATTTTGCCCCCGAGTCTTCTTCTTCCTCCCGACCGATTCCCTTCGCCGTTTCGGTCGCTGCCATGCCGTTTCTTCACCGTGGGTGTGCCACCGCCTTCCCCAACCTTTTCCGCCGCCTGAGGTAGCCGTTTCCGGCGCCTGGAAGTCGATTTTGGCCGGAGAAGCCGAAAATCGATCCATCGTCGTTCACGTCGATTCCGGCCACCGTTTTCGACACCGCCGGTCTCTTTCTTCTCCTTGAGCTCCGATGAGTGTGATTTTAGCTTTGTTTTGAGCTAAAATGGTCTAGAATTGCTTAGGTTTCAAATTTTCAATTTCGGCCTATTAGGGTTTTTTATTTTTTTGAGCTTCGAATTGATTGATTCATGAAAACTCCCTTCACAAATGTTGTTCCTAGTATCTCAATATACATTTATGAATTTTTGTATAATTTTTGGAGATTTTTTGGGTTTTTGGGTATTTTTGAATATTTTAATATTATTTTCTAATTTTCGGAAATTAATTATTTAAATTATGAAATTGGAGTTTATGGTTAAATTAGGTGTTGAAATGAATTATAGGAATTTATTTGGAATTTTTATGAATTTCTAATTATTTATTTTGAATTATTGAAGTTTATGTGATTTTGAGAAATTAGGTTAATTGTGTTTTTAATTGAATTTAATTGGTTAATTGAGTTTAATTATTGATATTATTGATAAATATGTTGAGAAAAATAATTTTGGATAATTGTATGATTTTTGGTGAATTTTTGAAGTAATTTAAGTATATTTATATATATAGGGGTATTTTGGTAATTTTACCCTAAATTGTCTTGGTTTTAATAATTATTTAAGGTATAAAAATGATTTCTACAAATTATTTAGTATTTTTAACTAATTAAAACTATTTTTCGTGAATTATTTTCAATTATATATATAATATACGGTTTTTCAAATAAAATGAGTTTTATTCGGTTTTTACAGTGTTTTAAGGTTAATTATGTAATTTCTACGTATAAAATGTATTTCTGTGATTTAAGGATATTTTTGGTATTTCTGGAATATATTCTGTGATTGTGGACCCCGGTCGGTGGACTGTAGTTTGGAGTCCGATCGTGGGATTTTGATTGTGTTGAGCTTGTTTTTCGAAGTGTATTTCCTTGCAGGGTCGGCTCTACTCTTTTGAGTAGAGAGATGTCCGTTTTACAGGGGAGGTTCTATCGAATTTTAGGTAGAATTCTCGTAAAACGTGATATCCAGTCGAACCCTAATTCTATTTCCGTATTTTAATACTCTAGATCGAATTCTAGGATTTCTGTTAGGGTTTATTCTGATGTCTATTATTTATTTCTTATTTAGTTGCGCCGAGACCGAGGGCTAGTGGACCAGGCCCGTCGGACCCGTCTCGTGGAGCGCATTAGGTGAGTTACTATACTATATATATATGCTTAGGATGCATGATTTAGAAATGCATGTTTTATGTTGATTAAATATGCATAAATAATTTGATTATTTCTTAAGTTTACATTAAGTATATTTTTGGTTTATTTTTGGTATATATTAAATTATATGCATGTTTTGTGAATAAAATATATTTAAAATGTTTTTAAATATATTTCTAGCTTAAGTTATAATTTGATTGAATTCATTTGACATATATATACTCGAAATATACCTGGTTTACTTTTGGTATATTTCTGGTATATATATGGATTATATTGTTATTTCATTTACATTTATGCATCATTTACTTTTGTGAATGAATGTTTTATATTTAATGATGAAGGATATCGATAGAACGTGCTACCTAGTGGGCAGCACTAGGACCGAGTACGTACCGGTACGCCTATAGCTTTAGGCTATATTACTAACTTATTTGTGAATATTGATTGGAATGTGATTATTGGATGTGTGAGATGTGGTTTGGGTGTGATTGTTGGAGCTCGGTTGACCAAGTGTCTCGGGGCCAATCACACTGGCAGTCAGACTGCTGGAGCTCGGTTGACTTAGTGTCTCGGGGCCAGTCTACTATCCAAATGGATTAAGTGGATATATTTGGATTAAGTGAGCCTGTATGGCTAGAGTGTTGTTTAACACTATTTTTTGAGGTTGCGTTATTCTAGGGTTCTATGTGATCCTTCATAAAAGATGATTTTCAATAAAATATATAAAAATGATTTTTCTGCATCTGTATGAATTTGCCTGTATATATACATATTACATACATACCGTTGACTGTATGCATTATCATTTAGTGTGTATGTATATATATTATAGTAATTCACTCAGTGAGGTCTGACTCCCCTCCGTTGACTATTTTTCAGGAGAGTCAACTTCTTCAGACCTTAGTAGCAGGTCGATACGTCGGATTTCTTCCGCCCCGGCTTCTTTGTGTAAATTATCTACTTGAGTCTTATTTATTTTATCTAGACACTGCAGTAGTTGTGAATTAGTATTGGATTTCATGTATTTTATTTTAAAGAGATGTATTGTATTGAAACTGGATTTGTATTAAAAGATTTATGTATCTATGAGATGAGATTTTGATTTAAATCCAATTGATGTGGATAATATTATGATATTATGATTTTTATTTCCGCTACATATAATATGGTTATTGTTATTATTGTATGTTTTATTTTATTTTTAGGCTTGCTACGGGTTCCGGATTCGAAAGAATTCCCGTCCCCTAGCGCCGGTCATGGCCCCTGTTTTGGGTCGTGACAGTAGACTCACTCTACCGAGGGGCAACGCTGGAACTATTCCTGCCAAAAATAAAGGACCTACCTACCTTTCATCCTAGGAGTTAGCAGGAATGATAGAGTCCCCCCTCTATTTGTCTCTCTTAGTTTCCATTACTAAGTAGCACTTCTGCTATTCGGATTCTAGCTCGAGTCTCTAAAAGGTAAGTTAGATTCATTCTGATTTTTGTGTTGTGATTTGATTGTTTAGTTGCGCCGAAACCGAGGCCTAGTGGACTAGGTCCATCGGACTCGTCTCGAGGAGCGCATCCCTGTGAGTTGCATGATTTAGAAATATATGTTTTAATTGCATGATTTATGCATAAAATGCTTTAGTAAATGATTAGTATATATTAGGTATATTTTTAGTATATTTTTGGTATACTTTGAAATAAATGCATGTTTTACCTTTGATTTAGACCTAAATTGTTTTAAATATAAATATGGTTTATTTTTGGTATATTTTATAACTGATTTGAATTTATCTGACATATATATACTTGAAATATACTTAGTTTGTTTTTGGTATATTTCTAGTATATATATGGTTTATATTGCCATTTAAATTAATATCATGCATCATTTATTTTACGAATGTATGAGTTTATTTTAATGAAGGATATCGATAGAACATGCTTTCTAGTAGGCAGAACTAAGACCGAGTATATACCGGTACAACAGTAGAATTTAGGTTAAATTACTAACCTATTAGTGGATTATGACTTGATTGATTTGACTTGATTAATGTGAGATGTGATTAAGAGTGTGATTGCTAGAGCTCGATTGACCAAGTGTCTCGGGGCCAATCACACTGACAGTTAGACTGCTGTAGCTCAATTGCTTTAGTATCTCGAGACCAGTCTATTGTCCAAATGGAATAAGTGAATTTATTTAGAACAAGTGAGCCTATATGGCGAGAGTGTTATCTATTATTATTTGAGGTTGCGATCATTTAGGGTTTTATTTGATCCTTCATAAACTTATATTTTTCAGTATTATATATAAAGTGATTTCAGCATTTGTGTGTACTGCCTACATATATATATATATATATATATATATATATATATATATATATATATATATATATATATATATATATATATATATATATATTATAACAATTTACTCAATGAGGTCTGACTCCCCCTCCGTTTATATTTTTCAGAAGAGTTTTCGTCTTCAGACCTTAGTAGTAGACCTTTACACTGGATTTCTTCCGCTCCGGCCTTATTGTGTAAACTGCTTACTTGAGCTTATTTTGTACTCTAAACACTGCAGTAATAGTTGTACTTTAATCTGTTGTGAGCTGTATTTATATTTATAATTGTATGAGATTTTAAATTTAGAGTGTTACTCTGAAATATTTGTACTTAAAGATTTTATTATATATATATGATGGAATGTATGTTATTAAAATGAGTTGAGAAATTCTTTTATATTCGAGATTTAATTTCCGTTGCACAAATATTTTATTTATTTTATTATATTGCATATTTTTATTTTTTAAGGCTTGTTACGGGTTTTGAATTCGAAAAAATTTCCGTTCACTAGCGCCGGTCATGACCCCCTGTTTTGGCTCATGACAATTAAATACATGAGTACATTTTTTATTTTCAAAAGTACCTTTTTAAAAAAAAAATTGTTTTTACCCCTCTTTTAAATTCTTCTTATTCATTCATTATTTTTTTTATTTTCTCTCCCTTTTTTCTTTTTATTTTATCCTTTTTTTTTTCTTTTTTTCTCTGTTTCCTTATTTTTTTAATTTTTCTATATTTAATTTTCTCTTTTTTTTATTCTTATTTTCTTTCTTTTTTTCATTTATTTTTATTTTTTTCTTATTTTTTATTCTCTATTATTCTTATTTTTTTCATTTTTCATTTTTTATTTTATTTTTATATTTATTTTAGAATTTTCTCTCTTTTTAATTTATTTTTATTTTTCCTCATTTTTTGTTAGTCTTATTTTTTCAATTTGTTTTACTTTTTCCTTATTTTTTTATCCTTAGTTTTTTATTTTTAGTTTTTGTTCGGGGTGTGTATATATATATATATATATATATATATATATATACACACCCCGAACAAAAACTAAAAATAAAAAACTAAGGATATGTATAGGTGATGTGCTCTATTTCAGAGTTTCAGAGATTATAATTAACATATTTAAATTATATAACTGATGTTAGTTTTAATAAATAATTACAGCATCAAATTTCTATATATATTAGGCTAATATTATATTATTCATTTTGTACCTGGAAAATACACTAAATTATACAAATAATAAAATAGAAATAAATGAAAAATATGTCAAGTTTCATGCATTTGAAAAAAGGGGCACTTGGATTCAAATTAATTGATATGCATACATCAATTATTTTTATTTATTGTTTATTTTAATTAATTGAATACAATTATATTTGAAATTTATTACTCATGACCAACTCTTTCTTCGATAATTTTTCTAACAATATATACTTACTCAACCTATTATATTTAGATACTATTTTGAGTTTCAGATATTTATAATATTCGGATAATATATTATTTTGATTGTATCATATATGAATAATATTCAGAAAATATGTTATTTGTAAGTATCATTCTTTATTAGTTTTTAAAGTTATTGTGTAACAAAACTTTTAATTAAAAATTTTTGCTAATTTGTAACACAATTGGAAAATATTGACCCAACTTTTAACTATTTAATACAAAAATATTCTCTTTCTTTATTAATTTAGACATCTTCAATTTGTAAATTAAAAATGCCTTCCTTGATGGGAAATGTAAAGAATATGGTACATGTCGCGAGTAACGACATGTACAGTTCCGTCGCTACACATGTACCATTTTGCTCATGTTTGTGTTTTTTTTTTAAATTACATCAAAAATAAATTTTAATCAATTTTTTTTTTTACAAACTAAACGTGTTTAAATCATAGCATGATGGGTTCACTAAATTCATTTTAGGTTTTAGATTCCATCATTTTAATTATTTTTAAAATAAAATAAAATTTTCAACAAAAAAAATTTCAATTAAAAAATTATTTACAAGCTATAGGTGTTTAATTCGTAGCATGACAGGTTCACTAAGTTCAATTTAAGTTTTCAATTCCCTCATTTTAATTAATTGTTAAAAAAAGTGAGTTTCTAATTTTGAGTTTCAGATATTGTTTTGAGTTTTTATATACGAATAATATTTAGAAAATATATTTTTATTTAGAGGAAAATATTTGAATAATATTCATATAATATACTATTTCTGTATCAAATATGATTTTGAAATTTCACATACATATAATATTCATATAGTATATTATATTTATAAGCTTGAGATACTGTTTTTAATTTTCAGATAATGTTTTGAGTTTTAAATATTATTTTGAGTTTTAAATATTGTTTTAAGTTTTAGATATGAATAATATTCAAAAAATATACTTTTAGTGAAGGAAAATATTTGAACAATATTCAGATAATATATTTTTTTTAGTATTTGATACAATTTTTAAGTTTCACGTATATATAATATTCAAATAGTATACTGTACTTTCATATAATAATTATTTTGAAAAAAAATATTTGAATAATATTCATATAATATGCATATATTATACAGTGTGGTCAATCTCAGCTATTTGAGCTTGAGAATGAGCATAGGCAATCTCAGGTCAAATTTACAACAAATCCCATCGACAGTTTTTGCTAAAAAGGTAGATTCATAAATAAACTAACTGCTTTTGAGAAGGGCATTTACAACGGTTCACTACACAACAATCACTATCAATGTTAATTTACCAAAAGTTAGGAACAAATGAAAAATGAACTTCAATATTTCAATTATGCCTTTGCTTGACATAGTTGAAGGCTCCAAATAATATTGAACTATAAACAAACAGATCTTATATATATATAACTCACCACAAGGTCAACACTATCTTCACTATAATGCCAAGATGAATCAGTCTTGACGACAACAAAAGAAACATAAAATGTGTCCCCTTTATATTTAACATCATAAGAGAGGCATTCTTCTTTATCAATCACACACTGATTAAGGAGTCAACAAAAGTGCCAGCAATAGAAAAGAAGAAAGCCCCTTTAGCCCAATTCCCATCTGCAAAATACAAAGACAACATCATGTCCAAGTCACAATATGAAATAACCAATCAAATTAACACAAAAAAACATACATAAAGGGTCCTTAAAGCCAACTAAAACATCATACCACATAAAATCAAACAAAAAAAATTAACACCGAAGTACACCTATATGCTTATATGGAACCTGAATTACACATCAACCTAAACTACATTGACAATATATAAATTGGAAAAGCAAAAGAGATAAAATCAATAAAAAAAGTTGCCATAGACCCGGTTCGAAAATCGATAAAAAGATTATAAAAACTAAAACTTTGCTATAATATCCAAATCGGTTTTCACTTAACAATCTTAAAAAACTGAAATAGCTAAAAAAAAGGTTCAATTTTTTTTCCCATCAAGCAATATACAATGAAAGATGAATTGGGTATAAACAAACCTCGATCTCAAAATGGAAAATTTGCAAGAATTTGAAGTAAAAACATTATCACCCACCTCTTCTTCTTCTTGTTTTGAATCAATTATCAACTCAGTATCTTTACTTATCATCACTAAGCTTTCCTTTGAATTGATACACCAAACAAACAAGCAACAATCAATCAATCAAATCTGATTTTGTGAGAGGGCTGCAAGCGAGAGAGAAAGCACTGATAAGCATGTTTATCAGTTAGTTATTGTTTAGTTATCATTTACTCTATTGTACTTTACCACTTAGCTTCGGTCTCTAGTATATATATGTACGTGTAAACATTCTTTCCATATATACAAAAATACCATTCAACACCTATTTTTATATGGTATCAAAGCACCATGGCTTAAAATACTCAACTCGTTCTTGTTAATTCAAACTCTCTCCCATCTCCTTCTTCTATAACTCATACCTTTTCTATCAAATTAAACAATCAAAATTACGTGGCATGGAAAGCACAATTTATTCCTTTGTTAAACTATAAAAAAAACTAATGGGATTTATTAATGGTACCCAACCTCCTCCCCTACAAACCATTCTTAATACAAACACTCCTCTTGTTGCAATTCCAAATCCAACATATGATACTTGGTTTCAGCGTGATCAAATGCTTCTCTCCTAAATCCTTTCCTCCATCTTTGAGGAAGTTTTTCCATACATTATTGGACTTCCTTCTTCACAAGCTGCCTACACAACACTTGCCAACTCTTTCAGCTCAATTTGTTAAAACAAACAACTTCAATTAAACATTGAATTGCAAAAATTAAAAAAGAATGACAATGACTATTTCCTAATGTCTTCAACAAGCAAAGTCCCCCTCTGATGAATTATCTATTATTGGTCGCACTATGACTCCTACTGAATTTAATATTATTTATCACAATATTGGTGCTAAATGCTATAGCATTATCACTACCCTTAATTGAAGACCTGAACCCATTTCTTTCAATGATCTTCATAGTCATCTTCTTGCACATGAGATCCTTTTAAACAGTACTCATGAACAACCACTTGCAAATATTGCATATCATCCTCTATTGCAATACTCTCCTCGCTCTGACATGCCTCCTTTGTTATCGAACTCGAACCCCTCTTTAGCACTAAGTCGTCCTTCATGGCAAAATCAACGTCGTCTTTGGCAAAAACATTGAGCTTGCTAAATTTGTGGTTTGAGTAACCACACTATCAACGTATGTCAACGTTACACCTTACTAGCTTATCCAAGAACTTCAACACCACATGCCAACTTTGCTCATTCCTTTTCACCATATTATGGTCATTCCTGACCCAATTCTTTATTATGGTCATTCCTGACCCAATTCTTTAAGTATGTCATGGGTAGCCAACATAGGTACTAATGTTCACATTACTCCGAACATCACTAACCTTCATCTACCTCACCCCTACACAAGAAGTGATAAATTGATTGTGGGTAATGGATAAGGTTTGCATATCTTTTCCATTGATAACTCTTCTCTTCATTCTTGTTCTCATACCTTGGCACTTAACCATGTGTTACATGTTCTTAAAATTTCCAAGCCTTTTTTTTCTGTTCTAAATTTTATAATGATAATGCTTATTTCTTTGAATTTTGGCCATCTTTTTTCTCTATTAAGGATCAAAAGATAAAGGCACAACTCATGCGAGGCATGAATAAGAATGGCCTGTACATCCTGTCCACATTCCCACACCATCAAGCTTTTCTCATAAACTCTGTTCCATTATATATTTGGTACTCTCACCTTAGTCATCCATAACATCGTACTCTATTTAAGATTGTCCAAGCTAATGCACTACCATATTCTTCCATAAATAACTCAGCCACATGTTCATCTTATTTGTTAGGAAAATTAGCAATCATTCCTCTTGCTTTAGTTGAGCACAAAAGTCAAAAACCATTTGATATTGTCCATTCAGATGTTTAGGGACCCTCCCTTTTCTTTTCCAATTTAGGTTTTCGTTATTTTATTCTGTTTATTAATGATTACACTCATTATACTTGGGTGTATTTTTTAAGAAATAAAAGTGATGTCTATTAAATTTTTCTTAATTTTTAAGCTCTTATTGGAACTCAAATTTCCACTAAAATAAAGCTTTTCACTCTGATTGGAGAGGTGAGTATCAAAAATTAAATAAATATTTTCAATCTAATGGGATTGTTCATCGAATCGCTTGCTCATATACTCATGAGAAAAATGGCACATTTGAATGCAAAATTCGCCATTTAGTTAATACTGGTCTCACATTAATTGTTCATAGTTCTGTTCCTTTTCACTTTTGGCCATATTCTTTTTGACACTGCTATCAATTTAATAAATAAAATGCCAACCACTGTTTTTCATGGGCAATCTCCTTAGTTTTCTTTACATGGTAGGCATTTAAAATTTGAGTTTTTAAGAGTTTTTGGTTCAACTATTTTCCCTCTTTTAAGACCATACAATAAGCATAAGTTTAATTTTTGAACAAAATCTTATGTTTATTTAGGCCCAGCAACGTCCCGCTATGGCCATTGGTATCTTAACCTTATAATGACAAAATCTACCTAGCCAGACATGTCTAATTTGATGAGACTCAATTTCCATTCAAAACATTACATAATACTCCAACAAAACCTACCTCTCTCGATTTCACCCCATGGCTATAGCTGCATGTCATAGGCCACTCCAGTTCACACCAATTAGGTATTGTGTTGTCGTCTTCTACTCCACCTTTCTTCAACTCCACTAACTTTAATTCAGGTCAGTAGTCCTTATCTTTGACAACTTTTATCTTATCTTCAAGAAACCCATCTTCACCACAATACCAGAGTCCCTCTCCATCACTGTCACCCTCTAGTTGAATTTGTTGCACTTCTAATCTTATTTCGCCTTCATCTCCTCTTTGTGAGTCTTTATAACCACTCGAACTTAATCTTGTAATCTCACCTCTTATCCCAACCAACAACCTCATCAAATATGACCACCCCGAGACATCACTTCTCCTACTATATCCTCTCTCTGCACTCACCAAATGGTACTTTGGCCTTCTAATATACAAAAATGGGAAGCCCATCTTTCTACCACTACCTCATCCAATGCAACACCTCTCGAACCTACCACCTTTACTCAGGCTATGAAACATACTGATTGGAGAAATGAAATGATGTCTGAATATCAAGCTCTTTTACAAAATAAAACTTGGAGCATTGTCACTCATTGTTCTTATGATAATGTAGTAGGGAATAAATGGGTCTATTAGGTAAAGAAGAGTTCATATGGTACAGTTTCTTGCTTCAAAGCTTGACTAGTTGCTAAGGGCTTTTATCAGTAGTCTAGTGTTGATTATGTTGAGACTTCCAGTCCTGTTGTGAAGGCAACTGCAATCCAAACCATCATTTCTCTTACAATAATGCTTTAATGGGATATGAAGCAACTTGACATTTCAAATGCCTTTTTACATAGAACACTGCATGATACTATATATATGGAATAACCTAAAGGCTTCATTGATGTATGTTATTTTTACATATATTTTGAGTTGATTTTTTAATGAAATTTGAATAAGTAATTAGAATAATTTGGGTAAAATATAAGTTTAAATAGGAAATAAATTATTGTTAATGTTTAATTAGGATTTCATTGTTTAAAGCACATTTTTGGGAGTTTTTGTATAATATTAATTTATTTTCCCTTTTTGTAGTTAAGTCTAAAGAGGAAATCCAAAGGAATAAAGAACTATGTCAAGCATAACATCCAAACCATGTTGGGTAAAGAATTCATCAAGATGGAAAGTGACATGGCTTGTACAAGCCATGTGCCAAGTTGTGTGGTTATTGACTAAGCTAGACGAAAGGGAAATACTTTAACATGACATGTGTCACCACATATTTCAACCCGTGTGCATGTCCCATGCAAAGTGGCACATAAGCCATGTCCCAAGCCATATCGAATAAAAAGTGGTTTTTTTGCTCGAAAAGGAAGAGAATTTTAAAAGCTTTTAGATTCTTTTCCTGGTGAACTATATAAAAGGAGGATTATGAAAGCTAGAAATAATCTTTGGTCATTAATTGGCAACCACAAATAAGAGCTAAACAAAGATTAAAAAAGATTTATACAAGAAATTCAAGAGTTTATTTTTATTAGTTCTTCTTCTTTCATCCTTAATCATGTTTGTGTTTTTCTCCACAACCATGCATGACTAATTTTCTTTTAGGTTTTAGGTTAGGAGTAGTTATTTCATGATGTGATTGAACATAAGTTGTTATTTATTTAATTAGATTTTTAGTTAATTTTATGAGTTGCACTTAATGTTTATTTTCATTCTTGGCCAGCTTGATTGCATGTTTATAAGTAGATTCATCAATGAGAGTTAAAGGAATTTATCAGCTTAAGACTCATAGGACTTAGATAACTTGACCACAAGAGTAGACAAGCTCTATGAGGAACCATAACCGTAGGTAAGAGTCATGGTGGTAGATTAATTATTAAGAAACTTATGAGTTTAAATTAATTTCTTAACCATAAGAGTAAGTTAATCTTTATTTTTTACATGTTTAATTGAACTTGAAAGAGTCTTTAGGTATTTTAGAATGATTACCCTTAGCTAAAGTCAGTGTCTCTTATATGTTAATGTGTTCATAATCATATTAGAATAGTGAAACTAAACCTAGACTCTAAGTTTTTTATCATTTAATTACAATCTAATTCTTTTGATTTGTTTATATTAAATTTGTAATATTATTTTATTTAATTTAATTTACTAGCTTAGAATATAAGTAAAAATATTAGTACTCAATATATAGTTTTTGTGGGAATGATATCTTTTGTACTGCAATCACAATCCGTGCACTTGCGGGTTTTGAACATAATATTCATTAACAAGGAACATCCAAATCATGTTTGTCTCTTACATCGACCACTTTATGGTCTTAAGCTGGCTCTACGAGAGTGGTTCAATAGATTAAGCTTCTTTCTTCTATAATTCAATTTTAAATCTTCAAAGGCTGACTCCTCCTTGTTCATTCTACACTATGGTTCTTCTTCACTTTTTGTATTGACCTATGTGGACGACATCATTTTAACAGTAGCTCCTCCACTTTACTTGCTACTTTTCTATCTAAGTTAAAGACTAAATTTCCTGTGAGGGATGTTGGTCCACTATCTAATTTTCTTGGTATTGAGGTTGCTACTTCAATTAATGGCACAATTTTATCTCAGTCCAAATACCTTTATGACTTATTAGAATGCCATGATCTTTTACATGTTAATGGTTTTTTAACAATAATGGCATCCTCACCACATTTGTCCAAAAAATCCAGTACACCTTTGTTTATTGGAAATCAATGTGCCCTACAATATGCAACCTTCACCAGATCGAATATCATTTTTACTATCAATCGATTATGTCAGTTCATGCATAATCCTACTACTGCTCATCAGTAAGTAGTTAAATGCTTGCTTCAGTACTTGAAACACTCCTTGGACTATTCACTATTTTTCTCTACTCACTCCACTACACATTTACAATGTTTTTTAGTTAGTGATTGGGGAAGCTGCCCTAATGATCATTGCTCAATGAATGGCTTTGCAATTTATTTGGGAAATTCATTAATCTATTATTAGATGGCTAAAAAGTAGCCCACTATTGCTCAATCCTCTACAGAAATTATTTCTAAAGCCATTGTAAACACCACTTCTGAAGTTATTTGGCTACAATCCTTACTTCATGAACTCGAAATTAAATCTCCTTCAAAGCCTATTCTCTAGTGTGATAACATTGGAGCAATATATCTTACATCTAATCCGGTATTTCATGCTCGCACTAAGCACATCAAGTTATATTATCATTTTATGCATGAATAAGTGCTCCAAGGTAACATTCAAGTTCAATTTCTTTCTAATGTTGATCAAGTTGAAGATATCTTCATTAAGTCATTGGCTACTTTGCTTTTTCAACATCACTGATATGCTCTTTAACTATAGCCTTCTATACCAATGGCTTGAATTGGGCTGATAAGTATGAATATCAGTTAGTTATTGTTTAGTTATCATTTACTTTCATTTACTCTACTCTACCACTTAACTTCAATCTCTAGTATATATATGTACCTATAAACATTCTTTGCACATATACAAAAATACCATTTAGCACCTATCTCTACAAGTGCATAGGTCAAGAGAATCAGTTGGTGAAGATCTCAAAAGCACAGAAAAAATAGAGAGAAGAGATAGTTGAAGAAGAAGACGACACCAAAAAAAAAAAGAAGGAAGAAGAGGCAGAAAAAAAAAATGCACGCGTGTAATTTTTAATAAAGTTATGATACATGTGTAATTTTTAGAAAAAAAGGAGTACTTTGCTTAAAATGAGATCCAAAATAGCGATATTTTTGTAAAGATTCCTATAAAAATATAGGTGCTAAGAGAGATTTGTCCTTTTAAAAGTCCATTTGATTCCAACTTTAAAATAGTTAAAACCTTATAATTATTGGATACTATGTTATCAAATGAATTTTAAAAAAAAAAGAACAATGATAATTTCATAGCATAAAAAACCAAGTCAAGCAAAGAATTGAAACCAATAGTTAAAGTATGTGTATGGCCCCAAATGAAACGTAAATTAAGTCATCAACTAATTCATGCATCATTGCATTAGAATTTTCAACATTAGAATTTTACAAAAATATTATTATGATATTTTGCTTAATTAAGTGTTTATTTATTTGGTTTTTTCAAAAGTTATTTAGTGTTGTATTTTATTTCCTACAAAATTAACTTAGTGGCTTCCTTTTGTAGGTTTTATATTTGTGGAAAAATAATATTTTGTTGTTGCAGGAACTTTAGGATGATCTTAATCATCCAATTTTATTCTTCAACTAGTTCTTGAATTTATTTATTTATTTTTATCGTTATATTTTATTGCATGATCAAGGGTTGTAACTTATTAGAAGTTAATGCAAACTTGGATTCAATTGTAAAAAATTGAAAATTGTTTGGAGGCAACTGCAATCTATATGTTAATAAAGAAATAACATAATAATTAAAGGTAATAAAATGAAAAACATGCACGGAAGTCAACCGCAAGGTTGGGTGGACATTCTAAAAGCCCATACCCAATTTCTGAACCTGTTCTCTGAAGACAACTATTGGTAACCTCTGTGGAATTCAGTTATTGTACAGTGTGTCCCGGGTCTTATCCGAATGGCAACTCCATCTCCAATTTGGGCTTTAAGCTTATTTTATATTTTCTAGTGGGTCTTAAGCACATACAATGTCGTAGTCTCCAAACACTTAGGCATGTGCTAAACCTCACTGCCTACAACCATATGGTTAGATGTAAGACACATAAGCTAAGTGAAAAAAGTTATCCAATGAAAACAACACATTTAATTTTATCATTCAAATCTAACTATTATAAGTAAAACACCTAACCTAGGCAAGAATAAATGCTATTTTAAAACTACGTGGTACCCCCTAATCATCTTATTAACCTAATTCTATTCCTTTTATATCTTCAGTAGCCAAGCCAACACCCAAGTATCGCCTCCCCTCCCCCACCCTCTATCGCCCTTATCTAATTGTCCAGCTCTAAATCCAACCCAACATAAATTGTAACTGCTCTTACTCGTTCTGGCGAGTTATGCAAATTCTTAGTTTGGTTTATTCCTTTTCTTTAACTTTCAATTGAATGCAAACACTTGTCTATAGTTCTTTAAACTAAAGCTTTTTGAAAAAAATATATATATATTTTTCCCATTTTGTGGTGGTTTTGAGAAAATTTCTCTTTTATGATTGTTTGAAAAATAATTTCCAATTTATGGTGATTTTACTAAGGTGGTGAGCCTGATAGGGAGGTGAAGCCATTTTGCCATTCGTAGAAGTGAAATGATAATTTCGCCTATGCAAATGGTTAAATGGTTTGCATTTCAATTTTTTTTTTCTCTCGTGTCCATTTCGCCATTCTCTTTCACAAAATGCATTGGCTAATATTTAAAAAAAAAAAAAAAAAAAAGTTCAACACTACACAGTCATAACCGGCCAAACTTCCATCACTTGCCCCAAAAAACAAAAGTAACAAAATGATAACATATTAATGAGTTAATCATTATAATAATTGAAATTAATTAGGACATAGTTATTACACAATAATAATAATAATAATAATGTGGTTATTTGTACACATTGAAATGTTTTATATAGTATAGATAATTTGAAGTAGTAAAAATAATAATATAGTTTAAGAAATAAAATTATATAAAAATAATTATTAAATTTTATGAAAAAAATAAGAGTGCATAATATGTGGAAATAGTTCATTAAAAAATAATATAAGAATATAAATAAGATGATGATTTAATTAATAATATTATTGTTATTGTTATTATTATTATTATAACCACAAGTGTTATTATTGTTATTAGGGAAATTATAAGGTTACTTTATTTTTTAGTTACTTTGTCTTATTAGATGAAAGTATATTACATCATCCAATGGTAGTTATTAACAAAATAAAAATTACTTTGTAAAAATTAAAGTAACCATAGACTACACCTTATCATCATCATCATCATCATCATCATCATGGAGTCGAGTCAAACATCATAAGTGAGTTGAAATTGATTAGTGATAGAGATTTTGCATTCAATTGATTAACATTTATATTTTATATTTAATATATTTATAATATAATGTAATTATTTTTAACTTTTTTTAATATTTATTTATATTAATAATAATTTTTCAAATTTATTTTTTATTCATTATTCAAATAGGTTATACACTATGAAAAAAATAATTTTTATTAAATTATATACACATAAAGTATACAAAATAATTAATCAAAATTATATACTAAATACATATTAATAAAGCAATGCCAATGTGATTAATTTTATATCAAATATTGCATGAGAATAGTTTGTAGTTGCACAAAAAAAAAAAAGAACAACACTAAAATAGAAATAGTAAGCTATTGAATTACACTAGCATGTAGCTCGCGTGGAAGTTTATATTTTGTTAAAAATATTTTATTTTAAAATGTGTAATAAAGTTATATTTAATAATATGTTGAAATTAATTAGTTTTTGAATTTAGTCAGAAAATAAAAAGATGTTAATGTTTATTAGTTTTTGTAAATATATCTGATATAGGTAATTATTTAGCAATGTTTTTGCTGCGAAATAATTTGAAAGAATCAAATGAATGCTTATAAACGTAATTTTATTACTAAAAAAAATACATATTTCATAAATTGTAGAGAGTAAA
Organism: Mallotus nudiflorus; assembly: GCA_947683625.1. NCBI lineage: Eukaryota > Viridiplantae > Streptophyta > Magnoliopsida > Malpighiales > Euphorbiaceae > Mallotus > Mallotus nudiflorus. The sequence goes on along the minus strand of CANTUR010000126.1, from coordinate 30,072 downwards.
CAAATACTTCATAGTCAATAGAGTAAAATTTACATTGTTGAACAACTTAATTTGAAGAGCAAGTTGAATTAAACTGTTGTACAAAGTCACTTCCGTATGAAGATGCCTTCACTACATTCTTTATCTTTCTTAATTCATCTTCAGATTTACAATGCCAAGTGATGAACTTTACACAGAACCAAGTGATCCCTTCAATACCTTAAGCCTTCTAATTGTTGATTATAAGAAGGGGAAAAAAAAGAAGAAACAATTGTAAATTCCTGTAAAAATTAGCAATGGTTGCTAAACCATCTTGTACATAACCAAATGCAAATGACCTAAGCTTTTGCAGAATGTGATAACAAATCCACCTTCATATTAAATTCACAGTTCATAACAAACACAACTTCTTAGAGTAGCATTTTGAGTTTAGAACACATACGAATACAACATTTCACATTTAAACAAATATATTAGCTGAAATGGTAGTACCTCAATCTCATTCAGAGTTGCAGTAAGATCTCTAGCAGGAAAGTATTCAAAAGTTCCCATAAAAATTAAAGGTGACAGCTCTGAAAATGCAGAAGATTACTCTCCAATTCAGTGCATACTAAAACACAAATAGAGCTTTAATAGATGTGATCAAAGTTCATATCATCTGATTGTATAAAATAAATTCCCACACAAACTCTTGGCACATGTACAAATATTGAGACGGTGAGATTAAGAGAAATTGGCTCATGAAAAGGATAAAGTCGAGACACATCTAATGATAAAACACAAATCCTCCTACTTGACATGTGAAATGCTAGTGGACAGAGGGGCTAGTAATTTCTCCATAGTCGCCAAATATATTCTTCAAATCCTCATCTGCTGTAGATTCAGATAAGTTTTTCATATAGACATTATTAAATTTTGAATTATTTGATGTAGTCTCTTTCTTGCTTACAAAGGAAGTGTCCAAAGTAAACTTGTTTATCATTCATCAGCATAACATTCAATTTATCTGTATTATTCTGAGTAGCATTCTCATTATCAAATTGTATAAAACCATAGCCTCAGGATTGGCCAGAAGAATCAGTAGCGACCTTGCAAGAAATAATGTTCCCAAATGATAAAAAAGTGTCATGTAAGGCTTTGTGATCAATAGCATTATCCAGGTTCTGCAATCCCAAAACATAATGGAAATATCAATGTTGAGTTGGGAATATATCATCTAAAACTGCAAAAGGAGTTCAAACAATAGTCTTCCTCTAAGAAAAATAGTGACACTTCAAGGTAGAAAGAGTTGACATGTACACAATTTTTTAATACCTTGATAAAAATATTCCATGTTCCACTTTTACGAATACTTGGGCCGCAATGACAGTACATGATCCTTATAAGCTTGTTATTAGGAGGAGTGAAGTTGACTACATCCAATGACTTTGCAGCTGCAGATAACAAAAATATAGCTCAGAGTGGTACAAGAAAATTCATACCATCACATAATAACAGAGAATGTACATAAACTTTATACCTCTTAGACTCAATGTCATATTCAATTAAATTACCTTCCAATAGGGTGAGTACCACCCTTTTCCATAGCAGCTGCTATAGCAAAAGCTTCTTTCTCACAGCTCGGAATGCAATAGCAAGCGAAATTTGCGTTCTTGTTTACTAATTGATGTCCGAAAAATGGTTCAATAGCTTTAAACATGAGCCATCCAGTTGTCAATGTCCCAATTTTGTCAAACGCAATTGTGTGACAGGATGCTAGAGCATCTTTTGGTTGCGATTAGAGAGAGGATGCAGAGCCAATGAATTGGGTTTAGAGTGCACACCTCCATCTGCATTTGGACATCTTGAATTAAATCAAATTGACACGCCTTTAGTTTCTTATGCCCACAGTTCTTATTTTCCTAAATAAAAAAAATCAATAAAGATCCAACCATATACATGAAAACATATCAATAAAAAAGGCTAGGAAGTCCAACAAAACAAATACAAAGTGGCATGCCATATTATCTTTATCATTATATTACATTACAGCATATCCATCCGTCATATTTGGATTAACAGATATTAAAAGAGAATTAATACATTTCATCAGGAACGGAAAGATTTTTTACACAATGATCACTAAAAAAAAAACACATCTTTTTCTTTTAAGTAAAGCTAAACAGAATAGTCAGATATGAATTACCTTGTATAAGGCTTCTACGGGCCCTCTGCATTGATTGGGATGGCTCCACTATGTTAACTTTCTCCATTGACTCTGGGCACACTTGTTGCGTTGCATTTTACATCATACAACTATGTTATTGTGGATGGAAATATAGGAAATAAGATAGAGAAAACTCATGAATTACATAAGCATACAAAAAAGCTTCAGTGAAAGACACTAGTCCTAGTAAGTGGAAGAAAGCATTGCAAGTGCAAATGGGCATTAGATTTTAGTAACTGCTCTAATTGTGATTCCTTATTGTCTTAGTCCTTCAATATACAAACTTTCCCGTTTCCTGTCCAAAAGTAAAATTTTTTTTTTTTTGGTTTTTTTACTTTTCTCAACATCTTGAACATAGCAGTAGTTATTTTGAGGAAAATAAAGAAAGGAAAATCATGAGGACATCATGTATAAGATGTTGTATCAAAACCTACAATTTAGTCAGCACATCAAATGGAAGACCATATAAAAATAATTTACTGGCAAACCTGATATTGGTAAGAAATCAACGTAAATCCCTTAAATAGAGATTTTGTAACAGAAATCACATGTTTGCAAAAGCTTCAAAAAGATATGAAGGTTAGCATTTGAAACAAATGAGAAGTGAATTGAATTTATGAAATTTTGTATATTTCTCCTGCTTATAATAAGACAATTGCTTCTTTCTTTTTTTTTTCCTTCTAGAGGTGGGGGGTGGGGAGAAGGAGTTAATTATTTAAATATGGTTTCACCATGATTAAAACAAAATAATGAATTCTTGGAAATCTTTCCACTCTTAAAATAATTTCCAATTCATGCAAAATATCATATTTTGACCAATAAAGAAGTGAACTCCATCAGAGGTTTCCAAAAATGAGAATCAAGTGAATAATTTTGAAATAAATTGTTGCATTTTTTATGTATTCTAAACACACGGAACAAATGCCTAGGTATCGCGTGGTTGGTATTCACCTAACATCAAAATGTAGCATTAAGCACAACAAATAGGTAGAGAAAGAAAGAGAAACCTGAAGTAAAGAAATTGCAGTCTTACTATCTTTAAGTTTCTGTTCTTGTTCAGTCATCAGAACAGATTTTGGCTCCAAAACAAACCTGCCGACATACAAGTAAACGAAAGCAACAGGACAAAATGGTATTCAAATATTCATCATCTAAAATCCAAAAGCAGTGAAATAAATCAATACCATTTTTGTGCAATACTCACATTCTCCCTGTAAAACCAAATAACAAAATAAAAGAATGGTGAATCAAAAGAGCTTTAAAAAAAAATTTAGCTTCTAAAATGCAATACCTTAATCAGAACCAGATGAAATCAATTACTAAATTCTAAAGGGTAACTGAGTAAAAGCTGCAGCAACTAAAAAAAAAGGCAATAGATTCAAATAGGCTTTTGATTGAACAGCTTATGTGCATAAAAAATAAAGCTTTCTAATACAGAAATAAATCTTTATCTGGGTTAGTTCGAACAGGGCAAAATACAGATTCCAGCATTCCTCAAATCTTATGCCATAAATTCCCAACCTTGTTGTCAATTAAAAATCTTTATGTTAAGGGAATGAATCTTACATCCAAGGTTGTAGGATTGTAATCCTTCATCCAGGGTGCAAATAAATCTATTAAAGTTATGGATAGCAAAAGATTGGATTTTTATAGATAGCAAGATTGTTGATCCTCACGCAGGAGGAAATTTTAGCAATTTAATAATGGAATCTGGTTTCAAGAAAAATTCCATATTTTGATTTTGCAGGGAACTCTTGCAGTTATTGAATAAAGAAAACAGAAAGAGATTTTGGAAACTGAAGGTGAAGAGAAATAAGGAAAGGAAAGAAAAGAAACTGAAGCTAAAAAAGAAAAGAAATTGAAACTGAAAAATCGTAAGAGAGGTGAAAAAGATGAAAGGACAATGAGGCAGAGGAGGAGACAGAGATAGGAGCTGAATGTGTGTTAGAATTTGAGAGTGCCAGGTTTCAAAATTACAGAATACAATATGTGACATGGCAAAATTTATGTGCTTAGCTATTATATATTGTATATAGATCGATATAGATACAGATATAGATATATAGATATGTATAGATAGATTCTTGCAAGAAACACTGTTTAAAAGAAAATTGCCCAATCTGAGCATGCAATAGTGTGATAAAACATAATTATTTTTAAGAAATTCTTGAAACAAAGCTGATGATTGAGGTCCATAAAAGCTTACATAAATCCTCAACATTGTACCACAAATTCCCCAGAAAATGAAAATATGCATGCCTCCATTGCCTGCTGAGGCATAGAGGGTCCATTACAATCCAGAATAAACCACAAATCAGCACGCCAGAATCAGCACCATTTCGCCTCTGTGAATGGCGAAATGAGGCTGCTGTCTTGCCTTGGGAACACGCGAGAATCAGCTTCATTTCCCCTCTCAGAATGGCGAACTGAGCTGCTGCTCTGCACCTCCCTGTCTTGGCTTCTCTTGGCAGTGGATTGGCTCATTTCGCTGGATGGAATGGCGAGATGAGCATGAAATTTTGGTTCTTGTGTTGAATTTGCCCGCAATTTTGTCCTTTTATGCACATTTTGGTGATGGAGATAGATTTTTTGAACCGAAATTTTATACAGCTCCAAGGTACTTTATTATTCAAAAGAGTGTTTTCTGTTTTTCTTTATTTTTCAGGTGGTTGAACATAGTTTAAATGGTTGGATTGGAGGCGGATTGTTAGAATGTCTGCAATTGATACCAGAAATCCCAGCGCCATCATCATCTTCTAAGCTGGCTCACGAATTTGCTCTGTATCCAAACAATAGCACACGAATGGGCCAGAGGTTGTGAGTTTTGGATTTTGCAAGTGGTTGTAAAATCTTGATTTCAATTAAGAATTAGGTTTTTATGGTGATTGATAGAAGCAAGGAAAGGTTAACTTTATTAGTGGCAACAGAAGGTTCATAATTTTTTGTGGCTTTTATGATCTCATTTTTGTGAATTTTGCTAATTTTTTTTTTATTGAACAGAATTAAAAAAAAAAAAAAAAAAAGGTGAAGGAGGTTGGAATTTTGAAGAAGGATCCTGAGGGGTTAAAGGAGCAAATTGATAAATTGGAAATGATTAGTGAGTACATACTCTCTCTGTCTTTTATTTTTATTTTTTTGCAAGTCTGAGAGAAATGATGGTGACTGGTGGTATGCTAAAGGTACGTGTGAGTATATTTTTTCCCTAATCTGATAATGGTGTGCATTTGAAGTTGTTTTCATTGAAAATTAAAACAAATATGTGAAATGTGTATGAAGGTGCCAATATTTGCCCTGAAACTTGGCACCATTAAATGCCATTTCTTATCCCATAATCCACTAAAAGAACTATTTTTTGTTGGACCTTCTACTTGGTTTCTGTTGCATCCAAGCTTCTCTTAATGGATGCAGCAAAATGCTGGAGGTAGTTGGTTAGTTAAGCTTGACACACTTAATTTCCATATATCATTGATCCATGAACTTTAGAGGATTTTATGTTATGATCATGTGGTATTTTTTGTTTTTTAGGTAGATCATGTGGTATTTTTTGTTTTTTAGGTAGATCATGTGGTAAATATTATTGAAGTGAAATAATTTCTTTTGCATATTTCTTCATCTTGTGTGTCCTAATTATGCCAGATTTCATTTTATATTTTAATGGGGAAGGAATCATTTTTTTTGTCCTGAAATCTTTACCAGATAATGTGCTTTATGTGTTTTGATAATTCTGGGGCTTGAGTTTTCCTGCGAATCTATGGTTTGATGGATGGGTGGTTTTTAGTGAGCTATTTGGTCCTAGAAGCAAGAATTTTACACTAACATAGCATCTCAGTCTTCTTTAGTATCTTTTAGGAATAATAAAAGAAAGAATTTTGCTTATTTATTTATTTGTACACTTTGCAATCATAACATGTTCTACTGTTGCTTCAATGCCGAGCAACTCTTTCTTTCCTTTTCTTTTTCTTTTTGCATTGAGTTCTTACATTCTTTTGTCTCATTGGCAAGTCCTGATTCATAACTGATTGATTGAGCTCAAGTTACCCTAACCAGCTGCAGCTTCAGTAAATTTCTGAGTTTATTTTCTTGCCCCTACCAGCTCTTTTCAGATTTCAGGGATATTATAACATAAAAAATCTGTTTTTCTGAATTGCTGTGTTTCTTTACTCTGAATTGTGGTGTTACTTTACTCTGAATTTGTTGTTTTCTCATTAGTTTTTGCATGTTCGCCTTATATTCTTCTTTTTTACATTTGTTTTTTGATCTCTGACTTCATCAATCTATCTTTTTTATATTACTTGATTTCTTATTAGTTTTGACCTTTTTAAAGGTTCAAGAGCACAAAAAGATCAGATGATTGGAGGTTTGATACTGGCATCTGAATTCATGGTTATGTGCCTTACACTATGCATGGAAGGAGTGGAATATAAAAGGAAGAGAAGAGAATAGAAGGGAAATAAGATTTGTGTTATTTGGCTAGTAAAAATTAAGAGGGGGAAAAGAATTAAAGTGAATTTATTCTCTCTCATTCTTCTTATATAAAGCGAAATGACTACACTTCAAAGTGGGATGTGAAATATTTCAACTTCAATATACATTGTAATTTAAAGTTGTATTTCCTTTTTAAACATTTTTTTCCTTTATTAATTAATTTTTAATTACCAAACAGAACAAAATTTGTAGTTTTATTCCTTTCTCTTCTCATCCCTTCTTTTCCCTTTAAAAAGCCTTCCCTTCTCTCTTTTTTTTTTTTTTTAGAATTGTCATGCATAGCGATAGGTATGAAGAAGCTACATGTCAAGAGCTATAAAGGGGAAATGACGTATAAAGTGTACGTCTTTTAAGAGCAGCAATTGTATTATTTTAGGGTAGTTTATATTAATTTTATAGTTTTACTTAAATTTGAACTCATGAAAATTTATTCTATTAATGAAATAAAATTATTAATATTTTAACACTACTATCGAGATGATAAAAGAAAAAAAATATTAAATAAGTAAATAATAAATAAAGTACAAAATAAATAAAATATAATTATTTTGGATGAATTTAAAAATGTACCCCAAACATATTGGGGACGACAATCATCCCCAAGATGGGGGGGATGACAGTTGTCTCCCTACATATGGGGGTGACATTAAGGGACAACATGTCATCCTCAAGATGCTTAGAGACGAAAGTCGTCATTACTTATGGGGATGAGTTTTGTCCTCGTTACAAGGGATGACATGTCATCCCTTGGCATATTTGGGACGACAATCGTCATTTCTTATAGAGATGACTGTAGTCTTTTAAGATGAGGTTGATTGTTGTCCTTTGTAATGAGGACGACATTTTTAATTAGATCCCTAAAGAAGTGGTGACGGAGGTAATATGGACAACATGTGATGTCACGATCCAAAATAGGGGTCATGACCGGCGCTAGGGAACGCGAATTCATTTCAATCCGGAACCCGTAGCAAGCCTAAAAATAAAATAAAACATGCAATAGTAATAATAACAATATATAATGCAGCGGAAATAAAAAATCATAAATATAATAATAGCATATGCACCAACTGGATTTAAATCAAATCATCATCATTACAGATATATAAATCTTTTAATACAAATTCAGTTCAAATATATGATACAACATCTCTTTAAATATTTAATGACTACTGCAGTGTCTAGATAAAATAAACTCAAGACTCAGATAAGCAGTTTACACAAAGAAGCTGAGGAGGAAGAAATCCGATGTACAGGCCTGCTATTGAGGTCTGAAGATGATGACTCTCCTGAAAAATAGTCAACGGAGGGGAGTCAGACCTCACTGATTGAATTACTATAGTATATATACATGCATACTAAATGACAATGCATACATTCAATAGTATATATATAGAGATATATATAGGCAAATACACACAGATGCTGTAAAATCATTATATATATATATATATATATATATATATATATATTAAAATTATCGTTTATGAAGGATCAAATAGAACCCTAGAATATCGCGACCTAAAACAGTGTTAAACAACACTCTAGCCACACCGGCTCACTTATTCCAAAATATTCACTTATTCCAAAATATTCACTTATTCCATTTGGACAGTAGACTGGCGCCAAGACACTAAGTCAACTGAGCTCCAGCAGTCTGACTGTCAGTGTGATTGGCCCCGAGACACTAGCTCAACCGAGCTCCAGCAATCACACCCCCAAACCATATCTCACATATCAAATAATCATATCCAATCAATATCCACAAATAGGTTAGTAATATAGTCTAAATGCTATAAGCGCACCGGTACGTACTCGGTCCTAATGCTGCCCACTGGGTAGCACGTTCCATTGATATCCTTCATTAATAAATATAAAACATTCATTCATAAATAAATGATGCATGAATTTAAAATAAATAGCAACATAAACCATATATATACTGGAAATATACCAAAAATAAACCAGGTATATTTCGAGTATACATACGTCAAATAAATCTAATCAAATTACAAATTAAGCTAGAAATATATTTAAAAACATTTTAAATATAATTTATTAACAAAACATGCATATAATTCAAAATATATAGGAAATAAACCAAAATAAACTAAAAATATACTTAGGTAATAATTGAATTATTTATGCATAAACAATTGAAATAAAACATATTTTTCTAAATCATGCACCCTAAACATATATATATAATATAGTAACTCACACTTAGTACACTCCACGAGATGGGTCCGACGGACCTAGTCCACTAGGCCTCAGTCTCGGCGCAACTAAATAAATAATAACGACAGAAATCAGAACAAACCTAACAGAAAATCCTAGAACTCGATCTAGAATATTAAACACTGAATCGAAATTAGGGTTCGACCGGATATCACGTTTTATGAGAATTCTACCGAAAATTCGGCAGAACCTCCCCTGTAAAATGGACATCTCTCTACTCAAAGAGTAGAGCCGACCCTGCAAAGAAACACACTTCGAAAAATAGGCACAACAACTCATCCACAACCCCTCGGTCAGACTCCAAACTACAGTCTACCGACCGGGGTCCACAATCACAGAATAATATAAAAATACCAAAAATACCCTTATATCACAGAAATACATTTTATACATAGAAATTACATAATTAACCTTAAAACACTGTAAAAACCGATAAAAACTCATTTTATTAGTAAAATCATATATTATATATATAATTGAAAATAATTCACGAAAAATAGTTTTAATTAATTAAAAATACTAAATAATTTGTGGAAATCATTTTTATACCTTAAATAACTATTAAAACCAATTTAATTACATTTTTAGCCAATTTTGTATAAAATTACCAAAATGCCCTTATATATATAAATATACTAAAATTACTCCAAAAATTCACCAAAAATAGTATAATTATCCAAAATTAATTTTGTTGACATATTTATCAATAATATCAATAATTAAACTCAATTAACCAATTAATTTCAATTAAAAACACAATTAACCTAATTTTCCAAAAATTACATAAACTAATTAAATTCAAAATAAATACATAGAAATTCATAAAAATTCCAAATAAATTTCTATAATTCATTTCAAAACCTATATTTATCATAAAACACAATTTCATAATTTAATTAATTAATTTCCGAAAATTAGAAAATAATATTAAAATATTCAAAAATACCCAAAAATCAAAATAATCTCCAAAAATTCCAAAAAAATTCTCACATGTAGATTAAGCTACTAGGATCAACATTTGTGAAGGAATTTTTCATGAATCAATCAAATTGAAGTTCAAAAAATTCAAGAACCCTAATATGGCCGAAATCAAAAATTCGAAACCGAAGCAAATCAAGACCATTTAAGCTCAAACCAAAGCTAGAATCACACTCACCGGAGCTGAAGGAGAATAAAGGGACCGGCGGTGTCGAAAATGGTGGCCGGAGGAGGAAGAACGACGTGAAGCTTGAGTTTCGACAACTCAAGCTATTTCCGGCCAAACTCGATGAGAAACGGAGCTACTGGCGGCGGGGAATGGCTGAGGACGAAGGTGGCACACCGGACGGCAAGGAATCGGCAGTTGCAGCGATGGACGACGAGGGGAACGGAGTCGGGGAAGAAGAAGATAGTCGGGGGCAATTGTGTAAGTTTCCAAAATTTCATTTTTTTGACTTATAATATGTATATATATATACTTTACACTATATAATAAAATAATATTAAATTAAACACATTAAATATACACCACACACTTAATATTTAATATTTTAAAATTTAATAATAAATAAAAATAATTAAATAACAATAAAATAAATAAACAATTAATAAAATATTAGGGTAATATTAATCAAACCCTAATTAGATAAATAAGTACACATATATATGGTGTTTAGTATTTTAAAAATATGTATGAGCTCATGCAAGTCCGTAAATCTATTTAAAATAATTAATAGGAAATTATTCACGTGAAAATTTCCCCAAAAATAAAAGTCTCGGGAAAATTTTACGTAAAACACTTAAAATAATATAAAACAATTAAAGATCAATTCTAATTAAACAACAACTCGTGAAATATCAATATTATATATAAAAATTATTAACACTGCATATCCCGATGCAGTATTAAAATATTTAAAAACACGGGATATTACATGTGAGGACAATTAAAATTGTCTCCAAAACTATTAGGGATGATTTTTTTAGGTTTAGCAGACAATTGTTATTGTCCTCTATTTTTTTTTTAGTGTCATTATATCTATGGAAAGAAGTGACTACTAAACTATCATTATATCCATGGAAAAAAGTGACCACTAAACTATCTTTTTACTTATTGAAATCATTTTCTTTATTTATAGAATTAAAAAGTAATTTTCTATAAAATAATAAGCTTACCACAAGCTTTGCCTTCTTTCCAAATTTTCCCCCTTTTCAATTAGTTCCTTAAGAGGAGGAGCTAATTCTGCCATTATGTGCATGGCACTGGAGGTGTTTTCATAGCAAATGCCTGGAGTATATCCCCTTTAGCATGCAAATGCTATATTCGGTCTTCTGTCACGACCCGAACCCAGGGCACGTGATCGGCACTAGAGAATGAGAAAGCATAAAACTACCGAATCTCGTAGTAAGCCTTAAAAGAAAAATGCGAAAAATATAAAACTTGAAACCTTACAATAAATAATTAAATCATATTATTAAACTGATTTTTCTCAATATAATTTAAACCATAATATCATAGTACATAAAACAAATAAACTTCAGTTATACAATAATGTTTTAGTACACAATATTATAAATACATAATACTCCAAATAAAATAGTCAGTTAAATATTTTTTTCTCTACTGCAGTACACAAAAATAAATTCAACACAACTAAGTAGACCTACGCAGAATAGCCGGTGATAACACTACACAGCGGAGAGGAGTAGGCCTAACAGGAAAGTCCCAAACTCCTGAAAAAAATAAATTAAGGGGAGTCAGACCTCACTGAATAAGTTAATAAAAGAGATGTACGGTTTGAAAACCTTTTTAAAAACCATATAGATGTAGCAAAAATAATTTATAATATATATACATATATAGCTTTTGAAAAATCTTGGTAAAACCCTAAATCCAATTCTAAATGGTCAACTGGGCCCGCTTAATCCAAATGGACTATCGATCCCCAAGAGCAGAGGCATTAACCAAGGCGCCAGGCCGTAGTCATCCACTTAATCCAAACACATGGCACTGGCGGTCCTTGAGAGCTAAGACATCCACCAAGGCACCAATCCCAATCAATTCTTAACTTTCCACATCACTGGCGGTCTTTGAGAGCAAAGGCTTCCACCGAGGCATCTATCCCAGTTTATAACCACAAGTCATACATATTTTAGATCCATCTCTCAATCTCCACCATGTGCATACAATCCTGGTGAAGCCCACCAGGTAGCTCGTTCTACCAAAATTTCTCAAAACTAATTTTGAAATAAATAAATAAATAAATACACTGAAATGAAATTTCTCGATAATGTAAACAATACTAAAAATATGAGCGCATGCAATTTTAAAGAAAACACACGCACAGATCAATTCATTAACTTATAGGATGAGCGAGATAGCTGACGACCACGCGTCTGCCTCAATCCAAAAGCTCCCGCTCCGGTACTCTCTAAAAAATAACATATTTATTTTTAAAATCATACATATGGAATAAGAAGGAAAATTAATAAAATTACGAGACTCTAAAATGACTTGGAAAAAACCGGATAATACTCGATAGATTGGAATATCTTAATTTATACTAGGAAATTACGGAAGATGTCACATTTTACGAAAAAATTTATCGAAATTTTGGCAAAATCTCCCTTGTAAAATGGACATCTCTCTACCGTAAGTAGAGTCATTCCTGCATAGAAAAACACACTTCTAATATTCACGCTCAACCATACTCGGGTCGACTCTCCAACACTGCATTTAGCCCGACTGAGTTCACAACTCAACCAAACAACACAACTTAATTATAATTAATAAAATTCACATTTAATTGCTTAAATAATTTAATTATATAATAAAATTATTTTAAAACCCATTTTATTACCTAAAATAATATATAATATATTATTTGAGAATAATTTTTGAAAATTAGTATTAATTAGTTAAAAATAGTAAATAATTTGTAAAAATCCTTTTGATTCCTTAAATATTATTAAAACCAACTAAAATATATTATTTAGCTATAATTATCACAAAATTACGTATTTACCCCTATAATACAAAAATATACATATTATACTATTATTACTCAAAAATTCCCTAAAAATTATAAAAATGCATAAAAATTATTTTCTCAACATATATATTATTAATATTAACTAAAACACATAATTAAACCAATATTCAACAAAAAGCCAACTCTAACCTAATTATTCAATTTTGACATTAACTATAAAAATTCCTAAAAATTATATAATATTCTCAAAAATTATTTTATTTACTCTAAAATTAATATTAACTCATAATAACACCAAATATATCAAAGTTATAATTTTAATAATTAATTTACTAAAATTAATAAAATAATAATAAAATATTCAAAAATTTACAAAAATTAAAATAAATTCCAAAAATCACAAAAAATTCATAGAGGTAGATTAAGCTTTTAGGAACAACATTTGTGAAGAAAATTTGTAAGATTCATCAAGATCAAGCTTAAAAAAAATTCAAAACCCTAAAGCTCCAAAAACAAAAATTTAACAAAACTCAAGAAAATGAAGTTTTAAGCTTAAACTAATCTTAGATTCATGCTCATTGGAGCTAGGGGAGTTGATAGACACTGGAAGCTCGAGAAACGGTGGCCGAAAAAGTGAGGTTGGCCTGAAATGGAGGTTTTCGATTTTCTTTGGGTTTGCAAGCCACCGGTGCTGGAGAAGAAGGAGGAAGGGTGGCAGAAGGCTACTGGAGGCTATGGTGGTTGCTGGATGCTGGAGAGGCACACCAAAAAGCTCGAAATGGGATGTTGTGGAAGGTAGGAGATGGTGAATAGTGTGTGTGTGAATGTGTGTTTTTTTTTTTTTTTATGTTGTTGTGTTTGTTTGTTATGTAATATGTATATATGTATATGTTTGTGTGTTTGTGCACTTGAATGTGTGTTTATGTATATGTTTATTGTATGTATGGGTATGCATGGGTTTATGCATGTGCATATATATGTAATATTATAATATATAATGTGCTTACATGTATTAATCTCCATCACATGCACATATTATATACATACACACACACATACACACACACACATATATATATATATATAACACAATAATAAATAATATAATCATATAAAATAATAATAATAATAATAATAACATTAAAATAATAATGCACTAAATTAAATATTATTAAAATAACATTATTCAAAGTAGTAAATATAAATAATATAAATTAATTATCCGAAATAATAAGTCTCAAAATAAATATTTACGTAGAAAATTATAATCAAATGTAAAATAATAAATATTAACCACAAAGTAATAAAATACTCAAATATAACTTTTGAATTTATTAATACTGCATATCTCATTTTAAAATAAATAGGGTTATTACATCTTCACTCTCCTTGATAACTGCTAAAGTATCCAAAAAAACGTATGGAGAATATGGCAAAAACTTTAACAAAATTAAAGAAAAACTTGTGAGAATTTGTCACATCCATGTCCTCAGACATGCTAAATTAAAGATTTATTATTATTAAATAATTAATTAAGTCCCAAATTGATGGAATTATCAATATAAGAGCTTAATTTATAAGAAATAAATGAGATAAGGGTCTAATTGAAAGAAATTCAAAATTTATAAGGATAGAATTGAAGAAGGAACAAAGAAATAAAAGTGTATCTGCAAGAAGTAATTGAGGTGTCAAGAGAATTGCATGTAAATGGACACATGTCTCTTTTGTAAATTAAGATATATAATAATAAGGATTTAATAAAGAATTTTTTTTATAAGTGATGAGGTGTCAAGAGGCATGTAAGTTTCATCTTACAATTAGCCACATATATAAAAAAAAACAAAAAGGGAAGAAAACTCTTTATTGCATTAAGAAGAAGAAAAACATGAAAGGAGAGACTTTGAATGATTATAAGGATTATTGTAGATTGTAGATGAGACTAGAATAAAGTTACATGCATAGAGACTTAGATATAGAATTCTTGAAATTTATATGATGTAAATGTTGAGTTTGAGCTAGAATTAAGAAATTATTTGTGAATGGTGATTAGGAGCTGTTTGTGGCCTTGGAATTAAGTCCATTAAAGCAGCAAGGAGATAAAGAGGAAGCTAGCTTTGATTATGAGTGGTTTTTCACCGATCCTTGATATAAATTTTGAATCTTTACTTCTGTTGAATTCTTGAGTTTCGATGTTGTTCATCCTGGTGATGTCTAAATGTTAAGTTTGATTATGTTGCTTTGGTTTAGTATTGATTTCTGCCCATTTTACTTCATTGAATTTGAATGTCAAATGGGTTGAGTTATGTTGTTAATTTAGGTTATTTCTTTTGGGATTACCTGTAGCATTTATTGTGGAATTCGGGTTAATTTCTACCAATAATAATAAATTCACCTTAAGAACTATTACACAGGTGACTAGAGTATAAACAATTATACTAAAAAGCACCCCAAGGTAAATTCCCAAGAAAGAGAGGTGGGGTCACAATAATCTCACTTAAAAATCACATTCCTTAGACATAATTTTACAAAGACAAATAATTTTAATAACACAATAATTAACAATAACTATACCCGATAATAGCAATTAAACAGACATAAAGAGAACACCAAAATTTAACGAGATTCAGCCAATTATTTTTACGTTCTCGAATACTATCAAAATAATATTTCACTAATTTTATGACCTGAATATTTTATAAATTATAAAATTAAATTATAAGATATACAATGTTAATAAATATTATTATTAATGATGATTTTAATATTTTGACATTATTATTATTCTATTTATGTATTTTATTAAATTGTGATGTTTGACCATTTATGAAATTAAATTTTAATTTGAGAATTATTATTTCTTTTATTATTATTTGGTATTATTGCTAGGTTAAAAATTTTAAGTTAAATTTTGTTGTTATATTATTTAGTATTATTAATATCAATTATGTAATTTATTTAATTATAAATTTATATATATGGATAGAGATTTAATTTTGGAAGTTTAAAATCCATTACCATTTCCTTCTTCATTTTATATCAACTTTCTTTCTTTTTTTTTATTTCCATCTCTGTCCAGCACCACTGTCACGACCCAAAACAGGGGCCATGACCGGCGCTAGGGAACGGGAATTCTTTCGAATCCGGAACCCGTAGCAAGCCTAAAAATAAAATAAAATAAATATGCAATAATAACCATAAAAATATAATATGCAGCGGAAAATAAAAATCATAAATATTACAATATCATCCATATCAACTGGATTTAATTCAAAACTCATCACATCGCATATATAATCTCATAAATGTATAATCTTTATACAAATCCAGTTTTACTATAATACATCTCTTTAAAACAAATACTTTATTTCACATCTACTGCAGTGTCTAGATAAAATAAATAAGACTCAAGTATATAATTTACATAAAGAAGCCGGGGCGGAAGAAATCCGGCGTATTGACCTGCTACTGAGGTCTGAGGAAGTTGACTCTCCTGAAAAATAGTCAACGGAGGGGAGTCAGACCTCACTGAGTGAATTACTATAATATATATACATACACTCTAAGTGATAATGCATACAGTCAACAGTATATGAGTAATATGTATATATACAGGCAAGTTCATACAGATGCAGAAAAATCATTTTATATATTTTGTCTGAAAATCAACTTTTATGAAGGATCACATAGAACCCTAGAATATCGCAACCTCAGAAAATAGTGTTAAACAACACTCTAGCCATACAGGCTCACTGATTCCAAATATATCCACTTAATCCATATGGACAGTAGACTGGCCCCGAGACACTAAGTCAACCGAGCTCCAGCAGTCTGACTGCCAGTGTGATTGGCCCCGAGACACTTGGTCAACCGAGCTCCAGCAATCACACCCACAAACCACATCTCACATATATCAATAATCATAATCAATTCAATATCCACAAATAGTCAGTAATAAAGCCTAAATACTATAGGCATATCGGTACGTACTCGGTCCTAGTGCTGCCCACTAGGTAGCACGTTCTATTGATATCCTTCATTCTTAAATATAAAACATTCATTCACAAAAATAAATGATGCATGGATATAAATGAAATAGCAATATAAACCATATATATACCGAAAATACACCAAACATAAACCAGGTATATTTTGAGTATATATATGTCAAACAAATCCAATCAAATCATGAATTAAACTAAAAATATATTTAAAAACATTTTAAATATATTTTATTAATAAAACATGTATATAATTTATTATATACCAAAAATATACCAAAAATATACTTGAATATAAATCATGTTATTTATGCATATTTAGTCAAAATAAAACATGCATTTTCTAAATCATGCATCCTAAGCATATATATATAATATAGTAACTCACCTAATGCGCTCCACGAGACGGGTCCGACGGGCCTGGTCCACTAACCCTCGGTCTCGGCGCAACTAAACAAGAAATAATTAATCGACATCAGAATAACCCTAACAGAAATCCTAGAATTCAATCTAGAGTATTCAACACAGAATCGGAAATTAGGGTTCGACTGGATATCACGTTTTACGAGAATTCTACCGGAAATCCGGCAGAACCTCCCCTGTAAAACGGACATCTCTCTACTCAAAAGAGTAGAGCCGACCCTGCAAAGAAAATACACTTCAAAAATAAACACCACAATCAATCACAACCCCTCGGTCGGACTCCAGACTACAATCTGTCGACCGGGGTCCACAAACACAGAATATATATTCAAATATACTAAAAATATCCTTAAATCATAAAAATACATTTCATACGTAGAAATTACATAATAAATCTTGAAACACTGTAAAAATCGATTAAAACTCATTTTATTAGAAAAACCGTATATTATATATATAATTGAAAATAATTCACGAAAAATAGTTTTAATTAGTTAAAAATACTAAATATTTTGTAGAAATCATTTTTATACCTTAAATAAATATTAAAACCAATTAAATTACATTTTTAGACAATTTAGGGTAAAATTACCAAAATACCCCTATATATATATATATATACCTAAATTACTTCAAAAATTCACCAAAAATCATACAATTATCCAAAATTAATTTTCTCAACATATTTATCAATAATATCAATAATTAAACTCAATTAACCAATTAAATTCAATTTAAAACACAATTAACTTAATTTTACAAAATCACATAAACTTCAAAAATTAAAAATAAATACTTAGAAATTCATAAAAATTCCAAATAAATTTCTATAATTCATTTCAACACCTAATTCAACCATAAACTCCAATTTCATAATTTAAATAATTAATTTCCGAAAATTAGAAAATAATATTAAAATATTCAAAAATACCCAAAAATCCAAACAACCTCCAAAAATTCTGTAAAAATTCATACATGAAGATTAAACTACCAGGAACAACATTTGTGAAGGAAGTTTCCATGAATCATCCAAATCAAAGCTCAAAAAAATCAAAAACCAAAAGTGGCCGAAAACTTCAACTCAAAACCTAAGCAATTCTAGACCATTTTAGCTCAAACCAAAGCTAGAATAACACTCACCAGAGCTCAAGGAGAAGATAGAGACCGGCAGTGTCGAAAACGGTGGCCGGAGGAGGGAGAAACGGCGGTGAGAAGAATGGTGGTGGCGTCGGGCACCCACGGGAGAAGAAGAAGAAGAAGAAGAAAAAGAAAAAGAAAGAAAAAGGAAAGAGAAAGGAAAAGAAAAAGAAAGAAAAAGGAAAAGAAAAAAAAAAAGAAAAAGAAAAAAAATAAAGTAAATTAAAATAATTAAATAATAATAAATAATTAATAATAAAATAATAAATTTTAATAATTTAATAATAAATAAAATAATCAAATAATAATAAAATAAATAATAAAATATTAGGGTAATAATAAACCCTAATTAAATAAATATACACACACAAGCTTTATTTATTAATTTAAAAATATGTATGAGTTCATGCAAACCCGTAAATACATTTAACATAATTAATAATAAATTGTTTACGTGGAAATTTCCCCGAAAATGAAAGTCCCGGGAAAATTTTACGTAAAATACTGAAAATAATAGACAGTAATTAAAATAGGTTTAAAATACATATCAACTCATAAAAATATCGTATAATGCATAAAAATTATTGACACTGTATATCCCGGTACAGTGTAAAAATATTTTTAAAAAAACACGGGATATTACAGTCTTCCCCCCTTACAAGAATTCGTCCCCGAATTCTAAAAACAAGATTACAGAATCAGGAAGGAAAGAGATACGGGTAAGAAGCTCGCATCTCAGCTTCAGTCTCCCACGTATGCTCTTCAACTCTGTCGCTACGCCACAAAACCTTGACCATCGGAATCTGCTTCGATCGCAACTGTCGAACTTGATAATCTACGATCGCCACAGGTTCTTCCACAAAAGTCAAATCTTCACTCACTTCCACACTGTCAGGTTGCAACACGTGTGAAGGATCTGAGATATACTTCCTCAACATCGAGATATGAAATACTGGATGCACCTGTGACATACTCGGAGGCAAATCCAACCGATATGCAACAGTGCCAATTCTCTCCAGAATCTCAAACGGTCCAATATATCTCGGTGCTAACTTACCCTTCCTGCCAAATCTCATCACACCCTTCATCGGAGATACTTTCAGAAAAACGAAATCTCCAACCTGAAACTCCACATCTCTGCGCCTAGGATCCGCATAACTCTTCTGTCTGTTAACTGCGGTCTCTAACCTGCGCTTAATCACGGCGACTTTCTCTGCAGCATCCTGAACCATCTCTGGTCCAATCAAAACTCTCTCACCAATCTCATCCCAACTCAAAGGGGATCTACACTTCCTTCCATACAACGCCTCATATGGTGCCATGCCAATACTGCTATGGTAGCTGTTATTATATGCAAACTCAACAAGCGACAAATGATCATCCCAGCTACCTCTCAAATCCAAGACACACATCCTCAACATATCTTCCAGTGTCTGGATCGTCCTCTCAGACTGACCATCTGTCTGAGGATGAAAAGCAGTACTGAAATCCAACCTAGTGCCCATCGCTTCTTGCAACTTCTGCCAAAAACGAGAAGTGAACACTGAACCTCTATCTGACACAATGGACACAGGTATTCCATGAAGGCACACAATATGCTTCACGTACAACTTCGCCAATCTAGCAACTGAATATGTGGCTTTCACAGGCAAGAAATGTGTAGACTTCGTCAATCTGTCTACAATCACCCAGATGGAATCGTATCCATCCTTCGAACGAAGTAAACCGACCACAAAATCCATAGCTATCCTTTCCCACTTCCACTCGGGAATAGGAAGAGGCTGAAGCTTCCCAGAAGGCTTCTGATGTTCGGCTTTCACTTGCTGACAAGTCAAGCACTTAGCAACATAATCAGCAACATCCTTCTTTAATCCATCCCACCAGTATAGATCTCTGATACTGTGGTACATCTTAGTAACACCAGGATGTACGCTGTAGGCTGTAGAATGTGCTTCCTCTAAAATCTCTTCTCTCAAATCATCCACATCAGGAACACACAATCTACCACTGATCCACAACACACCATCGTCATCGAGTGTGAAATCAGTGAACTTCCCTGCTCTAACATTCTCTGCAAGCTCTTCCAGAATAGGATCTCGGCTCTGAGCTGCTTTAATCCTATCCCTTAGCACAAATCGTACTTTAAACTGAGCTAACAGTCCACCTGATCTACTGATCTTCATCATCAGACCTTGATCCACCATCAGATGCAACTCCTGGATCAATGGTCTCCTCTCCACACCGATGTGAGCAAGACTACCTGAGGACTTCCTACTCAAGGCATCTGCTACAACATTAGCTTTACCCGGATGGTAAAGAATCTCGCAATCATAATCCTTCAACAGTTCCAACCATCTTCTCTGCCTCAAATTCAAATCTCGCTGCTGGAAAATGTACTTAAGGCTCTTGTGATCAGTAAATATCTCACAAGTCACCCCGTACAAATAATGTCTCCAAATCTTCAAAGCAAAGATCACTGCAGCCATCTCTAGATCATGTGTAGGATAGTTCTGCTCATGCTTCTTCAACTGCCTCGAAGCATAGGCTATCACCCTTCCATTCTGCATCAACACACAACCAAGACCAATTCTAGAGGCATCACAGTAAACTGTGAACTTATCCACACCATTAGGCAAAGCTAATACTGGCGCTGTGGTCAACTTCTCCTTCAACAACTGAAAACTATTCTCACAAGCTTCTGACCACTCGAATCTAACATTCTTCTGAGTCAAGCGAGTCATAGGGGCTGCTATCCTGGAAAAATCCTGCACAAACCGCCTATAATACCCGACTAAACCCAGAAAACTCCGAATCTCAGTAACTGAAGTAGGTCTAGGCCACTCAGATACTGCTTCAATCTTCTGTGGATCAACCTGAATACCTTCTTTAGACACTACGTGTCCAAGAAAAGAAACACTCTCCATCCAGAAATCACACTTCGAGAATTTAGCATAAAGCTGATGATCTCTTAGTGTCTGTAGTACAATCCTCAAGTGATATACATGCTCTTCCATACTCCTCGAATATACTAGTATATCATCAATGAAGACTACCACAAACTGATCCACATACGGTCGGAATACTCTGTTCATCAGGTCCATAAAAGCTGCTGGTGCATTAGTCAAACCAAAAGACATCACCAGAAACTCATAATGACCATATCGAGTGCGGAAAGCTGTCTTAGGAATATCAGCTTCACTGATCCGCAGCTGATGATAACCCGACCTCAAGTCAACCTTAGAAAAGAATTGTGCACCCTGGAGCTGATCAAATAAATCATCTATCCTCGGGAGAGGATACTTGTTCTTCACTGTCACCTTATTCAACTCTCTGTAGTCAATGCACAGTCTCAGGGTACCATCCTTCTTCTTCACAAACAAGACTGGTGCACCCCAAGGAGAAACACTAGGTCTGATAAAACCCTTATCCAACAACTCTTGCAACTGCTCCTTCAACTCTCTCAACTCTGCAGGAGCCATACGATAGGGTGGCATAGATATAGGAGTAATACCTGGAACCACATCTATACAGAACTCAATCTCTCTATGAGGTGGTAAACCTGGCAACTCCTCGGGAAAAACATCAGGAAACTCACAAGCAACAGGAACATCTGTGAGTGACAACTTCTCCACTGACGTATCCCTAACCAATGCCAAAAACCCCTGACAACCTTTCTTCAACAACTTCCTAGCAGAAATAACAGAAATAAGATTCTGAGGTGCTGAACTCCTGTCACCAACAAACTTAAAATCTTCTTCACCAGGAATTCTAAAAGTCACCTCCTTATTCCTGCAATCAACCACGGCAAAGTGCTGAGACAACCAATCCATTCCCAAAATAACATCGAACTCCATCACATCCAACAAAATCAAATCAGCGGGTAATTCTCTATCTCCCACGAGAACTGGATAACCAGAAAGAACAATATCGGTGTCCAAGGAATCACTCAGAGGAGTGGCAACAGACAAGGGAAAAGCCATCCTCGAAGCTTGCCAACAAGATTTAGAAGCAAAAATAGGAGAAACAAACGAATGCGTGGCACCCGGATCAAACAAAACCAAAGCATCCAGGTAACAAACAGAAAGAATACCTGCCACGATTGCATTAGATGCCTGAGCATCCTGCTGAGTCAGATGAAAAACTCTGGCCTGGCCTCGACCTCCCTGCTGACTGGTAGAAGCCTGGCCAACACCTCGGGTACCTCCTCTCGTACCTCTACCACGACTCTGCTGTGGAACAAACTGAGTAGAACTCTGATGCTGGGCTGGTGGTAACTGAAATGGCACGGGCGCTGCACTAGCAATCGATTGCTGTGGGAATCGCGAAATCTGCTGCTGCTGATATCCGGAATAAGGACACGATCTGGCAAAATGTCCTGTCTGTCCGCATCTGAAACATGTCAACGGTGTCAGATAACACGGTCCCTGATGGACTCTACCACAAGTCTGACAAACACTGGCCGCTGATCCAGAACTACGACCACTGCTGCTCGAAAGCACCTGACCCAAATCTAAACGATCTACGATGACCTCCACGACCATGTCTACTGCTCCGATGCACTCGCTGCTGCTGTCTCTAACTCTGCTGAGTCGAACCTCGCTGCTGACTACTCGAACCAACATGAAAACTCGAATACGGAGTAGCCTGCAATCCACTCGACTGAACTCCCAACTGGTAATAATCAGGCATCGCTCCCTGCCTAACTAACCTCAGCTCGATCTCCTTAGCTAGCTCAATCACCGACTCCAAAGTAAGACCTGCTGTAGGCATACCAGCAAAAGCTGAACCCAAACCAGTAACATACGTAGTAACCGCGAAATACTGATCTCGCATCAGATCCTCAGCATATCTACCCAGACGAAGGAACTCTCGGGTATACTCCTCTACTGATCGATCTCCACGAGAAATACTGGTCAGACGAAGACGATAGCTCAAACGAAGAGGCTCTGGATAAAATCTCCTCATGAATCGCTCTCGAAACTGAACCCATGTCATCGTCATCATATAAGGCTGGATCATCTGAATGAACCAATCCAAGGCTGGTCCCTCGACAGACAACTCAACGATCATGATCCTCTGGTACTCGGTATGAGCAGTCCGAGTCCTAGTCTCAATCGCATGCAGAAAATCTAAAGGATCAGAAGTCCCATCAAAAGCAATCCTGCCAACTCTGGCATAGAACAAAGCTGCCTCAGGGTCAGACATACCCTGCTGATAGGCAGGCTGAACAGGCTGAACAACTGGAGGAACAGGAACATCAAACTCAGGCTCAACAGGCTCCTCGTCCTGTAACTCTCTCTGCCTACGGCGACCTGCCGCTCCTCGAGGTCTACCCCTGCCACGACCTCTACGCCTAACTGGCTGCTCAGGAGGTAAAACCTCATCCTGAAAAGACTCATCATCCTCGGCCTCAACGACCGGTGGAGCGACACGCGCTCGCCTCCTCATTCTGAAAAGACAAACGAAAGATTCAGACAAAACAGACAACGGAGGAATAACGCTAAAAACTACAGCAAGGAATACTCATCAAGACATACTCGAACCTAATACACTGCAGTAGTCCAACAGAAAACACAACTTTAAAACTAGGGCCACAACTCACAAAACTAAGCCCTGACACAGAACTCCACTCTGAAACGAACTTCGCTCTGATACCAACTTTGTCACGACCCAAAACAGGGGCCATGACCGGCGCTAGGGAACGGGAATTCTTTCGAATCCGGAACCCGTAGCAAGCCTAAAAATAAAATAAAATAAATATGCAATAATAACCATAAAAATATAATATGCAGCGGAAAATAAAAATCATAAATATTACAATATCATCCATATCAACTGGATTTAATTCAAAACTCATCACATCGCATATATAATCTCATAAATGTATAATCTTTATACAAATCCAGTTTTACTATAATACATCTCTTTAAAACAAATACTTTATTTCACATCTACTGTAGTGTCTAGATAAAATAAATAAGACTCAAGTATATAATTTACATAAAGAAGCCGGGGCGGAAGAAATCCGGCGTATTGACCTGCTACTGAGGTCTGAGGAAGTTGACTCTCCTGAAAAATAGTCAACGGAGGGGAGTCAGACCTCACTGAGTGAATTACTATAATATATATACATACACTCTAAGTGATAATGCATACAGTCAACAGTATATGAGTAATATGTATATATACAGGCAAGTTCATACAGATGCAGAAAAATCATTTTATATATTTTGTCTGAAAATCAACTTTTATGAAGGATCACATAGAACCCTAGAATATCGCAACCTCAGAAAATAGTGTTAAACAACACTCTAGCCATACAGGCTCACTGATTCCAAATATATCCACTTAATCCATATGGACAGTAGACTGGCCCCGAGACACTAAGTCAACCGAGCTCCAGCAGTCTGACTGCCAGTGTGATTGGCCCCGAGACACTTGGTCAACCGAGCTCCAGCAATCACACCCACAAACCACATCTCACATATATCAATAATCATAATCAATTCAATATCCACAAATAGTCAGTAATAAAGCCTAAATACTATAGGCATATCGGTACGTACTCGGTCCTAGTGCTGCCCACTAGGTAGCACGTTCTATTGATATCCTTCATTCTTAAATATAAAACATTCATTCACAAAAATAAATGATGCATGGATATAAATGAAATAGCAATATAAACCATATATATACCGAAAATACACCAAACATAAACCAGGTATATTTTGAGTATATATATGTCAAACAAATCCAATCAAATCATGAATTAAACTAAAAATATATTTAAAAACATTTTAAATATATTTTATTAATAAAACATGTATATAATTTATTATATACCAAAAATATACCAAAAATATACTTGAATATAAATCATGTTATTTATGCATATTTAGTCAAAATAAAACATGCATTTTCTAAATCATGCATCCTAAGCATATATATATAATATAGTAACTCACCTAATGCGCTCCACGAGACGGGTCCGACGGGCCTGGTCCACTAACCCTCGGTCTCGGCGCAACTAAATAAGAAATAATTAATCGACATCAGAATAACCCTAACAGAAATCCTAGAATTCAATCTAGAGTATTCAACACAGAATCGGAAATTAGGGTTCGACTGGATATCACGTTTTACGAGAATTCTACCGGAAATCCGGCAGAACCTCCCCTGTAAAACGGACATCTCTCTACTCAAAAGAGTAGAGCCGACCCTGCAAAGAAAATACACTTCAAAAATAAACACCACAATCAATCACAACCCCTCGGTCGGACTCCAGACTACAATCTGTCGACCGGGGTCCACAAACACAGAATATATATTCAAATATACTAAAAATATCCTTAAATCATAAAAATACATTTCATACGTAGAAATTACATAATAAATCTTGAAACACTGTAAAAATCGATTAAAACTCATTTTATTAGAAAAACCGTATATTATATATATAATTGAAAATAATTCACGAAAAATAGTTTTAATTAGTTAAAAATACTAAATATTTTGTAGAAATCATTTTTATACCTTAAATAAATATTAAAACCAATTAAATTACATTTTTAGACAATTTAGGGTAAAATTACCAAAATACCCCTATATATATATATATACCTAAATTACTTCAAAAATTCACCAAAAATCATACAATTATCCAAAATTAATTTTCTCAACATATTTATCAATAATATCAATAATTAAACTCAATTAACCAATTAAATTCAATTTAAAACACAATTAACTTAATTTTACAAAATCACATAAACTTCAAAAATTAAAAATAAATACTTAGAAATTCATAAAAATTCCAAATAAATTTCTATAATTCATTTCAACACCTAATTCAACCATAAACTCCAATTTCATAATTTAAATAATTAATTTCCGAAAATTAGAAAATAATATTAAAATATTCAAAAATACCCAAAAATCCAAACAACCTCCAAAAATTCTGTAAAAATTCATAAATGAAGATTAAACTACCAGGAACAACATTTGTGAAGGAAGTTTCCATGAATCATCCAAATCAAAGCTCAAAAAAAATCAAAAACCAAAAGTGGCCGAAAACTTCAACTCAAAACCTAAGCAATTCTAGACCATTTTAGCTCAAACCAAAGCTAGAATAACACTCACCGGAGCTCAAGGAGAAGATAGAGACCGGCGGTGTCGAAAACGGTGGCCGGAGGAGGGAGAAACGGCGGTGAGAAGAATGGTGGTGGCGTCGGGCACCCACGGGAGAAGAAGAAGAAGAAAAAGAAAAAGAAAAAGAAAGAAAAAGGAAAGAGAAAGGAAAAGAAAAAGAAAGAAAAAGGAAAAGAAAAAAAAAAGAAAAAGAAAAAAAATAAAGTAAATTAAAATAATTAAATATTAATAAATAATTAATAATAAAATAATAAATTTTAATAATTTAATAATAAATAAAATAATCAAATAATAATAAAATAAATAATAAAATATTAGGGTAATAATAAACCCTAATTAAATAAATATACACACACAAGCTTTATTTATTAATTTAAAAATATGTATGAGTTCATGCAAACCCGTAAATACATTTAACATAATTAATAATAAATTGTTTACGTGGAAATTTCCCCGAAAATGAAAGTCCCGGGAAAATTTTACGTAAAATACTGAAAATAATAGACAGTAATTAAAATAGGTTTAAAATACATATCAACTCATAAAAATATCGTATAATGCATAAAAATTATTGACACTGTATATCCCGGTACAGTGTAAAAATATTTTTAAAAAAACACGGGATATTACAACCACAATGCCACCCAGCCATGATTAGCCTTGCCACCACCTCGCCACCATCAACAACACGCAATAGCAGCAACTACGGGAGTAGTGACGACACAGAAATAGTCACTTTACATGACCGTGCGGTCTAGTTATTGGCAAGAAATTCAATCGAGCTTGGGCTTATTTAAAAGCTCATGTTATAAGCTTCAATAATATATGGTTCATTTTGAGTGAATCGACCGGTAAGAAATCTAAAAAATTGATTTTATATTTATGTCAATATGTTTAATTTGATTTTTCTTATTGAATTAAAGTTTATTTGGAAATGTGGTAGTTAGATAAATTGATTTTTGAGCTAAAATCTACCTAAATATTATTTTTATTTATTTATTTAAAATTATTTATTTTTCTGAAATTATTTAATAAAAAATATGTATTTTTCAGGTTTGGTTACTGTTCACAGTCCTGGGTCCAAAATTTTTCTTATTTTTATTAAATTCTATATATTATTTATAGCAAGTTTCATGAATAAATTTTATTTAAATTAAGTACCAAATTTTTATTATGAATTTTGAATGTTTATGTAAAAAATAGAATTTTGGAGAAATTAACATAAATAAGTAATTTTTATGTTTGAATTGATATTATTGATAATTAGTAGGTTTTGGACAGTTTTTAGGTGATAATTGACATTAAAATAATTTTTATAAATTAATTACTATTTTTAGCTAATTAATTTTAATTTCTGGAATTATATCCGAATAATAATTTTAATTATTAATTTTGAACTTAAATGAGTTTTAATTGTTTAAATTAGATAATTTAATAATTTAATTGATTATCAGTACTTAAATGCTATTTAATTTAGAATATTTAAAAGAATGGGTTTAATTAATATTGTTTACTTATATTTGAAATTTTATTATTTTATTTGGAAAATAAATATTTTTTATGCTTTTATTATATAAATAAGTTGATTTTGATATTTGAATGAGATTCTTTATAATTTTGGATGAATTAATGGTATTTATTATTGTAATATCCCGTGTTTTTTTAAAATATTTTTACACTGTACCGGGATATGCAGTGTTAATAATTTCTGTATTTTATATGATATTTTTATGAGTTAATATGTATTTAAAACCTATTTTAATTACTGTATATTATTTTCAGTGTTTTACGTAAAATTTTCCCGGGACTTGCATTTTCGGGGAAATTTTCACGTAAACAATGTATTATTAATTATTTTGAATATATTTTCGGACTTGCATGAACTCATACATATTTTTAAATTATTAAATAAAGCTATGTGTGTGTATATTTATTTAATTAGGGTTTATTATTACCCTAATATTTTATTAAGTATTTATTTGTTTTATTGTTATTTAATTAATTTTATTTAGTATAAATTATTAAAATATTAAATTTTATGTGTGTGGTGTATATTTGATGTGTGTAATTTAATATTATTTTAATATATAGTATAAAGTATATATATATACATATATTTGTCAAAATTACAAAAGTTTGGAAAATTACAAAACTGCCCCCGATTATCCCTTTCTTCCCCGACCATTCCCCTTGCCGTCCAAGCATCTGTCACGCCGTTTCTTCACCATGGATGTGCCGTCCGGTGTGCCACCGTCTTCCCCAACCAATTCCGCCGCCTGAGGTAGCCGTTTCAGGCGTCTGGAGGTCGATTTTGGCCGGAGAAGCCGAAAATCGATCCACCATCGATGACGTCAATTTCGGCCACCGTTTTCAACACCGCCAGTCTCTTTCTTCTCCTTGAGCTCCGGTGAGTGTGATTCTAGCTTTGGTTTGAGCTAAAATGGTCTAGAATTGCCTAGGTTTCGATTTTGTCAATTTCGGCCTATTAGGGTTTTTGATTTTTTTGAGCTTCGAATTGATTGATTCATGAAAAATCCCTTCATAAATATTGTTCCTAGTAGTTCAATCTACATGTATGAATTTTTGTAGAATTTTTGGAGATTTTTTGGATTTTTGGGTATTTTTGAATATTTTAATATTATTTTCTAATTTTCGGAAATTAATTATTTAAATTATGAAATTGGAGTTTATGGTTGAATTAGGTGTTGAAATGAATTATAGGAATTTATTTGGAATTTTTATGAATTTCTAAGTATTTATTTTGAATTATTGAAGTTTATGGAATTTTGGAAAAATTAGGTTAATTGTGTTTTTATTTGAATTTAATTGGTTAATTGAGTTTAAATATTAATATTATTGATAAATATGTTGAGAAAATTAATTTTGGATAATTGTATGATTTTTGGTGAATTTTTGAAGTAATTTAAGTATATTTATATATATAGGGGTATTTTGGTAATTTTACCTTAAATTGTCTAAAAATGTAATTTAATTGGTTTTAATATTTATTTAAGGTATAAAAATGATTTCTACAAATTATTTAGTATTTTTAACTAATTAAAACTAATTTTCGTGAATTATTTTCAATTATATATATAATATACGGTTTTTCTAATAAAATGAGTTTTAATCGGTTTTTACAGTGTTTTAAGGTTAATTATGTAATTTCTACCTATGAGATGTAGTCCTGTGATTTAAGGATATTTTTGGTATATCTGGAATATGTTCTGTGTTTGTGGATCCCGGTCGATGGGCTGTAGTTTGGAGTCCGACCGTGGGATTTTGATTATGCCTTGTGTAGTTTTTCAAAGTGTATTTTCTTTACAGGGTCGGCTCTACTCTTTTGAGTAGAGAGATGTCCGTTTTACAGGGGAGGTTCTGTCAAATTTTTGATAGAATTCTCGTAAAACGTGATATCCAGTCGAACCCTAATTTCTGATTCTGTGTTAAATACTCTAGATTGAATTCTAGGATTTCTACTA
Organism: Mallotus nudiflorus; assembly: GCA_947683625.1. Taxonomy (NCBI): domain Eukaryota; kingdom Viridiplantae; phylum Streptophyta; class Magnoliopsida; order Malpighiales; family Euphorbiaceae; genus Mallotus; species Mallotus nudiflorus. The sequence goes on along the minus strand of CANTUR010000126.1, from coordinate 8 downwards.
GGGTTATT